>OY856411.1:420689338-421311838 GCA_963693085.1 Alisma plantago-aquatica
TTATTTACCCCGTTTATTTCTTTTTTATCCTTCCTACTACTTTTATCCAGGTCGTAACCTTTCTGTTCCATGGTGGAAATTGCTCAAAAGCTCTAAAACCCTACCTTTCTTGCTCCTTATGCTTATGGTTTGCACATTTGATGAAGAAAGGTGCTAGATGGATGAGTTCATGGCTTATTCTTGGATTTTCTACCCTAACTTCTCATGTATTATTATGTGTGGGACTTCATATTATCATTAGAGGCAAGTTTTATAACTTTCTCCACGTTTAGTGCTTACCATAAGCTTGCTAGCTCATGTTCTTGCTTGAAAATGATGATCCATTCACTAAAAAGCTATGCTTGACTTTGATTTCAATTGTTATAATATTCACTATTCTGATTTCAGTTCTAGATGAACCTGTGATCATGTGCACATTATTACTAAGGTATAATATGACTTGGATCAGGTTGGTTTGACAACCTATGGTGCTAAGCACCTATCAACCAATGGTCAATTTTACGGTCTTAAGCTGATTTCTTCTATAAACCCATGACTCGATGATGGTACCATTGTAACAACCCTATTGTGTTGTTTTCATGACAATTTATGGTGGTAACCAAAGTTGTTAACTGAAGTTCACCCCTTAGGTCATGTTTTGGCCTAATTAGAAGCCTATTGATTAACAACTAAGTACCCTAATGATGTTATCAATCAATGGTGATATTACTTTGATATTTGATGTTGATTAATGAATATAGTACTGATCGAACAACCTATGGTGACTTACTGGTCACTAATGATGGTGGATCAGGTCTCCAAAACCTATGGTGAGTTAATCATATAGTTTTAGCATCAATTAAGCCTTAGACCAATGGTTTCTTAGGTCGATACAAGGGTCAGATCTATACTGTAATTGATGGTTTTAACATATGAACTTGACCCAATGGTCAAGATCTAATGTTTATTCCTCCAATAAAGTGGAATGCTGGTTAATGTAATATGTTGGTCCTAATAATGTGATTTATATGGTTTCCTTTATATTATCAACTTAAGGAGCTTACTTGTTGACAATGGATGGCTTGTTTTAAATGAACAGTCGATTGTGGGTTTTACCCTACTCTCAATGGAACTTTTTATGTCGTTAATCAAGGGCTAGGGTTAAATGGTGACTCTTTCTAGAGAAAAGATCAAGGAAGTTATAGGTGGTTTATACAAAGTGTTTAATTATGTAAACAACCAATCGTCATACCTTTTAAACATCCAATGGGTTTGGGTGACATTGTGGTATGCTGATATGGGTTGAATAATGATGGAACAAATGGAGGGTTACCCTTAATAAGGTAGTCTTACCTATTCACTCATATGAATAGAAGGGATGATAACCATATTGTGTTGATATGTAACCCTAATGAGGTATATCTTGTTATACCTAGCTTTAATATAACTAAATGATGGTAACTGGGTATGAATAGTCCTTGAATGACTAGTATAATCATGGAGTACTCTCTTAATGTTTTTGAATACCTAGTAAGCTATAACCCAATGGTTACACCTTGATTTATGTGTGGTTTCATACTTTATAATAGTATGGAATGTGATGGTTATGCTTCATCTTATGCATCCATGATCCAATGGGGATGCCATGAATTAGGGTTTGGGTATAAGTGATGATTAGTAACATTGATATAATTTATCATGTTGCACCTAACTCTAATGCAAATAGATAAAGATGAGTATTCATGTTTAACATTATTATATGATACAATGATGGTGTAATAACCTCCTTAATATGATCATAACCTTAATATGTTAATTGGTGGTTATCATAGACACATGGTTGATACTTCTTTATACTAAACATGTGCATAATGAATATGATGAGGGTTAATCATATCTAGATTCCATACATGTTGATGTAATAAAGGAATGATTTTAACATTAATATAACCCTTCTATGATTGTTTATGAATATATCCTAGCTCATTAATGCAATATTGTGTTGATCCAGTGTATTATATGTAAGTGATGTTGTTGAGCCTTATTATAAGTCATGCAAAGATAATGATAATCTTGTAGGGAATAATATTATGGTCTTAATGACCTTTGGGCATGGTTGAGCCTTGAATGAGGTGTAATCCTCTTGTGTTGATAAGGGTTGATACCCTATGATTTTATGAAAAGGATTTACATCCTGTGATAGTATGATGGTCATAATGACCTTTGGATATGGTTGAGCCTTGAATGTGGTGTACGTCTCTTGTGTTGATAAGGGTTGATACCCTGTGATATTGTGAAAAGGATTTATATCTTGTGATAGTATGATGACTAGTGTGGTCTCATGAATGGCAAGTGAATAGTACCATGTGATGATGAGATGAGAAATTATGTTCCACACATTTTATAATTTTTAAAAAGTTGTGATATTTATATGCTTGCTAGAAGTGAATTAGGGTTTGTATGTCCACTTGTTTGACAAAGCCTTAATTCACCCAATTGACATAACTAATCAAGTGTAACTCTAATCATGTAGTGCCCTGTGATGTAGAGCCATCTTCAGTGTCAGAACTTGATGTATGGTGAAACAAGTATTCCTAAGGGAAGCTCAAAGCACATATTGTTGAGTATGTTGGGGTGGAAGTTGAGAATATATCCTTGTCATCCACAATGCAGGTTATGGAGGATGGATATGGTCATGCCTCATACATCTGATGTGATTGAGGACAACTGCGGTTGTACCTCAAATTAGAGGGTTTCGTATACCCTGGTTTCTAGTGTCGTGACATGTACCAAGGGCGGACTAGTGGTTAGCATCTTGACAATATGTCGTTGTGGTGGAAGCTTTGGCTGATATGTCATTGCCTTTTGACTCGTACTGACTGAGGGGTAGAGATCTTAGGATACAGACACTCCTAGATCTTATAAGGAACTAAATAGCCGTTCGTAGGGGTCGGTTAGACTTTGAATGGTACAATTCAAATTCCCCAGGGCATTATAGAAGATGTAAGACAGCCATGTAGCATATTTGTTTAAGATTATACACAATGTGAAGACTTTGAATGGTACGATTCAAATTCCCCAGGGCATTATAAAAGATGTAAGACATCCATGTAGCATATTTGTTTAAGATTATACACAATGTTTCACATTGGATGATAACCCTTGTTTGTTATATTTACATAAATATGATGCTTAGTGCAATTAAGAGATAGAAGATATACTTAAGTTGCGGATATGCTTAAGATTGTAGATGCAAACATACAGCAGCCATGCTTATGTTCATAACTATACTGCTACTGTTGATTATAATCATGATGCTATCAATCTCATATTGTTAGTTATGTTTAGCATGGTAGCCATGCCTTTGTAACTAGATATGCATATACTGCTAATCATGCTTATCTAGGTAGTTGTGCTTATGTTGTTAGCTTTTCTTATGATGTTGATATGTTCAACCAATTAGACATGTTCATGTTGTTAGCTATTCTATGTTACTAGACTTGCTCATGATGCTAGAACTGCATATGCTACTGAATTGCTTATATTGTCAACAAGATAAAGGATGATAGTCTGACTAATGATGACAAATATTATCTACTCCTTTATGTATTTTGTTAATCATCAGTACTACTGTTCTTATTTGTTATCTTTGATTAAAAGTCTTAACTATTTAATTGCTTAAAAATGTTGTAATCAATGAATGTTGTTGGAGGTTATATCTCTTGCTGGGACATGGGTCTCACCCTTGTGGTTCGCCACATTTTTTAGGTAATCAAAAGTGACGAAAACAAACTTGTGGCAGCAAGAAGAGGAGCTACAATAATGAATCCTTGAGAAAGTTGATTAGATGTCTAGTGTGTCCTAGAGTCATCATTGTACTCTCTGGTCCAGGTAGGAAAAGTTTGTATTCGGTGTTTCAAACGAATCAGACTTTTGTTAACATATTAATGCTTGTTTTTGTGGCATATATGAATGTTGTTCTCCTGGGTATATATGTTGTAGCTAAGGTCATAGAACAATTTGTTTCAAATTCTTGGCATAGTATGGATACAAGAAAGATGTTGGGCTCTTATTCAAATGTTTTTGAGTGGGTGTTGATACTGAAATCAGTTTTAATTTACCCATATTTTTGGGTATGTGATTAATTAGTGATCAATTGTGTTTTATGTTTTGAGTAATCTCGTTTAATGTAACGAGTTCTTACAAGTTGGTATTAAAGCTTTAGGTTCACTGATTCTATAGGGACACTAGGACTTAGGACTAGATTGATGTTTAAGTAAGAAACATGACATAAAAATATGGTGCATACTGCCTAATCTCAGTATTTGGGTGCCCAGCCAGGTATTCAATTATTGAAGAAACGATAAGTATGGAACTCTTAGATTGTTATCTTTCTTATTACTCTGATCAAGTATTCATTTTGAGACAATCTAAAGAGCATAATGAATAATTAATCATGGTGTGAATATCTCAATCCTACCTTAAAGAAGATGAGAATTGCATCATTATCTATCAAAACGTGAATGTTTGGTAAATATAAGAGAAAGATACAACACCATGAAATCTAAATCTAAATACAAATAAGGGAAATAGGATTTCTTGAAGATGTAATTCAAGAAGATAACAAAGTAGAAGACAGACAGGTCTATGCTTTTAATGTGAATCAATGTATGAAATCCACATAAGATAGAGAGAACTCCTATAACAAGTACAAAATGAGAAGATGAATGGGAATAATGACAAAGAAATAAGGTGGAACCTGAGTTAATCTCAGACCAACCTATGTGTGTAAGAAAGTGTTAATGAAAAATCAGCATTGCATGTGAAAGAAATTAAGGGAGATGATCCTAGTTTAATGAAGAAAATGTGGAATATGATGATTTACCTATCGATAAGTGGTTGAAAAACATAATAAAATAAGAGAACATTCTAAGTGTGATAAATAGTCACTAAGGAAGGAGTACTGATATATGTTAATCATGATGATTCCTATGATAATGGCAAGGAACCTAAAATGAAAAAGGTAAAATGATACATAAGAAACTGTAACCTGCATAATGAAAATGGAATTGGTTACCTTTTTGCTAGTGTCTCTTAAAAAATAATACTATGGTATGGGAAGTGTGTTTCACTTTGTGTCTTTCCTTTCTAGGGAACAACTTTTAAGTAGATCATTGCCACTTGGTATGTGTGGATTCATTGTAAACATGACAATGGATAGCTTATTATAGAATATGGTTGTTTGGACTAAGGTTCCAAGATCATAAAGTTTGCGATGATTTTTCTTCTGAGCCTTCCAATAAATAGGAAGACTCCTCTTATATGTCTTGATATTTGTTATGTTGGTAAAAGTGATTCTATAATGTTGTGTATGGTTCAATGATAGTTGGGCAAGACCACTATCAAGGATAGATTGTTGTTGTCAATAGATATGTGATACTATGTTCCTTTAATATAAGCCTATGATCAAATATCAATGCACAAGAGTTATATTGGATGACATAATTCACATGACCATTCTGAGTTTAGATTTATGTCCTTTAGACTAACTAATGTATAAATATAATTTATGAATAGGAGGAACAGAGTGTTTCAGTCATGTCATACAAGTTATATCAAGATTTGAATGATGACATGTCAAAGTATTTCAAATATGGTCAAAAATATGATCAATATTTCTTCAAAAATTGTAGCATTTCCGAAGCAGTAATAGCTATGAGACAAGTTGAACAAGGGTGAGATGGGGTTGATTAAATTTCTTTATGGGATCATGAGATGTCTTCTAAGTAGGTTGTGTAAATCCTTTTATGGTGAAGATAGTGTTGTTGTTTCACCTGTAATAAGGTTGACTACGAATGATATTTCCTTGTATGGAATGACAGGTGCTAGTGTCAACATTTATTTTGATGTTGAAAATGAACTGAGAAGAGTTCTACTGTCAGTGTATTAAAAAAAGGATGGATACATTGCCTTTTTTTGCTTCAAGGAATTGTATGGGACACATGGCATGATTAGTAAAAAGCTAGCAAGTATGACTTTTGAATAATGTGTTGATACAATATATATACTTTTAGTGTGATAGCTAGAATTTAAAGATGAACATTACTACTAGAGTTGTACAGATGACACAACAAGTTTCTACATTCCATATTGAGAATGTCTTCTTAGGTGGGGGGTTTTGTGCTGACCCAGGATGAGATTTGTATGAATGATGTGGCATTAGCATTATATGTAAGTAACTATGTGAAGTTAATAGGATGAGGTGCAAAGGAAGTACCTATCTTTGTTTACTTTGGATTTCGGGGGCAAAATCCCTGTTAGGGGTTTATAGTTGTAAGGCCCCTAAACTTGCTTAATGAGTTGAATAATGTTAATTACCATAATTGAATGCTTATAACCCTAATATAACCCTGTGATGTTCTTTGAAATCATAAGACAAGCTTAAGTTTCAAATTTGGTCCAATTTGGACACTGGTTGACCAAGTTATGCAATTTTATGCACATTTTAGACTTTTATGCAATTTACCCAATTGAGAGATTTTATTTGCAATTTAGCACTTGAATTATGTTCCTTGGATATTATATCATCATTCTTGAGATTTTTTAGACATGGGGCACCTATTTAAACCTTGGTTTGAAGGTGTTTTCTCTAAGGGTATTTTAGGGTTTACCCCTTCATGGATGAGCTACCTTTAGTAGCCATCAACTAATGAATTATTTGATTGGCTGGGAAATTAGACAAAGTAAAGATAATAAGGTCTATACATATGGTGGGGGAGCTGCTTGTATGTGTGCTTGTATATTCTTAATAAATTAATGCCATGGACGCTTGGATATATACTAGAACTTCAACTTTTTCTTTTTCTTTATCTTAAAGTTTCATATACTTATCCCCAAGCACCAAAACGAACCATTTTCTATCCACCAATTCCCTCCATCTCCAAACCTCGTCATCCCTCTGTGCTTCTGTGAATTTTCCTGTCCAAGAAGAAGAAAGTGGGGAACTTCTTGGAAAAAGGATCCAAGGTTGCAATTGACTTCATTTTAGGGTTGAAAAAGCTTCGTTCTTGTGATCTTGACCTAAAAGAATATGAATCCCCTTATTTACTCCGTTTATTTCTTTATTATTCTTCCTCTTACCTTTATACAGGTCAGAACCTTGCTGTTCCATGGTGGAAATTGCTCTAAAGCTCTGAAACCCTACCTTTCTTGCTCCTTATGCTTATGGTTTGCTCATTTGACGCAGACAGGTGCTAGATGGACGAGTTCATGGCTTATGCTTGGATTTTATACCCTACCTGCTCGTATTTTAATATGTGTGGGATTTCATCTTCTCATTAGAGGCAAGTTTTATAACTTTCTCCACGTTTATTGATTACCATAAGCTTGCTAGCTCATGTTCTTGCTTGAAAATGATGTTCCATGCACTAGAAAGCTATGCTTGACTTGGATTTCGATTTTTATAATATTCTCTATTCTTATTTCAGTTCTATATGAATCTGTGATCATGTGTACATTAATACTAAGGTATAATATGACTTGGATCATGTTGGTTTGAAAACTTATGGTGCAAAGCACCTATCAACCAATGGTCAATTTTAGGGTTTTAAGCTCTTTTCTTATATAATCCCATGACCCGATGATGGTACCATTACAACAACCCTATGGTGTTGTCTTCATGAAAATTGATAGTGGTAACCAAATATGTTAACTGATGTTAACCCCTTAGGTCATGTTTATTCCTAATTAGAAGCCCAGTGATTAACAACTAAGTACCCTAATGATGCTATCAATCAATGGTGATATCAGTTTGATATTTGATATTGATTAATGAATATAGTACTGATCGAACAACCTATGGTGAATTAATGGTCACTAATGATGGTTTATCAGGTCTCAAAAACCTATGGAGAGTTAATCATTTAGTTTTAGCATCAAATAATCCTTAGACCAATGGTTTCTTAGGTCACTTGATACAATGGTCAGACCTATACTGTAATTGATTGTTTTAATATATGAACTTGACCCAATGGTCAAGATCTAATGTTTATTACTCCAATAAAATGGAATGTTTGTTAATGTAATATATTGGTCCTAATAATGTGATTTATACGGTTTCCTTTATATGATCGACTTCAGGAGCTTACTTGTTGACAATTGATGGCTTATTTTAAATGACCAGTTGATTATGGGTTTTGCCCTACTCTCATTGGAACTTTTTGTGTTGTTAATCAAGGGATGTCTAGGGTTAAATAGTGACTCTTTCTAGAGAACAAATCAAGGACTTCATAGGTGGTTTATCCAAGGTGTTTACTTATGTAAACAACCAATGGTCGTGCCTTTTAAACATCCAATGGTTTTGAGTGACATTGTGGTATGGTGATGTGGGTTGAATGATGATGGAACAAATGGAGGGTTACCCTTAATAAGGTAGTCTTACCTATTCACTTGTATGAATAGAAGGGATGATAACCATATTGTATTTATAAGTAACCATAAATGAGGTATATCTTGTTATACCTAGCTTTAATATAACAAAATGATGGTAACTTGGTATGAAGAGTCCTTGAATGACTAATACAATCATGGAGTACTCTCTTACTGTTGTTGAAACCCTAGTATGCTATAACCCAATGGTTACACCTTGATTTATGTGTGGGTTCATACTTGAGAATATTATGGAATGTGATGGTGATGCTTCACCTTATGCATCCATGATCCAATGGGGATGTCGTGAGTTAGGGTTTGGGTATAAGTGTTGATTAGTAACATTGATATAATTTATCATGTTGAACCTAAATCTAATGCAAATAGATAAAGATGAGTATTCATGTTTAACATTATTATATGATGGAATGATGGTGGAATAACCTCCTTAATATGATCATAACCTTAATATGTTAATTGGTGGTTATCATAGCCGCATGGTTGATACTTTCTTATACTAAACATGTGCATTATGAATATGATAAGGGTTAATCATATCTAGATTCCTTGCATGTTGATGTAATAAAGGAATGTTTTTAATGTTAATATAACCCTTCTATTATTGTTTATGAATATATCCTAGCTCATTAATGAAATATTGTGTTGATCCAGTGTATTATATGTAAGTGATGTTGTTGAGCCTTGTTATAAGGCATGCAAAGATAATGATAATCTTGCAGGGAATAATATGATGGTCTTAATGACCATTGGGCATGGTTGAGCCATGAATGAGGTGAAATCCTCTTGTGTTGATAAGGGTTGATACCATGTAATATTATGAAAAGGATTTTATAACATGTGATAGTATGATGGTCTTAATGACCTTTGGGCATGGTTGAGCCCTGAGTGAGGTGTAATCCTCTTGTGTTGATAAGGGTTGATACCTTGTGATATTGTGAAAAGGATTTATAGATTTTGATAGGATGATGACTTGTGTGGTCTACTGAATGGCAAGTGAATAGTACCATCTGATGATGAGATGAGAAATTATGTTCCACACATTTTATATCGTTTAAAATATGTGATATTTATATGCTTGCTAGAAGTGAATTAGGGTTTGTATGTCCACTTGTTTGATGCAGCCTTAATTCACCCAATTGACATAACTAATCAAGTGCAACTCTAATCATGTAGTTCCCTATGCCGTAGATCCATCTTCAGTGTCAGAACTTACAAGATGGTGAAACAAGTATTCCTAAGGGAAACTCGAAGTGCATACTGTTGAGTATGTGGGGGTGGCAATTTGAGGATATATCCTTGTCATCCACAATGTAGGTTGTGGAGGATGGCTATGGTCATGCCTCATACATCTGATGTGATTGAGTACAACTATGGTTGTACCTTGAATTAGAGGGTTTTGTATACCCTAGTTTCTAGTACAGTGACATGTACCAAGGTCGGACTAGTGGTTAGCAGCTTGACTATATGTCACTGTGGTGGCAGCTTTGACTGATTTGTCACTGCCTTTTTACTCATACTGACCGAGGGGAAGAGATCTTAGGATACCGACACTCCTAGATCTTGCATGGAACCGAATAGCCCTTCACGGGGGTCAGTTGGACTTTGAATGGTACGATTCAAATTCCCCAGGGCATAATAAAAGATGTAAGGCAACCATGTAGCATATTTGTTTAGGGTTATACAAAATGTTTCACATTGGATGATAACCCTTGTTTTTTATTGTTACATAAAGATGATTTTTAGTGCAATTAAGAGATAGTAGATATACTTATGTTGTGGATATGATTAAGATTATAGATGCATACATACAGTACTTACTCTTATGTTGATAACTATACTGCTACTGATTATAATCATGATGCTAGCTATCTCATGTTGTTATTTATGTTTAGCATGCTAGCCATGCCTTTGTAACTAGAGATGCATATATTGCTAATCATGCTTATCTAGATAGTTGTTCTTATTTTGTTAACTCTTCTTATGATGTTGATATGTTCAACCAATTAGACATGCTCATGTTGTTAGCTATGATATGTTACTAGACTTGCTCATGATGGTAGAACTGCATATTCTATGTAATTGCTTATATTGTCAACAAGATAAAGGATGATGGTCTGGCTAATGATGATAGTTATTATCTACTCCTTTATGTATCTTGTTAATCATCAGTACTATTGATCTTATTTGTTATCCCTAATTAAATTGCTTAACTATTTAATTGCTTAAAAATGTTGTAATCAATAAACGTTGTTGGAGGTTATATCTCTTGCTAGGACATGGGTCTCACCCATGTGGTTCACCACATTTTTTTAGGTAATCAAAAGTGAAGAAAACAAACTTGTAGCAAAAAGAAGAGTACGTACAATAATGCATCTTTGAGAAAGTTGATTAGATGTCTAGTGTGTCCTAGAGTCATCCATGTACTCTCAGGTCCGGGCATGAAAAGTGTGTATACTGTGTTTCAGACGAATCAGACTTTTGTTAGCATATTAAGGCTTGTTTGTGTGGCATATACGAATATTGTTCGCCTGTGTATATATGTTGTGGCTAAGGTTATACAACAATTTGTGTCAAATTCTTTGCATAGTATGGATACAAGAAAGATGTTGGGCTCTTATTCAAATGTTTCCGGGTGGGTGTTGATGTTGAAATCAGTTTTAATTTACCCATATTTTTGGATATGTGATGAATTAGTGATCGATTGTGTTTTGTGTTTTGAGTAATCTCGTTTAGTGTAACGGGTTCTCACATTCGTGGAGTTTCTCAGACTTGAAATTCCCGATTATGATGGATCACTCCTTGGCCCTATCCTGCAATGGTTTCTCATTCCTCTGTAGCTTTCGTCCCCCTCATACCGGCTACCTTGAAGTTAAAACCAATTTTTGGAATCGAGAATCTAGTTGCTCCCACTGATAGGCATCCACACCCTTTGTCGGGAAAATTTTGTCCGCCATATCTTCCCCCTCCCATCGATGATCGATCACGATCCCAATCACCCTTCAGATCAAATACCCTACAATCTCCATCACCTCCCTGATTTCCCATCGAGTCACCACTCCCCCCATGTAACCCTACTGCCACCATCTTTCAATCCAAGAATACATTGAAGAAATCCAAAGTATTCTATTTTATGTATTGAAAATGAGGAAATATCATTATTGCAAATCTCACTCTTACTTAAACCCTAATTTAGGCTAGGGCTTTTAAATATTTTAAAGAATCCTAGATCTTGGCCTATACCATGATTATTATATTAATGATGGTAACAATATAAATCAAAAAACTTAGTAATGATAAAACTTCACATTTTGTATGTAGTTAAGGTCTTTACCAATGTAAGGGGTTGAACCAATATAAACCCTAGTTCCCATATAATGTTAACCCAATCCCAAATTTACCATAGAAGCATTACTAAAACTCAAGATTTTTTTAAAGGAACAAAAACAAGTTAAATATTCATTTGAATAGTTGTATATTAGGGTTTGGTTTGTTTGATTTGATTTAACTAAAACATTTTCAATTTATCAAATTAGGTATGTGGTTAGTTATGATCACCTAAATTGACCATGCTTTGATTCCTAATGCAGTTAATCTAAAAATGTATTTCCTATTTCTTGGACAAGATAGAAACTATATGTACAAATAATATATAAAATAATAGTTTAATTTAAAGTTAGGATTTCATTAGGGTACAAAGACCATTATACCCCTAGAAAGTGATGAGGAACAAGCTTCCAATGTTGGAATATAATTTGAAGTTGGTGGTTCAAACATAACAAAATCCATTGCCTAGAAAATGAGAATTAGTTTAGCGAAAAATTTGGTACACCACATGAGATTGTTGATTTATGTGTTAGAATTATGAATGAAATTGTGCAGTCCATTACATGCAAGAAAATATTCGATCTTTTACTATTGTATATTTTGTTATCATTATATGCACAGTTTTGTTGCACCCACATAGATGACATAGTGATATGCTGACTAGTTCTTTTGTCATCATTTTAGGTTAAGCTCAGAATATGGATGTAAAGCTATAGTTGAACAAACAAAGAAAACAATTAATCATAGGATAGTCCATAAGGATTAGATAGTAGTTTTTTTTCATTGCAATTTTTAGAGATTTAGGTTTTCATACTGCACTTTTAATTTCTCATATGTACCTCCATCACGATCCCTAACTTTGTTACGACCTTTCTGTTTTTCTAGAATGGAAATTGTTAGTTATGTATAGTGTATTTATGTGAATTTAATTGTGGAAATACAATTGACAGACTTGCCTCTATAGATCTGAATTTATGGAGATCTTGAGGAAGGGGATTGTTATAGAGAGGGAAAGGAGGATACTATCATCTTTGACCACCTTTAAGCATACATGTGAATACATGAAGACTAGTTCATGCAATAGATTCACTAATTGTCGCGTGAATTCATATGTAACACATAATTCAAAGGGAGTGTCTTCAATACAAAAAACACTATTCCAAAATAGATGTCATCCATAGAACAAATGCAATCCCTATGATGTGAAAACCGATGAAGAAGTGGTAGAAGCCATGTGTCCATCACTGAGACCTACACCCATTTTGGTGAGACTAAAGTGTGGAAACCCAAAGGAGGTAGAAAAGTTCCAAATGTGATAAAGTCATTTATAATGTCATGACATGCTTCCAATGCAAGGTCTAGAGTGTTTGTATTGCCTCAAAGATCAAAATTTGTATGAAATCAAACAATCGATATCTACTCTGACTTTTTGATTCTAATCATTATGGCTTCTTCTACAATAAGGTCTAAACTTGAATCTCTTTTTTTTTTTGGGAAACATAGAGACTAGTTATTATTCATCCCGAGCTCTAGTTCGGGCCAAATTACAGAAAGTTGTATGTTGATATCCATAGTTAGCCAAGGAGGCTTACAAGTGGTGAAGCTACTCTCTGTAGCAGTATACATAGAATGTTTAGCAATGATATCTGCCACTGGATTGTGCTTTCGATTGATAAACTGGAGCTGGGAATCCGGGAGAGAGGTGAGCGCTCGGCTATACTCTCTCCTTAAAGGCTCAAGTTTGCAAGCTGGTGTACTCACATGCTTGAGGACATCAATGGCCGAGGAGGAATCGGAGAGGAGCATAGGAGCATTCCAATTCCTCAGGATACAGATCTTTATAGCAAGGATGATACCCTGCATCTCGGCATCTAATGCTGAGGCAGCATAGCCGAACGAGCCATGACCAAGCAAGCAAGTTCCTTGGCTATCCGTAATATGGATACCAATACCCATCTTCGACGTATGGCTTTGGAAAGCCGCATCAACGAAAACAACTTGATTGTGAGAAGACGGCCGAGCTGGGTGAGCAAAATTGGGCAGGCCCGGTCGTGGAAACCTACTGTGCCAAGAGAGCACAGTAGCAGCCACATTACGAATACGTGCAGCCAACACTTGTGCTGGGACCTTTTTACCGCCATGGAGCAGTTCATTACGGGCTTGCCAAATGGACCAACAGCCGAAGCAACGCAAGGTTCTGTCCTCTGTGGAGGTGGTGCCATGTATGATGTAAGTAATCCACTCGTCCCCTGGAGTGGTGAAGAAGGAAGGCTCCATGTTCAGCAGCTGCCAAACCTTGAGGCTGTCGGGGCAGTCGCGGAGGCAATGAACTAGACTATCGGCCTCGCAAGAGCAAACAGGGCAGGTGTCGTCCACGATGATGTGGCGTCGCACTTTCTCTGCATGGGTTAGAATGGCTCGGTGCTTAAGCAGCCAGAGGAAGGACTTAAGTTTGGGAGGCAGAGATAAAGACCAGAGAGCCTTCCAGTTCGAAGTATGAGGGGGATGATGTTCGTTCTTGAGCCATGCATAGGCACTCTTCGCCGTGAGCTCGCCACGGGGTTCAAGGGGCCAAGCCCAAGAGTCAGCCCCGGCCTCCGCCATAGGGGGGTTGATACTACGGATCATACCCCAAGCGGCAGGGGGAATATAAGCATGAATGAACTCCCAATCCCACGTACCCGGGGAAGGGGATAGGGATTGGACAGTGAGATCATTGAGATCCTCGGGCGGCTGTAAGGTAGGAGCAAGATCGGTAATGGCATTTCCAAATAGCCACTTATCACGCCAGACATTTGTGCTTTCACCAGAATTGATAGTCTTATGACAGAAGCCTTCCAACTTGGGAATATGGCGTTTGATGAAGGCCCAAGCAGCAGAACAAGGTTTCTTGGAGACGACACCATTGTGGACATATTTGTTCTTCATTAACTTAACCCAAAGAGATGGGGAGTTATTAATAAACTGCCAAACATTTTTCATCATCAAAGCCGCATTTTGAGTTCTTGCATCCTTGATGCCTAGCCCGCCCATGGACTTGCTTCTCGTGAGCTTATCCCAAGATACAAGGGACATTTTCTTTTGATCCCGGCCACCCGACCAAATGAAGTCACGGATGTGTTTGTTAATATCATCACAAAGAGTCGGAGAAAGTTGCACCGTTTGCATGGTGTAGGAAGGAATGGATTGCAAGGAAGACTTAGCCAGCGTGATGCGACCAGCAAGAGATAGAGTGCGGGCTGCCCAGCTATCCATGCGGCCTCTAATAGAGCGAAGAATGTGTGAGTGTGTCTCTTTGTTTATCCGGTGGTGGAGTACGGGAACCCCTAAATAGCGGCCCAAGTCTGAAGTTCTCGGTATGCCCATGCGGCGACAGAAAGCTCGTTGCTCTGCGATGGATGTGTTAGATGAGAAGTAACAGCATGACTTCTCTTTGGAGACGACCTGACCAGAGACAGCGGCGAATTCCATAAGAATCTTGTTGATGTTAGAAGCTTGAGATAAAGAGACCTCGGACATAAGGAGAATGTCATCAGCAAACATAACATGTGAGAGCGGCGGCCCAGTTCTAGTGAGCCTAATTGGCTTCCAAATACCAAGTGCCACAGCCTTGGAAATAGCCTGGCTGAGGCGTTCCATGCACAGGACAAAGAGGTAGGGACTAATGGGGTCCCCTTGCCGCACGCCTTGAATAGACTTGATGGGTTCCATAGGGATGCCTTCCCACAGAATTGAGGTGCTGCCTTCAGAGATGATTTGCACTATCAACTTAGAGAGATTGTCAGGGATGCCAACTTTCGCCAAGGTATCCTCAACAAACAGCCAATTCATACGATCAAAAGCTTTAGAAAGGTCCAGTTTGATTGCCACCCATTTTTTATTCCCCTTTTTCATTTTCATAGAGTGCACAACCTCTTGAACAAGAAGTATGTTATCGCTGATACGGCGGCCAGGAATGAAGCTAGATTGGGACATGGAAATCCAATCATTCAGATACGGTTTAAGACGTTCCACAATGATCTTTGAGATAAGCTTGAAGCAGCAATTATTTAGAGAAATAGGGCGAAGCTCAGAGCAGCGTTGCGGGTTAGCGACCTTGGGGATGAGCACAAGGAGGGAATCCGCAATACGTGAGTCCACCTTGCTGGTGGCGAAGGCATGTTGAACGGTGGTGATGAAGGAGTTGCCCACATGAGACCAATTGTCCTGGACAAACCCGTTATGGATGCCGTCTGGGCCCGGCGCCTTGGCGGGAGCCATGAGGAAGATGGTGCGTCGGATCTCTTCCGCGTCCGGAACACACCCAAGAAGATGGCTGTTATGGATAGGCTGGAACTCGCCTACATAATTACGGATGGCTTCACGGCTAGGCGGCGGTGAAGAAGAGGTGCACAGCAGTTGCGTAAAGAAGTCCCGCACATGAAGTTTGATACAGTCCGACGTCGTGATCCAAACACCATTGGAATCACGTAGCCTTGAGATTTTGCTATGTTGCCTGCGTGACTTGACATAGGCGTGAAAAAACTTGTTGTTTCCGTCGCCATACTGTAGCCAGTTGATGTTAGATCGCTGCTGCAAATCAGCCTCCTCTCTCAGGAGAATGGTATTGAGACTTTCTTGCAGGGTAATACATTTAAGTTGTATTGAAACTGGAGGAGAAGGGGAGTTGGATGCTACCTGGCATTTGTCTATTTTCCGTAAAAGGATGTCTTTCTGCTTGTGTTGTTGCTTGAGTCTATTAGCCTCCCATGAGGCAGCAGCTGCTTTGAAGGAGGGGAGTGCGTCCAGATAGGGTCGAGAGCCATCCCACGCATTGAGAAGATCAGACTTAAAGGAAGGAATAAGATTCCAACTCATCTTGGTTTTGAAGTGACGACCTCCTTCTTGATGATGGTGCCCAGACATGAGAATGGGATTATGGTCACTATGAAGGCGTGGTAGAACTTGAATATTCATCCCGCCTTCCACCGCAGTCCACTCCACATTAGCAATAGCTCTATCAAGCTTCTCTAACAGCCTGCCTTTCTTGAATGTAAACCGATGCCCCGAGGAGGCCATCTCTTTAAGACCTGTGCTGGCAAGGAGGGAATTAAATTTGAGGCTGGAATGTCTGTCGAATCTGCTCCCGCCTTGTTTCTCAGAGGCATCAAGCATAGTATTGAAGTCGCCGACCAGCGCCCAAGGACCGTTAATGAGAGAGGAGAGACCAGAAAGCCTGTACCACAGGTGGTTGCGCTTCTGTGGATTCGGGCTACCATAAACAAAAGTAAGCAACCAGGAGCTATTAATACGGCAGTGCACGTATTGACGGTGGCTTTGCAGAATGTCAACAGAGCATCTAAAGTTGTCCCAAAGGACCCAGATGCCCCCGGAGAAGCCCAACGCTTCAACTCTGTGAGAGGAAGAGTAACCCAACTTGGTGATGATGTCATTGGCTTTACTGCCGCTGCAACGAGGCTCGATAATAACAAGGATATGAAGTTTATACCTCCTTTTGTATTCTTTGAGGAGAATTAATTTATCCTTGGAGCAAGCTCCTTGGATGTTCCAACAGATGATGTTGGTCATAAAAAACCAATAGGTAAGGAGGGCAGCACCAAAAGGTGCTTAGTGGATTGCTGCGAGGAGTCCAGATGCCTCAGAGGAGGCATCCATGGTCTCGTCTGTCCCTGCATCAGCATTCTCAAAGTCTAGAGACTTCCTTGCATTAGCTGTGAAGTCGACATTACCCACAAGCGCTGCGAGTTTGCCTTTCTTCCGCTCACGTCCTGGGCTCATTGTTTGGTAGACAACACGTCTATTGCGGAGGATAACCCCACCGCTGGCACCTTGGGCTCCCAAAGAGAACCCTGCTTGCATGGAAAGCTGGTTGCTTTGGTCGGCTGCTTGAAAGCGGAAAGAATCAGCAAAGGCAGTGGTCCGTCCGTTGCTGATTTCATCGTCCACCAACGTCACGACCGAGTTATCTCCGGCCGCAGTGGGAACAGAAGGGGCCTTTGTCGGAGCAGGTGGTGGGCGGCTTCCCCCTGGTGCCTCGGACACAGGGGGAGGTCTGCCAACCTTCTTCTTGTGCTTGCGGGATGAGGCTGTCTCCCATGTGCCTCCATCGTCCACGTCGACAACAGGTGTATCTTGAGCCGGCTTGGTCTTGTCGGCAGGAGGTTCCTTCTTGTTGCTGGCCGTGCTTGCATCAGAAGGATTAGCTAGCTTCTTGCTATTAGTAGACTTTCTATCAGGCATCTTGGCGTGGATATCTGCTGTGTAGCGCGAAGTAACGGCCATCTCCTGTGTACTTGAGGGATTCGGGGCGACGCTCGGGAATGTAGGGATGAACTTACAGTCCCCCTCGGCGTGGCCAAGCCTGCCGCACTTCATACAGAAAGTGGGCAGGTTCTCATACTCCAGGCGGTACCGTTCCCCATCGAGCATGATTGCCGGAAGCAATGGCTTGGTCGTGTCGACTTCAACCGCGATACGGGCGAACTTGCCCCGATTTCCAGTCTGGGTCGTGGTATCTATCTTGATCGTTTTGCCGATCAGATCTCCCACGCAGAAGAGGAGTTGATTCTGGAATAGATGTATAGGAAGGTCAGGGATGCGCGACCATACCACCAGTTTCTTGGGTATGGGGTCAGATGGCCGGAAATCCTTGGACCAGGATTGCACCGACAAGTAGTGATTGAAGATCATCCACGGTCCCCCTGTTAGGGCCCGGACGAAGTCCTCGTTGTTGGCTAACTGGATAACATAGTATCCTTTGTCGAGGTCAATAGCACGGAATTCATCTGTTAATTGCCATAGGATTGGTAGTCTATTCATCAGGGCGTTGAAGTTCACTGAGGTGCCGATGACCTTGATCACGACTGCGAACTTCCAAGGTTCCAAGAGAGGAGGCAGCGTAGCCGGATTAATGGAGATCGCCGGAACGGCTCCTGCTCGGTCGACGCGGATATCTGCAGATGTCAGAAAATCCGGCGAGACAGGGGAGAGAGATGCAGGGTGTCTGGACGTCCGCCCGACCATGGCGTCCTTGTACGACTTGGTTTGTTGCTGCGGAGGCGGGACTGCAGCGTCCATCTCTACGTCGCCCTCAACTGAGGACAACAGAACGGAGGGGGGGTCATCAGACGAGACTAGGTCGCATGCGACATCACCATCAGCAGGAGAAACGCGGGGGATATCCCGCCCGGCACCACGGCCACCACGATTTCCACGGCCGCCTCCGCGGCGCGTATACCCTAGCGCAGACATCGCGGCGCCTAAACTTGAATCTCTAACCTAATATATATGCATTAAATGAATTTTTATCTAGGGTTTATTATGATTTATTTTTCTTTCATTGTGTTTCCTATTTGAAGGCAATCCATAGTGATATTAGAGCTACATCTTATGCCTTGTATTAGACTATTTTATTTCATTTTTTTGTCATAGGAAATGGTGTGCAATTTTTCATATGATGAATGTTCATTAGTGTGTATATAACTTTAATAGAAACCTTTTCATTAATGTAATCATGATCATATATGATCATCTAAAGGAACTCAAGATTGACCTTTGATTGTTACCAAAATAAATTATCTCATCATGCAATCCAACCCAATGTGTTATATAAACCATTCTCTATAATGAGCATGTAGGTAAGGGTGGGTCGAGAGTTTTCTCTAATTAGGTGTGTCCATTAGTGGCTATGTCTAGGAGAGGTTCACTCATAAAATTAAAAAAGAGATATGATAATATATATGTAGGTGTGTAAATTTATAGTAATACTACAAATTGGTTTTGTTTGGCATGTGATGCGTGATTATGACCTATGAGGTGTAGTTTATTATTTGCAATGTACAGAAATATGGAGGTAGATATGGATGTGTAAGCAAAAAAAATTTATTCGCATTTCCTAACTAACAGATCGTATCAATGGTGATGTATCAAGAAAGAGAGTGCAAGATGTACCTTATTCTAAAGCAAGTCCAACGATTATCCTTGCATGAAGATGTGCTTTCTTCATAAGCGTCACATAGACGGTAATCAAAGACGTCCTCCTAGTGTGACACCCACAGACGGTGGTTGGTGGTATCCTCCTAGCATAGTAGTATAGGCTTCCACGCCTCTATGTAGTCCACATGGACCACTGAGAACTTCGCATCATGCTTCTTGAGCCAGTGGAAAGGAGTTGCCCCTTCATTTGTCAACCTGTTAGCGTTGACTTCTTCTTCCTTGCTATCTCTCCTTTCATAGGTACGACGACTTCGACTCTCATGTTACTACAATTGTGAGAAGTTAAGCTTAAGTGCGTTGAGACCCTTAGCCACCCCCTTTATGCAAGAGTGACTAGGAATAGGTTTCACAAACTGTGGGAAGATAAAGGGTCAATTTTCATGGCTAGGAAGAAGTTGTGCATGACCACTCAATCGACTGGCCAATCCAGTCAATTAATTGGCTTGTGGTCAGTGGCAAAATTACACTGATTTTAATACAATGATTAATTTTTGTCATCTCAGCCAACATGAAATTTTTTTGACTCATTCAACCTTGCTGATTCCACCCAATCGATCGATTCGACACTCTAATCAATCAACTGGTTACTCTGATCATCTGTTGGCAACTTTGATCAATTGATTGATTGAACATTTCAATCAGCCAATTGACTAGCTCCATCGGCCAGAGTTAGCACAATCTAGTCAGTGAACTAGACATTCAATCAGTCGAATGGCTAACCATTTAGTCAATTGGATACTCCAATCGGTCGAATGACAACCAATATTATTCATTTTTATTATATAAACACTTTAGTAATCAAATCAAATCTTGTCCATGATTCAAGTCTTCTTCCAAGTACATTCTATGCATTTGACCCTATGGGTCCCAATTTTATGATGGCAGTGCATGTCCATAACCATATTATGACATCACAAGAAGTGAGTGGTATCTAGAAACACATCATTTCTACCCAAGCAATTGGGAAGTTGGAGAACAACTTCAACCTACATTTGTGATACCCTACATCTATGATACCTACATCTATGATCAGTGTTACCATGATCGTATAGTTCCTTTGTCTCAATATCTAGATTGAATGTGTTGTATAGAATCGTCATCATCATAATACTCAATCTACATTTCTTGAACTAGAACAGACTGTTGATATGCACATGAGCTCAATATCACATATGGACTCACATGAGCATGCCATGCATTTCTCAATCTCTCTTATCAAGTGGCCAGGATATCAACTCTGGTACGAGGGATGACAAATGCCATCTACATCACTCATACTAAATCCCCATGTGTCATAATATACCCAAACACCACCTTTATGGCAATCCTTATTCAGGGTCACGTTAAATGGTGTCAAAGTTCATCAAATGATATGTGATGAGTGTAGTTGTTACATCCCCAATTTTGGGTTCATTTGCTGAGAAATATAATTTCTCATATTAAAGATTTTTGAATGAATAAATGAAATAATCTATTTTGAATAAATGTATTTCATAGCCTTGTTGTTTGATTTGTGGGCTTTATTGGCCATTGGGCCCAATAACAAGAATATTCAATTAATTAATGAATAACTGAGAATTTGAGATAAGAAAGGTGTGGAAACCTCTAGAAGGCAAATCCAAAGAGGATTTCGTGCCTCTTAGATTCCTTGGGTTCCAAGGAGCCCAAAGTTGCAAATAAAAGGCAATAAGAAAAGAAAATAGCAATTAAGTATTTCCTTGTTAATA
Organism: Alisma plantago-aquatica; assembly: GCA_963693085.1. NCBI lineage: Eukaryota > Viridiplantae > Streptophyta > Magnoliopsida > Alismatales > Alismataceae > Alisma > Alisma plantago-aquatica. The sequence continues at coordinate 420,710,812 of OY856411.1, forward strand.
AAGAAATTGAAAACATTGATGAAATAGGGAAAATAGGTGAAAAGAGATATAATTGGATAATTCTTAATGGGATTTCGTATCCCAAGGATTCATGATGATAAAAGGAATACTAATGAGGAAAATAAAAGAGAAATAAGAGAGAGATCATCAAAAAGAAATTATTTTAAAAAGAAATAGGCAAGATAATGAGAATAATGCATATTGATGCATTTAAAAATAATGAGTATTCCTTTAAAAGGAATTTCGAATTCTTAAAGTTTCTTGGGTGCCAAGGATCCCCAATGAAGGAGAAGAAAGAGAAATTACCATAATTAAAAAATAAGAGCATAATGTGATATATTATTGATAAATTTTGTAATATTGAGAAAAGGAAGTATTCTCTATTAAAAGAAAACATGATTTTGTGATAAATAATTAAAAGGCAAGTAATAAGAAGATAGAGGAGAGGATTTTTGAAATCCTATTATCACAAGAAAAGGGAATATCAAAGGATAGAAGAGAGAGAGAGAAAATCTTGCTTATCATAGAAGGAATAGAATTCTTAATTGAAGGGGGGCGTATTCCCTCTTAGACAGGCCTCTTAGGGTGAGGAAACCCTCCCCTATAAAAGGAGTAGAGCTCAGGGACAAGTTCGGAGGGGTTGCACGTACCCTTTCTTCAATCTTCTTCTTCGTCTTCTTGGGAAAAAAAATGCTAATCGTGAAGGCTTAGTTTTAATGCTAGCTACGAAGGTCATGATGTCGTCCTAGTGAGGGCATGAAGTTTCATGGGCAGCCCATGGATGATCGAGCAACATCACTTTGCTCCCACATGTGTGCATCGTCGCCGGATGGCTGCAGCAAGGCTGCACCTAGCAGGTCGAGCGTCGCGCCCCCAACCCTCTGGAACACCTGAATGAGGCACGGTTGAGTGCGGCCAAGGATAACGGAGGTAAGGGAGTTGTCCCCGGTGAGTTTCGTGCCAAGACACGGGAGCAAGAGCCATCCCTAGTTCCGCACGCGGCGGCTAGGGCGGCAGCGTCGAGCTGCAGCAGGAAGAAGAAGGGAGGAACCGCTTTGGACGATTATGCACCTTCAGGCATGGAAGAGCCAATCACTTACTCATGGGCAAATGTGTCTTTCAATTATGTTTCCAATTCAACATTGCATGGACGAGGATGATGTGGCATATTCTGATTGGTTCAAGTAAGTAAAACCTTGCAAAATTCGTATCTCCCTATTCGTAGCTCGGTTGGGTACACATAAAATATGGAAATTGCTCAGAAAAATGAGAGGAATCTAATAAAAATAAAATTGGAGCTTGATTCCTTATGCAATTCGAAAAATATATAGAGATACTATCTTTAATAGTGTAATCAATGAAAAACCCTAACCTTTGATGATTAATGAGTTAGAAAGGGGTTAAATGAGTATATAAAGTTGATATTAGCCTGATAATGATAAAAAGGATCATTAAGATTGTAAAAGGATGAATTTGCATGTAATTAGTTTAATTTCGAGTTTAATGGGCCTTGAAACCCTACTGTTGGTAAAATCGACTCTTAATGGCTTTAATTGACTAATTTCATGATTAAGGTTGGAATATGCTATTTTGAGCATTAAAGTCACTAATTTGTGAAAAGATAACCTTAATATAGAAATTAGGGTTTCCGATTCAATCAAGGTAGAATTAATAATGAATAGAGTTCATATGGGAATTAGACCATCATGAATTATGCGATGTTAATCTGAAAAAAAAAAACTAAAGGTGATAATTGAGTCTAATGACCTTGAAATAGATTAAAAGGATAAAGAAAGTAGTTTTGGTATAAAAGAGAAATAGTCAACTTTAATTGGGATTATGGTGTTGAAATTGGGGTTTATGAACTAAGAGAGCATTTAATATGATAAAAGCATTATGGAGGCAAAAACCCTAATGTGGTCTAGAAAACCTAAGGTGGAATCCAAGTCTAGATTTAGAAAGTTCTGGATAAATTATAACACTTGGATGTCATGCATTAATTTCAGGATACTTGTTGATTGCTTGTTGCTTGTTCTTTATCATTATTGCTTGGACAGCAAGTTGCTCTGGATCAGGTATGTGGTTACGCTTATGAATAACCGCATTAGTTTCCCGCGTGTTTGCCGGATGGTTAATTGCATTGACTGCAACTAAACAGTTTGGATGTTCATACTTGCAAATCATAAAGTCACTATGATTATTACATTAATAATAGAAGTATGTATTCTCGCACCTACATGCCACCTTGATGGATGATGCCAAAGGTCAGGCCCAGATGGGTAGACCAAAGGACACCTTGAGTGGTGACCCAAGACACCAAGCTCGGGAATGAGAAGGTGGCCTATGATATTGCATGACTAGTGGGCACCATGAGTGGTGACCCCCAGGCACCAAGCTCGGGATTGAGAAGGTGGCCTTAAGTCATGGGAAAAGGGCACCCTAAGGTGGGTATGCCAGGGTTAGGGCAAAAGCGGTGGAGAATGTCATACTAAAAAGTGTAAATTGGCTTGTTAATTAATTTGATTGTTATTATTAAATTGTTAGTCATATGTGCAAACTTTTTGTTGACCGCACATACCTGTATATTTCGATATACTGACCGACGTTTCATTTGTCGGCGTTTTAGGTACAATGAAAAGAACAAACAGTAAAGTGGCAGATGTGGAAATCCAATAAGAAATAACGTGCACAGGAGGATTAGTTAGTTTAGCATCTTCATGGATAGAAGTTTAGAAATCCCAGTTTTTCCAAGGTAAGTAAAGTTTTATTTTATACCAGTTTTCAGTTTAGTTGGTAAAGTTTATTAATTGTTATTGATTATTTGTTGAACCTTTGATCCTGTTAATTGAATAACGGCTCTGACCTTCGGGTCTCCCTTAATTGGGGGTTACCAGGAGACGGGGTCATTACAGTAGTGACTTTAAGTCTAAGAACCATAATCACCACTATCACTTTGAGATCTGATTTTGACTACTATTTAGTGGTTCCATATATCTCTCTCAAGGGGGGTGTATCTGGTACACTATTATCTAACAAGTACATATGTGTTTGACTTGATATTCCATATCATGACTAATGAGACTCTATCATCAGTCAATACACATTCCAATTTTATCTATTATTGTCATCTATTTTTTCCACAATTATACCCGACTAGGGACATAACAAGAATGTATGTACTCTTATCATGCATATGACCTCATTGTTTAACTTTTCAACCTAAAGACATATGTCATCGATTATCATCATTCTTCATACATCTAACAAGTTATATCATTATCTCTTAACTGAACAAAACACAATGGATGGAATTACCTTATTGTTATTTCATCAATTATATTATGCCATACTACAAGCATCATATGACTGGTTCTTTGGACATACATACCAACAATGATATGGTCCATAATATTGTTGAACATAAGGATGTGATGCCCTCCTTACAATTAATACAAATAGGATGTGAATGCAAAAACTTAGTCAGCATAACATCTTTAATGAGCTTACAAAATCAAGGTTTTGAAAGAAGAGCCCAAATGTGGAAAAATTACATTAAAAAACCACATGGCAAATATTATCCTGATTGTAAAATATAAATAAGAAATATCAGGACTAAATAAACCACGTGAACACTAGTGCGAATAAAACATCAACTTGGAGTTAGCCAGAAGCCATAGAAAAATACTAATCAAAGCACGAATGTTATTTTCTAGATTGCATGACTAGTGGGCACCATGAGTGGTGACCCCCAGGCACCAAGCTCGGGATTGAGAAGGTGGCCTTAAGTCATTGGCAAAGGGCACCCTAAGGTGGGTATGCCAGGGTTAGGGAAAAAGTGGTGGAGAATGTGATACTGAAAAGTGTAAATTGGCTTGTTAATTAATTTGATTGTTATTATTAAATTGTTAGTCATATGTGCAAACTTTTGGTTGACCCCACATACCATTGATATACTGACCGACGTTTCGTTTGTCGGCGTTTTAGGTACAATGAAAAGAACAAACAGTAAAGTGGCAGATGTGGAAATCAAATAAGAAATAACGTGCATAGGAGGATTAGTTAGTTTAGCATCTTCATGGATAGAAGTTTAGAAATCCCAGTTTTTCCAAGGTAAGTAAAGTTTTATTTTATACCAGTTTTCAGTTTAGTTGGTAAAGTTTATTAATTGTTATTGATTATTTGTTGAACCTTTGATCATGTTAATTGAATAACGGCTCTGACCTTTGGGTCTCCCTTAATTGGGGGTTACCAGGAGACGGGGTCGTTACAATTGGTATCAGAGCATAGGTTCCTCATTTAATCTTTAATAATTATTAAATTTTACAAATTCCGTAGAACCCAAGGGAGTTATTAGAGGATTACCCAAAAGACAGAGGTGTCTAGAAAAGGATCACGATCGGGGGCTGGCAAGACTTTCCTCCGCACCGCTAGTCGGAATACGAGGACTCCCGGATCCGTGTGACTACCTAGCCAAAGTCTTAGGGTATGAATCGAAATAAGATACCTTTTAGGACTCTCTCATCTCGTTCATCCTTTGTCAACTCAAATTCTATTAAGGACCTTATGGATTAGGGTTTCCTGTCTTTTCCTCACCCTCTTGAGGTATGGGTAAGATTGATAAGGATTAAGGAATCCTCCACCAAATTAATAAAAAGCATGTAAATAAGATGTCATGGACATAAGCTTAATAGAGTAAGCGTAAAAGAATAGATACATGCTTAGGTCGTATGACACAAGTTTTTATTGCCCTCAGGAGAGACCTGAGGATAGACCTCCTTTGTAGGAGGATGTGTAGAGAGAGATAGTTTGGGAGGTGGAGACCTCCATTAAAAGTAGATACCTGGCACATCCTTTGAGGATGATGTTAACCCTAACCCTAAGGGAAGGTTAGAGATAGAGATGACATGATGAGTTAGACCGAGTGTTTGGTTGGATATGCCTTGGGATCGGCATACGAACCATGAGAGGTTGGATAACCTAGTACCTTTGGCGACCCAACCCTGGAGAGGGTCGTGCATGTGTAAGAAAAGGGTAACTCCTTCCTGGATGAGGGTAGAGAAGAACCTATAGGACTTTTGCAAGTAGGATATAACTTGCACCCAGAGTGCGTCAGTAGTGTTGACAGTTAAACGAAACCCTAGTCAAGGGATCATGATGGAGGGCTTATGAGATAAGCATAAGGGGTTATGGATAACCTTGAGTAAACATAAGTTTGAGTATAGGCTTCACTCAGGTAGGGGCATGCTTATGAGCATGATCCTTCATATAGACAGGACCTCTTATATAGAAGTTGGTTGTAGGATTAGCTATAGAGAGAGGGAGCAGACCTCGGCCAAGGAGGTTGTAAGACTAAAGCCCCAAAACTTGAGAAACAGTGGGAGTCGAGAATGATGCGACCTAAGTGGATGATAGTGGTTGCCTTATGTTTGATCCTTGAAGGATGATGATGTCTTGGTTAGCTTGAGAGTAACCAAACTCTAGAGAGAGGATGATGCTTCTAGTACCTATGGTATAAGTGATTACCTACTAAGATGAGATAAAGAGTGCTTTAGACCCTGAGGAGGTTAAGGCACCAGTTGTGAGGCTTTATACCTAGTAGGTTGTCTGGGATGAGGAATCAACTCTGAAGTGTTGCTTGAGTAGAAAGATCATGGGGGTACATGACATATCTTGGACATGCTAGATTGCTAGTTAAGAGAATGAGCATGCAGTTGGATACTCAACGGTGAACCTAGGGTTCCTAGGCCTAAGAGGGGAAGCAGTGTATCCAATGCTCATGGTGAGATTTGAGTTTCTATAGTTTCGAGCATGGTACTCCTCATGTGTAGAGGTAAAGGAAATCCCTTACGTAAAGGGTATGTTTGATGAACCCCTCACAACTAAGTTGATGTAATGTTGAGAATGAGGACAGGTGTGACCTAGCTTGGCTTTGTAGGTGCCTGGTGGTACCTTAGTTAAGCATACTCATATGGATGTAAACCCTAAGGATGCTTGTGACCTTTGTTATAAAGGTGTAGTTTCCTCCCATCCTGGGAGAGGAACCCTTTGGTAGGATGTATACCAGTTTTGTGGTTTTGAGGTAACCTAAAGAGGTTTCATATGATCTTGAGAAGCTAAGTGAAAAGTACATGATACGAGAATGAACCATTAAACCCATATATAACCATCTCTAAGTGCATGTGGATGTGTTACCATGGAGGTAGCCGGTATGGGACCTGACCAAGGTAGGCAGGTTTCCATGACCCCTATGAAGGGATGAAAGTCAGTCAAGAATGCAGAGAGAGATGATGAAGAATTGGGTAAGGTTCTATGTTGAACATGTACTATGATATAATCCTAAGTCTATCCTAGGGTCAGGGAGGGATAAGACCGATGGAAGTAGGAGTTTCCTAATTCCCTAGTTGCACATGACCATAGGGTCGGGAGGTAACAGCTATCATTGTCTCAGGGCCATGAGTTGGGAGATTGATCACCTTCATGAACTCATGTGACCCAAAGGGCAAATGAGTAGGGCACTCTCTGGTGCATATGGGAAGAGGGATGACCCCAAAAGTGCTGGTACCTTATAGCCCTAGAGGATATGACCAAGGATTGTGTGTAAACTCAAGTAGGTTCGAGGCCAGTTTTCCATGGAAATTATGTGGATATCATGATGTTTGTGGTATAGAGACATAAGCTGCACGTTTCAACTTGGATTTGAAAGTGTACGGGCAAGGTGGGTTGTACCATCTCTACTCTTGGAACAGGAAGAACTCTGTATTTTGACTGCAGCCAAATGCTTATTTCCTCTTGTTATGGGAGTGAGAGATAGGACAATACGCATGCCATACACCAAGGATAAAAGATGATGCGAGTTGAAACATTGCTACAAGGTATGAGGACAGAGATGATAACATACCCTTGTGAAGTGTATGGTACCTGGATGGTTTACTAACACTAAGAGTATTAAGGAAATCATCTTGTAAGGATGTTTTATCATGAGCTATGTGGAAATTGCAAGTTTTGCAAAGTTGAGTTGAATCACCATGAGGATGAGCTCAGAGTTTCTTGATGAAGACCAACTTAGAGTTTGAGATGAGATGATAAGTATAATACATGGAGGTGTATATAGTCACATTACCTGACACCTAAGGGGGTGAAGTGGTAATTAATGCTCTGGTTGAGATATAGCTGCCTTTTTTTTAGCTAGAGGCTAGAAGAGGTTGAGGTTGTTCGACTAGCCCTATGGTTGGAAAGAGGATGTGTTTTGGCTAATACACAGATGTAACAAGGTATGATGAACAAGTTAATGGTTGTTTGGTTAGCCAGTTTAGTCCTTGATGTAGTAAAATGATGATGATAGAACCTCAGACGCTCTTCTTTGGCAAGAAAAGTAATGAAACCCATATGAGAATGGCTTAGGGTTTATGAGGTATCAAGCTTGAGGAATCCTAATAGTGTAGGAAACCATGATATACCATGGTACTACCAAGGTAGTAAATGACAATAGCACTTTGGATGCTTAAAATGAGGTTGCATGTGGTATGTTTCCATGCATGATAGAGGTGAAGGACGAACACCAGTAACCCAGTACATTGATATGAAGGATAAAGAGAGTTCTCGGGGGGAATGGGAGTACATCCCTATGAATGTTGTGGTAAGTCTCCCCATGGCCAAGGAAGGTCAAGATGCAATATGAGTTATGGTAGATCGCCTTACCTAGATGACATGAGAAAGGAAGAGTTCTGTCAAGGGACAGATCTGGTTGAACTACATATGAAAAGAGAGGGTTCAACTACACCATGATGTGAATTCAAAAGTTTTTGAGGTGACCCAAAGGTTCACTTCCATGAGGTGGAAGTAGATACATGAAGAGCTCAGTGTTTGTACATTTTATCACTGCATACTGATGGACAGTATGATCTGGACTAGAGGGTTTGATGAGAGCATGTGTGCTCATTTAGGGTGATACATAAAGACAGTTCTTAAGATGTAATGTTAACCACCATAGCCTTTCTTGGGATGCAAGAAGTTTTATAGGGAGGTTGTGTCGGTCACCACTGCATTATGATGATGTTGGTGAAGGAGGCCTCGCGAAGGTCAGAAAAGAACCCCAGGTGTGTGCAGATGAAGTCGCTTTGATTGTGCAATGGCTGAGAGAGAGCCCAGTGGTGACATGAGTCACGAGCTGATGCAAAGCAGACTGACATGCAGTTCACTGTGGAGGAATATAATGCAAAAATCTGACCCCTCTAAGCTACAACTGAGAGAGCTGAATCCCCGATATATGGGTCCATTTGAGATGGAATGGTGGATATGATTGTGTTTAGCCTTGCCCCCACAGGATAACGTGATGTGTATGTGTTACATGAGTCCGATCTAGAGCACTATGTGAGGTACCCAAGCCATGTGTTAAGCCCTGAACCTATTCAGCTTTTGAGAAGCTGAAATGTCCTGAGTCACCTATGAGGGTACGATATAACAAGGTAAGAAAGAACTCAGATGGAAGAATATGAGATGATGAAGGTTCTTGGAAAGCACCATGGATAAGGTAAATCCACATGGTAGCCCCGATGGACATAAGAATGGATTATCCTGTTAGTTTGCTTGCTTGATGGAATTTTGAGGACAAAATTCTTATAAGAGGGGAAGGATGTTACATCCCCAATTTTGGGTTCATTTGCTGAGAAATATAATTTCTCATATTAAAGATTTTTGAATGAATAAATGAAATAATCTATTTTGAATAAATGGATTTCATAGCCTTGTTGTTTGATTTGTGGGCTTTATTGGCCATTGGGCCCAATAACAAGAATATTCAATTAATTAATTAATAACTGAGAATTTGAGATAAGAAAGGCGTGGAAACCTCTAGAAGGCAAATCCAAAGAGGATTTCGTGCCTCTTAGATTCCTTGGGTTCCAAGGAGCCCAAAGTTGCAAAGAAAAGGAAATAAGAAAAGAAAATAGCAATTAAGTATTTCCTTGTTAATAAAGAAATTGAAAACATTGATGAAATAGGGAAAATAGGTGAAAAGAGATATAATTGGATAATTCTTAATGGGATTTTGTATCCCAAGGATTCATGATGATAAAAGGAATACTAATGAGGAAAATAAAAGATAAATAAGAGAGAGATCCTCAAAAAGAAATTATTTTAAAAAGAAATAGGCAAGATAGTGAGAATAATGCATATTGATGCATTTAAAGATAATGAGTATTCCTTTAAAAGGAATTTCGAATTCTTAAAGTTTCTTGGGTGCCAAGGAGCCCCAATAAAGGAGAAGAAAGAGAAATTACCATAAATAAAAAATAATGGCATAATGTGATATATTATTGATAAATTTTGTAATATTGAGAAAAGGAAGTATTCTCTATTAAAAGAAAACATGATTTCGTGATAAATAATTAAAAGGCAAGTAATAAGAAGATAGAGGAGAGGATTTTCGAAATCCTATTATCACAAGAAAAGGGAATATCAAAGGATAGGAGAGAGAGAGAGAGAAAATCTTGCTTATCATAGAAGGAATAGAATTCCTAATTGAAGGGGGCGTATTCCCTCTTAGACAGGCCTCTTAGGGCGAGGAAACCCTCCCCTATAAAAGGGGTAGAGCTCAGGGACAAGTTCGGAGGGGTTGCACGTACCCTTTCTTCAATCTTCTTCTTCGTCTTCTTGGAAGAAAAAAACCCTAATCGTGAAGGCTTAGTTTTAATGCGAGCTACGAAGGTCATGACGTCGTCCTAGTGAGGGCATGAAGTTTCCTGGGCAGCCCATGGATGATCGAGCAACATCACGTTGCTCACACATGTTTGCATCGTCGCCGGATGGCTGCAGCAAGGCTGCACCTAGCAGGTCGAGCGTCGCACCCCCAACCCTCTGGAACACCTGAATGAGGCACGGTTGAGTGCGGCTAAGGACAACGGAGGCAAGGGAGTTGTCCCCGGTGAGTTTCGTGCCAAGACACGGGAGCAAGAGCCATCCCTAGTTCCGCACGCGGCGGCTAGGGCGGCAGCGTCGAGCTGCAGCAGGAAGAAGAAGGGAGGAACCGCTTTGGACGATTATGCCCCTTCAGGCATGGAAGAGCCAATCACTTACTCATGGGCAAATGTGTCTTTCAATTATGTTTCCAATTCAACATTGCATGGGCGAGGATGATGTGGCATATTCTGATTGGTTCAAGTAAGTAAAACCTTGCAAAATTCGTATCTCCCTATTCGTAGCTCGGTTGGGTACACATAAAATATGGAAATTGCTCAGAAAAATGAGAGGAATCTAATAAAAATAAAATTGGAGCCTGATTCCTTATGCAATTCGAAAAATATATAGAGATACTATCTTTAATAGTGTAATCAATGAAAAACCCTAACCTTTGATGATTAATGAGTTAGAAAGGGGTTAAATGAGTATATAAAGTTGATATTAGCCTGATAATGATAAAAAGGATCAATAAGATTGGAAAAGGATGAATTTGCATGTAATTAGTTTAATTTCGAGTTTAATGGGTCTTGAAACCCTACTGTTGGTAAAATTGACTCTTAATGGCTTTAATTGACTAATTTCATGATTAAGGTTGGAATATGCTATTTTGAGCATTAAAGTCACTAATTTGTGAAAAGATAACCTTAATATAGAAATTAGGGTTTCCGATTGAATCAAGGTAGAATTAATAATGAATAGAGTTCATATGGGAATTAGACCATCATGAATTATGAGATGTTAATCCGAAAAAAAACTAAAGGTGATAATGGAGTCTAATGACCTTGAAATAGATTAAAAGGATAAAGAAAGTAGTTTTGGTATAAAAGAGAAATAGTCAACTTTAATTGGGCTTATGGTGTTGAAATTGGGGTTTATGAACTAAGAAAGCATTTAATATGATAAAAGCGTTATGGAGGCAAAATCCCTAATAAAACCCTAATGTGGTCTAGAAAACCTAAGGTGGAATCCAAGTCTAGATTTAGAAAGTTCTGGATAAATTATAACACTTGGATGTCATGCATTAATTTCAGGATACTTGTTGATTGCTTGTTGCTTGTTCTTTATCATTATTGCTTGGACAGCAAGTTGCTCTGGATCAGGTATGTGGTTACGCTTATGAATAACCGCATTAGTTTCCCGCGTGTTTGCCGGATGGTTAATTTCATTGACTGCAACTAAACAGTTTGGATGTTCATACTTGCAAATCATAAAGTCACTATGATTATTACATTAATAATAGAAGTATGTATTCTCGCACCTACATGCCACCTTGATGGATGATGCCAAAGGTCAGGCCCAGATGGGTAGACCAAAGGACACCTTGAGTGGTGACCCCAGACACCAAGCTCGGGAATGAGAAGGTGGCCTATGATATTGCATGACTAGTGGGCACCATGAGTGGTGACCCCCAGGCACCAAGCTCGGGATTGAGAAGGTGGCCTTAAGTCATTGGAAAAGGGCACCCTAAGGTGGGTATGCCAGGGTTAGGGCAAAAGCGGTGGAGAATGTCATACTAAAAAGTGTAAATTGGCTTGTTAATTAATTTGATTGTTATTATTAAATTGTTAGTCATATGTGCAAACTTTTTGTTGACCGCACATACCAGTATATTTCGATATACTGACCGACGTTTCGTTTGTCGGCGTTTTAGGTACAATGAAAAGAACAAATAGTAAAGTGGCAGATGTGGAAATCCAATAAGAAATAACGTGCACATGAGGATTAGTTAGTTTAGCATCTTCATGGATAGAAGTTTAGAAATCCCAATTTTTCAAAGGTAAGTAAAGTTTTATTTTATACCAGTTTTCAGTTTAGTTGGTAAAGTTTATTAATTGTTATTGATTATTTGTTGAACCTTTGATCCTGTTAATTGAATAACGGCTCTGACCTTCGGGTCTCCCTTAATTGGGGGTTACCAGGAGACGGGGTCATTACATTAGTGACTTTAAGTCTAAGAACCATAATCACCACTATCACTTTGAGATCTGATTTTGACTACTATTTAGTGGTTCCATATATCTCTCTCAAGGGGGGTGTATCTGGTACACTATTCTCTAACAAGTACATATGTGTTTGACTTGATATTCCATATCATGACTAATGAGACTCTATCATCAGTCAATACACATTCCAATTTTATCTATTATTGTCATCTATTTTTTCCACAATTATACCCGACTAGGGACATAACAAGAATGTATGTACTCTTATCATGCATATGACCTCATTGTTTAACTTTTCAACCTAAAGACATATGTCATCGATTATCATCATTCTTCATACATCTAACAAGTTATATCATTATCTCTTAACTGAACAAAACACAATGGATGGAATTACCTTATTGTTATTTCATCAATTATATTATGCCATACTACAAGCATCATATGACTGGTTCTTTGGACATACATACCAACAACGATATGGTCCATAATATTGTTGAACATAAGGATGTGATGCCCTCCTTACAATTAATACAAATAGGATGTGAATGCAAAAACTTAGTCAGCATAACATCTTTAATGAGCTTACAAAATCAAGGTTTTGAAAGAAGAGCCCAAATGTGGAAAAATTACATTAAAAAACCACATGGCAAATATTATCCTGATTGTAAAATATAAATAAGAAATATCAGGACTAAATAAACCACGTGAACACTAGTGCGAATAAAACATCAACTTGGAGTTAGCCAGAAGCCATAGAAAAATACTAATCAAAGCACGAATGTTATTTTCTAGATTGCTTCCCAAAGGGGTTCAGAGACAACAGAGTTATTGTAGAATTTATCAGCTTTAGATACTTTGAAAGCATGATCCCATCTCCATGAAATGTGATTAGATGAAGAGAATGATAATTGATTGGCAAGATTTGTCAGGTCCATCATAGAAAAGTTATGGTTGAGTTATAGTTTTTAAAGAGACTTGGATCTAGGGAAGTTTAAAACGTTTTGTCCAGCATAGACATCCAAGTAGAAGGTTGAGGAATATGAAGATTAAATTAGTAATAATAAGTGAGTTTAAATATTTATGAATGCAATAAGTGGTTTAAACGTTAAGTGACTTTTATATTATACCATTTTATGAACGCAATTATATACAAAAAAATATTTATGTTTATAATAATTACTCACATGCAATGCATTGTAATCACTACTAATTTTCCCAGTGGGGGTCCATTTCTTCGAACTCCACCACTTTCACATCGACCACACGATGGATGTTATGTCTGAATGAGTGTGAGGCAGTGAGTACTTTGTTGTCTCCGACTGTTGGGTAGACTCACACCATGTTTTCCCTCTTGATAAAAAGGAATAACATTTGGGTGTGCTCACGTCCTCTAGCGCGCATCTCACATGCAGTAATGCCACCTGCTCAAATCACTCATTTGACACCACCACTTTTACCCATTGGTCCTCCTCCACCTCTTACTGGTTTCCACCACTTTTTTCTCCTCCCAACGGTCCCACTTGCTGCCACTTTGTCCCACCATATTTTTTCCACTGCATTTTTCTTTTTACATCATTTTCAAAAGTGAAAAAAGAAGAAGGAAGTGAATAGGGAGAGGAGGGAAGTGATACAAAAAGGAGAGAATAAATGAGAGAATAGGAGGGAAGTAATAGGAAGAGGAGGGAAGTAATATGAAGAAGAAGAAAGTTATAAAAAATGATTAGATGTATTTTATCTATTTTTGAGAGTGTATTTATCATTTTTGGGAGCTTTTAGCTATTTTTTTAGTATTTTTGCCCATTTGACACCCAGTAAATGGGTAAGTACTCCCAAAAATGAGTAATTGACACCCAAATCTTTTAATGGAACCCAAACATGATGAAGGACTCATGAAATGATGTTGAATAAACGGGTAAGTACATCCAAAAATGGGTAGTTGACACCCAAAAATACTCAGTGGCACCCAAACATGATGAACTTCATTAGGGGTTTTCTCTCGCGTCTCGCTCGCGTCTGGAGACAGAAGGAGCAACTAGGGCCGGTGCTCCTGTGCACAGTGGCTGGCTTGGGGGAGGGGTTCTGGCTACCAGTGTGCGTCGACCTGCTCCCCCTGGGCTCTATCTTTGCTTGGGTAGGGCAGATCCAGATCCTGGTGGTCAGCTGTGGCGGGATCGGCTTCCTCCTCTTCTGCTCCGAGCGGCGCCGGCTTCTAGACTCTAGGGTCCGGTTCTCAACGGTACTCACGGTGGGGGTGGTGGCTGCGGCACAAGGGGCGCTGAGGCACACCTCGACTCCCCTCTTTGCTGCTGCGATCGCTTTCTGCCACAGCTTGCCGGCTTTCTGGGATCGCGTAACCCAAGTTTCCCGTTCCTTTATGCGTTTTTCAGTCTACGTTGTTTCCCTTTTTTCGTTATGTCTTGGCTTATTTAGCCAGTGGTTTTTGGCAGTTGATCTTCCTGTTTTGTCACCGCTAGTCAGCGTTTATCTGTCGTGCTTCGCTGCGACCTCTCTTTAGGGGAGCGATGAGATATCTTGCTACGGCTAGATCTCATCTTTGCTTTGGATTGATCTTATTACTTAGTTGCATGGCTTCATTTGAGTTGATATACTAGCAAAATATCATCTTGTTCCAGCCCCTCTACCACTACTCAACGCTCAGGTTGAAGGAATTCTTCATGGAAAGCTGCTTAAGACAACCTCAAGGAAGAAGAATCAATGCAGAAGTGTCTTTCTCTTGTTCCAATATGAGTTGTAGTGTCCTTGGGTTACTGAACGTGATGTTTGTATGTTCTGTCTGTATGTTTCTTCTCAATTGTAGATGTCGTATGGCTAACAAGTAATAAATCGATCCATTTGCTCTCAAAAAAAAAAACTTCATCAATGCCCAATGAAATGATGCTCAGTGAATGGATAAGTACATCCTAAAATGGGAAATTGACATCCAAAATAAGATAATGATGCCCCAATATGATAACTTAATCAACGTTGGGTGGCACATGAAGTGACACCTAGAGAATGGGTAAATGCACCCAAACATGAGTAATTGACACCCAAAATAAGTTAATGGAACTCTAAACTTAACGAACTTAATCAACGCCCAATAGTGCATGAAATGACGCCCAATAAATTGGTAACCACATCCAAAAATGGGTAATTGACACCCACAACAAGATAATGGCGCGCAACACTTAATGAACTTAATCAACGCCAAATAGCACATGAAATGACACCTATTTAATGCATAAGTACTTCCAAACATGAGTAATTGACACCAAAAATAAGTTATTGATGTCCAAAAGTCAATGAACTTAATCAATGCCCAGTGGCACATGAAATGACATCTGGTGAATGGGTAAGTGCGCCCAAACATGAGTAATTGACACTCAAAATAAGATAATGGTGCTCAAAACTTAATAAACTTAATCGACGTCCAATGACACATGAAATAACACCCACTTAATGGGTAAGTGTGTCCAAATATGAGTAATTGGCATCAAAAATAAGATAATGACGTCCAAAACTTAATGAACTTAGTCAACACCCTGTGACACATGAAATGGCGTCTAGTGAATGGGTAAGTAACGCCAAAAAATTAGTAATTGACACCCAAAAAAGTTAATGACACCTAAAACTTAATGAAGTTAATCTACTTTTCATATCTTGTGAATGGATAAGTGGGAAATGATCACTTTCTCCTCTCTTCTTTTTACTTCCCTCCTCACTTCCCTCATGTTCTCCCTTTCTGATCCCACTTTTGATCTTGTGTCATTACTTCCTCTCTTTTTTTTACTTCCCTCATCTCTTATCTTACATATTTTTACTTTTGAGTTAGTGTGTTGGCAAGAAAATAAACATTGTCACCAATATACAATACTCATTTTTATATATTGTATCATTTTTTATCAAAAATATATCAATGGTAGTCTTGTTGAAATTTTATTTTGCAAAGAATGTAATAGTCTTTATTTCGTCAAAAAATTCAACACGGAATAAAAATTATAAACAAAAAAAATTTCTTACTCTTCACATCACCTCCACCTACCATCTATTAGTACACATTTTTATGTTTCATATAATTTTTTCTCAAAAGTGTATTAACATTGGTCTTGTTAAAAAGTATTTTTTGTAAAGAGTCAAATGGCTTTTATTTTTTTAAAAAGTTCATCACAGATTAAAAGTTAAATGCAAAATAAATTTCTCTCTCACCGAATAAATGCTCAAACACATCACCTAAAATTACCCTACAATGTTACTACCACCTCACCACCTGCCAGCTTACCAATATTACCATCTAAAAAAAGTAAAACTTCTCAACTCTTCAAAAACCACCCTTCACTCTGCGCCTTAGCAGGTCGTGACTGGTCTTGCGCATGATTAGATCATTTTCGTAATAAAAATAACAATACCTTTATTATGAATGAACATCAAATATGCATCTTTCATCTTCATTTTAGCAATTGAATGTGAGCCCTTAAGCCGTGAAGAAATAAGAGACTCGGAGATGCTGCCTGAAGAGCGAAGTTTAAGGCTTCTTCTAATCCTCAAAAAAAAAGTTTAAGGCTTCTTCGTATCTCTGTGACAAAATGAAGAGCTGATTCTCGATAAACCAAGTACCATAAACATGATATGAATGGCGTGAATCCGCGCTTCTGTGGTTAGCCAAAGAGATTGCCTATCAAACAACACAAATGTTTGAGCTTGTAAATCAGATCTCTGTAAAGTAAGATAAGCAAGTCATCCTTGGCTACCAAAGAAATGCCGGTCTGTATTAGTGCCCTGTTTGTTGTTCTTGTAGTATTGCTCAATCTAGTCACTCTATATGTAGGCGTTGAGAGCCCACATGATATCCATGTCTCGTGCTTATTGCTAGCTAGAACATGTCTTTTTGCCATCACAGTACAGATACGTATTGCGAATGAATCCTATCATAATTCAGAACATATATATATATACTCACGAATCCAGAAGGATATAAGGACCTTTGCCGCTTTCCGACGTGAGGTGAGATACCCCGGAGGGCCGGAGGTCAGATGGCCTTTTCCAAATAAAGATTGACGTATATGATTATAGGAGTTAGCAACGCATCCATTTTTAGATGCATACCATAGCCCCACTTCTCAAGGCGCTATATAAAACCATCGTTGAGAAACTGGAGGGGCCGACTCTTGTCCTTGCAAAGCCTACTTACGAGAAATTTTCCATATAATATGCTGACCAGAAAAAGGACTAGAATCAAATTCTCGGGTCAACGAACCGAATTTTCCACATAATACAGTAACACTAGATTGCCATGGGTTGTATCGCTGAATGAGCACAAAATCGATATTGCCTTTGTCTACTATATCAATACCTCCATGCTGGGCGGGTCATCTTTGAATTGTGGTGTCCAGCTATTTGACTTTGGACGAGCAGCGTAGCCTTATTTTCCGAGTGGAGACCGATTGCCTTAATGAGTGTTAATCGTTTGGTTGATGAAGCATAGAATGGGATGCTTACTGGACGTACATGGATATTAAAGCAGCCTGTATGCAATTTAATCTCGTGGTCCAGGGTATCGAGAAATAGGAATCAAACATTGGGACCATGGGCTTTCTATTCCAGGTGACTTTTTCCAATTGAAGTGCTTCAAGTTATAGTATGATATCAAATCATATTATGCCAGAGAGAGTATCTTAAGTTGCCTCGTCATATGGTTGTAAGGCCGGTGCAGTAAGCATTGCTAGGCAATTCAAGTTGATCGGTATTGAGTCCCCATTTCTCCAGAATTGTGCAAACTAGGAGATTGAAATTAAGCTTGGAGAAATAAAAAACAAATTTACAATTGAAGGGGACCGTACATTATGCGCAAAACAAAAATTGATATTGTAGATGCCCAAATTTAAGTTTTTTTTTTAAAGTCTCGATTTTAAGTTATTTTATACGTTAATTCTCTGCGATAAAGGTTTCATCACTTCTAAGGCCTTGATGCAATCCATCTATCTAATGTGTATCAACAACCACGTATCTTGTTCTAGAAATACTCCAAGGCTGTCTTCTATCTTTTCGGTAGAACAAGGAGCAATTGGACTTATGACTTAACCGGCTCGTGTGTTTGCATGGATGGTGAGTGTGTTTGAGAAGTGAAATCCGAGTTCCGTCAAAATGGTTATCAAAGGACATCATCTACCAATTTTCTTGTTCTGTTCACTTAGTATATAATTTTGTTAGCTTTGTTATTGGTCCATTATGCAATTGTCACTTTTAATATTGGTCAGTGTGACAAGTCAAGACCACAGGTCCTAACGACCTAACATCCTTGTCTAGAGAAGGATCCCATTGCTATAACAAAACTCGTATACTTGCGAGAATCCTCTGATGTTTGGTATAAAGCCTAGGTTGTGTTAGGTTTTGAACCATAATTGGTCGAATTCAGGGCCTGCCCATTGGGGTGGCCAACCTGGGCGACGGCCAGGGGCCCAACAAAGAAGGGGGCCCATGAATTTTTTTCTTTTAATACACACACATTTGTAAATGGAACGAGATTGATTCGATATAGCTTCTTAGGAAAAGACCGGAAGGTCTGGAAAGATTTTCCAAGCTAAAGTTACTAAAAAAACTATCTTAGTTCATCAATGTCCCAAGAAAGATTGAACGGTTTGGCAATGTTATGCTTTGAGAATGATATGTTGGGAAATATTGATGTTGACACTGTTATTCAAGATTTTGCATCTAGCAAGGCTCAAAGAAGTCATTTTATATGATGACTGAAGCTCGATAAGGAGATATCTATATTAAATTTTTACGTTCTTTTTAATTTGATTTGTAAGAACATGTTCTATTTTTTATATGACAGTTTTGACAATTATGACTAAACTCGTGTTTATTTAAATTTGTTAAATAAGAGTATACAAAGGGCCCTTTTTTATCTTTGCACCGGGGACTGTAGAATGTCTGCAACGGCCCTGGTCGAATTATTAGCTAGACTGTCTAGTCAGGCTGATCTCGCATAGTGGGGACGTACATTACTGCCAAGATTGTTGTGTTGACCCACTCGAGTTTAGATTTACCGGTCCCGTGTGAATACACTTTTTTTTATATTTTGACATATGTGCACTGTAATTAAAAATGTTGATTAGGATTAAATGGATGTGAAACGTGGCCTTGGTATGGTAAAGATGTAGGCTACCCCGTGTTCACACAGGATCGGAAAATCCTAAAACTTATTGGTCGGGACAATAGTTAGTCAACCACAACCATAGTCGAGTCGCTAGTCCGCCTAGCTATAAGAAGTTGTTGGTTTGTTTTTGGTTGGTGATGCTAACAATTCAATATTCGGCCATTTATTTGGTCATTATTCTTAAAGTTTGTAATAAAAGGTGCAATTTTTCAGTCATCCTAACACACACACTTACAAACACAAATATACACATTACACACACACACACACACAGATATATATATATATATATATATATATATATATATATATATAGAGAGAGAGAGAGAGAGAGAGAGAGAGAGAGAGTCAGGTTAGAATATACTCAAGTGTACATATCACGTTGTACACCCCAATGGTGTTTGCCTATCTAGACTATGTTTTTCCAAAATCTAATCCATTGATCTTCATGGTTACAATAATAATAGGTCACATACAAAATTTGAACTCATTTGGATGAGTGTTAGTCACTCATCTAAGAACAACAAAATCGACGCACAAAACTAATTTGAAATACATAATTTTTTCCTCCTTTAGATGCACAACCTATAAGTGTCCAAATGATATAAAATTTATATTATAGTATGTTCTATTGATAACTAAGAAGATCAACGGTTTAGATTTTTCAAAAATTTACTGCATCTTCACACATGACTGAGGTGTACGGTGCCTCCGGTACACTCAAGTGTACACTAGCTTGACTCTATAGATATATATATAAATATATATATATATATATATATATATATATATATATATGAAAATGATCCAGTGAGAAACATATCTTGGTGAGAGCATGCAAGGCATTTGAATAACTTTGCACAATGATCAAATTTTCATAATCTAATCGTATGGATTAAAAATACACCCTATAAGTTACCTTCCTATCATATGACTTGTATTGCACACACTACAAGCAAATCCTTTTCAACGCTCAATAATGAGTTTTAGGCTGACTGTTGGATGTAAAATGTGTATATTGTATATATGGACATGTAAAAGATATCTGATTGTGATGATTTTTTTTGTGAAGGTAAATGTAATGATGTTCTTCCCATCCATAAGGTTGTATATTGAAAATAAGCTACAACTTTGTAGTTATTCAAATTCCTCTCATGATTTCACCATAAAATGTTTCTCACTAGATCGCTACCCTATATATATAGGACAATGATCCAGTGAGAAACATACCTTGGTGAGAGCATGAGAGGCATTTGAATAACTTTACACAATGATCAAATTTTCATAATCTAACCATATGGATTAAAAATACACCCTATTAGTTATCTTAACACAAAATTTCATTATCATAGGACTTGTATTGCACACACAATAAGCAAATCCTTTTCAACGCTCAATATTGAGTTTGAGGCTGACTATTGGATGTAAAATGTGTATATTGTATATAAGGATATGTAAAAGATATCCGATTGTGATGATTTTGTGTGTGAAGGTAAATGTAATAATGTTCTTCCCATCCATAAGGTTGGATATTGAAAATAAGCTACAACTTTATAGTTATTCAAATGCCTCTCATGCTCTCACCATATAATGTTTATCACTAGATCACTACCCTATATATAGGACAATGATCCAGTGAGAAACATATCTTGGTGAGAGCATGATAGGCATTTGAATAACTTTGCACAATGCTCAAATTTTCATAATATAACCGTATGGATTAAAAATACACCCTATTGGTTACCTTCCCAAAAAATTTCATTATCATAGGACTTGTATTGTACGCACAACAAGAAAATCATTTTCAACTCTCAATATTGAGTTTTAGGCTGATTGTTGGATGTAAAATGTGTATATTGCATAGATGGACATATAAAAGATATCTGATTGTGATGATTTTGTGTGTGAAGGTAAATGTAATGATGTTCTTCCCATCCATAAGGTTGGATACTGAAAATAAGCTACAACTTTATAGTTATTCAAATGCCTCTCATGCTCTCACCATAGAATGTTTCTCACTAGATCACTACCCTATATATATAGGACAATGATCCAGTGAGAAACATATCTTGGTGAAAGAATGAGAGGCATTTGAATAACTTTGCACAATGATCAAATTTTCATAATCTAACTGTATGGATTAAAAATACACCCTATTAGTTACCTTCCCACAAAGTTTCATTATCATAGGACTTGAATTGCACGCACTAAAGCAAATCATTTTCAATGCTCAATAATGAGTTTTAGGCTGATTGTTGGATGTAAAATGTGTATATTGTATATATGGACATGTAAAAGATATCTGATTGTGATGATTTTTTGTGTGAAGGTAAATATAATGATATTATTCCCATCCATATGGTTGGATATTGAAAATAAGCTATAACGTTGGAGTTATTCAAATGCCTCTCATGCTTTCACCATAAAATGTTTCTCACTAGATCGCTACCCTATATATATAGGACAATGATCCAGTGAGAAACATATCTTGGTGAGAGCATGAGAGGCATTTGAATAACTTTTCACAATGATCAAATTTTCATAATCTAACTATATGGATTAAAAATACACCCTATTAGTTACCTTCCCACAAAATTTGATTATCATAGGACTTGTATTGCATGCACAATAAGCAAATCCTTTTCAATACTCAATATCGAGTTTTAGGCTGACTGTTGCATGTAAAATGTGTATATTGTATATATGAACATGTAAAAGATATCCGATTGTGATGATATTTTGTGTGAAGGTAAATGTAATGATGTTCTTCCCATCCATAAGGTTGGATATAGAAAATAAGCTAGAACTTTATAGTTATTCAAATGCCTATCTTGATCTCACCATAGAATGTTTCTCACTAGATTGCTACCCTATATATATATAGAGTCAGGCTAGAATACACTCGAGTATACTGATCGCACGAATACACTCAAGTGTGTATGCATATTAATACTATATTTTTTTACAAAATGTAAACCATTGATCTTCATTGTCATACTATAACTAGGCTACATACAAATTTTGATCCCATTTGGATGAGTGTAAGTCACTAATCCAAGGGCAACAAAATCGACGCGCGAAACTAATTTCAAATGCATAATTTTTGTGGTCTTTATAACATGACCTACAAATGTCCAAATGTGCTCAAATTTTGTATATCAGCTATTCACAAGATATTTAAGAAGATCAATGCATTATATTTTTGAAAACAATATTGCATCATGAAAAACTACTTGAGTGTATTCTACTCGAAATACACACGAGTGTATTCTGCTCCAAATACACTCGAGTATATTCTAGCCTGAATATATATATATATATATATATATATATATATATATATATATATATATATATATATATATATATATATATATATATATATATATATATTTATATATATATATTTATATATATATATTTATATATATATATATATAGAGAGAGAGAGAGTTTGTGTTTGTTTCCTGTGTGGGTAACAAAGCGGAAGCTACCCGACAGCAGGGCGCGGTGGCCTAAGGCCGTAATTATTTCAAAAAGAAAATGAGCAGAAAAAGCGAGAAAATAGGCGGAAAGACAGCGAGAAAAAAAAACCCCAAAACCTCGATTCGAACCCTCGCTCTACCCTGTGATAACTGTCATTCTTGCACAAAAGCATCGACACCCCTCCATCCCCACCTCCTCTGTCTCCAGTCGCTCCAACTACAAATTTCGTCTCCATCATCTTTGATTACACCTCCTCTCTCTCTCGTTGCATCTCAATTACGGAGCAGCTACCCTCTTCAGACATGACGAGGACAAAGAAGGCATCACGGAAGACCTCAACAATGTCATTGTGGAGAACGAATCTAAGGATCGTGATTGAAGATGACGACGACTTCAAATTGCACAACTATCAAGCCAACGAGAAGATGTCCAAAGAACTAGAGGAAGCGGCAAAAGTAGCGGCCACGGAAGGGGAGATAGAACGAGATACAACACCAGTGAGTACTCCGAAAGGGGATAAGGAAGGGGCTACGATGGCCAAAGAAGTGGATGAAGTGGGACAAGAAGTAGGTGCATAAAGGGAGAAGGAAGGTGTTGCGGCAACGACTCTGACGAAACAGAAAGGGAACAAAAGAGGGGATGTGATGGCCAAAGAAGCGGATGAAGCGGGACAAGAAGCGGTTGTGGAAGAGGAGAAGAGAGGTGCTGCTTAGACTCCTCAAACAAGACGGAAAGGGATCAAAAGAGGGGCTGCAGATCCCCTAATGAGTAAACCTTCAGTGAAAAGAGCAAAACGTAGTAAGATGGCTATTGCTGGTAATGGAGCTATCGAGACTGAAGAGCCTCCGCGTGACAAAGCGGAGAACAAAGAATAATGAGGTAATTTGTGTTTGCATGTACATTACAAATGAAAAACATAAACAAAAAGATTTTGACTAAAAAGTAACAATGCATGTTGAAAGAGTAACTGTTATAAGAAGTAGAGTAACTAGACGATGCCTAAAGTAACTACAACAAAACATTGGAGTAACTATAGGATAGTCTCGAGTATCTGAAGTAATGCTGGAGTAACTATCACAGAACAAAGAGTATCTCGCACACTAGATATAGCAGTTAAACTAGGAAAACCATATTGTTAAGCTAAAGACTACACTTTTCGAGTAAATGTGTTCGTATGCAGGAGAAGAAAGAAAAGGGAATGATGACAGTACAGATGAAAATCAGAAAAAGAATGAGATAGAAAAGGCTATTGTGGATGAAGGAGAGGTGAAAGAAGTAAAATGAAAAAGAAGGGGAAAGGGAAGGCCGAAGCAACTAAGGAGAAAGTAAAGGCTACTGATGAGAGAGGAGAAGAAGAAAGGAGGAAAGATAAGGGAAAAGAAAAGGCTACCGATGAGGGAGGAAAAGAGGAAAGAATGAAGAGGACATAAAAGGGGAATGGAAAGGAAGATGAAGGTAAGCTTGTATTGATTTATAATTGTGTTAATTTATTATTACTCGCATATGACACTTACTTGCAGTTTATTAGACTGATGTTACAAAATAAATAGTTAGCTTTAAAATTTTGATCAACCTACCACGTATAATGAATTGTGAAAAATTTAAGAGTAACTTGACTGACTAAGAAGTAATAATAAAAAAAAAACCTAAGAGTAAGTTTGATAGGTTTTCAGTGGGAATCAAAAGACTGTACCATAGGTGTTACATAAAGAGCTACATCACCACTAGCAACAATGTGGTGTTTACAAGTAATCAACTTAGAATGATGAGGTCGACGGCCTTTGCAAACATGATAAAGATGCTGAATCTTACGGTTGGCATAGGCCTTTTGGAGGATTTAATAGATAGATATGTGGATGATGATAGATTTTTGCTGGCCAAAGGGGTGGAAAGAAGGATGACCGTTGAGGATGTGAGGGTAATTCTAGGTATCCCCAACAAAGGTATGGATATAATACCTAGGAAAAATTCTGAGATAGTGAGCTCAATATGGCAACAGTTTGCCAGGGCGACAGGTAAACAGGGCAATGAAGGTGAGACCTCGAAGAGGCTAAGGGAAAAGGATGTCATGCACAAGGAAAACTTATCAAAGCTTTGGCAAGAATATGCCAAGACCGACAATCTAGCGGACTATCAGAACACGTGTCGTGCATGGATGTTGCACCTGCTGGCAATATTCCTACTCCCAGACACCAGCTATTGCACACCAATCTACATAATGCACTATCTAGATGATGTTACTGCCACTGGGCAGATGAATTGGGCAAAGCTGGTGCATGGGAGTATCTTCAAGAATATGAAGATGCTGAAGGAGAATGTCCAGCTGAGGAGGAAAGGGGAGAAAGGGAAAACAACCATCTACACAATAGGGTGTGTGATGTGCCTATGTGTAAGTGAACAAAATTATTTTCATCAACATTGTTACAATAATGACTAGGGGGCAGTTACATATGCATTATATTTTCTTTCTATTACATGCAGGTTTGGGCATATGAGATGGCAAAGCCAACCTTCCTTGACGCCAAGCCAAGGATAAAGAAGTGGGGTTGCGCCGGTCGAGAAATTGATGGATTTAGGGGTTGTGGACCCTAAGGATGTAAGAATATTTCTTCTATGTTACAAAAGCTAATATACAACATAATCTTACATGTTTGCATTGTGACACATTATTATTATTATTTTTGGACAGGTTTGTCAAAGGATGAAGCTAGACCAGGGAGATGATTGGCGATTTGCAAGAACAATGAAGGACATGCCCTACTACCTTGCAGAAAAAAGGGCAAAAAGTAAGCCAATGGCTGATAAGGTGCCAATAAAGTCGATCATCAAAAAAGGAGTGACTACTGAGAACTCCACCCTGGAGAGACGAATCCACATACTGGAGGAGGAGCTAAAGATGCATAAGGAGATCTGCACAAAAATAGTTGTTGAGGCATTCACTGACCTGCAGAGGGAGAAGAAATGGCTAGAAAAAAGGATAGCCGAGCTAGAAGAGGAAAATAAAAATCTAAAGAGAAAGTGGGGAGATGAAGGTGACAAAGCACAATCACCTGCCAATGGGTTCGAACAATTTGTAGAGGGGTTTGCCTCAGTGAATGTTGATGAAACCAAAGACAAGTCAGATGTGCTTCGCAAGAAGGATGTCGATACGGCAGACAAAGTAGAGAAGGAAGGTGTGGAGAAGGATGACACACCGAGGAAATGAGGCAGGCTGAGCTTGAGAAGAAAGTATGTGGAAGAGAAGGAATCATAAGATGAGAATGATGATAAGAAAACCAGTGCTGAAGAGGAGAAGAAGAAAGAAAAAAGCAGTTGATAGTTTTGACCAAGGAAAGTCTGCATGAGATGTAGAAGAAAAGAGACAAGAAGAAACAAGGGAACAACCAGAGAAAAGAATCGAAGAAGAAGAAGGGTAGAAGGAGGAGCCCAGAAAAAGGTTGACAAAGAGGAAGAATATGGAACAACAAATAATAGGGAGCATAGAGAAGAACGTAAAGAAAAGCAGGGAGGAAAAGGTAAGTTTGCATATCCTTTCAAGTATATCAGTACTTGAGTAACTTTTTGATATAGTAGAGTAACTGTGTGATATAGAAGAGTAAATGTAGGAATATAAAGAGTAACTA
Source organism: Alisma plantago-aquatica (assembly GCA_963693085.1). Lineage (NCBI taxonomy): Eukaryota > Viridiplantae > Streptophyta > Magnoliopsida > Alismatales > Alismataceae > Alisma > Alisma plantago-aquatica. The sequence goes on from OY856411.1 coordinate 420,736,980, forward strand.
TACGATAGTCTAGAGTAATTGTGTGAATTAGTAGAGTAATTGTAGGAACATAAAGAGTAACTATACGATAGTCTAAAGTAACTATGCGACATATCAACATTGTGTAACTTGTGGAAAATGAAGATTGATTCTAACATGGACTGCTCTTTTGTTGTTGACAGCACAAGTTGTCAAATTTCATTGGTTTTGAGCATTTCAAAATAAAATATACTAGGGAAATTGTCCATCACTTCATGGACAACATAGAAGAAATGTAAGAAAATTGGTTATTTTGCCAAGTATACAAAGATAAAACATTACTTATTCAATATCCAACTCATATGTATAACATCTATGAAAATGATTGGTAGGTCAAAATGAGAATGGAGATTCAGTGATGACACTTGGTGCATGGGGAAGGACCTCTCTGCCCTCCTGTACAAATATCAGATGACACAATCACTTGTAAGAAACAAGAATGTAGTGTAACTCTTTGAAACAGATAATTTGGATTGCTAAACAAGAAAGCTTGTGGTTTTTTTCAGGTTATGGACTGCTTTGTGGAGATGCTCAAGGTGAGTACAAGCAAGCGGAGGAAGAAAGGTTTGACGTGGAACTGCATGAGAACTTATGCTCTGGTAAGAAAAGCAAAATTGGTATAAAAAATTTCATCAAAAAACAAAAATAGATACACAAACTGAAACATATAGATGTGCATTTTTAAATTCTACATTTGCAGTAGAAACTTGCATTTGTTGTTAAGAACATCACCCTGGAGCAGATTGACATGCTATCTCCACTCTTCAACGTTCCGTTGAAAGATTGGAACACAATGGACTCGATGTTCACCATACTAAACAACGACAACCACTGTCACTTGTATGAAGCAAGCTTCAAGGATGGAGCACACCATTCTTATGACTCGATGAGTGGAAATAGCAAGTCAAGAAAGGAATTCCTTAGATGGGTAAGCGATCTATAAAAAGTAACTCTATTAGTAGTGGGTTGATGGGATTAATGTTCGTTGATTGATGATTAATAAAAGTTGTGTTTTTTTAATGCAGGTGGGTATTGCGCACGAATTCTTTAGGGGTGCACCGAAAAAAGGAAGCCAATTGTCGTAGTGGGAACGGGAGTACCCGACGTGCCCACAGTAGGAAGAAGACTCACTTGACTATGGGATCTTCATCATGAAGTACCTAGAATGCCTGGTCAATGGAAAGCATATGGACTTCACCTATAAGGACATGCCAACAATAAGGGTTGATATTTTTCAGCGAATGATGGCAAGGGGGAAGATGCAACATGTACAAGTGGATGAAAATGATGCAAATGAAGACATGAAAGAAGGTCAATCTGAGGAGAACAAGGGAGAAGAAGATGAAGGTCAGAAGCGGCAAGAAGCAGAGAAGAAAGAAGCAGCAGATGTAGAAGTGCATGAAGAAAAGAGCGTGGAGGAAGAAGTTGTTTCAAGCCTAGATAGATGGTTGAATTCTAGCTGAAATACTGAATTATTAATTGAAATGTAAAACTTGAAAATTTTTCTTCTAGAGTTATGATGTGTAACCATTGTGAGATATACATTTAGTTGTGTGTCGCAAAAAGCCTAGAAAATACATTTGATCTAAATGATATTGTAAATACGAGTATTTCTGGGTTTAATATATAATGTTTTATGCTTTGAATGTTGTGTTCTTGAATGTACAGTTGTTGTGGTTTTGTATGAAGATATATACTTTCAGTTAGCCTACCAAAAAATAAACTAACTCAAGAGGAAGAGTGATGATGATATTGTAACCCATAGAGTAATTATAAGAACACTAAGAGTAACTGTGATAGTCTAGAAAAGAAACCCTTTGATTCAAAGGAGTAACTCTTATACTTTGTAAGAGTAACTCTAAAAATAGCGAGGTAAAACACATATCACAAAAACAATGTATGTTGAAATATAGAGTAATAGGGACATCTTGTAAAGTAACTGTATGAGCTTGAGAGCAAGTGTTCGATTCCAAAAAAATGGTAACTGTATCAGAACTCACTGACAAAGAAGAGTGGTCAACTCATAATCCATAAGGTAATTATAAGAGCACTAAAAGTAATTGTAAGAGCACTAAGAGTATCTGTGACAACACTAAGAGTAATTGTGACAATATAAAAAGTAACTCTAGCATTCAAAAAGTAACTGTTGTACTTTGTAAAGAAACTCTTGTGGATGAAGGTTTGTCAAGAACATGAAACCAGTGTATGTGAACCACATAGTAGCAAACTGACATTTCGTAAGTAACTGAACCAACATGAAAGTAACTATACTAATCCAAAAATGTAGGTATTTTATAAGAAAAGAGTATCCATTGTACACGAAGAGAAACATATATTCTTCAAAAGAGTAACATCTAATCATAATAGATTCTTTGTAACATATTCAAAGTATATGTATAGCTGCTGGAGCTCAAGGTAACACACAGATAGATTACAAACAGAAGTGAAATACATGGAGGGTTATAAAATCACTTTCACAAAACTACACAAAAAGAACAACCCATCATAGATTTGAATATGCCTCACTCACACACTATAAACTACAAACTCCACTAAAAAAGACAACCATCCATCAATAGTAGTAGCAGCAGTAGCTCCCAACCGCATGATAAAAGAAAAAAGAACAACACACTTAGCAGCACCAGGATGCTCCCCAGAATCAACAACAACAGCAGAAAAGAAGGGTTAGCTAGCAGCACCAGCAACTCAAAAGAACAGAAAATAGCAACAGTAAGATGAGATAATAAATATACATGTCCAACATTAATAGACCACACAAGCAGCACCATAGATAATCGTTGAGCAGCAAATAACAACAACACATAGTCCAGAAAGAGTATCCCTGGAGAATGAATTACTTCTTCATAGGGTAGTTCATGCTATCATGGTTAACCCTAAACTAAGCAATTCTTATACTGCCTCTCTCTTTTAGACTGGGCAATCTCAACTCTAGATTTAAACCTCACATCGGTCGATCTAGGTCTCCCCTTAGTTTTGCAAAAACTAGGGATATGGACCTTGACAGCAGAAGAAGAAGTTGTATTAGAAGCGGTTACACCATCACCTGCACCAGTATCAGTGAGATAGAAGTCTAAGAGCTCCTTTCACAAAGCTAACAATTTTTCATGGTAAAGATCTATAGCATTGTTCCTACACGCTATGTTGACAATCGAATTGTAGGCAGAAACAAGCTGAAGTGTCCTCCCAGTGGATGAATGCTTAACTGAATCTTTGCCAAAAATCAAAGGGTGTTCTCTGTACCCTTTGGTCCACCTCGTCAGTATGTATGGCTCGGGAAGAGTGCAAAAGTCACAACTCTTCAAATAAGACATGATGTGCCTTCAAGGGATACCTTTGAATTCCAACATGAAGCAATTACACGAAACAATCTCACTAGACGACTCTTTCTTCAAGAAACGGGGAGATCTAAGGCCACCGACATGATACACCTCAAAGACACCTTCTTCTGAAGCTTCCTTTACATTATAGACCATGCTTTGATGAACCTCAAACTGAAAGATCTTAAAGATGGACTTGGTGTATATACCTCTCATTTGCTCCTCCAGAGACCACAATGATGACAAAGGGAGTTTACTGTACTCGTCGTCAAAGTCTTTGAAATTTTCAATCTCCCGCACATGAGAGTAAGCAGTCTCTAAGGAATAGATAAGTTCAAAGAAAGTATTCCTACTATTCACATGGCTTCTAATGAACGCATTCAGGCTCTCGCTCCTTTGAGTTGTCCTCATGCCTGCAAAGAAAGAAGATTGCTTATAGTACGGAACCCAATCCTAATGCATCGCTTACATATCAGAAATCCAAGTAATGGAAAATAGATCATTCTCTTGAACTACAGAATCCCACCTCTCTTCAAAAATGTCAACATCATCCACGTTCCACACGCAATCATTCAAGGAGCTTATGATCTGGTCCTTGTTAGGAGTATCACCAAGCTTAGAGGGAAGCTTCTATAGGATGTGCCAACTGCAAAAGCGATGCTTACAATTTGAAAAAATAGTAATGATAGCAGCATTCATAGTAGGGTCCTGATCAATTATGATGGAAATCGGCTCTTTTCCAAAACAAAGTAAGTACTGATTGAAAACCCATTCAAAGGAGTCATACTTCTCATCGACCAACAAATTTGAAGCAAACACCACCAAACATTCCAAAAACCATTGAATACTTGTTGGTGCGGTAGGTGGTGTCAAATACAATCACATCACCAAACAACCTCCAGTCTTCAACAGAGATAGGATCAGCCCAAAACAGATGAGTCAGGCAACAATCAGGATCATTTTGGTAGGTATAGAAGAATTTCTGATCAAGGACCTTAAACCTAGCAAAGTGATCCAAAACCATGTCGACGTCGTTTTTGGCCGACTCTTTCCTCTTGCTACTAATGTGTCCATGAGCTTGTCTGCTGGTAAATGTCAGATTTTCATATCCGCCAAACTCGGACGCTATCAATGCAATTTGTCTCGATACAGGTATGTTAGCTTGGGTCATGGAAGAAAGGATCTCTTTTTGAGTTTCATCAAGAGATGAGTTACACTTCAGGTAATGGAGATGAGTATCATCAACAAGATCATGGTTGTGTTCCTCAACAAAGGAAGTCACAACCCACATGGATGAAGACTTATCCAGTGTGAACCAGATCATGGCTCTACAACCACACCTCTTCACAGAACGTCTGTGCTTCTTGGACAGATTACCCTACAAGCTACCCACTTCATCACAAATGGGGCTCAGAAGCCCTTTTGACCTCTTCTAACTGCCAATTTTACCCTGCTTGTCACAAACCAGATCTTTGGCAACAAGAATCTTAGATCCCCATTCATACCTATTGTCGTCTTTCCTGATGTTAAAACCAATCATGCCAACGTAGCTAGAATAGAAGGAGATACCTTCATCTAAACTTCCAAATTAGAGACCAATTCTAGGGACTGCAGTTGGGGTTAGAGTGGAAGCACCAACAGAAGGAGAAGAATGAGGATTATCATTTTCACGGCCGACACTTGCATCAACAACATTTGTATCAAGGCTGGGATCCATGACAGCGTGTAGGAGTAACTCTGCAAGACAGAAGAGTAACCCTGAAACACCAAAGAGTAACTCTGTCAGTCCGAAGAGTAACCACGTATAACAAAAGAATAACTATGTGAAACTTAAAAGCATGTATGACAGTTACTACTTCAAAAATGATAAATGCAAACACAAAATTGGGTTTCTATCCCACACAAAATATAGAGAGATGAATACACATTGTGATGATGAAAAAGCGAGAAAATGAGATAACTAATTGAAGTGACGAAGAGAATACAAGACTACCTGGTTGTAGCTTGGACAAACTGCTACTCCTAAAATGCAAATAGATCAGGGAATTCTCCCACCCCCTCCCTCCTCTTCAACAATGTGAGCTTCACAACAGCAGGTCTGGAGCATGGATTTGACCAGGTGAAGATCGATATCTTCACCGAATACTCCAATGAACGTCATAGAAGGTTCAAATCTGCGCAAATACACCTTCATCGTCCTCCTCTACAAAAATTGATAATTGGGGAAGCCGTTCAAGTCGGCTGACATCTCATCTTAGGCCCCTCTCCAGCGTGAGCAACACTTCCTCGGCTCCGTAAGACGTTGACATCACATCATCTCCTACCTCGGCTACGATGTCACACGGTCTTCCTACAACCAGTTCCTCAAATTCACCCCTGGCGGCAGCCTCAACGATGAGATCAGGTGGAATGAAAAGGGATGCCTCGAGGAGTGCCAAATCAGAGGGTATGCTCGGGACATATTAATGGGTCTCTCCCACCTCCACAGCCGTAGAGTCTCCCACTACGATGTCAAGCCCCAGAACATCCTACTTGTCGCTGACGTCACCGCCAAGCGAGATGACTTTGGATGTGGCAGGTGGATCGACAAGCCGATGGAGATTGGGATATCAAAGTTACATTTCAAACTATTTACAAAGCCTGCCACCACATCAATGTGTTGGGTAGCTTTGCTACAGTACCCGCGCGGGTATTAAAATAACATCCATATATATATATATATATATATATATATATATATATATATATATATATATATATATATATATATATATATTATATATATTATATATATATAATATATATATAATATATATATAATATAATATTATATATATATATATATATCGGCCAGTACATGTAATTTATGTGTATCGGACATTAAAATAGCACATGTGGAGTGTGTTGATCAAATCCAACCTTATGGATTGATCCAACCTACATAGATTAGATGTCTTTAAAAAAATCATAACCATATCTCATATAGATCATGAGATATAAGAATATCTCATTCAATGATTTCTGTAATTTCTGGAACTACGGTTGATTAGAAAATACACATTTTCTTTCACTGGATGATCTATGAATATCAGATTGTGGTGATGTTTTGTACACATCTTATCTAGAGGGTGTACTTTACATCCATGTGGTTGGATCATCCGGTAGAATTTTAAAATCACCATAGATGAAGGTGGGTACATATAAACTACATGTACTTAGGTACACAATTCTTATATATATATATATATGGCTAAAAGAATTGTGTACATGAGTACATGTATCTTATATGTACCCACCTTTCTTTACGATGGTTGCACAACTCTACACAACAATCTAACCTTACTGATGTGATTTATACACCTTAGATAACATGTGTATCAAATATTACCTCAATTCTACATTTCTAGACCATCTAAGGAATGAAGATGTGTATTTTCTAATTAATGGTAACTTGTAGAAATTGTAGGAATCGTTGGATGATATGTTGCTATATCTCATGATACATGTGAGATGTGGTTGTGAATTTTTAAACACATCTAATCTAAATAATGTTGGCTTAATCTATATGGTTGGATTTATTTAGTGAATTTCAGATATTCTATTTTAATGGGAGGTACCCATAACTTACATGTATCAGACAATACTTACTTCCTAACCCCCTATATATATATATATATATATATATATATATATATATATATATATATATATTCACTTCCCATGCGGGTAACTGTCTTCTATTACCCGTGGATCTATTTTGTAATAGGAAGACACATAATTGTAATGAGATGGCCAAAATTGTAATAGAAAATTTCATTTTGTAAATATAGCATGAAATTTTTATTGTCCCTATGAAAACAATACAAATGATTATTTATGACAAAATAGTATACAGTTTATGTTGTATTACAAAAGGAGTCTTTCTATTACAATTATGGTCATCTCAATAGTATATCTCGGAATGGGTCCGTCTGGAGGCTCTGGCGACGGAGATGGCGAATCTCGGAAGGATGGCGGCGTAGGAGTGGGAAGAGTAGGAAGGCCTCCTCCCCTTAGCGTCCCTCGGAGACCTGATGCTCGGAAGAAGCCCAGTGTTGTTGGGGTTGAGAAGGAACCTCGCAGGTGGGCAGATCTGTTCCAAGAGCAGGCGGCGGCGCAGGATGTGGGAGGTCTGGAGGCGAAGAAGCTTATGATGCGTGAAGGGGCGATTGTATATCCGAAATCAATTGCGGAGAAGAATGCGAATAAGTGGAGTCTAACCACTGCTGGATACATAGTGGATCTGAAGCCTCATTGGCCGTCTTTGCAGGACCATCTCCGAAATCTCTGGAAAGCTAAAGGATCCATTGAGGTTATCTCGAGAGGAAATGGCTATTTCATTATCAAGTTCTATGAAGCAGAAGATATGGTGACGGCTATTGATAAGGGGTCGTGGTTCATAGCAGGTAAGCCACTTATCCTTAAGAAGTGGATGCGTGGTTCGTCTCTGGAAAAATTGAAGCTAATGGAGGTTCCTGTTTGGGTGAGGCTCTTTGATTTACCGTTGGAGCTCTGGGATGAGGACATCTTTGGGATGATAGGCTCGTTTCTTGGAACTCCAATCAAAGTGGATAAAGCTACGTTGGATTTCAAGCGACTGGAATTCGCAAGGATGTTGGTCCTTATGCCGGCTGTCTCAGAATTTCCTGCTACCGTTCCATTGATCAGTGATGATGGTATTGAAGATACTGTGAATATCCAATATGAATGGTACCCAAGCAGATATAGTTCTTGTGGGACGTTTGGTCATGAAGAGGCAGGCTGTGAGGATCGTCTGGAGAAAGGGAAAAAGAAAATGGTGTGGATTCCAAAGAAGGTGGCGGACAAACCTGTGGAGGATGGTCAATCTGAGGTGGAGCAGTTTGTGGATGCTTCTGATATCCCATCTACTTCTGAGTTAGAAGAAATGTCTGAAGCTGCTGTGCAAGGGGAGAAGGAGGATACTAATGTTCTGAATGGGGTAGTGGTAGAAGTTACTTCAGTTAACAGTGCGGAGAAGAATGATGGCTTTATCCCTGTTAATCGAAGAAACAGAAGGAAGACGAAGTCCCCTCCTAGAGGGCCAGCTAAATCCTTGGAGGTGGCATATCGATCGGGAGTTAATATTTCTCCAAATGCTTTTCAGAACCTGTTCGTTGATGAAGGAGAAAGGAGAGCTACTGAGGTTGGCAGGTTTCCAACCGCAGCAAGCTCTAATGGTTAGTTCTATTACCATTTCCTCCTGGAATGTGCGTGGATTGAACAGCCTTGGCCATCAATCAGCACTTCAGGAGATGATGAAGGGGCTGATAGTTCGTTGGTGTGTCTTCTTGAAACTAAACTTAGACGGAGAAAGGTTTCTAAGATTATGAACAGGCTGTTTGGTAATGACTCATGGATTTCTAACAATGGGAGTCATGTGCTTGGGAGGATTATTATTGCTTGGACCAGAGAGGATATCAGAGTGAAGAAGATTTGTGAATCTGATCAACTTCTTCATGTTCGTGTGTCTACTGAAGTAGGGGATTTTTTCTTATCTGCTATCTATGGCCATAACAACCTTAATAGGAGGAAGGAGCTCTGGGAGATGATCAAGATTTTAAGTTTTGATGTTAATGACCCTTGGTTTATTTGTGGGGATTTTAATGTTGTTAGATTTGCTGAAGACAAGTTTGGTAATTATGAGCCTTGCTATGAGTCTATGATGGATTTTAATGACTGTATTCAGTATACTTCTCTGGTTGAATTGGATCTTAGAGGTTCAAGGTTCACTTGGGACAATAGACAGGAAGGTGATAAACTTGTGATGTCAAAGCTCGACAGGGTCTTCTACAATCTTGAATTCCTTGATAAATTTCCTAATCTCTGGGGGGAGGTTAAGGCCAATATTCACAGTGATCACAGAGTTGTTGCTGTTTTTCTGGATAATAATTCTGCTAGGAAGAAAGCTCCTTTCCATTTTGTTAATGCCTGGTGTGATAGAGATGATTTCATGGATGTTGTGAAGGAAGCCTAGAGCATCAATGTGGATGGTAATCCCATGTATAGAGTCTGCAGAAAATTGGATAATGTGAGATTCAGCCTGGCGAAGTGGAACAGGGAAAGAGTAGGTGACCTTACTGAAATGAGGAGGATGAAGGAGTATGAAGCATGTTGTGCTCAAACTGCTGCTGATCTGGATCCGTCTAATTGCAGGCTAGTGGAGGAGGCTGGCTCTAAAAGGAAGGAGGCGATGGTTGCTTATAATCAGGAAGAATCCTTTCTTAAACAAAAGTCCCGTGTTAATTGGTTAAAGTTGGGTGATAGAAATTCAAAGTTTTTCTATTCTTCTATTCAAACTAGGAAAATGAGGAATTCTATTAGAAGTATTCTGGTTAATGGTGATAGATGTAATGATGAAGAAAAGATTCATGATGAGTTTGTTAGTTACTATAATGATCTTTTTAACTTGTGTGGGGGTGGTGATTTCAGTTGGGATGATGAGGATTACTTGTTTCCTACTCTCTCTAATGATCAGATTGAAGCTATTTCTGTTGTTGTTACTAGAGAGGAGATTGAGAATGTGATTAAGAACAGTGATGGTGATAGGGCACCAGGCCCTGATGGCTTTAATTATACTTTCTATAAGAAGTGTTGGAGCATTGTGGGGGATGAGGTTGTGAGTGCTGTGCAAAATTTTTTCAGAAGTGGTCAGTTATTAAAGGAAGTTAACAGGACCTTTGTCACTCTCATTCCTAAACATAAAAATGCTATGGAGGTTAAGGATTGGTGGCCTATCTCTTTGTGTAATACTCTTTACAAAATTATTTCCAAAGTGATGGCCAACAGGATCCAACCTATTCTTCCTTTTATCATTAATAAAGCTCAGTGTGCGTTCATCAAGGGGAGGTCTATTACTGATGCTACGTTGCTGGTTAATGAGTTGCTGAATGTGATTATGAAGAGTTCTGCTCCTAAGATCTGTATTAAGGCAGATCTCATGAAGGCATATGACTCGGTGAATTGGAAGTATCTTCATTTTGTCCTTGTTAAAATGAAGTTTCCTATCTGCTGGATTAATTGGATTTTAGAGATTCTTCACACTGTTAGTTTTCAGGTTCTCATTAATGGGGTGCCTTCAAAGAAAGTTTGGCCGACCAATGGGATTAGACAGGGGGATCCATTAGCTCCCTATCTTTTTGTTATTGTTATGGAAGGCTTCTCTGCTTTATTTGCTCGGGAGATTAGAAGGAAGTCTGTTTTGCCTCTTAAAGATGGTAGTGATTTTGAGATTTCTCATATCTTATTTGCTGATGATGTGGTGATTTTTTAGGATGGGAGGCCTGATTATGTGACTGGTATCAGCAATATTATTAAGGAGTTTGGGAAGAGTTCTGGGTTGAATATCAGCAGCAGAAAATCGTCTTTTTTCTCCAATAGGGCTACGAATGATGCTATGGTGGAAACTGAGTTAAAGATTAAAAAGGAGATTCTCCCTGTTAAATATCTTGGGCTTCCTTTGTTCTGTGGAAGGCTCACCAGAAGTCTGTGTTCTCCTATTATTGATAAGATAAAAAATAAACTGGAAGGTTGGAAATCGAAGCATCTTTCTTTTGCTGGGAGGTTGGAATTGGTGAATTCTACGCTTTCCTCTTTCCAATTATATTGGGCAGCATCTTTTCCTATTCCTGTGGCTGTTACAAAGGAGATTGATCGTCTGTGTAGAGATTTTCTTTGGGGAGGTCCAGAGCTTGAGAAGAAAATACATCTTGTGTCTTGGGAGCAGGTTTGTTTACCCAAAAAGGAAGGTGGTTTGGGTATTAAAAGGTCAAGGGACATTGTGGAAGCTTGTATGGTGATTAATCTTTGGAGTGTGGCTACAAAAAAAGATAGGTTGTGGGTTCGATGGATACATGGCAGATATCTTAAAGGTGATACAGTCTGGAGATGTAAAGTGCTTTCAAATTCTTCGTGGGTTTGGAAGCATCTGTTGTACTACAGAGATAATATAGCCAGTATGATTTCTTTCTCTGTAGGTAATGGGAATATGGTGAAGCTTTGGAGAGATCCGTGGTTTAGAGGAGGATACCTAGATAATTTTCTAGGTGAAGGGGCTATTATGAGAAGTGGAACGGGGAAGTTTGCCACTCTTAGTTGCTTGTTTGGGAAGGATGGATGGTCTATGACTAAGTCTAGACATTTGAGATTTATTATTAATCTTCTTCAGAAGTATATTGATCCCTGTTCTGAGGAGGAGGACTTTATTCTTTTGAATGGTGGAAAAGTTCATAACGTCAAAAGTGCTTGGGATATTATTAGACCAAGAGCTCCCTTGGTTGGCTGGGCAGACTGGTTGTGGGGATCTAAAGGGCCTAGAAGATATGTGCTTAATGGCTGGAGATGTTTTCTGAATAAGCTTCTGACCTTGGACCATTTGCAGAGCAGAGGTTACTATCTTCCTTCGAGATGTATCCTTTGTATTGCGGATAGTGAAGATCTGAATCATATTATGTTCTGCTGTCAGTATGCAAAACGTGTTTGGAGGAAGGCTGCTGAAGATCTGTATATACCTCGTATACCGGATTCCTTTGGTAGTGTTTGCAGCATGGTTCTCATGAAACATAGAATTACTATTCTTGCTGTGTTCCATGGATTGTGGAGTGAAAGGAATTCAAGAATTTTTGTGGAGGTGAGCATTAGTGCAGATAGAAAGTGGTCATCTCTAAAGAAAGATATAGATCAATTACTTGTATAGTTTTCTCTTCTTTGTTAGCTCTTAGTTTTATTTCTTATGAGCTTGCTCGAGCTTTGTACATATTTTTTGATATATATAAAAAGGAGTCCCACGCTGTTCCTGATCAAAAAAAAATTATGGTCATCTCAATACAATTTTGTTTGTCTCATTACAAATATGTGCCTTTCTATTACAAAACAGATACACGTGTAACTAACCTTAGTTACCCGCACGGGTAGTGAATGAATGACCTATATATACATACATGTGTATTTATATGTTGCCGCCTTTATTTACCACCCTCCTGGGTGTGGGAGAGGGGGGGAATCTTTCTCTCTTAATCCCATATTTATATGTATATGTATATGTGGGATTGAGAGAGAAATATTCTCCCCCCTCTCCCATGCCCGTGGTGGAGGCCGAACGCCCGGGAAGGTGGTAAATCAAGGCGGCAACTGGGATTCAAACCTGGGTCCCTTCATGAGGAGATGCCATGCTTGACCACTTGAGCCACTCCTTGTTGGCATGTATATGTATGTATGCATATATACAGAGAGAGAGAGAATATATATATATATACATATATATATATATAGAGAGAGAGAGAGAGTTAAGTTATTCTTTTAATCCTTCACATTTCTCATTCTTTAGCCTATTTGGAAATACTTCATTGAATTTTGAATGGTTGGATCTTAGCTTATGGGACTTTTGATCTAGGGTTCATACTTCCAACTGCAATATCTAGGATCTACCATTAAGTGAGTGATTTATCTTATGCTTAATGGTATTCATGATGTAATTTTCACCTATGATCACCTAAACTCACTAACGGATATGTTACATATATATAGAAATGGAATTCTAGGGTGATTTTTGGGAGAATTGCATGCAACGTCAAAATGTTCTTTCACATTACTAGATTGTTGTAGTAAATATAAAAGTATAATTATTCTGCTACTATCTAATTTAAAGTTACAATCTTTACACTAGATTTTCTCTGAATTGTATTTATTTGTATTTTTTATTACTTTTTCTTTATAATCTCATATAATGTAATCTTTTGAAGAATTTTCCACATAAAATGATTGTTATGTGGTAATAAGTCAGTAGTTAGTACCCGGTCAGTGTGGTTCATGTGGTTCAGTCTGGCTTGTCCTCCCTGGGGGACCCAGGGTTCGAATCCCCCTGAGTGCACTGTAATTACCAACTCCTTGGGTCATCCAGGCTCTGGCACCTGTTTGAGGAGAAGGGGAAGCGGGGTCTCCCTAAGACTAAAAAAAAGTCAGTAGTTAGTGATATCGTCTGACTAGTTCATGATATGACTTATATATGACCTAATAATTGGACTTCAGTTATATATATATATATGTTTTAGGGAAAATAATATTTTTTCCTTATAACTCTTTAATTATGTAAATCCTTATAGGACATGATGACTTTTTATTCCTTACTATAATGGAAGTCATTGGACTAATAATGTCATTGATGTTTCCCAGTGTTTAGGATTCAAGAAGGGAAATGTGCATTCTTTTAGTGATCCAAGTACCAAGAGAATGTACTCAAAGTGCTATGCTTTTGAGTATATGCAGGTTGTTCATAATCCATGTTAGGTATAGTCCCCTTGGCACCCTAAAATTTCTTTTTATCCATTTGTATCGTTGAAGCTGTAACTCCTTTTGTTACATGGTACTTTACAAAGTCTAATATTGGGACCAATTTGTCTTCAATTTTCTCAAATATTACATCACAAGGAGTAGAATACAATTTATTTATGATTAAACCTTAATTATGTTGAATAGCATTGACAATATTTGCATGTTTTCTAGGTGTTTGATGCCTAAAGCAGATGTGAAGTAAATACAATTGATATGGAAGTATCACCCATTCTTAGTGGAGGATGGAGTTAATTCAATAATCATAGAGGATGATAATAATACAAATTGGGCCTTTTTGAACAAAGGAATCTAAGAAATTAATGTAGATGACAAAAGGCATAAAAAAGACTCACAAAAAGGTCATTCCAAATCGAAATGGTTGTTTTGCATGAAGACTGCAATGACCATATTGCAAAGAATGGTCTTGATGTGAAGACCCTCAAAGTTAGATTTATGATGGGAATTGAAGAAGCCCTTTATGACTGTTGATGGACCTAGCACACTAAAAAAATATGGATCTAGTATTACCATGAGACACAGTACCTGTCTCATTTTCATCCATTTTTATCCATCTCCCGCATTTATTCAAAATGGTATTATACCTAACATGTCTATTTTTTTAGTATCAACATCAAAGTGGTGAATCAAAAAGTTGTATTGGCCTCATATAACCCACTATGCTTCCCAAACTACCAACCACTTATCAGGGTTCAGATACAAAACTCGACCCTAGTGCATAAACTTTCAAGTAGATGTCACATACCAAACAAAACTCATTAATACAATCCACCCTTGTTCGGTCCCATCACCTCTCTCACATTTCTTCCACCTCTAAACCAATATCCTAAACATTTTCACTTCCATTTTCCTACCATCCAAGTAGAGAAGCTAGAAATTACTTCAATAAGAGGCTAAGAAGAATAAACATGAGACTTTCATTTAAAGAAGAAAATCTCCTACATGGATATTCTATCACATTCCCATCTATCATCTTTTGTTATGATCATAAGTAGCTAAAGTATTCTAGTAGGGTTCTTGGGGTAATACGTTTTTGATGCAATATTATTTTGAAATGAACATGTATATACGTTTATTAATATGCTATTATGCTATGTTGTTGTTATATGTTAATTAATTATAGATAATTCTTGTTGTAGTATGAGTTTGATACCATCTTATGTAAATAGAGAGAAGATATTTTGGGAATTATGTGAAGAAATATATTATTACCTTGTAGGAACTTGCCCTCTCTCCATTATAACCTACAATCTATCTAATCCACTAACCTATGTGAGAGATCCAACTTTAAAGGTGTATTCCTTCCATATCACTTACCAAAGGGCATGTAAAAGGTTGGGTAGGAGACTATAATGGCTGGAACAGTGACATGCGCTGTATTGTATAAGCAGATTCATCTAGGGAGAAGTCCCTAGATTTTTACCTAGACTAAGTACAATAATCACGACCAGCAAATGGATAGATATTTTTGTAGTATACTTTAGGATCAGACCCAAAGGACAACATTTTGAACAATTAACTGATCAAGGTAATCAAATAAGGACTAGTATTTATCATGAAAAGTTGATGGTTGTTGATTACACTAATTGAAAATAATAAGTTGTGGATTGAATTCTGGATTTATCAATAGATGGGAACACTAGGGTGGAATGGGTTTCACTACTACTACCCATCATTCACACTCTCACTGCATCATATTAAGCATAAAAATGAATTTGTTGAGGCCAATAAGATCCTCCTTTTGGCACTAGGATTAAAACCTAGATAGATATTACTCTAAGATCATTGTTTCATTATCTAGGGAACATGCATCTATCGCTTAGTAAAACACCTATCTAAAATTCTCATATAGGGTTTAACATGAATCAATCGATATCCTAGATTCTAGGATTAAAGTTCACTATAGCCAAAATATGATAAACATTTAAGCTTGATGATCAGGGAAGAATACAAGCATGTTATTTCAAACATATCAAGGTTCATACAATAATAGATGCACTAAGAGAACAAAATAACATACTAGGGCTACTCCCCACCCCCTAGTAAAAGGAATACTCACTCATGGTAGCAAATTGAAACACAATTGGGAAAAAGAGAGATAAGGCCATTGTCACGGTAGAAAACTAAATTGCAACTATGGTGTGCGAGAGCACATTTTCAAACATGGAGACAAGGCATCGAGCAAGATACAAGAAGAATTCCTAGATGTTCGTCAGAGGTGGATTGGAACCCATCAACTTTTTCTTTGCTTGTACACTGAATCTACTATTATGGAGGAATAATAGGTGGAGAAAAATGGAAGAGGATGTCCTCAATGTTGGTAAATATGGACACAGAGTATAGCAGAAACAAAACTTTTATTTATCTATATTCCCATAACAACAAGATCGCATCAACTACTATGAAATAGGTAGGATGGTTTTAGTGAGTTATACCTGGTCCTGGAGCAAGTCTAGTGACAAAACGCACAACATTACAATTATTGACAATTTGCTCTTGGATGGTGTCTTTGAAGCCCCTAGTCTTCACCACGGACAACAAATAAAGACAACTTCTGTAGCGCTCACGTGGTCTCGCCACAGACTGAAAGGTTGACTTTTCTCTCAGAGCAACAACCAAAGGACTCCTGGCTCTAGAGTAGTCCACACGAACCAACTAGAACTCTTGTCATTCAACAAGAATGGATAGGAAGGAGTTGTCCCTATTGTTGGTATACTAGTTACCAACCTGCTCTCCCACAATGACAACTTCTCAGTTATTCTCTCCCATTGGAAATCCCTCTCTGTCGGGTAGGACTTTCCTGGGCTCTCTTGGTTACCACAACTAGAGAGGATAACAATTGTCAAAGGAATTGATTCTCAATTGTTTGTGTTGTAGTTGTACTCTGGAAAGCCCCCAACACCCCTCTATTTATATTAGAGGCCAGGGTCAAGGTTCCCAATTGCTATCAGATTTGAAATTCATGTGCGAGAGTGAAAAGGACTGAAATATCTTGAATTTTCACAACCTGCAATAGCTGAAATGTTCATTTCACACACCCGGACTATAACATACCAGATCTTAAACCCTACCCTAGAATTTTAACCTTTTGGGCTTAGCCAAACAAGGTTGATGTTAGACCTAAGTGATGTTTAATATAACCCTAATGAGATGATACATGTATATATCACCCTAATGTAACCTAATGTTCTCACATCTCTGCTGTCAGATCCTGATCGGATGGTCATGGGTTGTCTTCAACCTTGTGCCAGTTTGGAAATTGGACAACAGTGATGTGGATATTAAAGCAACAATTTCTCGCTCAATTTTCAATCTTTTTTTGTGATTCTTGGTGCTATGAAACTACAAGAAATTTCCACACCCTTTGATTCCATGTTTACTGGCTTCCATCACCTATATAACCCTAGGTATTCCCTTCTTCCTTCGCCCCTATTCATGTTTTGTTTCTACCTTCTTTCCCTTTTCGTCACCCCTCAAGCCTTTAGATCTTTGGAAAACTGGTCCTAAATGTTCAGCATGCCACTGTGTTTCATCCCCTGGCTCTGTTTTGGTCTCTTCCATCCCCGGGTGATTTACCCCAATCTCACCTTCTACCGACAGCTTTTAGGCGCCGCCGTAGGGTTGTCCTTAGGTACCTGACCATCGAGGGATCGGCTGGTCACCCTGGGAGGTTCAAGATGTTTCCATTGAACTGATCAACACCCTAATTTCGGTTGGATTCAAGGTATAATGTTTTTCCCCTTCTTAAGATTAGTTCCCACTTCTTACCGATCACGAGGATTATTTTTCATGTCTGACCACCACCCAGCTCGAGCCTGAGGTGTTTGGGTTCGACTTGACCTTAGGAGATTGGCTGGGACTTTTGTTTAATGAGATCTATGGTATTGGTTGATGAGTGATCCTTGGATTGAACCTATAGGATCTCAATACATGAGGGTTGTGCGAAGAAGATGATCCTTTATTGTCTTACTATGTTGCCCTCATTTTGACTTTGAGTTTGTCACGCTAACAATGGGTGTTTTAGTCTTTCATGGTCAGTTGATTTGTTTTTGCACTAAGGCAGCTTGCCCAACTATCTGTGGGGCCAACTGAATTGGCTACCTATGATTGGGCCAACTCATTGCATGAGCCCTCTCTCACAGGTTCTCTGATGATTAGTTGCTTTTTGGAATTTTATGATTGGTCAAATTTGTAAAATTCCTAACTAATTATCTACTTATCCAAAAATTACAAATAAATAGTCATTGGAATCAGAAAAATAAGATCTATCTTATGGTGTTGGTTTTTTCGCCTGAGTCTAATGTTTTAGGAATGTGATTTTAATGGATTAAACTAAATAAGTAATAACTTGTAAAATTCATAACTAAATATATGTAAGTCAGAAAAATATAATAAAATATGTTTTGAACTTAGAAAAATATAACCAAAAATATGGCATGGTTTTGATAGCCTAATTTACCAATAATAAAAATGCAATTTTTTTAGGGTTTGCATAATCAATGTAATTCTAACCCTAATTCCACATACATGATAATAGGTGCTTTAGAAACCTAGATTTTGATCTATAAGTGATGTTGTACTGTTAGACTATGTGGAGAGGTATGTTTGCATCTTCAATTATTCTTTTGAGCAAATAGCCTATGTTTCTTCTTTCTCTTGGTCCAATGGACATTAACCTATACACACTATCTTTTCTTTTTAAATCATAGTTCTTGTGAACTATCTTATTTTATTATTGATCTTATAAACATGGATATTCTCTTGGACTCTTATCTTATGCCTTGGTGCATGTTGGTTTTATATGATGCTATCTGCCCACTTTGAGGTGGATGCTTATTAGTTGATATGTGATATCTTGTGCCCACTTGCATGTGGATGTATGTGTTGTCCATTGTGTTATGGAAACAATGTATAATTCTGACTATATTTTCTACTTGCCTCTACATTTTCCATGCTATGTAAATCAGTAGAACTAGAGTAGTGTAATTGCATCGATTTTTGGGAAGTATGCCCTTGTTATTATTGGGATGAAGGTTGTGGTACCCCATACACAGGTTTCAAGTTTATGAGGCTTGGCCCAACTTATAGATATTGAGAGTGGAAGTATGTCATATCTATCATGTTTCATGTTTGTGAGGCTTGGCCACCTTTGTATTTATATTGTTCTAGGGCTATGTTTATCTCACATGCATGCATGATGATGATTGTGGGTGTGTGCCCTACTATATTTGTATGTGCTAGTATGACACGATTTTATTTGCTTGGTTATGGCAAGTATCTCTTTTATTGTTGTTCTCTTCCTTTTATGCCCTTTAGGGTAGTCCTTGTCTTTTCTATGGGGATTCTTTTATATTTGAAGTTCATTTATTTCATAATATTGCTCAATTTCCTTTTAGTATGCACATACCAGCCTTTGATGATGTCATCTACTTTTCCCTTCTTGTTGGGGTATGCTGCCAACCCTAGGTGAAGGATGTGGAAGACATGGCATAAAGTTATGGGCCTAACTTAAGGAGTTAAAACTTGGAGATAATCTTGATGTGGTTTATATTTCCCACTACATGGATCCTTATGATGTACCTTTACATGTAAGTTTAAGATGTTCTTTTGTAACCTTATGAGAAATTGAATATAGTCAATGTTTTTATTCCACTTCTACACTTTGGTTGTTTTGTATACCATAAATAAGATTTGAAAATTTTACACCCACTCCAACATATCTTTTAGGAGTATTTAGACGGGAGGTTCTATTGTTCAAATTTTAAGTAGGGAGTGGTTCCCCTCTAGGATCTCACTCCTTACACAGATGGTCATCTAGTGTGCAAGATAGTCATCTCGCATTCCCAAATGGCCATTTGGTAGTTCACAATCTGAAAAGTATTTGGCTATTTTGATTCCAATTAACATCTCATATTAACTTCCTTGTTCCTCAAGTAAAGAACAATCGAAACTATTCAGGAAACATCCCAAAACTTTTTTTGACCCAACTGGGTCATCTCTCCCAAGCGAGATGCCTATCTCACTTACTTAGATAGTCATTTGGTGAGTTGAGTTGAGCCGATCGATACCATCACATTGAACCTGTCGGTTCAAGGGCAAAACTAAGGCAATTCAAACTCCGATCAATATGACCCCCAAATGTCTGTCTCAACTTCTTGAGACGCCCGTCCGGCTGCCCAAACGGCCATCTCACTAAGTGAGATGGTTGTTTAGCAGACCTAGTCAGCCAATCAAGTGATCAGCTGTGTCAATTGAATACCTAAACACTTTAGTAATCAATCCAATTATCGTTCAATATTAAACTCCTCTTCTAGATGAGTTCCTATGTGTGTGACCCTATAGGTCCCATGTCACATTGGCAGTGAATGTCCATAACTAGCTTATGACATCACAAGCTAGGAGTGGTGCCTTGTCACACATCAGTTCTACCCAAGTGAATGGAAAGTTGGAGAACAACTTCAACCTACAATATATGTAAGGTGTTGTAGTTATTGTATAATTCCTTTGTCACTGATATCCAGGATGAACTTGAGGCATGGTAGGTCATCCTCTCAACATTCAATGTGATGAGTGTAGTGATTTCAGGTATAAGAATCACAATCACCACCTTTACTATGAGAGATGATTGTGACCTCCACAACCATGTGTCACTCTAAAGGTGGGTCTATCCGATACATTATTCTCTAACATGTATATATGTGGTTGGTTTGATATTGCCATATCATGACTTAGTGACACTCAGTCATCAACCAACTCGTACTCCAGTCTTATGCGTTACTAGTGTCTATCTACCTTCCATAGTGACAACCAACTAGGGACATAATGAGAATATGTATATGTACTCTTACCATCTGTATGGTCTCATTTTAACAAGCTTAATACTTGAAGACATATGCTATTGAGCAATATTATTCTCTACACATTCACTCTGTATCCTCATTATCTCAAAAGAGTGAAACAGATGAATTGGAATCTTGCCTTTATATTATTATTAATCAAATACTTTTAGGTAATTATGTCATGTCAGTCATCATATGATTGTCTCTATGGGCATAAATTATCAACAGACTCCCACTTGCACTTAGAGCCAATCACACATGGATCTCATCCTCAGTGAACTAAACATATCCAACATGCTACTACTACGCTAGTACTGATTTACAGGGTAAGTAACACTTCTCTTATAGTCAGTATATTGTATGTTTCTTATCTCTTTGCTTTGTGATGAAACTACCATAATGTGGTATCTGATATTCCTTGCCTAACAATTAGCTCCATTGTTATCACAATATTTCTATTGGTTAATCAATGGTTGGAACATCTATAAGTTCATCACATGAACCTTTAGATCCATATAGTATCACTCTGTGTTCACAACACAAGTATACTCGGCTTCTAATGTAGAATAGTCTTAATGGCCATTAGTTTGGAACACTTCCAACTAATAACATCCTTCTCTCTTTTAAAATCAAACAAATTTTAATTTGTGATTATCTTTGTCATTATGGAAGCTTGCATTGATGTAACTCTTTACATACAATTCTTCCTCTTATTGTTATCATCATTGACTAGAAATCTATCCTTAGTCACTTCTCAAGTACTAATGGATATCTTTAATGACTTTCCAATAACCCTTATTGGATTTTAGTATAATCTTTTCATGTCCAATACATACAACATTAAATGGGATAATAACATTCATGACATATCCATTGCTACAACCTATGGCATCTTATCATGGCATTTCCATTCTTCACAATAATTGGAACACAAGGTTCATGAGAGACCAATCTGAATTCTCTCTCAGTGAATCCTTCCATTTTGAACTCTTTCAACACATTGCTATTGTATGTGCACAAACTTCCATTGCAAAACATTCAAGAATTGTGACGACAGTCACCAAACCGACAAACAAATCGTCATTAATTAAGCGGAATCAAACATAAACAACAGATTAACCAAAAATCACTAAAAATTAAAACTATTTTTCAAAGAGATCCATTCCAAAGAAAACTCTTACTGAAAGGTCAAAAACCTTATATACATCATTATTCACATTGTACATATCCGGTACATCTCATCTCAAGAATAACATATAACATTTGCTTTACCAAACTTTACATGAGTAACATAAAACCTCGAGACACGTAGGCAAAAATCTACATGAGTACGAACCAACTCCAAGGACTTGAGAGTACAGAGATGACACATATGACTCATATCTACAAGACATGACAGACAATACACTCAACTTGAGCTGTCAATGTTGCCTCAGCTATTGTTCTTCCTCTACAAAGAAGTCTTCACCTCCTCGTGCTCGTCCACCTAAAAATTTGGGTCCCACGGGGGTGAGACAATTGTAATTGTCCCAGAGAGAGATATAACTCTCCGTCGACCATATTATTATCACATATTAAGCATTTATAAACTGAGCAGAGGTTCTTTTTATATTAACAAGCAAGATAATTCACTATATGAACCAAATGAAGTAATCCCCTTTCATAAGGAGAACATTGCATCTACCCATGGTAGATTATAATTCATTTATCTGCTTTGCAAGGAATGTAAAGAACCATAAAAAACATCTATCAACCAGAATGTATAACTGTATTGCGCATCATGCAATGTTTCTCGTATTCGATCCTTAAGCAGATATACTACACGACTGAACATATTTTACAATCACACTTATGACCTGAGGAGATGAGGTATACCGCTCATACTCCAACCGACCACTGCAAAGTCGAAATTGGTACCATACATAGGTCAATGGAAGAGTCGGATTCCCATGACCTCCCACATCCCGGTCAGCATGGGACTACAACAAGGACTATGTCAACTGCTCAAGATAGCTTTCCAGGGTATATTGGAAACTTTGCTATAGAGTTATAGCCCGCAGCATGTACTCTCTTCAGGGATATGGCCCGTAGCCAATGCCTGGTATTATATTGAGGAGTCATGGACCGTAGCCATACTCTTATCGGGGTATGGTCCGAAACCAATCTCGTACATAGGACATAGCTCGTTTCCATTCCTATGGGGCATAAGGATATATTTGCCCAATTACCCCAACATATTCAAAAATATGTGTTCTGGGTTTTGCCGCAGTGCACCCGTTTCACCATCACCAAATTACTGACCATGATGGATCTATGGTCAGGGATATACATGATAAGATTTCACTTGATTGATTAAGTACATTACCATATTCTTTTAGCATCAGTCAAGTTTTCAAAACCAGAAATATTATGACAAATGCTACAAAGAAACATGTAATACATCCATCAAGTACTTTTCAAAACTTTAAAACACATGATACTTGGGATCTCAGTCTTTATCACATTACTGGGAATTCTCATCCCTTCACATCATCATTATCATGATTACTGGATCTGGGTATTCAAACCCTTAGATCATCACATGGTATTGTTACCTCTCTAACAAGTAATCATTACTTCTAGGTCCTTAGACCAATATATTCATTTCACTTGTTGTACAAGTATCCTCATGGCTCACAAGGCCCATTAAACATCTTATCACCTCTCACTAGGAAAAAACTATTCACATGGCTCACAAGGCCCATTAAACATCTTGTCACCTCTCACTAGGCAACAACTATTCACATGGCTCACAAGGCCCATTAAACATCTTGTCACCTCTCACTAGGCAACAACTATTCACATTGCTCACAAGGCCCATTAAACATCTTGTCACCTCTCACTAGGCAACAACTATTCACATGGATCACAAGGCCATTACTCATTATACTTTTATACAAGTATTTAACATGCCTTACAAGGATTATGCAATAAAAGAATTACAACCTTCCCATCATTAGGGTTAGGGTTTCCCTTTCTTATTGATTAGGGTTTCTCTTACATATCATCACCCTTCATTAGTGTTAGGGTTTTCCATTATTAACCATTTAGGTTTTCAAGGTCATATTATCAATGATCAAACCCTAATTCATTGCTCCACACATCTAGGAGAAAACCTTGATATCATAAGTATGCAATCATACTTATTCATTCTCATCATTTATCATTAAATGAATCATCAACACAAGGTATGAGTTCCTCTCTCATCCTTACCAGGGTATGATTACATCAGAATTTATTAACTTGGCTTAACCCTTTCTCAAAGTATGTTAGCCCACACTTATCAAAGTGGATTAAACTTATTACATCTCAATGTAACATTTGACATAACACACATTATGTGTTACTCATCCAAGTATATTGGATTTAAGGTGCATCAAGGTACATCAACCTTGAAGTGCTAGATGTGATATATATCATGTCTTGATGTATCACTTCCCTCATCACTTTTAACTTTCTTAAGTTCATAAACTTATCTTGTATTAGGGTATTTCCCATACTAATACTTTATGCACTAGCCCATCACATTTATTCTATAGTGTATTGATCATAAGTCATACACTTGAATTGTCCAACCATCATAAATTGATATGGACTCATCCCAGGTTGAGACATTATTGATATAGGATTAACCATTATCAACCACTCTAGGTGTTTCACCTATCAAGGTATTATCCACACCATTATTTGGTGTTACACTCATTACTCCTAAGAGTGTCTTATTCTCACCTTTACAAGGTATCTCGGGTTAGAAGTGTGCATATGTTCACCATATCGGGCTGTAAGTGTATGAGCACTCACCCTATCAGGCTAGAAGTATATGAACATCACCCATATTGGGCTAGAGGTGTGTATATGTGTTACCCATATCATGCATGCGGTATTAAGCCATCACCATGTCGGGCTAGACATCAACTAGGGTTGTGTATCGGGCTTCCATGTCGTGTAATAGCATTTGTTATTCTTTACTCATATTGGGTTACCCAAATTAGGGTTTCTTGTCAACTTACAAGTATTCATTCAACCTAGTATCATGTATGGAGTCTATACTTAACTCCCTATTGTGCAAGCATCTTATGCAAGCATCTCATGCAACATCTTATGCAGGACATATTGGGCAAGTGATACCCATATCGGGTTATAACTACTTGTATTTATACTTGAACCCGATATCACTTTTACAAAATGACACCATCTTCTTCAAGTTCTAGACCTTTGTTCTAACTGATATAATTCATGGTAACATGTTTAAACAACTACTAGAACTCATAATTTCATCAAAAATTTCAGGAAATTTCAGTATTAAAAGTATTTCACTAATTATAACAATTTAGGTGAAGAATAATAACATGGTTGAGTTCAAGTTATATAACCCGCCTTAAGAACCACTTCAAAGATCCAAGCTCCAAAGATACATGTTCCTAAGGTTGAAGATGACTTTATCAAAGGTCCAAGGCTCGTTCACAACTCCTTCATATACAAGGAATCACCATGGATAAGCAATTCGTGAAGAAGAAAAGAAAGGTAGATCATAACCCTAATTCCATGGTTCAATTCGAGCTTGAAGACAACTATAGCTTACCTTAGGGTTAAGTTTTGAGTTCCTTAGATCCTTGGAAGAAACCCTACAATTCTTGGGCGATATGGACTTCCTCTTGGCTGACACAACTTTGCTTCTGGCCAATACCCCATCACTTGTGGCCAAAATCACTTCAATTGGCCGATATCAACTTGCTATGGGAAATATCAACATGGTATGGCCGATATACTTGCTATGGCTGATAGCCAAGGCCTATGCATGATACCCTATGATCTTGCATGACATGCCACCCCTCTTGCACGATATGATACTCACTTTCATGATATGGCACTCACTTGGAGTCAAAACACTTCACTCTATGGCCGATATCACCTACTTGGGCGATATGGTCTTGCCATGGGTGATATCCCAAGGCTCATGCACCATACCACAGCATCCCTTCACGATATGGGATCTCTATGCATGATACCTTAGGGTAGGAGGGTGGTAAGGGTCGCAAAATTGCACCAAGGGGTGAAACTAGGGGTATATATACTTGTTGTTCATGAAGAAAGGCAAAAAATGAGGTGTCAATATTTTGAGCTAGTAGGTGCCACGTGTCATGCATGGGTGACACGTGTACATGCATGCATCAACATTTATATTGACATGCAAAAAGGTAGAGGATCATTGACGCAATTTTACTATGCGCTAAAATGCAAGTGAACGCGTCGAGTAGTACAGGCCTTTGTGAGGCCCGAGTCGAACACAGGGATACTCGGATTTGTTGGAGACTCCTACTAACTATTTGCGATCAGCTAAGCCAAATAAAAAATTTAGGGTTGTTGTTAAAAATAAAAGAAAACAAAAACAAAATAAAAAAAACGATCGATTAAATGTTAATTTAATCAATTCAAAAGGGTATCTTTAGGATTGCGGTTTCACAGTGGGTTTTCATTGTATTAGATTTTATATAATGCCTCAATCTTATCTCTCTATCCGGGTAGTGGCCTGAAAACAGAATTACCCACTGTCGTGGTGCAATTCACTACCTAGGTATAGGTCGGTTCCACCGTCGTACTAACCTATACCCTAAACTAGGTGCATTATGAACGGTCTCTTAGTATCCACCATTAATTTTACACCACCTTGGTCAAGGGATTTATTGATTAATGTAGATTTCATCTCTTTTCAGTCGTTAATCCTTCTTTCAAAGTGATTAATGGCATTATGTTATTATTATGGTGATCAAGCATAACAATATATTGAGAAAACGAAACTATACCACGGATTTAAGAGAGAAAATATGATTTACTATTATAAAATTGTCATACAATGAATTCCCGGGCTACTCCCGGTCCTAAAGATGAAGGGGATTAGCCCCGCATATTCATCTCAAACAAGTACAAGGTAGAAATAAGGGAAAACATGTGAAAAACGTGGAACGAAAGGGAAAACCCCTGAACAGAGAAGAACTGGTTGATCCTTTGCATAGAACACATGCTCTCCCACCTTTCGGTGGTGAAATCCGTCTTCTACAGTGTCCGAATCAACTGGTATGAGCTTCTAGCCTCCATTCTCCTCTCTACCGCTCCTCGGTACTTGTGCAATGGCTGATGAGATGATCCTCTCATTTGGGCGGCCGTCATTAGGTATAACTCCCTCATTAGGTCGCTAATTAATCACGGTCGTCCGATTGGGAACAATCTGAATCAAACACATATCTGACAGTGTCGATACCATCGACGCGGGTCGATGGTATCGACCCAGTGTGGTAGCGGCAGCCCTTCTTTCTTTTTGTGCGAGTGCCTGATGTAGTCTCGATACCATCGACGCAGGTCGATGGTATCGACTTCCTGTAGGCATCGGTTTTTGTCATTTTGCACCGCTATAGCCTCCGTGCGTCGATGGTATCGACTTGGTGTCGATACTATTGACTGCTTCTTTGCAAGCAACCTGAAGGTGACTCGATACCATCGACTTCCCAGTCGATAGTATCGATGCTTTGCTGCTCCTTTCAGTTGGCAACCTGTGACCAAGTCGATGGTATCGACTTCCGTCGATGGTATCGACGGAAGCAAATACTCGTTTCTCCTGAAATTTAAACATGGAACCAAATAAATTCACACAAATAATAATATTTTGACAATTAATGCTCAAAATGATGTAATAAGGGAGATTTGACATAAAATGATAGCAAAGACCAAAATAGATGACTTATGCGATATTAACCATGAAAATGACTAATTAAAGCATAAAACACATATGAAATAGGTCTACAAATGTGACTCAAAATCATCGCATCAAACTCCCCTAAGCTTGCACATTGCTCGCCCTCGAGCAACTAATCCTTAGAATAGAATTGCCAATGTCAACTGAAAAACAACACACCACAACCAACGTCCCATATGACTCCCACCGGACATTCACATATCGGCCCTCTCTAACCACAGAATGATAATTACCCTGAAGGCGACAGTAATCATCAATAAAAGAAATTGACCTCAAAACCGATGAACACTATCACATAAGGCAGTTAACATAATAAAACTCGCCGGTTCAGACTTGGTGCACCTTGTGATCGCCTAAACTACATTGCTCGCCCTAACTACCATCTACATGGAAGCAGTTCTCCTGATATACATTAGTGAGGAGAAATTCACGGTGGCCTACCAATCCGAGCAACGGGTGGATGAAAATGGGTGGCTAATGGAAGAAAGTGAAAGTATTGTACTGTTTCAACATGCATAATACAAAAATGTCCTACATGATGCAAATGCACATGAGAAATGCCCTAATGCTTAAAGTTGGGTGAAATGATGCATGAACTAACCATCCATCTCAAAATGAGATGGATATCTAGTTAAGCTAAATCATGTACTCAATTATCCTGAAATGCAGGTGATATTACGTTCCTTTCTCCTTCTTATTCTACTTTCTTCTAAATAACTCTTTTTTTCATTGTGCATATTTTTCAGATTTTTTCTCTTATTTTTCATTTTCCAGCCATTATATCCATAATTGATAAAGAATATTTTATTGGGCTTATTTTCTTCATATTCAGAAATTTACACTATTTAGAAGGTATGGAACAATTTAATTCACCATTTTGAGAAAAATTGAGGTACATGATATACTTTATGCATGAAAATTATGAGTGCAACTACATGGCATGCAACTAAGGGTAATGTGCATGTATCACTATTCTAATTTTTTTTTAAAACATAAAGACAATTGCAATGCAGGTCCTATCTAGATGCTATGCAATCAAAAAGAGTTAAAACTGTGCTTTACTTCCAATTCTTGGGTGGATTATGGAAACAATAAGGTGAAACGATCACAAGACTAGATGACTGAACCTTAGAAAGATATTATGTGTCCCTCCTTACTGACCTGTGTAGTAGTTTAAAGGTTTCTCTCTCTTACTTCCAATTAGAGTCTCACTACCATTTGGTCAGTTTAGGCTCAAACAACCATTTCCGCCCACTTTCATGAATCATTAGGATTCTAGTTGTGAAATATTGTTTTAAAGTTGACAAAACCAATCATTTTCATAGGATATGTGCCCAAGGTTAAACAAGACAAGCTTTTCAAAACACACAAAATTTTTTAAATTGCCCATGATTTTCCCTTGCACAGTTAATGAGATGATACAAATTTATGACATCCACGATTACACTAGATAGCATGTGGATCCTCCAAAAAAAACATTGCAAGAAACAAATAACAAGAACCAATAATAAAGCTGAAAACTAAAAACACTAAAAGATAAAGTTGTTCCAACTACCCCCCTAAGCTTGAATTCGAATATGGCCTCATAGTCAAAAACAAACTTAAAGATTGGAACAGTGATACCGGATCAATCTTGTGGTGGTGGAGGCGGGTAGTACGGAGCCGTAGGGTCCCAAGAAGGATACTCCCCCTGGAAGCTTGGATCAAACTGGGCCCTAGGTGGAGGTTGTGGATAGCCTCCAAAGTAACTCTGGCTCCAATAATGGTCGTAGAAGAGCTCCTGCTGCATCTCCATCCATTACAACCGATTATGTATCTGTTGTTGGTTGTCGAGGAGAAGACGTTCATTCTCGAACATCGCCCTTTAGTTGTCCAGTATCCGGTTTGTAGTGTCTTGAATACCGGTATACATTGCCATGTGCTGCTGCTGTGTCTGGTGGATATCTTGTAGCATAGTGTACATGCCTTGCATGGAATAGGCATCCTTGCTTGGTTGCGAGGGCTGTGGTGAAGGTGAAGTAGGCTGTGATGATGATGATGCACCTGGATGCATTCGAGGATGCTTCTGAGGTGCCACTCGTGCTCGAAGAGGTGTAAAGGCCTCCTCTTCCTCCTCAGCCGCCTTGTCGTCATTGTCATTGTTGTTGCCGCCGTCTTCTTCATCGGAGTCGATGGAAATGATCGGCCATCGGAAATGCTGCGCACCATCGATGTTGAAGACGGGGTCAGGAAGGGAACACTCCTGATATGATTGATTGACGTGGCAGTGCGCGAACGCCATGCCATCTCAGAGAAGAATGAGATTGGACCGGTGTAAATGTTGCAAGTTCACCTTGCTCTTAGTAGAGAGAGGAGTGAGGGTCTGAAAATTCAAGCCGAGGTAGGAAGCCAGCTTGGTGATGAGCCCGCCGAAGTGAATCAGCGCTTTCCTCATACTCCTTTTCACTGCCAATACTCTCTGCAGAAAGAAGGCACCCCAATTGCACTCTTGTTGTGTCAGGAGCTTGTAGAGAAAGAAAAGGTCAGGCTCCTAAAACTTGCTAAGGGCTAGATCGCCCCGAGCAAACAAGGTGGAGCTCAACATCCGGTGCAAGACCCGGACGAACGGGTGCTCGAAATCGGCTACCGCGGCGTTGTGGTAGCTCACCGACTTGCCCTGCGGCACCATCACCAAATCGGAGAAAATGGCATCGTAGTTGGTGTGGTTGTCTGGCCACCTGTAGTCGTATCGCGAGTGATTCCAGTTGAAGATGTCGTTGAACTGCTTGAGGGTGATGGTGTAGTCGTGGTTGTACAGCCGAAAAGACACCCTGCCCTTTTCCCACTCGCAGTCGCTTGTTGATATCTCATTGGGCACAACACAGACGTCCAGTGACGCCATGAATTCCGCCACCAGCTCTTTGTACGTTGGACACTCGCCGAAAAATGGCTGGCCGTCTTCATGGTACTCAAGCTCATCGTGTCCACGGCCCGTTTGGTGGGCCTGCCCCTTCAGTACGTAATCCAGATTGGCCTTGAAGCCAAGATCACGAAGCATCTCTGGTTCCACGTACCGGGTGGGCTCCATCTTGCGCTTAAGGATTTCCTCGTACACCTTCTTCACCTCCGCGGATGGATGGACAAGTCGAGGACGTGCGATCGATGATGGTGGCAGTGGCACGAATTCGGGGATGTCAATCATGTGAGCGCGCGAGGAAGAAGCTCCGGCTATATGCACCATTGTTGCGACGAGAAAAGGGATTAGAAGAAGAGCTCGGTGAAGATGGAGAATTGAATCTCCGCTCGGTGAAGATCGTCGCTTAGTGTTGTTGTTCTTCGGGCTTAGATGGCTCGGGAGAGTGCTCAGCGCAAAGGAGGAATATTTATCTGAAGGTGTGACGTCAAATGACGTAATCAATCTCCTTAAATAAACTTGGCCGGCGCCACTGTTGACCCGTCGATACCATCGACGCGCGTCGATGGTATCGACACTTGTCGATGCTATCCGCCCCCCTCGCGAGTATCGACGGTCGTCGATGGCTGGATCTTGAAACCCGGATCACTGACGTGTCGATACCATCGACATGGGTCGATGGTATCGACGCCTCACTCGGATCGATGACGTGGACGCCGTGATTGCCTTTGATTCGTCTGCGCGGATCGGTGACGGGGATGGTCGATACCATCGACGAGTGTCGATGGTATCGACTTTTCTTCATTGCAACACTCCCGCCTTGCATGTCGACCTGTTACCATGTCGATACCATCGACGAGTCCGTCGATGGTATCAAGTTGACTGAGACAAATCGATCTGCATTTCTTCAGAGATTTCGATGGTATCGACGCCCGTGTCGATACTATTGACTTTTGCTTTGCGACCACCTGTAGGTTTTTCGATACCATCGACGAGGCCGTCAATGGTATCGACCCAGAACGAAATTTGTAGTCTTCAACCTGCTCCACGGTCGATACCATCGACCAGTGTGTCGATGGTATCGACTCTGCCTCAGCCTACACATCAAACAAACCGATCACGATATCTTTTTTTTTACATGAAAAACTAAGTAAAAACAATATTAAACTATGAATGTAAATGGACTAAACTAAGGTACCAATAGTTGGGTTGCCTCCCAACAAGCACCCTTATTTAACGTCTTAGGCTAGACAACATGAAGGTCATCATATTTTCACTTTGGGGAATGTGTTCAGAGTATCATGCGGTAGTTTGAATTCAACTCGATCTCCTCCAATCCCCAAGGACAGTGTACTTCTCCCTAAAGCAGTAACGACATCCGTCGTTGCTTGAAAAGGTCTTTCTAGTAACATTTCACAGCTTTGGAGCTGTGGCATATCCATGACAACAAAATCCACCGGGAATATGAATCTATCCACTTTGATGAGAACATCCTCGCACACTCCATATGGTCTCACTATAGACCCATCCGCCAATTCAATTGTCGCAGCCGATTTTTTTATCTCCTTTAACCCAAGTTTCTGAAATGTCGCCAGAGGCATAAGATTGATGCTAGCGCCTGAATCACATTACGCTTTAGGAAAATGTTGATTACCTATCGAGCATGGAATGTAGAAGCCTCCTGGGTCTTTTCTCTTCTGTGGTGAACTCCCGTGAAAAATTGAGCTCATCATCTCATTCATCCGACAAATATCATCGTCTTTTATCCGCCTCTTCTTATTGATGATTTCTTTGATAAATCTCCCATAGGCGGGAATCTTCTCTATCATCTCTACTAATGGAATATTGATGTGGAGTTTTCTGAACATTTCCAAGAATTTCCTATAGTGTCGATGCTCCTTCTTCGGCCTCAGATTGTCCCAATTTGACACATCTGCCGCATTGACACGCTTGTGAGGTGGCACATATGAGCTTTTCGGGGCCAACTCCCCTAAGCTTGCTTCAATTACTCCCTCCGACATGGGCTTTGTCGAGACTTCATCAACATTCATAACTTGTTGTGGTTCCTCTCTCACAGCAGACATATCTGCACGTTCACAGACAGCCTTCAATTGTTCTTCTTGCCTAGGTGGAGATGCAACATTCATAATTTGCTGTGATTTCCTAAAGAAAGTGCTTCCGCCAGGCAATCCATAATAAGTGCGAGGATACGGTATAGCCGGTGTTGCTCCCGTATCCAACCTCGTTTTGCTTTGCTCTTTTGCTTCTGGCACCTGGGATTTTTCCTCATTGCTTACCACAGAAATGTACTTGACCTGATGATGTGCTTGGGCCACATTTGCATTCTCGGCCGGTTTCTGCTGATTAGCGTGCTTGATGGCCGCCACTTCACTTGAAATCTGTGCCACGGTGGTTTCCAATGCCCGCATCTGTGCTCCATGGCTTTGTAGCGTCTGCCCAAATTTGGTTAGAATATCACCTTGAGATTGTAATTGTTTATTAAACATAGCCACCATCTCCTGATTTTGCTGCACCATTTGACTCAATAGTTCAGTGTTCTTATCCTCGCCTCTAGGTTGTGGCTTCGCCTCTGGATCCTGTAGAAAATTGTTAGGATCCTTCCAGGAGAACTTTTTGTCCTTTCTCCGTGCATAGTCATTGTTTCTGTAGCCCTGCTATTGCATGAATTTGACTTGGGCTTCCTCATCCTCAGATGAATCTTCCTTAGCTAGCAACTTCTTGGCTAGAAGATCTAACTTGTCGTTAAGCTCTTTAATTACTTTGGATTCACCTGCAACTCTGACCTGCTCCACAACGCCTCTGTCACCCCATGACTGTTTCCTAGCCATGTTCTTTAATATCTACCAACATCTGGTATTCGTATTATTCAGAAAGAATACTGACCCAGCTGAATAAAGGTTACTCCTATGGTGCTCGGAGAGCGAAAAATAGAAGATCTTCACATGTGTCTCTTTCTCCAGCCTGTGATGCGGGCACCGCCTCAACATGACCTGAAATCTCTCCCAGGTCTCAAAATATGTCTCACCAGCCTGTTGGGTAAAGTTTTGAATCTTCCTGATCATGTCGTTAGTCTTCTCAGGAGGGAAGAACCTCTCAAAGAAGAACTCCACCATATGGTCCCAGGACTCCACAAACTCATCATCTAAATTGTGTAACCACTCTCGTGCCGCTCCCGTCAATGAACTCGGGAAAAGCTTGAGATACAGTGCATCTTGTGGAAACCTATCAATTTTTACCATGTCACAGTTCTCAACAAGTTGGCTGATGTGAGCGATGGGATCCTCATTCTTAATCCCATTAAAACCATTCGATTTCCCCAGATTTATTAACGTCGGATCAATCTTATATGTCGGTATGTTGATTGACTGCTTCTTTATAGGCCCCTTGGAAGCTGATGAGGAAGAAGCCTTGATCTTCTCTCATATAGTCTGTGGCTTGGCCATCTCTTCCTGTTCAAATTCAGAATCTACCTCTTCTTGGTGCTCTTGCTCGTAATACTCCTCGTCCTCAGGTCCCGGAAGCGGAACCTCGGGTGCGCGACCTGCGTAGTCAGTACTATGTGTTTGCACCATGCAACGTACCTGAAATAGGAAAGTTTAAGTTCAATACAGTGCTTTGACGAGTCTCAAAATTAACGACAATAAAAAGAAAATATTTGAAGTTGTTTCAAAGTAAAAAAAAAATTGTGGCCTACAGTAGCCGCTTGTAGCACTCAAAGTGCCAACAATTCGTCGTATCCCCGAAAACGGTGCCAAAAACTTGACGCAATTTTACTATGCACTAAAACACAAGTGAACGCGTCGAGTAGTACAGGCCTTTGTGAGGCCCGAGTCGAATATAGGGATACTCGGAATTGTTGGAGACTCCTACTAACTATTTGCGATCAGCTAAGCCGAATAACAAATTTAGGGTTGTTAAAAATAAAAGAAAACAAAAACAAAATAAAACAAACGATCGATCAAATGTTAATTTAATCAATTCAAAAGGGTATCTTTAGGATTGCGGTTTCACCGCGGGTTTTCATTGTATTAGATTTTATATAATTCCTCAATCTTATCTCTCTATCCGGGTAGTGGCCTGAAAATAGAATTACCCACTGTCGTGGTGCAATTCACTACCTAGGTTTAGGTCGGTTCCACCGTCGTAGTAACCTATACCCTAAAATAGGTGCATTATGAACGATCTCTCAGTATCCACCATTAATTTTACACCACCTTGGTCAAGGGATTTATCGATTAATGTAGATTTCGTCTCTTTTCAGCCGTTAATCCTTCTTTCAAAGTGATTAATGGCATTAGGTTATTATTATGGTGATCAAGCATAACAATATATTGAGAATACGAAACTATACCACAGATTTAAGAGATAACATATGATTTACTATTATAAAACTGTCATACAATGAATTCTCGGGCTACTCTCGGTCCTAAAGACGAAGGGGATTAGCCCCGCATGTTCATCTCAAACAAGTACAAGGTAGAAATAGGGAAAAACATGTGAAAAACGTGGAATGAAAGGGAAAACCCCTAAACGGAGAAGAACCGGTTGATCCTTTGCGTAGAACACGTGCTCTCCCACCTTTCGGTGGTGAAATCCGTCTTCTGCAGCATCCGAATCAACTGGTATGAGCTTCTAGCCTCCGTTCTCCTCTCTACTGCTCCTCGGTACTTGTGCAATGGCTGATGAGATGATCCTCTCATCTGGGCGGCCGTCATTAGGTATAACTCCCTCATTAGGTCGCTAATTAACCACAGCCGTCCGATTGGGAACAATCTGAATCAAATGCATATCTGACGATGTCGATACCATCGACGCGGGTCGATGGTATTGACCCATTGTGGTAGTGGCAACCCTTCTTTCTTTTTGTCCGAGTGCCTGATGTAGTCTCGATACCATCGACGCAGGTCGATGGTATCGACTTTCTGTAGGCGTCGGTTTTTGTCATTTTGCATCGCTATAGCCTCTGTACGTCGATGGTATCAACTTGTTGTCGATACTATCGACTGCTTCTTCGCAAGCAACCTGAAGGTGACTCGATACCATCGACTTCCCAGTTGATAGTATCGACGCTTTGCTGCTCCTTTCAGCTGGAAACCTGTGACCAAGTCGATGGTATCGACTTCCGTCGATGGTATCGACGGAAGAAAATACTTGTTTGTCCTGAAATTTAAACATGGAACCAAATAAATTCACACAAATAATAATATTTTGACAATTAATGCTCAAAATGATGTAATAAGGGAGATTTGACATAAAATGATAGCAAAGACCAAAATAGATGACTTATGCGATATTAACCATCAAAATGACTAACTAAAGAATAAAACATATATGAAATAGGTCTACAAATGCGACTCAAAATCATCGCATCAATCATCTAGAGATGCAAATTTGTCCATTGCTTTTTCCATTTGGATAAGTCATCTAGGTTTAATCACTATTTTATGTCAAGCTGATACACTTTTTCTAAGGAAACTTGTTGGCCGTCACACCTCACCTCCTTGAGGTTCTTTGCACGATATGGCCTTTTCCAAGAGTTCACAAAACGATATGGGATACCTCCTTGGGCTCCATGGCCGATAGGCACTCATATATAAGCTTTTCAACTTGATACAACTCAAGTTAAGCTTCCAAATACAACCCTTTTTCTTGGTTATTTCATCACCAAGATTACCATCATTCATAATGGAATCAAACATGGTGTATAATTCATTATCTCTCCTTTGAATGAAACATATAGGAAATAGGAACACTCTAGATGTGGAAATTTGCATATCAACCCTACAGTTTGGGTAAATTACAATTTGTACCAAAATTGGTGCACAAGGTACCAGCATTGTTCAAACAAGTTCAAACTTGGAATTTAGGCTTTCCAAAAGCCACCACCTTGCATCATTCTCTCTATAGTGATGCTAAAACACATAAGGCATGTTCAACATGTGACATTTTGTATTATAGCCCCTCAATTTGGGTAAACTGCACTTTGGTCCAAAACAAAGGAAAATTGCTCAAACAACATTCAATTGGGACCAAACTTGAAACATGAGTGTGTCACATGATAACAAAGCACATTAAAGGATTATATTAAAGTTATAAGAAACTTTATTAGCGAAAACAAATAGGGTTACCTCATAACCCAGGTCAGGCTCGTTACAAGTTATAAACCCCTAACAAGGATTTCGTCCCCCAAATCCCAGGTAAAGGAAGACATATATTATTCATTCATCATACCATCAAGTCTCCACATAACATCTTAATGTCATGGAGATGACATAGAACTTTGATCAACACAAAGTTCTTCCACACAGCGTTATCATTGAATATGTCACACAGGGCACATATTCCACTATCTTTTTCATTATTGACTGTGGAGTCAACTCCGTGTCAAGTAATACTTTTCTTAGTCAGAGAAACATCATACATACCTTATTTAACTCAGGTTTCAAACCTTACTGATTTGTTACCTTTCTCAACTTCCAACTTTATGTGACAGGATTCTTGATTCTGGGGAGTCTCCCATACTCCTCATTTAACATTTCACTTTTAAAGGAAAGACCAGAGTTATGTTCTGTTACCCACTTGTGACTACAAGTATTATCATGCATCTATTGTGCCACCCAAATCTGCTGACACAACACTAAACTTTCTTATGACTTGTATCAATTATCCCTTTAATTGTTTATTTTCTTGTCGTAAGGAGAGGATACTTATTAAAGAAGAGATATCTTAGAGGTATCTCTAGATGTTATGTATAAACTGCCTCAACAATCTGAATAGGGATATTCTAGGAAGTTATCTTTAGCTTGATCAACTTTTCCAAAACAATTCTACTATTCTTCCTTCAACTCATACATCTTTGTTGATGTCATGTTTATGCGGGGCATAAACCCCTAACATATGGTATCCATACTACTGTATGTAACTAGACTAATTTCAAAGTTGGCCCTTCTAGGTAACCAAACATTACTCCTTGTCAGGAATCATGTTCTCATTTCTCATATCATTGAAAGTTCTTGGATACTAGGATTCTTTACCTTGGTATCCATTGTATGTGCCAAAACACATTACATCATCGTCTTTCTTTCATCTTAGGACATTACTTATTACACCTATCTTAATCTTAGAACCAAAGTCTAAGACAAACTGATACTTTTCTAAGTATCCATCAATGGATTATTTCTAATCCATGCACATCAAGTGTCATAGTACTCACTTGATTTCCATGTCCCTAAAAGGAAAGAACACAAAGAAACATATTCCTTTTATCACCCCATCATCATCCAGGGTTGTTTATCAAAGAGAAGAGATTATCATCTCCTCTGATTATTGCATGATCTTTCAACTATTCACGAGTCATTTACTCGTATCTCATCCTAGGTTCCTTGCCATCAACATAGGAATTATAAGGATGATTACATATCATGATTCCTTTCTTTGTTATTGTCTAACATGTTCATGAGCATTTTGTGATTTTATCACATTTCCCATTTCCACATCATGGGAAAAGATCTTTACTATTCACACATGCTTTATCTGATAGGGATCATCTCCCTTGTTCTCATTCTCTTATCATGAGGATTATACTTTTCATTTCATCATACATATAGATCGATCTAAGATCATCTCAGATTCCACTTTATTGCACTTAGGATGTGATATACATGTCCATACCATATTTCCAGTTTAGTTATACTCACTAGATTGTCTCAGAATGACTACCTGATCAGAGTAATCAGAAAGATAACAAACTAAGAGTTCCATAATTTCCCTATCTCCAATAATTATATACCTGACCAGGGTATACAAGTATTGAGATTAGGTAGTATGCACTTTATGTACTTTCATATTCCTTACTTTTTGTATCATCACAAGCATAGGATTTAGCATCCCTGGATTTTCTCTAGGAATTACCTCTATACCTCATCCTCTTTCACACAGATAAGAACAATTATAAAGCATTTAAAAGAATACTGATCAGAATATAAATTCTAGTTCTCATATTTCTTCCCTATGTCCCCATAGGACAATCAATAGGGAAATCTGTAACAGCAGTCCTTTTTATGATTATCATATAATCATCAACATAAGGCATATCAAAATGAAAAGATCTATATAATTGTTATCCCTCACGGTCATCTACCGCTTTAGGTTGACTCAACACATAGAGTCTAGCTGTTTCATGTTGTTGCTTTTGCCTTTTCACGTTATTGGGCTATAACTTTCATAAGCTTTGCCGAGTCTACCTCGGTTGTTGAGTCATTTCCTCCCTTCTTTTTGAACAAAAGGGTTTAGTATACTCAACATGTCCATAACTATAGCATGTCTTGTCCTTGTACCATGGTCTTATCTATCTTATTACCGATGTAGAGACTAAGCCATGGGTTCTTACAGGTGAAAAGTTAAGACCCTTGCCTTTACTTAGTGGCTACAACCCTGGTACACTAGGCATTTATTGCACTGATGGCACCAAAAACATTGGTTTTTTTTAGAACAACTAGGCACATGGCTCTAGAATTGTAGAGACCTTTCCTTATTTCTTAACTTGTTGCCCCATCTTGGGCATTACCATCGCAGATATACTATCTATCTATACTTATGGCAGCGTCTATTTTCTTTCCATATGCTAATCCTTTCCACATTTTCCACTGTTCCAACATGACTATGTCATTCAGAAACCTTTTCAAAGCCCAAAGTTTCTACATTGAGGATTGGTAATCTAGGTTGTAATGCTAGTATCCAGTCTACTATATGCATCACTGTTGTCCTAACCTGCCCAACAAGAGCATAAACATAGGATTCTCTATCGTGATCGAGTCATGATGGGAATTCTCAGGCATTCATTCTTCTCTTGCCTGATCCCTTGCACCCTTTCCTGGTGCAACAACATTACCCTCAACAATGTATTCCTCGTGTTCCCCAGTCATTTATAAACTTCACCCTTTCTTCTACACAAACAGAAGTCACTATAGGGTATACTGGAGGACACTAACACAAACTCAATACCTTAGTCTTATGTCTCTGTAGACTCAGCGAACCTTAAGCTCTGATACCAAACTTTGTGATGACAATCGCCAAACCGAAAAACAAATCGTCATTAATTAAGCGAAATTAAACATAAACAACAGATTAACCAAAAATCACTAAAAATTAAAACTATTTTTCAAAGAGATCCATTCTAAAGAAAAATCTTACTGAAAGGTCCAAAACCTTATATACATTATTATTCACATTGTACATATCCAGTACATCTCATCTCGAGAATAACATATAACAGATGCTTTACCAAACTTTACATGAGCAACATAAAACCTCGAGGCACGTAAGACAAAATCTCTTATTGATCATAAAACCAGTACGAACCAACTCCAAGGACCTGAGAGTACATAGACGACACATAGGACTCATATCTACAAGACATGACAGACAGTAGACTCAACCTGAACTATCACTACTGCCTCAGCTGTTGTTCTTCCTCTGCAAAGAGGTCTTCACCTCCTTGTGCACGTCCACCTAAAAATTTGGGTCCCACGGGGGTGAGACAATTGT
Source organism: Alisma plantago-aquatica (assembly GCA_963693085.1). NCBI lineage: Eukaryota > Viridiplantae > Streptophyta > Magnoliopsida > Alismatales > Alismataceae > Alisma > Alisma plantago-aquatica. The sequence continues at coordinate 420,776,829 of OY856411.1, forward strand.
AATTGTCCCAGTGAGAGATATAACTCTCCGCCGATCATATTATTATCATAGATTAAGCATTTATAAACTGAGTAGAGGTTCTTTTTATATTAACAAGCAAGATAATTCACTATATGAACAGAATGAAGTAATCCCCTTTCATAAGGAGAACATTGCATCTACCCATGGTAGATTATAATTCATCTATCTGCTTTGCAAGGAATGTAAAGAACCATAAATAACATCAATCAACCAGAATGTATAACTGTATTTTGCATCAAGCAATGTTTCTCGTATTCGATCCTTAAGCAGATATACTACACGGTTGAACATATTTCACAATCACACTTATGCCCTGAGGAGATGAGGTATACCGCTCATACTCCAACCGACCACTGCGAAGTCAAAATCGGTACCATACATAGGTCAATGGAAGAGTCGGATTCCCATGACCTCCCACATCCTGGTCAGCACGGGACTATAAGCAAGACTATGTCAACTGCTCAAGATAGCTTTCCAGGGTATACTGGCAACTTCGCTATAGAGTTATAACCCGTAGCATATACTCTCTTTAGGGATATGGCCCGTAGCCAATGCCTGGTATTATATTGAGGAGTCATGGCCCGTAGCCATACTCTTATCGGGGTATGGTCTGAAACCAATCCCGTACATAGGACGTAGCTCATAGCCATTCCTATGGGGCATAAGGATATATTTGCCCAATTACCCCCAAATATTCAAAAATATGTGTTCCGGGTTTTGCCGCGGAGCACCCGTTTCACCATCACCAAATTACTAATGATGATGGATCTATGGTCAGGGCTCTACATGATAAGATTTCACTTGATTGATTAAGTACATTACCATATTCTTTTCGCATCAGTCAAGTTTTCAAAACAAGAATTATTATGACAAATTATACAAAGAAACATGTAATACATCCATCAAGTACTTTTCAAAACTTTAAAACACATGATACTTGGGATCTCAGTCTCTTATCACATTATTGGTAATTCTCATCCCTTCACATCATCATTATCATGATTACTGGATCTGGGTATTCAAACCCTTAGATCATCACATGGTATTACTACCTCTCTAACAGGTAATCATTACTTCTAGGTCCTTAGACCAACATATTAATTTCACTTGTTGTACAAGTATCCTTGTGGCTCACAAGGCCCATTAAACATCTTGTCACCTCTCACTAGGCAAAAACTATTCACATGGCTCACAAGGCCCATTAAACATCTTGTCACCTCTCACTAGGCAACAACTATTCACATGGCTCACAAGGCCCATTAAACATATTGTCACCTCTCACTAGGCAACAACTATTCACATGGCTCACAAGGCCCATTAAACATCTTGTCACCTCTCACTAGGCAACAACAATTCACATGTCTCACAAGGCCCATTAAACATCTTGTCACCTCTCACTAGGCAACAACTATTCACATGGCTCACAAGGCCATTACTCATTATACTTTTATACAAGTATTTAACATGCCTTACAATGCTTATGAAATAAAAGAATTACAACCTTCCCATCATTAGGGTTAGGGTTTCCCTTTCTTATTGATTAGGGTTTCTCTTACATATCATCACCCTTAGGGTTAGGGTTTTCCATTATTAACCATTTAGGTTTTCAAGGTCATATTATCAATGATCAAACCCTAATTCATTGCTCCACACATCTAGGAGAAAACCTTGATATCATAAGTATTCAATCATACTTATTCATTCTCATCATTTATCATTAAATGAATCATCAACACAAGGTATGAGTTCCTCTCTCATCCTTACCAGGGTATGATTCATCAAACTTTATTAACATGGCTTAACCCTTTCTCAAAGTATGTTAGCCCACACTTATCAAAGTGCATTAAACTTATTACATCTCAATTTAACATTTGACATAACACACTTTATGTGTTACTCATCCAAGTATATTGGATTTAAGGTGAATCAAGGTACATCAACCTTGAAGTGCTAGATGTGATATATATCATGTCTTGATGTATCACTTCCCTCATCACTTTTAACTTTCTTAAGTTCATCAACTTATCTTGTATTAGGGTATTTCCCATCCTAATACTTTATGCATAGGCCATCACATTTATTCTATAGTGAATTGATCATAAGTTATACATTTGAATTGCCCAACCATCATAAATTGATATGGACTCATCCCAGGTTGAGACATTATTTATATAGGATTAACCATTATCAACCACTCTAGGTGTTTCACCTATCAAGGTATTATCCACACCATTACTTGGTGTTACACTCATTACTCCTAAGAGTGTCTTACTCTCACCTTTACAAGGTATCTCAGGTTATAAGTGTGCATATGTTCACCATATCGGGTTGTAAGTGTATGAGCACTCTCCCTATCAGGCTAGAAGTATATGAACATCATCCATATTGGGCTAGAGGTATGTATATGTGTTACCCATATCGTTTATGCGGTATTAATCCATCACCATGTCGGGCTAGACATCAACTAGGGTTGTGTATCAGGCTTCCATGTCGTGCAATAGCATTTGTTATTCTTTACTCATATTGGGTTACCCAAATTAGGGTTTCTTGTCAACTTACAAGTATTCATTCAACCTTGTATCATGTATGGAGTCTATACTTAACTCCCTATCATGCAAGCATCTTATGCAAGCATATGCAACATATTATGCAGGACATATCAGGAAAGTGATACCCATATCGGGTTATAACTACTTGTATTTATACTTGAACCCGATATCACTTTTACAAAGTGACACCATCTTCTTCAAGTTCTAGACCTTTGTTCTAACTGATATAATTCCTGGTAACAGGTTTAAGAAACTACTAGAACTCATAATTTCATCAACTATTTTAGGAAATTTCAGTATTAAAAGTATTTCACTAATTATAACAATTTAGGTGAAGAATAATAACATGGTTGAGTTCAAGTTATATCACCCGCCTTAAGAACCACTTCAAAGATCCAAGCTCCAAAGCTCCATGTTCCTAAGGTTGAAGATGCATTTATCAAAGGTCCAATGCTCGTTCACAACTCCTTCATATACAAGGAATCACCATGGATAAGCAATTGGTGAAGAAGAAAAGAAAGGTAGATCATAACCCTAATTCCATGCTTCAATTCAAGCTTGAAGACAACTATAGCTTACCTTAGGGTTAAGTTTTGAGTTCCTTAGCTCCTTGGACGACACCCTACAACTCTTGGGCGATATGGAATTCCTATTGGCCGCCACAACTTTTCTTTTGGCCAATGCCCCCTCACTTGTGGACAAAATCACTTCAATTGGCCGATATCAACTTGCTATGGGAAATATCAACATGGTATGGCTGATATACTTGCTATGGCTGATACCCAAGGGCTATGCACGATACCCTTGTGCTCTTTCACGACATGCCACCCCTCTTGCATGATATTATACTCACTTGCACGATATGGCACTCACTTGGAGTCAAAACACTTCACTCTATGGCCGATATCACCCTATATGGCTGATATCACCTACTTGGGCGATATGGTCTTGCCATGGGTGATATCCCAAGGCTCATGCATGATACCACACCATACCTTCACGATATGGGAGCTATATGCACTATAACTTAGGGTAGGAGGGTGGTAAGGGTCGCAAAATTGCACCAAGGGGTGAAACTAGGGTTATATATACTTGTTGTTCACGAAGAAAGGCAAAAAATGAGTTGTCAACATTTTGAGCTAGTAGGTGCCATGTGTCATGCATGGGTGACAGGTGTACATGCATGCATCAACATTTATCTTGACATGAAAAAAAGTTGAGGATCAACTAGAGATGCAAATTCGTCCATTGCTTTTTCCATTTGGATAAGTCATCTAGGTTTAATCACTATTTTATGTCAAGCCGATACACTTTTTCTAAGGAAACTTGTTGGCCGTCACACCTCACCTCCTTAAGGTGATTTGCACGATATGGCCTTTTCCAAGAGTTCACAAAACGATATGGGACACCTCCTTGGGTTCCAGGGCCGATAGGCACTCATATATAAGCTTTTCAACTTGATACAACTCAAGTTAAGCTTCCAAATTCAACCCTTTTTCTTGGTCATTTCATCACCAAGATTACCATAATTCATAATGGAATCAAACATGGTGTATATTTCATTCTCTCTCCTCTAACTGATACATAGAGGAAATATGAACACTCTAGAGGTGGTAATTTGCATATCAACCCCACATTTTGGGTAAATTACAATTTGTACCAAAATTGGTGCGCAAGGTACCAGCATTGTTCAAACAAGTTCAAACTTGGAATTTAGGCTTTCCAAAAGCCACCACCTTGCATCATTCTCTCTATAATGATGATAAAACGCATAAGGCATGTTCAACATGTGACATTTTGTATTATATCCCCTCAATTTGGGTAAATTGCACTTTGGTCCAAAACAAAGGAAAATTGCTCAAACAACATTCAATTGGGACCAAACTTGAAACATGAGTGTGTCACATGATAACAAAAGCACCTAAAGGATTATATTAAAGTTATAAGAAACTTTATTAGCGAAAACAAATAGGGTTACCTCATAACCCATGTCAGGGTCGTTACAAGAACTATCTCATATATCTTGATCCTTATCTCATAAGATGTTTCATCTTATCCTTCATTGTTGAAGGAGTTTTCCAAGCCAGTTCTTAATATTCACAATATTGAGATGTCATTCCTCATCAGATGTGGAATATTCATATATGATCCCACTAAATCTTTTGTAATCACATATTTCATCTTTTATCTTGATTCAAGTCAAACTCTTTGACTATATTATTAAATCAAAAGATCTCATTTCTGAGTTTCTTGTTTCAATCCCAGATTGAACTCTATATTTTATAGACTTCATTTGTACTCTTGAAGTTATAAAACCCTTTATCTTGTATCACACACACATCCTTTGATGTATTCCTTTTAAGGAATCCAATTTTATGTTCATATGCAAAATATCATAGTTCATTCTAACTACAACAACAAGAATGAGAATTGGTAAAGGAATTTCTATCACGTCCAACAACTTCAACTTGATTTGAAGAAATTCAACCAATCTTTCCTTTTATGATATACATTAGGTCTTTTCCATATGACCCTATTGCACCCTTTGGGTATTACCGCTTTAGGTAGTTCTATCAAGGTCCTACCTTGTCAGCTTACATGGGCCCCATATAGCTCAGAAATAGCTTCTAGTTGACTAGTTTGCTCATCATGTATGACCAACCCATCTAAATTGTTGGATTCACAATCCTCCAATCTCAGATGTGTTCTATTGGAAATAATTCATTCTGTGTTATATGATGAACCTGAGATTCCACAATAACTAGTCATTCTCATTGTTCTCATTGTACCTCTTTGTTTGCCTCAAACACTTATAGTATTACTTTTACTCCCATTGAATCTTAAGGAACTCAGTTATCCTATTAACAAGACAATTTTGTTTATTGGATTGGGTTTAATAGTAGTATTCAACAATCATGGTATGTTGATAAACCTTCTTCAAGAAACTACTTTCTTAAGGTAGGTTTCGATCCTTGAGACTTATTGGGACATTCACAAATCATATTATATCATATATGATGTTTTCAAAATCATTAATGTGGTAAATTATTTAGTGATAGGTATATATTTAAGTGGATGTAAGAAGACTAGATTAATTGATAATTATATCACGACTCATCATGGTACAATTCCTTCACTCTAACACATCATCATGTTTGGATGGATTGTCTTTCGATACATTATTACAGTTCTTTCCTAAAGGTACTCAAGGTATTGATATAAAGTATTTCAACATTTTATCATATCAAATTATCTTTATACTTTCATTAATATCACACTTCAAGAGATTAATGGTTTCACTTCATTTGGTACATATCATCATATTACGAAAACATGAAAATGAAGTTAATTATCTATAGAATTCATTCCATAAGATCTTCATACATCATATGCATAAGGTCTAAGGAAACCTTATACTCCCACTACGTTTAGTGAAGGACGTCATGTCATATTGTGTGTGAATAAGACTTGCATGTTTCCTTTGGTTAAATAACCAAGGGAATCTAGATCAACATCAATATGTATTCTAGGGCATGCACTTCTCATATTCATACAAGATGACTAATGCTAATATCAATTATATTCATTTGGTATAAACATTCTTTGGATCATTTTGCGCAAATATCTCAAGATGTCTTAGGGCCAATGCCATGCAAGATCATATCTTTGAAATAGAAGCACTAATAATTCTTTATTGATAATCATCCTTATATATACAAGATGCATAAAGAAAATGTTTCTATTCTAATGGCATAATGAAATAGAAGTTCTAATAACTCTATTACATGCCTATTGGGATAAGATAAATTTAAATGTTGACTATGGCTTCCGCAACACTTGCTCCACCTTATCCATCTTTGTAGTTCCATGAAGGCTTTTACTTCTTGTTAGATCCCACAGATCAGTATGTCAAATCTCTTATTTGGTATCATATACCAATATGAAGAAGTAACCAAATTGATCTTATGTTATTTATACCTAAAGTGGAGGCCTCAGTGCCATCCTTCTTCTTCTTTGGTTCCTCTAACTAGAGTGGGAAATTTCTCTTCCAATGTCTAGACTGGTGACAATGGTGAAAATCGCCTCTTGGTTTCTTTACTCCACCTTTTTCCTTGAGATCTGAAGACTTGGGCTTTTGGCTAGCTTTAAAACTCTTCTTATCTTTGCCTTTGCCTTTAAACTTCCTCTTTGTCTTTCTAATCATCATCATAGACTTGGGCTTATCTTTCTTCATTTGTGTCTCAGTTGTCCTCAACATGCCCAACAACTCTGTCAATGGTTTATCAATGTCATTCATGTTGTAGTTCATGACAAACTGACTATATGACTCTAGAAGGGACTATAGAATCATGTCAATGGACAACTCTTAGCCCAAGGAGAATCCCAGTCTAGCTAGGTTCTCCACATACCCAATGAGCTTTAGTAAATGAGGACCTACTAGATCTCCTTCTATCATTTGCACTTGAATAATGCCTTGGCGACATCATATCTCTCCTGTCTTGCCTGATCTAGGTACATGTTCTTGAGATATGTGACCATCTCAATCACCCCCATGAACTCATGTTGCCTTTGCAACTCATGGTTCATGGAACATAGCATCAGGCAGTTGACATCTACGTGATCTTCAGTATGCTTCTTATAAGCATCCTTGTCAGCCTTTGGAGCATTTTGAGCAGGTTCCTCTGGTTCTAGTGTTTCCAGGACATAGAGATTTTGCTCCTGTGTGAGAACAATTCTCATTGTCATGAACTAGTTGTGGAAGTTGTTCCCAATTAGTTTGTCCTTATCAAGTATAGATCATAGATAAAAGTGATTTTTTTCATTTCCATTTGATTCTACAAAAGAATTTACAATTTGTTAAAACTGAATCTTTTCATTTGATTTGATTTGATTAATATTTGGGAGATAATAATTAGATATTTATTTAATTACCGTTCTCATTATTTTGTTCAAATTGATAACCCTAAAGTATCAATTCAGAAAATTGTAGCGAACAATTTTCTAATGAGCCAAGATCCAAAATGATTCAATTATTACCCAGCCTACACTAGTGTCCATAAACAATCATTAAGGTAGGAAATCATGCCAATTATATCATATGCAATTCTTGGATAGATGATATGCGCAACACCTTACCATGGTCATCTACATGCCTCTGGGCTTGGGCTCTCCAAGTCACCAGTTAAGCCTGACCCAATAGCCAATACGATAGATATGCACTATACTTTGTGCAAATCTACATATCTACCATCACACTTCCATGCGATAGATTGTGCACCATGTTTTGTGCAAATATACGCTTGGTCGATCAAGCTTTTCATGTGTATTTCTATTAGAAAGAATCTAAGACTTAATATGTTTGATTGAGGGTTTTTTATATATATCATATATATACATATACATATATTGTATCCAATCACCACATAAATAGTACATATCATATACATGCTATATCCCACAATGTAAACATGCAATATAAAACAAAAAAATGGTTATAGCCATGTCTACTTGTAATTCCTTGGAGCCAAAAGGAATTACTACCTCTAAGGACAATCATCACATCACATGCATGAACCTACTGTTGGTGTAGATTTGTGCTTGCCAATATGGGTAGATCCGTTCAACACTTGAACCGGTCATCTCGCCTCTTGGCCTGTCAATTGGTCCTCATGTCCAACCGATGCTCGGGCTCCTTTCAAATGATCGACTGGGCCCACTGGGATGGTCGTCTAGCCTCTTGTCCAACCTATGTATGGACTCCTTCCAGACAGTCAGTCGGGCCCACCAGTCAGTTGTCTAGTTCCATTTTTCTCTATCCTCTATGGTCCTCTAGATGGTTGGCTCGTCTCACAAACTGGTCGTCTCAACTGGTGATGAACACTTTCTTCATGTTTGTAAGAAAAGAAAACTATCCTATTGCTACTTTATTACATTGAATAAGATAAATTTTGAGTTACATTCGAGGGGAGCAAAGTTAGGAAAGTATTAAATTTACATTGGGAAGAAGGAGGTAGATGTTCGATACGCATACTGAGATAAACAAGAACCAAACCATCTAACAACACATAAATAAAGAGTATTAGCCATAACCACGCTACACATCCACCATCAAAACCCATGTTAGGGTGACGTGTGTAAATCATATATATATATATATATATATATATATATATATATATATATATATATATATATATAGGGTGTTTATTCATTGCCCATGCGGGTAGCATTTGTTAGTTACCCGTGTCCCAGATTTAAGTGAAAGCACATTGAGTTATTTACGTTTCGTTGGCACTGTCTCTTCTCTCTCGCTGCACCAGGCTGCTAACATCCACAGACACTGACAACTGTCTACAATCCCATTTGCCTTCCTGATTCCTCCATCTAAAGCTCTTCCCAACCAATCCGTCTATCCCTTATCTTCCATCTCATCCTCTACGTCTTCTACTTTGCTTCCATCGCCGATCATGAACAAACTCCCATAGGACAACCTCCAACCCTCGACCCCGTCCTTCCGTATGTGGAGCCAGAGCCTTAACACCCTCTGCCTGTGCCGTGTCTTTGACCTCTTCGATGTCAATGGTGACGGTGAGATCACCGTAATGTGAAAAATGTGAATTCGTTTGGTTGCAGTCGGTAGAATCACTGCTTTCCCATTCACCCAATTTCACATTTTGAGAGTAGAATTTTCGGAAGCTGGCTTGGTGGAAGGGACAGAACCAGTCCATCCTCTTCTATCTCGGTCTGAAGGTCAATAGTTGTCGTTCCTCTCACCTGCTCCACCCTTAATTCTCCACACCTCCTCCGCACATTCCATCAGAGTAGATAGAACCACCACCACCAACAAACAAATTCTATACCTCTATCTGGGTCTTCCGGCTACAACATCTTTCCAATCTACTTCCTTTCTGCCTCTCTCTCATGGTTCTCTTGCTTGAGGAGCTCCACCAGGAACAACTGCATTTGGTGCTTCTGTTAGCCTAAAAGCTATGATGGTCATTGCTATCTTTGCGAAGCAACAAAAGGTGCTCCCTTTCCCTTCTCTGATCATCCACCAAAAAAGGTACCGGCTTTACCCCTCTTTGTATCAAGCCAGCCATGCACTTCTCTTGATCGGAAATTCTAGTTGGGGACCCGTCTCTTTCACCTTTCTTCCCGCAGCTGGAACTAAGATCCGTTTGTTTTTTCTCGGCTGGTGCCAGGGTTGTCGTTTCTGTCACAATTAATTTTTTCCTTTGTTTTCCACTCCCCAGATGCGCTGTTTGTGTTCGACACCTACTCATGCCCTTGTTTGGTAATTTCAGACCAAGCCAAGCGCTTGCATATCCCCTCTTGGGTTCTGGGATTGATTGATTGATTCTTCTTCTTCCGTTGCCTCCAGTTCATGCATCTTCAACACCTCTTTCTCTTTTCTCTTGGTTTCTTATTCAGTTTGGTCGCAGCCGAGTGAAAAATGTGAATTCGTAATGTATTTTGAGACAACTATTTCAGACCAACCCCCAAAATGTAACAACTTCAGTCACATTGTAATAGGCAAGAGGCATCTACAAAGTTTTAGAATGGTTATTTGGTAAGCAGACTAGATACGCCATCGAGGATGGGGTAACCAGAACTGAACCCAACACACTAACTTTCACTGACATCTATAACATTTTTTAAAGATTGTTTATTTCGATAGTTTAGTTATACACCTTAATTTAATCTTTATATATTATAATTTAGTCTATGACATGTATGTACACCCATACTTATGCTAGTATAGCCCTCTAAGTGCAAACTTGTTCATTCTAAACACAATGTAGCAGAAGGTATTTCCGGATAGGCACACCATAGAATATACCTATGTAGTTTGAAATGTTACTATTTTCACTTGAAGTAACATTTATCCATTATTTGGTACAAATTATAATATTTGGTCATAGAAAGTAACCATTTGAATTATAATAATTATTTGACACATAAAGTAATATTTTTTTGTTCAGAACATAAAGTAATATTTGGATATGAAGAGTAATGATTTGACGCTTAAAGTATTATTTTTTCAAGAAAAGTAACTATTAAACACAAAAAGTAACAATAGTCATTTGATGAAAGTCAGTGTCGGAAACTATGTTGATTTCACATTTATTTTTATGATGTGACTGGATAGTTACTTTTTTATCATGTAGTTATTTTTTATATCGAATATTACTTTTGTTACCATATAATTACTTTTTATGTCCTAGTATTACTTTTGGTGGTGGATAGTTACTTTTGTGTCATGATGTTACTTTTAGTGTCAAATAGTTACTTTTTGTATCATATAGTTACTTTCTGTGTGATGGTATTTTTTTATGTCATGATATTACTTTTAGTGTTAGATATTTATTTTTGTACCATATAGTTACTTTTTGTGTGTTGATGTTATTTTGATTTAAGATAGTTAATTTTTATGTCTTGGCCCGCGGGCCTTCTATGGTATCCCGAAGAAAGGCACGCCTCTCAGAAGGCCCTATCCGTCGCCCTCGCTGCATCGTTACATCTTCAGATTCGGTGGACCCATCCGAAGGCCTGCGGCCAGGACAACTGGAAATCCCAACGGTTGAACATAACCACACAGCTAGTGTCGCTGTTGTCGCTGGCGCCACTACAGCTTCCTCCTATCCTTGCCGCCGCACTTATCACAGCCGCCCTCCAACTATCTGCCTCATCTTCTTCACTGCTACTGACATACCCGCCCTTTTCATCATTGGTTGCCACTCGCGGGATATCGTCGACGAGGCCACCGCTGCCTTGTCGTGCTCTGCCTTGCAGCTAAAGACGAGTACCATGGACCTTTCTTGACGCCCTGGGAGAGGCTCCTGGAGCTCCTAGATGCTGCTATTGACCTGCAGTCGAGAAGCTACACAGGTAGCTGTTGCACGAGACAGACGATGTCTCCGGTGCCTCCTCTCCCTCCGCCTTCGCCTCATTTTCCGGGGCGGTGGCGCCTAGTCCATCGAGCTCGGAGCTATTCCCCGTCACCTCGGCTGGCCCTGGCCGACACAACAAGGGCTGCCTTCGGCCAGAGCAACCATCATCCACCGAGGTCCCATCCAAGAAGAAGACATCATTGTGGTCTCTCTCCATTTCTGTTTAATATCCAAGGTTATCGAGCACGCTGCCTGGTCGTTGACTATCTGCATATATTAACATTGGATTAACTAAAAGCTTCCAGATATACACAGATGAGTGTAGATAATCTCTACCATCTCCATCTAGAAGAAGCAAGCGGTGAGGGTAGTTACCATCCGACGGAACCAAAAGCACTAACGGCGGGTTTCCAATATGCAACCCCCCAACAACGTACACACCTTTCTCTCGGACGAAAAAGCAGTTGCTTTGCTGCCATTCCGCCAACCTATTGCAGTGAAGATAGCCAGATTGCGGTCATCTTGAATGTCGGTATCTTGATTTGCATCATCGTAGAAACATCAAAGTTCGTTGGTCGGCTTGGCGGGCGAAAAATCGGGGGCCATCGGGGGCTGAGTTTGGCAGAGAACGATAACGAGTAATCGGGTAAAAATAGATCCGCGATTTTTTTTAGCGGGGTAGCCATTCCTACAGTTAGGGCTGTCAATGGGGAGGGTATGGGGAATGGGGAGGGTATGGAGAGGGTAAAGTCTTACCCTTACCCTTACCTATCAAGTTTGGCGAGTAAGGGTATGGGTAATTCCCCACTCCACCAATATTCTTACCCTCCCCTTACCCTTACCCTCTTACCCACAGGGTAAATGGGGAGGGTAAGGGTTAAGTGGGAAATTTATATGTCATCTTCAAATTTGTGGTAATATCAACAATAATGGTCTAGCTAGTATATTTATTTATTTGGGTGAAATATCAAGATGTTCCATAAGGGATTTTAAATATCCAAAATGTTTCTAAGTAATATTCTACAGTTGTTGTATTGAATGCATGTACAAATGGTAGTACCCTAAAATTGGTGTGTGAAAAAATAAATTATTCCTAGTAGATTAAGACTTCTACGTTAAAATAATATTAAAGGACAATATGTCATAGAGAGTTATTCTTAGAAACATGCATATCTTATACCCTCTAAAATGTTGTAGCATCCAAAAAATAAAGTACAAATAAAATAGATAACACTACCTCACATATGTATTAAATGATACATTAAAGATTAAATCTTATTATCATATACATGTTTGCCTTACACCACAAATAATTTAATGGAACATAGACTACATATATACATGTGTCTTGCACCTCCAAAACTGTGTTGCATACACAACCAAGTTAACTATATAAAAAGTAGAAAAGAATATCATGTATTATTTTAAATGATGACCCAATAAAATTAAATATTACATAGATTCAAACAACATATGATCATACATTCAATATATTATACATAAATATTGGTGGGTAGCGGGTTAGAGGGTATGGGTAATGGCTTACCCTTACCCTTACCCACTAAGGTAGTGGGTTAGAGGGTAGCGGGTAGGCAGGTAAAGGGTAAGAAAATCTTTTACCCTTACCCTTCCCTTACAGGGTATGGGTAAAGGGTAAACAGGTTTACCCTTACCCATTGACAGCCCTACCTAAAGTACCCGCGCAGGAAGCAAAGACAATCCCATGTAATATATATATATATATATATATATATATATATATATATATATATATATATATATATATATATAGAGAGAGAGAGAGAGAGAGAGAGTAGGGCTAGAATACACTCGAGTGTACAGATCACACCGTACACCCCAATGGTGTTTGCCTATCTAGACCATGTTTTTTTAAAATATAATCCATTGATCTTCATGGTTACAATAATAATAAGTCACATATAAAATTTGAACTCATTTGGATGAGTGTAAGTCACTCATCCAAGGACAACAAAATCGACGCACAAAACTATTTTGAAATACATGATTTTTTCCTCCTTTAGATGCACGACCTATAAGTGTCCAAATGAGCTAAAATTTATTGTATAGTATGTTGTTATGATAATTAATAAGATCAACAGTTTATATTTTTCAAAAATTTACTACATCTTCAAAAATGACTGAGGTGTACAGTGCCTCTGGTACACTCGAGTGTACACTAGCCTCAGAGGTGAGGTATTGGTCCCCTCTTAAAGAATATTGCCATGTCATCCTAAAGAAGAAGAGACGGTTGGAGACTTTGGATGTAGAACAAACGTACAAGGAAAATTAAAGAATGGCCCATTTCACGCTGTTGATCAGTCAGAAGTTTAGCCGCAATGAGAATAGACACACAGAGAGAGAACAGGGGTAAGCATCATGGGTATAAGTAGAAGGGAGGCATCAGTCCAAAATTCTAAAATGAGCGGCTCAACCTTGAACTCAACTAGCTCAAGGAAACTGCAATACCTCTTAAGACCCATATGGCAGTGCTTGATTAGCTAGTAGTCAAAGAAAATGTCTATGTTACCAATAACGTATAAAACATACATAAATAACATAAAATACATATGATATATATAAGAAAAATATAGAAGAATTATCATAAATTTTACAACATAATGTAATTTTTTTGATGTTTATTAATGATACCATGTAATTTGGATTAAACTTGTTTCATGAATAATAAATATCAAACAATAGCCTAATATTGTATAAATAGACAAGTAATTCCATATACGTATTGATAATCCATTTTACATCAAAGATTGTATTGTTGATGCATGGAATCATATTATTTATTTGATGTGAATACTTAGGTCTACTAACTCTAAACCAAATGCCAAAAATATGTTTGTGCTAAATAAATGCTAGAATTTATAGACCATATTAATAACAATATATGGAACCTTGTGTTGAACCAAGATATATATTTTGACACATAGAATTCAAAATATTAAGATAATGGTACATACTGCATGATTTGTACTCGAATTGTTAGTAATGTATGTAACCTAGGGTTTATACATGCACAAAGTTATTTGCAACAAAATATTCATATAATTTATATTGATCTAGAACATGATATCAATAATGTAAATCCAAGTTGACAAGATAAGTAACCATAGAAATATTCATATAAACTAGATAAAACCCTAATCAATAATAGGGTTAAAATGATGAGAATATAATGATAGTATACAATCTCATCTTTATTAGGGTTTGACCAAGAGTGATACTTGACTCTAGGAATATGTGGATTAACCTTGTAGTTCTTCAAGGTAATCTTTACCTCTTGGCCTACAATATATTATTGTTGTATTGTCTATTTATAAAAGGCCTAGCATATGTCATTTAATGATATAATGTAGCTTGTATGTTACCGTGCATGATTTCATATATTTATAGCTTAGAACACATGAAACATAATATATCTGCTCCATTATATCGAAGCAAGTCAACTCTTTGGTAGTAAAGTGTTGGAAAGTAAAGTACTTCAACTCTTTGGTAGTAAAGTGATTGAAAGTGATCCAACTCTTTGGTAGTACATCACATTGTATAATGATCCAACCCTTTTGTAGTATATCATAAGGCATAATGTGTTCAACCTTTAGTGATTAATGTATAGATGATATAATGGAAATTGTGGCCAACATATGTGTTCTCTTTTAGTAATAAACATCTTTGTTCAAGTATTCTTCTATTATATTTTTCATTGACAAATATTGTACTTATCTTATTTCCATATTTTAGTATGAAAGAGGTATATGAATCTCTTAGCATACTCAACACAATACTTTAATTGTGGTATGCTGTGCCACTTTTAATATATTCTTTAGGTGGTGTGGATACATGATATTGAATACTCTTGATAGTTGGGAATTTTGTGGCAAGAAGATGTGTAGGTGGACCTATTGTCTAAAATATATTATTTAGTGTAGTATGTGCATATAAAAAAGTTTATTATTCAATATGTAATCTCTAAAGTTGTAGAAATTCTTTTTTTAATTATATATTGAATGATTTTATATGGTTTGTTCTTTTTCATGTGCATGTGCCACTTTAGTTCCTTCTTATTTCCTCTGATTTTCTACTTCTTGGCCTAGTGTGCGAGTTTGAATTGAGATTCTCATCTAGGAGAGGGTTGTAATTTGGATGTCACACATATGGTCAAGGTGCTAACAATCATGGGACTGTTGGGTTTACATGGTCAGAGTAGGCAGCAGAAATAAAATTTTATCTGACCATAAACCCATAACCAACAGACCACATCTATATCTATGCAATGGGAAGGATGGTTATAGCGAGTGATACCTGGTCTTGAGGCTTGCTCAATGACTATATCTCATAGCAAGTGCTGTCTTGAACCACCTGTCTTTGACAACATCTATGTAGCTCCTGGTCTTGACCCAGACTGCGGTTGGTTGTTTTCATCCTGAGTGTAAGAAGTCTCCCGCCTCAATAGATAGTCCACATGGACTAATGGGAACTCTAGTCATCCCGAAGAACGGACTTGAAAGAGTTGTCCCCTTCTGTCAGTGTACTAGTCACTGACACACTCTCCCACCACCAGTTGCTTTTCCACAGTTGTCTTTCCCTTGTTGTTCCTCCCTAGATGGGTAGAACATGGTTGGGCTCTCTTAGTTATCATAACTAGAGAGGACAACAACTTTGCAGAGAAACTGATGTTCTGAGTTGTATCTCTCGAGAACCCCCCCTGTAACCTTCTATTTATAGTAGAGGGCAGGGTCACGGTTCCCAGTCTATGCGGGAGTAGAAGGGTCCAAAATTTCCATGAACAATTTACACCGCGGCAGGAGAATCAGTCATTTCATAACTAAAATGCTAGTTTGGGAATGTGAGCCTGTAACGAAAGTCACCAAACCGACAAACAAATCATTACTAATTAAGCGGAATTTCAACATAAACAATAGATTAACAAAAATCGCTTAAAATTAAAACCATTTTTGCATAGACATCCATTTCTAGGAAAACTCTTTAAGGCAGAACCAAAACTTTATATACATCATTGTTCACATTGTACATACACTGCACCATCTCTTCTCGGGGATAACATATAACAATTGCTTTGTCAAAACATATACTGAAGAAACATAAAACCTCGAGTCTTACAAGACAAAAACCTCAGATAGTTCATGAAACCATAACAAACCAACTCCAAGGACCTGAGAGTACAGAGACGACACATAAGACTTCTATCTACAAGACATGATAGACAGTACACTCAACCTGAGATGTTACTTCTGTCCCTGCTGTTGTTGTTCTTTTTCTACAGAAAGGTCTTCACCTCCTCGTGCACGTCCACCTAAAAATTTGGATCCCACGGGGGTGAGACAATTGAAAATTGCCCTAGCGAGAGATATAACTCTCCGCCAAAAATGTTATTATCATAGTTAAATAGTATTAAACTGAGCAGAGAATAAGCAGTTTAGAATATTCTCATATTTTAAAGCATTGCAACTATCTATGATAGAGCAGTAAATCATCCATTCTCTTTATAAGGAATAGGAAGAACATGTATATCATTTACCCATCATACTATATCAACATCTCAAGCTTATCCTGTGATACAAATTATCATGGTATGTCATCCATGAATCGTTCTCATTTCTATCTGTTGGCCTCAGCCAATATGCTAACCAGATATCGAATTGTACCAGTCATGTGAGCATACATCATCATATTCAGTCCAGGTATTGGACTATGCCAATCCTGTGCAACCATTCCAAGCATTGGACTATGCCAATCTTGTGACATTATTCTAGGCATTGGGTTATTACCAATCCTGTGCCATTATTCCAGGTATTGGGTTATGACCAATCCTGTGTTATTATTCCAGGCATTAGGATTTAACCAATTCTGTATTATTATTATAGGCTTCATGCCTCTGCCAGGTTTTGGGTTATTACCAATCCTGTGATTATTATAGGCTTCATGCCTCTGCCAAATATTGGGTTATTACCAATCTTGTGATTATAGGCTCCATGCCTCTTCCAGGTATTGGGTTATTACCAATCCTGTGATTATAGGCTCCATGCCTCTGCCAGGTATTGGGTTATTACCAATCCTGTGATTATAGGCTCCATGCCTCTTCCAGGTATTGGGTTATTACCAATCCTGTGATTATAGGCTCCATGCCTCTGCCAGGTATTGGGTTATTACCAATCCTGTGAACAGCCTGGTATTGGACTCTACCAATCCAGTGATTAACAGCCAGGTATTGGGGTTATTACCAATCCTGTGAACAACCTGGTATTGGACTCTACCAATCCTATTATGACCCACGTTGAGGTTAGCCAGTAAATACCTCAATTTGTATGAAACACCTTGACTAGTGTTGAGTATATTATTAAATATCATGGTTAATCAAGATACGCGACGTCGTGAATCAATAGTTGAGATTTACTCATATGAGGTAATTAATGATGATAGCAATGTTGATTATTAAGTTCATTAAGTTGAATCAAGTAATCACAGATGCAATTTGAGCTTTGATCTAGTGAAACAGTCTAATCAGTATGCTTTCATGCCTTGAGTAGGTAGAGGAGTTCGTGCTTGAAATGATGCAAAAGAAATCATCCAAATCAGACCCCCAAGGCCATAGTTATGGCATTTTTTTGAGGATTTTGGACTTGAGATGCAATTTTTCCAATTATTCACCCCTTTAGTAGGTCGGCTATTCCCTTATCTTCTTCCTTCTCAGCCGATACTCAATATAACAGGACACCAACGGTGCCCAACCAGTCCGATAGAATAGCAGCAGAGGGCGATTTGGGCGCCCTTAGCTCCGATCCGCAGCTCCAACCTTCCCTTCTCCTACCTCTGCCCTCCTTCTTCCTCTAGCCCGCCCTAGAGGCGCCCTAACAACAGCCCGATCTGGCAAGCAGCAGCTAGGGCGGCGCCTACGAGCAGGCTGCTCGATTGTAGCAGAGGAGAATAGAAGGGGCGATTTTTCCTTGAGCCCTAGCTCTGATCAGCAACGCCACCATCACCCTCTCCTTCTCCTTCTCTCTTTCTCCTCCCTTTCTTGCCCTAGCTGCGGCCCAACCAAGCAGCCAAGCTGCTAGGTCTCCGACCTACAGAATAACAGCTACGACGCTGGGAAAAGGCCATTTTGGCACGGCTATCACTCCAAAGCAACCTCGTCCTAGAGTTTTGTGCATTAACTCGCAACTCTAGCTACGTTTGAGCACCCAACCACCATTAACGGCGCCCCAAGCTGCTGGGCGGCGCCCCGAGCAGCAGCAGCTGCGTTTGCAACCAGTAGTCACCGTGGGTATAAGGCAACACCACAAAATGACGCTTTGGGTTCGTCCTTGAGGTCCAGACAATAAACCAACAGCCCTAGTCCTCGAATTCAGCTTTAATTGAGTTCATCTTCAACCTGTCATACAGGAGCACCTTGGGTGTAGCAGGTTTGTTCCAGGACAAATCCAAAGATAGAAGACAATCCAACAAACATCGGAACCGGTCTCTGGACGCAATTCCGGTGGAATCCGGACATCCCAAACCAATAACAGAAGTGTTTCTGCCCAGGTTTGCACGGCGCGCAGATCAGTTGCACGGGGTGCAAAGTTGCAGAAAAGCAGAATTAGGCATGTTTGTGGATGTTTTCGGTGGTTACGAACACACCGAAGTGGGTGAGTAGTAGTTCATTTAGAAATCATTATTTAACTCAATTTAAATGTTTAATTACTTTTGTATCAATTAGTATAAATTTTAAACAGTGTAGTGCATACAATAGAGTATGTTAGATTCATTGGAACTTGAAATACTTGATATGCTTAATGAAAATGATGAAATTTCCTTTATTATAGTTGCAATGTATTTGCTGATTTAAAAGTAGATGTTTAGCATTGAAACTGGATAAATGATATTGAATCATGTTTAAGGATGACAAAGGATATACATGTGTTTCAAGTGAATATTCAGAATGTGCAATATGCATGAAATGTGATATTCCTGTTTATATGGTTATATGTTAATCAGTTAATAGACTTAGGTGCCCTAACACCGTAGAACCCCTTTTGAGAGGTCTGCATCCAGGGGGTGAAACTCGTGTTGCAACAATAACTATGCGGAGTCACAGGCACAAGGATAGAGAGAGGCAGTGTTCAACAACAACGTGTGTGAGGTCACGGTGGCACTAGAGTAATAGGGGTTATTCAACATTAATCCGTGCTTGTGTCACGGTGGTAACCCAGTAAGACTCTCCGCCTGTGTGCTCAGGTTTGAGGAGGAGTCTAGAGTTCACTCTTTTGAGAGTGTAGTGAGGCCTTGTGAGCCTGAGGCCTTGTGAGCCTGAGAGTCCTGCAGCAGACCAGGGCTGGCAGTCAGACTTAGCATTTCCCGGGTGTGTCGCTAAGTCTTGTACGGCGGGATCATAGTTCGTTACAGATCTTTATATGCAGAGTACACTGCATATGTTTAGGGCATAAAAATGATAATATGTAATCATATAGGATCACAATAAATTAATATATCCGAATTTTTGTGCCAATTATATATATATTTGTTTATTTGTTTAAATATCTGTTGTTGCATAGAAATGTGATTATTATCTGCAAATCTGTTATGTCATTAGAACTGCCCTGCTTGTACTGCACTTATGTTTTATTTCAATATTATAAACCCGATGAGTTGTTTAGTGATAGATAAGTGAAATGCTATTCACTGAGCGAGTAGGCTCATACCTCTACTCAAAACATTTTCAGGTCATCACCAGCAGCAGGAATCTGAAGGATCCTTTCATCCTAACGCTTAGTCTATAGAAGGTATATGTAGTTAGTTTAGTTAGAGGTCTCTTAGTCCTTTCCCCTCGATCCTTGGGACATGGTGTGGGTGAGAGAGAGTGTGTATGTGGTATGTGTATAAAGATGTAAATTAATTGTTATGTTTACTTTCTGTTAAACAATGTTACATGTTGTAAACTCTGTTTACGTACTCTAGCCAGTTTAGTTGAAATGCTTCCGCAATAGTTTATTATGTTTTAGTTTACAGCAATAATCCGGATATCATTACGAGGTTAAAAAAAAAAAGTTCTCAGTGATTTGTTTAGGTGATAATCCCTCCGTCGCGCCCTAATCTCGTGATTAGTGGGTAGTGTGAGATCGGGGTGTGACATCTTGGTATCAGAGCATAGGTTGAGTAAATGGTTACTCTAAGTCAAGGTCAGGGGACGATAAGAGACCAATAGGATTAAGGTTTAAGATTTTTTTCTTCTGTCTGTAATTTTCTAACAGGAAGTGTTCTGTTATACTATTACATATGGCAGGAAAAGGATGTGGTCACGAGAACCAAGTAAAGAGTTTAAGTTGATTCGTTAAGAATCATTAAGGTCAAAAGATAAAGTTATAAGTGAGACGAATAATAAATGATGAGTTTTAGCTCTGGAAGGTCTGAGTGTTTAGATACCCTGGCCAGGTATCTGAATACTTAGATTGACCAGTATCAAGCTACTCTGTCTGTTCTTCTCTGGATGCCCTGGCCAGGTATGCAGAGGAAGGATAGGCTAGAGAGAAACCCTAGAAATCTTAGGGTTATGAGATAAGAAATTAATGTAGGAATAAGAGATTACATATGAGATGCGATTCAACTCTTGTCTATTATTGTTTATTTGATTTAAAGAACACTAGAAATGCTTTTATATGCATGAAATGAAATTTTCAGTTTGTAAAGTAAACATGATTCTTTTATATTGTTGTGTCATGAAGTGAATTGTTAAATGTTTGTTTTATTAGTACTAAAGTAGACCCAAATTTATGTTTAAATGAGTTTGCTCTGAGTGGATATTCATTCCACATGTTTAAGATTAATAGGGGTAGATTAATCCCGAGTAGCTCTTGGCTTCAGGACTACAGGTTCGGCCTGGTCCGGCTGGCTGGATGCGTTACTGGGATTTAATGACTCCTATTAACAGTAAAATAAGAGTAGACTCTGGATGAATTAGACCCGTAACATAGTAAGAATGTATATACACTAGGATGTTTTAACTATGATAAGAAGTCTAAATGTTCTTTTGTCTTGAGATTTAGGGTTTGAGAAGCATAGACCCTAATCGGCCCAAAATAGGGTTTTGATGATACATAAACACAAAATTTGATAAGTGTCTCAGTAAATGATTTTTGGTATTTTATGTGTAACCTTGATTTAGCTCAAAATTGGATATATAAAATATAAACAACATTGGAAAATATCAAAATTTTTGAAGTATGTTCTGACTTGTTTATCGGCCGAGTTTCAAACTCGACCGATCACATTTTCAGAATGATATAGCAGTGTGGTAATTGAATTTTATCTTTTTATTTGTATATCCAATTGATCTCAAATTTTAACTGTGCTTGAAAAAGACAATTTTAGACACTCTAATAAATTGGCGTAATTTTTGGATGACTTTTGATCTCTACAGTGAGGGTGTCGGCCGAGTTTACAACTCGACCGAATCTGCTGCAGACTGCAATATAGCAGTGCACTGTTTGATTTTTAATTATTTATTGGTAATTAGAAATGATCTCAAATTTTTTATTGGAGGCTTGAAACTTCATTAGGTATAACATATAAAATTTCCAGAATTTTTGGAGCTTCTATTAGCTATTTAATAAACGAATTACAGAAACTATTGTGAAAACTGAATTTTCAGCCAGTATAATTAAAGTTGAGTGTTGGGTTAATATGCTATTGACCCAAGCAGCTCAAATTGATCTATATGATCGATCACACACACACAATAACGTTATGTTATTGATAAGGACCAAACCCTAGAATGATTAGAGTTGAAATAGTTCAAGGGATGTCGCTAGTGATTTAATCTTGAATACTAGTATCTTTGTAAAATAAGACCTTGAGATTTGTTCTATGAAAAGTAAACTGGCTTTGATAGTGATCTAGGGTTTTGAGGTAGATAATCTGAACGGTACATGAACAACATGAAATGACTTAGAGAAAAGAGTAAAACATAAAATTGAAATGTAACAATAAGAAAGTAGCATAGAATGTGGAGTATTATCCGATATATGATCTGAAGATAGTCGATGTAGTTCATGTTTTTAAGACATGACGTCACTATCTTTATGATGTGACAATAGATTACCACCCTGGTAAAGAGAATGTGGTGAATGATGCTTTCAGTAGAAAGTCAAGTTCAACAGTTAATGCATTCTCTATGGCAGGTTTCAATAGAGACCTGTTAGTAGAAATGTGGAGGTTGAACTTAGACTTAGGGGTGACAACACAGAGTGATTTGATTGTACAGATGTAAGTTAAGCCTACTTCTTATGATCAGATCAAGGAACTACAATAGTGTGATAGTGAGTTAAACCAGACTATGCATGACATGATAGGAGGAAAAGAGACCAGAGTTTAAGTTTTTAGATGATAAGGTGTTGTATTAGCATGACATGTTGTGTGTACCTCGAGATGGTGAGTTGAAAGAAAAGATTCTTATGGAAGTGTATGTATTGATGTATGCTATGCTTTCAGGAAACACTAAGATGTATATGAATCTCAAGGAATTGAAACGAATGGTCAGATATGCAGAAGGATGTAGCTGAGTATGTGGTTAGAAGTAGTGTGTGCCAGTAGGTTAAGGCTGAAACCTAGAAATCTACAGCTACCTTGTAATCTTTTTCCTATGCCTGAATGGGAATGGGAACATATCACTATGGATTTTGTGATAGGGTTTCCCAAGACACCTAAAGGTTATGATTTGATATGAATGATTGTGGAAAGACTAATTTAGTCTGCTCGCTTTCTTCATATTAAGTCAACCTTTGATGTCTCGAAACTTGACTATGATATACATGGATGAAATAGTTAGATTGCCTGGTAATCCAGTTTCAATCATATCATATTGAGATTCTAAGTTCACATTTAGGATTGTAGAAACAGTTGCATCGTGCTTCGGGCACAAAGTTAAGATTCAGTACAATCTTTTCACCCGCAGATGGATGGTCAGTCTGAGAGAACCATTCAAACTCTTGAGGACATGCTGAGAGCATGTGTTATGCATCTCAGTGGAAGTTGGGAAGAACATTTAAGTCTTATAGAGTTTGCCTAGTGTGAATGTTGAGATTAGAAATACACAACTGATAATGGTACAGTTTGATTATAAACCCAGGCAATACAAATTTGGTAAACCATTAGGTGCATGATTTCAAGATAGTAAGATAGCATTAAAATATGCAAATAAACCTAGTTGCATGCTTCCTGTTATGTTAATGGGTATGACTTAACATTTTCATGAATTGGCACGTTTTTCTGAGATATTATTAGAAATTCTCAAGTACTATTAATTATTTGTGTTATGATTTGTAAGCAACTCTTAATTGAGTTATGTGATGCACAAACCAGGAATTTGGTTAATATGCACGTTCTTCGAGAAATTTCAGATAATTGAAAAATATTACAGATGGTTTCTTATAGGTGAAGTAAATTACTCTTATTGGTGTAATAAGATGTTCAATTGCATGAATTCAGTATGTATGTGCCAAAATTGATTTGAGTTTGGGATATTTATGAATTTTAAATCTGCCTGCATGCATGATATAAAGATTACTCAGTAATTACAATGATTTTGAATATACTGCTCTACCTGTTCTAGAATGATACCGTATTGTGATTTGAACTGCAATCAAACAGATGAGATAACGGAAACCCTAAGAGTAGGGTGTTGCCATGTGACTAGTGAATGAGATAACCCTAAGAGTATGGTGTTGGCATGTGATGAATGAATAAGGCAAATGAAACCCTAAGGATAGGGTGTACGATGAATCAAGTATTTTGATATCAATTTTCATTATGAGATGTGATGATGTTTAACAGTTAAATTGCATGATTTTATTTTAGTACCAAATTGACACGCATTATGTTTATTTAAGAATTTTAGTTTGTCTGCATGTATACTATAATAATTTCTCGGTAATTACCATGAATTGAGATACTGTTATAACAGTTCTACAAAGACAATGTTTTGTGGTTTGATCTGGAATCAGATCAGATGTGTCCTAGGTTGAAAGACCAATGCAGATAGTTGATCAGAGGATCAAGAAACTCAAAATCGTGAGATACCCTTAGAGAAGGTTTTGTGGAGAAACCACAACCTAGAGGAAGTCACATGGGAATTTTGGGGTTAGATGTGCATAATAAGTTTTCTTTTCTCTTTTAGGAATTTTGGGATGCCATTCTTATAAGGGAGGGAGATTGTTATGACCCACGTTGAGGTTAGCCAGTAAATACCTCAATTTGTATGAAACACCTTGATTAGTGTTGAGTATATTATTAAATATCATGGTTAATCAAGATAAGCGACGTCGTGAATCAATAGTTGAGATTTACTCATATGAGGTAATTAATGATGATAGCAATGTTGATTATTAAGTTCATTAAGTTGAATCAAGTAATCACAGATGCAATTTGAGCTTTGATCTAGTGAAACAGTCTAATCAGTATGCTTTCATGCCTTGAGTAGGTAGAGGAGTTCGTGCTTGAAATGATGCAAAAGAAATCATCCAAATCAGACCCCCAATGCCATAGTTATGGCATTTTTTTGAGGATTTTGGACTTGAGATGCAATTTTTCCAATTACTCACCCCTTTAGTAGGTCGGCTATTCCCTTATATTCTTCCTTCTCAGCCGATACTCAATAGAACAGGACACCAACGACGCCCAACCAGTCCGATAGAATAGCAGCAGAGGGCGATTTGATGGGGGCGATTTGGGTGCCCTTAGCTCCGATCCGCAGCTCCAACCTTCCCTTCTCCTACCTCTGCCCTCCTTCTTTCTCTAGCCCACCCTAGAGGCGCCCTAACAGCAGCCCGATCTGGCAAGCAGCAGCTAGGGAGGCGCCTATGAGCAGGCTGCTCGATTGCAGCAGAGGAGAATAGAAGGGGCGATTTTTCCTTGAGCCCTAGCTCTGATCAGCAACGCCACCATCACCCTCTCCTTCTCCTTCTCTCTTTCTCCTCCCTTTCTTGCCCTAGCTACGGCCCAACCAAGCAGCCAAGCTGCTAGGTCGCCGACCTGCAGAACAGCAGCTACGACGCTGGGAAAAGGCCATTTTGGCACGGCTATCACTCCAAAGCAACCTCGTCCTAGAGTTTTGTGCATTAACTCGCAACTCTAGCTACGTTTGAGCACCCAGCCACCATTAACGGCGCCCCAAGCTGCTGGGCGGCACCCCGAGCAGCAGCAGCTGCGTTTGCAGCCAGTAGTCACCGTGGGTATAAGGCAGCACCACAAAACGATGCTTTGGGTTCGTCCTTGAGGTCCAGACAATAAACCAACAGCCCTAGTCCTCGATTCAGCTTTAATCGAGTTCGTCTTCAACCTGTCGTACGGGAGCACCTTGGGTGTAGCAGGTTTGTTCCAGGACAAATCCAAAGATAGAAGACAATCCAACAAACGTCGGAACCGGTCTCTGGATGCAATTCCGGTGGAATCTGGACATCCCAAACCAATAACAGAAGTGTTTCTGCCCAGGTTTGCACGGCGCGCAGATCAGTTGCACGGGGTGCAAAGTTGCAGAAAAGCAGAATTAGGTGTGTTTGTGGATGTTTTCGGTGGTTACGAACACACAAAAGTGGGTGAGTAGTAGTTCATTTAGAAATCATTATTTAACTCAATTTAAATGCTTAATTACTTCTGTATCAGTTAGTATAAATTTTAAACAGTGTAGTACATACAATAGAGTATGTTAGATTCATTGGAACTTGAAATACTTGATATGCTTAATGAAAATGATGAAATTTCCTGTATTATAGTTGAAATGTATTTGCTGATTTAAAAGTAGATGTTTAGCATTGAAACTGGATAAATGATATTGAATCATGTTTAAGGATGACAAAGGATATACATGTGTTTCAAGTGAATATTCAGAATGTGCAATATGCATGAAATGTGATATTCCTGTTTATATGGTTATATGTTAATCAATTAATAGAGTTAGGCGCCCTAACACCGTAGAACCCCTTTTGAGAGGTCTGCATCCAGGGGGGTGAAACTCGTGTTGCAACAATAACTGTGCGGAGTCACAGGCACGAGGATAGAGAGAGGCAGTGTTCAACAACAACGCGTGCGAGGTCACGGTGGCACTGGAGTAATAGGGGTTATTCAACATTAATCCGTGCTTGTGTCACGGTGGTAACCCGGTAAGACTCTCCGCCTGTGTGCTCAGGTTTGAGGAGGAGTCTAGAGTTCACTCTTTTAAGAGTGTAGTGAGGCCTTGTGAGCCTGAGGCCTTGTGAGCCTGAGAGTCCTGCAGCAGACCAGGGCTGGCAGTCAGACTTAGCATTTCCCGGGTGTGTCGCTAAGTCTTGTACGGTGGGATCGTAGTTCGCTACAGATCTTTATATGCAGAGTACACTGCATATGTTTAGGGCATAAAAATGATAATATGTAATCATATAGGATCACAGTAAATTAATATATCCGAATTTTTGTGCCAATTATATATATATATCTATTTATTTGTTTAAATATCTGTTGTTGCATAGAAATGTGATTATTATCTGCAAATCTGTTATGTCATTAGAACTGCCCTGCTTGTACTGCACTTATGTTTTATTTCAATATTATAAACCTGATGAGTTGTTTAGTGATAGTTAAGTGAAATGCTATTCACTGAGCGAGTAGGCTCATACCTCTACTCAAAACATTTTCAGGTCATCACCAGCAGCAGGAATCTGAAGGATCCTTTCATCCTAACGCTTAGTCTATAAAAGGTATATGTAGTTAGTTTAGTTAGAGGTCTCTTAGTCCTTTCCCCTCGATCCTTGGGACATGGTGTGGGTGAGAGAGAGTGTGTATGTGGTATGTGTATAAAGATGTAAATTAATTGTTATGTTTACTTTCTGTTAAACAATGTTACATGTTGTAAACTCTGTTTACGTACTCTAGCCAGTTTAGTTGAAATGCTTCCGCAATAGTTTATTATGTTTTAGTTTACAGCAATAATCCGGATATCATTACGAGGTTTAAAAAAAAAGTTCTCAGTGATTTGTTTAGGTGATAATCCCTTCGTCGCGCCCTAATCTCGTGATTAGTGGGTAGTGTGAGATCGGGGTGTGACAAATCCAGTGATTAACAACCAGGTATTGGGGTTATTACCAATCCTGTGAACAGCCTGGTATTGGACTCTACCAATCCGGTGATTACATGCTTTACGCCTCTGCCAGGTATTGGTCCGTAACCAAATCCTGATTTCAAGCTTTACGCCTCTTCCAGGTATTGGACTTTAACCAATCCTGATTACAGGCTTTACGCCTCTGCCAGGTATTGGACTTTAACCAATCTTGATTACACAGCCAGGCATTGGACTCTAACCACTCCTGATTACAAGCTTTACACCTCTGCCAGGTATTGGACTTTAACCAATCCTGATTACACAGCCAGGCAGTGGACTCTAACCACTCCTGATTACAGGCTTTACGCCTCTGCCAGGTATTGGTCTGTAACCAATCCTGATTACACATTTGTTATGGGATATCAATCCCTTAAATTCATCATTAGTTATCACATCCTTTTACTAGACATTATACCCTGGGGCAAGCCATCATTTCAATTCTCATTCTATAAGTACTACAAGTGTTCCTCTTATCTCCTTTAAGCATATTGAAAACACTATAGCCCTTATTTGTCTATTAGCATAAAGCATGTATGATCAAGATTTCATTATTATTATAACAATTTATTATTATTATGAAGTTATTGGTTTCCATTTCCCTTAGTTTATTTTGCACATTACCATTCCTTACATGAGACTTTCATAAACATCTTGTCACCTTTCATTAGGCAACAATTATTCACATGGCTCACCAGGCCCATTAAACATTTTGTCACCTCTCACTAGGCAACAACTATTAGGGTTAGGGTTTCCCTTTATAGGCGAATAGGGTTTCAAGTTCATATTATCAATCCAAACCCTAATTCATTTCTCCATACATCTAGGATCATACATGAACATCATAAGTATTCAATCATACTTATTTATTCTCATCATTTATCATTAAATGAATCATCAACACAAGGTATGTGTTCCTCTCTCATCCTTATCAGGGTATGATTACATTATACTTTATTAACTTGGATTAACCCTTTCTCAAGGTATGATAGCCTACACTTATCAAAGTGCATTCCATCTCAATGTAACAATTGACATGACACACATCATGTGTTACTCATCCAAGTATATTGGATTTAAGGTGCATCAAGGTGTAACAACCTTAAAGTGTTGGATGTGATATTTACCATGCCTTAGTGTATCACTTACCTCATTACTTTTAACTTAAGTTCCTCAACTTATCTTGTATTAGGGTATTCCCCATCCTAATACTTTATGCACTAGCCCATCACATTTATTCTATAGGGTATTGATCATGAGTCATACATTTGAATTGTCCAACCATCATCAATTGATATGGAATCATCTCAGGTTGAGACATTGTTGATATAGGATTAACCATTGTCAACCACTTTAGGTGTTTCACCTATCAAGGTATCAGTCATACCATTACTTGGTGTTACACTCATTACTCCTAAGAGTGTCTTACTCTCACCTTTACAAGGTGTCTTGGGTTGGAGGTGTATGAACACTCACCACATCGGGTTAGGATTTGTACTTGTCTCCATATGGGGCATGATGTATCTTCTTGACCTCATGTCGAGCACAAGGTGTATGTATGTTTCGCCCATGACACTTATGGGGTATCAAACCATCACCATGTCGAGCTAGAAGTACATTCAATCACTCTATCAGGCTAGTCACCATCTAGTGTTAGCCATGACGGGTTAGGGTTACCATATCATCTAGGGTTGTGTATCGTACAACCCTATCGTACAACCATGTCGTGCAACCATGTCGTGAAACTATGTCGTGCAACTATTTCGTGCAACCATGTCATGTAATAGCACTTGTTATACTTCACTTATATCGGGTTACCCAAATTAGGGTTTCATGTCAACTTTTAAGTATTCATTCAACCTCGTATCGTGTATGGAGGCTATACTTGACTCCTTATCGTGCAAGAGGTGTATACTACAACCCCATATTGTGCAAAAAGGTATTCATTCATATATATATCATTCAAGTGAAGTAGGTGCATCATCGTATCAGATTAAAGGTGCTTTCTTGTGTGCTTGCACCCAATATCACTTTTATAAGGTGATACCATCATCTTCAAGCTCTAGACCTTTGTTCTAACTGTTATAGTTCATGGAAATAGGTCTAAGAAATTACTAGAACTCATAATTTCATCAACTATTTCAGGAAATTTTGGAATTAAAAGTAGATCATTAAATACATCAATTTAGGTGATGAATAATAACATGGTTGAGTTCAAGTTATATAACCCGCCTTAAGAATGACTTCAAAGCTCCAAGATCCAAAGCTCCATGTTCCAAAGGTTTAAGATGGACTTCACAACTCCTCTATATGCAAAGAATCACCATGGATAAGAAACTAGTGAAGAAGAAAAGAAAGGAAGATCAAAACCCTAAATTCATGCTTCAATCCAAGGTTGAAGATGATCTTATCCTCACCTTAGGGTTAAGTATGAGCTGCTTCTTGCTCCTTAACACCTTTGCATGATACACTAGTGTCCTTGCACGATATGCCACCCCTCTTTCACGATATTTCACTCACTTGAATGATAGGACTCTCACTTGGAGTCACAACTTCACTCTATGGCCGATATCACCCTATATGGCCAATATCACCTACTTGGGCGATATGCTCTTGCCATGGGCGATATCGCAGAGCCCATGCACGATACCACAGCATCCCTTCACGTTATGGGAGCTCTATGTACGATACCTTAGTGTAGGAGGGTGGTAAGGGTCGCAAAAATGCACCAAGGGGTGAAACTATGGGTATATATACTTGTTGTTCATGAAGGAAGGCAAAAATGAGGTGTCAACATTTTGAGCTAGTAGGTGCCACGTGTCATGCATGGGAGACACGTGTCCATGCATGCATCAAAATTTATCTTGTCTTGCAAAACGGTTGAGGATCATCTTGAGATTCAAATTCGTCCATTACTTATCCATTTGGATAAGTTATCTAGGTTTAATCACTATTTTAAGTCAAGCCGATACACTTTTTCTAAGGAAACTTGTTGGTCGTCACACCTCACCTCCTTGAGGTTCTTTGCAGGATATGGCCTTTTCCAAGAGTTCAAAAAACGATATGGGACACCTACTTGGGTTCCATGGCCGATAGGCACTCATATATAAGCTTTTCAACTTGATACAACTCATGTTAAGCTTCCAAATTCAACCCTTTTCTTGGTCATTTCATCACCAAGATTACCATCACTCATAAGTGATTCAAACATGGTGTCTCATTCATTCTATCTCCTCTAAATGATACTAGGAGGGAGTAGGCTCATTCTAGAGGCGGTCATTTGCATATCAATCCCACATTTTAGGTAAATTACATCTTGTACCAAAATTGGTGCAAAATGCTCCAGCATTGTTCAAACAAGTTCAAACATGGAATTTAGGCTTTCCACAAGCCATAACTTAGCATCATTCTCTCTCTTATGATTCTTAAACACATGGGGTACATTAAACCTGTGACATTTTGCAATATAACCCCTCAACTTGGGTAAATTTCACTTTGGTCCAAAACAAAGGAAAATTGCTCAAACAACATTCAATCGGGACCAAAATTGAAACATAAGTGTGTCACATGATAAAAAAACACCTTAGAGGATTATATTAAAGTTCTAAGAAACTTTTTTAGCCAAAACAAATAGGGTTACCTCATAACCCAGGTCAGGGTCATTACAAGTTATAAACCCCTAACAAGGATTTCATCCCCGAAATCTCAGATAAAAGGAGACAGATATTATTCATTCGTTATATCATCAAGTCTCCATATAACATCTCATTGTTATGGAGACACCATAGAAATTTGATCAATACAAAGTTCTTTTACAAAAAATCCCATGGAATCAAACACATAGGATACATGCTTCACTGTCTTTTCATTATCGACTATGTAGTTAATTCTGGGTCAGGTAACACTTTTCTAACTCAGATAGAGGTTGTTTGTTAATCTCATGTGACAAACTTTTATTGTAATATTTTTACAATTATTCCTTCAAGTAGATCATTCTCATCAATGTTATGTTTATGCAAAGCATAAACCCCTAACATATGATGTCCATACAACATTAGGTAACTGGACTGATTCCACAGTTAACCATTCCATGTAACTATCATAAGATAGTCTGATGTTTCTAAGATACCAGAATTCCTTACCTTGGTATCTAACACATGTTTTAATAACACATCACTTCCTCATTTTTGTTTATAAGTTGATTTATGAGTAAATCAAATTCCTTCATATATCGATTAGAATGTGGTAGAAATATCCATGCCACATCTCCTTCTTCTTTAGACTCTTGAGATTGTTTCAGAATGACTACTTGATCAGAGTAATAAACAATATAACAATCTAAATATGTCATACTTACCTTGCCTTCAATAAATGAATACCTGGCCAGGGTATTCACGAACTGAAATTAGGTAGTATGTATTTGTTTTATATTATGTTTCATACTTTTAACATCTCTTTAAATTTTACTACTTAGTATCTCAGATTTTCTCTGGGTGTTTCTTTTACATCTCTCCCTTTTCTACATGAAGAGAGAAATTTCAAAGCATATAAGAGAATATTAATCTAAATATAGGTTCTCATCCTTCTTATCTCTTCCTCATTTCCTCATAGGACTAATTAAAGGGAGTTCAACGTCAACTACCTTCTTATAATTATCAGATAAAATCAAGAGAAGACATTTTATAATGAGAAAGCTCTATCTGACTGTCATCCCTCGCAGTCATCCACCACATCCGGTTGACTCAAACATAGAGTCTAGCTGTTTCATGTTGTTTCTTTTGCCTTTACTTAACGACTACTGCCCTGGTGCACTAGGCATTTATTGCACTGATAGCACCAAAAACTTTGTCTTTTTAGACAACTAGGCAAATGTCTCTAGAATTATAGAGACATTTTCTTAATTCTCAGCTTATTGCCCCTCGTTGGGCATTACCATCACATATGTACTATCTATCTATACTTATGACAGAGTCTATTTTTTTTCCATATGTTAATTCTTCCCACATTTTCCACTGTTCCAACATGACTATGTCATTTAGGAACCCTTAAAAAACCCAAAGTTTCTACATTAAGGACTGGTAAACTCGGTTGTAATGCTAGTATCCAGTCTATTATATGCATCACTATTGTCCTAACTTTCCTCACAAGAGCATAAACATAGGATTATCTATCCTGATCGGGTCATGATGGGAATTCTCAGGTACTTGTTCTTCTCTTGCCTGATCCCATGCATCCTCTACTGGTACAACTACATTGCCCTTAGCAATGTGTTCCTCATGTTCTCCAGTCATTTATAAACTTTACCATTTACTCTGCATAACTAGAAGTCACTAAAGGGTATACTGGAGGACACTAACACAAACTCAACACCTTAGTCCTATGTCTCTGTAGACTCAGCGAACCTTAAGCTCTGATACCAAACTTGTAACGACAGTCGCCAAACCGACAAACAAATCATTACTAATTAAGTGAAATTTCAACATAAACAACGGATTAACAAAAATCACTTAAAATTAAAACTATTTTTTCATAGAGATCCATTTCTAGGAAAACTCTTTAAGGCAGAACCAAAACTTTATATACATCATTTTTCACATTGTACATACACTGCACCATCTCTTCTCGGGGATAACATATAACAGTTGCTTTGTCAAAACATATACTGAAGCAACAT
This sequence comes from Alisma plantago-aquatica, assembly GCA_963693085.1. Classification (NCBI taxonomy): domain Eukaryota; kingdom Viridiplantae; phylum Streptophyta; class Magnoliopsida; order Alismatales; family Alismataceae; genus Alisma; species Alisma plantago-aquatica. The sequence goes on from OY856411.1 coordinate 420,810,117, forward strand.
AAAACCTCGAGGCTACAAGCCAAAAACCTCATATCATTCATGAAACCATTACGAACCAACTCCAAGGACCTGAGAGTACAGAGACGACACATATGACTTCTATCTACAAGACATGACAGACAGTACACTCAACCTGAGATGTTACTGCTATCCCTGCTGCTGTTGTTCTTTTTCTGCTGAAAGGTCTTCACCTCCTCATGCACGTCCACCTAAAAATTTGGATCCCACGGGGGTGAGACAATTGAAAATTGCCCCAGCGAGAGATATAACTCTCCGCCAACAATGTTATTATCACAGTTAAATAGTATTAAACTGAGCAAATGATAAGCAGTTTAGAATATTCTCATATTTTAAAGCATTGCAACTATCTATGATAAAGTAGTAAATCATCCATTCTCTTTATAAGGAATAGGAAGAACATGTGTATCATTTACCCATCATACTATATCAACATCTCAAGCTTATCCTGTGATACTCATTATCATGGTATGTCATCCATGATTCGTTCTCATTTCTATCTGTTGGCCTCAGCCAATATGCTAACCAGATATCGAATTGTACCAGTCATGTGAGCATACATCATCATATTCAGTCCAGGTATTGGACTATGCAATCCTATGCAACCATTCCAGGCATTGTACTATGCCAATCCTGTGACATTATTCCAGGCATTGGGTTATTACTAATCCTATGCCATTATTCCAGGTATTGGGTTATGACCAATCTTGTGTTATTATTCCAGGCATTGGGATTTAACCAATCGTGTGTTATTATTATAGGCTTCATGCCTCTGCCAGGTATTGGGTTATTACCAATCCTGTGATTATTATAGGCTTCATGCCTCTGCCAGGTATTGGGTTATTACCAATCCTGTGATTACAGGCTCCATGCCTCTACCAAGTATTGGGTTATTACCAATCTTGTGATTATAGGATGCATGCCTCGGCCAGGTTTTGGGTTATTACCAATCCTGTGATTATAGGCTCCATGCCTCTATCAGGTATTGGGTTATTACCAATCCTGTGATTATAGGCTCCATGCCTCTGCCAGGTATTGGGTTATTACCAATCCTGTGATTATAGGCTCCATGCCTCTGCCAGGTATTGGGTTATTATCAATCATGTGATTATAGGCTCCATGCCTCTGCCATGTATTGGGTTATTACCAATCCTATCATTATAGGCTCCATGCCTCTTCCAGGTATTGGGTTATTACCAATCATGTGATTATAGGCTCCATGCCTCTGCCAGGCATTGGGTTATTACCAATCCTGTGAACAACCTGGTATTGGACTCTACCAATCCAGTGATTAACAACCAGGTATTGGGGTTATTACCAATCCTGTGAACAACATGGTATTGGACTCTACCAATCCAGTGAGTAACAACCAGGTATTGGGGTTATTACCAATCCTATGAACAACCTGGTATTGGACTCTACCAATCTAGTGATTACAGGCTTTACATCTCTGCCAGGTATTAGTCCGTAACCAAATCCTGATTACAGGCTTTACGCCTTTGTCAGGTATTGGACTTTAACCAATCCTAATTACAGGCTTTACGCCTCTACCAGGTATTGGACTTTAACCAATCCTGATTACATAGCCAGGCAGTGGACTCTAACCACTCCTGATTACAGGCTTTACGCCTCTGCCAGGTATTGGACTTTAACCAATCCTGATTACACATCCAGGCAGTGGACTCTAACCACTCCTGATTACAGGCTTTACGCCTCTGCCAGGTATTGGTCCGTAACCAATCCTGATTACACATTCGTTATGGGATATCAATCCCTTAAATTCATCATTGGTTATCACATCCTTTTACTAGGCATTATACCCAGGGGCAAGCCATCATATCAATTCTCATTCTATAAGTACTACAAGTGTTCCTCTTATCTCCTTTAAGCATATTCAAAACACTATAACCCTTATTTGGCTATTACCATAAAGCATGTATGATCAAGATTTCATTATTATTATAACCATTTATTATTATTATGAAGTTATTAGTTTCCATTTCCCTTAGTTTATTTTGCACATTACCATTCCTTACTTTAGACTTTTATAAACATCTTGTCACCTTTCATTAGGCAACAATTATTCACATGGCTCACCAGGCCCATTAAACATCTTGTCACCTCTCACTAGGCAACAACTATTAGGGTTAGGGTTTCCCTTTATAGGTGAATAGGGTTTCAAGTTCATATTATCAATCCAAACCCTAATTCATTGCTCCACACATCTAGGAGCATACATGAACATCATAAGTATTCAATCATACTTATTTACTCTCATCATTTATCATTAAATGAATCATCAACACAAGGTATGAGTTCCTCTCTCATCCTTATCAGGGTATGATTACATCATACTTTATTAACTTGGCTTAGCCCTTTCTCAAGGTATGATAGCCGAAACTTATCAAAGTGCATTCCATCTCAATGTAACAATTGACATGACACACATCATGTGTTAGTCATCCAAGTATATTGGATTTAAGGTGCATCAAGGTGTAACAACCTTAAAGTGTTGGATGTGATATTTACCATGCCTTAGTGTATCACTTCCCTCATTACTTTTAACTTACTTATGTTCCTCAACTTATCTTGTATTAGGGTATTCCCCATCCTAATACTTTATGCACTAGCCCATCACATTTATTCTGTAGTGTATTGATCATGAGTCATACATTTGAATTGTCCAACCATCATCAATTGATATGGACTCATCTCAAGTTGAGACATTGTTGATATAAGATTAACCATTGTCAACCACTTTAGGTGTTTCACCTATCAAGATATCAGTCATACCATTACTTGGTGTTACACTCATTACTCCTAAGAGTGTCTTACTCTCACCTTTACAAGGTGTCTTGGGTTGGAGGTGTATGAACACTCACCATATCAGGTTAGGATTTGTACTTGTCTCCATATCGGGCATGAGGTATCTTCTTGACCTCATATCAGGCACAAGGTGTATGTATGTGTTGCCCATGATACTTATGTGGTATCAAACCATCACCATGTCGGGCTAGAAGTACATTCAATCACCCTATCGGGCTAGTCACCATCTAGGGTTAGCCATGACGGGTTAGGGTTACCATATCATCTAGGTTTGTGTATCGTGCAACCCTATCATGCAACCATGTCATGCAACTATGTCATGCAACTATGTCGTGCAACCATGTCATGCAATAGCACTTGTTATACTTCACTTATATCGGGTTACCCAAATTAGGGTTTCATGTCAACTTTTAAGTATTCATTCAACCTCGTATCGTGTATGGAGTGTATACTTGACTCCTTATCGTGAAAGAGGTGTATACTACACCCCCATATCATGCAACAAAGTATTCATTCATATCCATATTGTTCAAGTGAAGTCGGTGCATCATCATATCGGGTTAAAGGTGCTTTCTTGTGTGCTTGCACCTGATATCACTTTTATAAGGTGATACCATCATCTTCAAGCTCTAGAACTTTGTTCTAACTGTTATAGTTCATGGAAATAGGTCTAAGCTATTACTAGAACTCATAATTTCATCAACTATTTCAGGAAATTTCGGAATTAAAAGTAGATCATTAAATACAACAATTTAGGTGATGAATAATAACATGGTTGAGTTCAAGTTATATAACCCGCCTTAAGAATGACTTCAAAGCTTCAAGCTCCAAAGATCCACGTTCCTATGGTTTAAGATGGACTTCACAACTCCTCTATATGCAAATAATCACCATGGATAAGCAATTGGTGAAGATGAAAAGAAAGGGAGATCAAAACCCTAAATTCATGCTTCAATCCAAGGTTGAAGATGATCCTATTCTCACCTTAGGATTAAGTATGAGCTCCTTCTTGCTCCTTAACACCTTTGCACGATACAATAGTGTCCTTGCACGATATGCCACCACTCTTGCACGATATGGCACTCACTTGCATGATAGGACTCTCACGTGGAGTCAAAACTTCACTCTATGGCCGATATCACCCTATATGGCCAATATAACCTACTTGGGCGATATGCTCTTTCCATGGGCGATATCCCAAGGCCCATGCAAGATACCACAGCATCCCTTCACGATATGGGAGATCTATGCATGATATCTTAGGGTAGGATGGTGGTAAGGGTCACAAAATTGCACCAAGGGGTGAAACTAGGGGTATATATACTTGTTGTTCATGAAGGAAGGCAAAAATGAGGTGTCAACATTTTGAGCTAGTAGGTGCCACGTGTCATGCATGGGTGACATGTGTCCATGCATGCATCAACATTTATCTTGTCTTTCAAAACGGTTGAGGATCATCTTGAGATGCAAATTTGTCCATTACGTATCCATTTGGATAAGTTATCTAGGTTTAATCACTATTTTAAGTCAAGCCGATACACTTTTTCTAAGGAAACTTGTTGGCCGTCACACCTCACCTCCTTGAGGTTCTTTGCACGATATGGCCTTTTCCAAGAGTTCACAAAACTATATGGGACACCTCCTTGGGTTCCATGGCCGATAGGCACTCATATATAAGCTTTGCAACTTGATACAACTCATGTTAAGCTTCCAAATTCAACCCTTTTCTTGGTCATTTCATCACCAAGATTACCATCACTCATAAGTGATTCAAACATGGTGTCTCATTCATTCTCTCTCCTCTAACTGATACTAGGAGGGAGTAGGGTCACTATAGAGGTGATCATGCACATATCAATCCCACATTTTAGGTAAATTACATCTTGTACCAAAATTGGTGCACAATGCTCCAGCATTGTTCAAACAAGTTCAAACATGGAATTTAGGCTTTCCACAAGCCATAACTTAGCATCATTCTCTCTCTTATGATGCTTAAACACATGGGGTACATTCAAAATGTGACATTTTGCAATATAACCCCTCAACGTGGATAAATTGCACTTTGGTCCAAAACAAAGGAAAATTGCTCAAACAACATTCAATCGGGAACAAAATTGAAACATAAGTGTGTCACATGATAGAAAAACACCTTAGAGTATTATATTAAAGTTCTAAGCAACTTTTTTAGCCAAAAAAAATAGGGTTACCTCATAACCCAGGTTAGGGTCATTACAGAGCTGATCGGTTCACTAGTGAACCAGTCGGTTGGGAGTGTGAGCTGATCGGTTCACCCAGTGAACTTGTCATTTCACTTCCCAGAACTGCCTGCAATTGACTTTCCTTATTCATTTCTAATTAATGCAAATATTAATTCTTGTCCCAATAAAATTGAACAAGTGAAACACAAAAGTTTTCTCTCAATCAGGAAAACCTAACACTGCTCGTATGGTCTAAGTGAATCAATCACTTCACCAGAGTGAACTGGTCATCTTACTGACCATGAACCGATCAGTTTTCCCATTGAACTGATCGATTGGTGGTCTAGATTGTGCAAAACATAGTCAATTCAGTTCTCAATCAATCTGGCACTCTAATCAGTTGGTTCAACACTTGAACTTGATGATTCTGAGTCAAGTCTATTGATTGAATGTTTGATTGAGTCCCTAAACACTTTAGTAATCAATCCAAACATCATTCATGGAGAAACTCCTCTTCTAGGTTAATACTTTGTGTGTGATCGTATAGGTCCCATTTCACATTGGCAGTGAATGTCTATAACTAGCTTATGACATCACAAGCAAAGAGAGGTACTTAGTCGCACATAAGTGCTACCCAAGTGTAAAGGAAACTTGGAGAACAACTTTCAATCCTACAGTTTATGATTGGTGTTCCAATGAATGTATAATTTCTTTGTCTCTGATGTCATGAATGAACTCAAGGCATGGAGACGTCATCCTTTCAATGTTTATTCATGTTTCTTGAACTAGAGCAGACTGTCTGAGTTATGTGTGACATCAATATCATATATTGATTCAGATGTACATGTTCATGCCTTTCTAAGTCTCGCTTATCAAATGGCCTGGACATCATACTCCCTTAGGAGGGAAAAAACCCATATCTATCACTCACAATCTATCTCATGCATCAAAGCCACCCAATCATCACCGTTATAACAACCCATGTTTCAAGATTGCGTTTGATGATTCAAAGTGTACCCAATCACATTCAACGAGTGCAGTGATTTTAGGTCTAAGAATCACTATCATCACCATCACTATGAGAGATGATTCTAACTACCATGTCATGGTTCCATGTGTCACTCACATGGTAGATCTATCTGATACACTGTTCTCTAACATGTATCTATGTTCTTGGTTTGATATTATATATCATGACTAATGAGACACTGTCATCAACCAACACACATTCTAGTCTTGATGTGTCATTGTTGTCTGTCAACATTCTACAATGACATTCAACCAGGGACATAACAAGAATGTACATACTCTTAGCATCCATATGATCTCATTTTTCAGGTTCTTAACCCGAAGACTTACATAATTGAGTATTGTCATTCTTTAGACATTCATTTTGGTCCATCATTTATCTCATAATCGATTGAGAAAGAATAAATTGAAAGCTTACCTTTGATATTTATCAAATCAATCAAAACATATGCCAATCTATTCATCATATGATTGGCTCTCTGGGCATACATACCAACAGACTCCCACTTGCACTTCGATCCAATCACCTTTGAATCATATTCTTAGTGATCTCTAAACATGTCCCACATGTTTCTATTGTGCTAGTGCTAATCTAGTGAGTTAGCAACATTTTGCTTTAGTCGGTATATTGCATGTTTCACATCTCCTCATTGTACGGCATTTCATATGAGATGGAGTTGTCGTAATATGCTATCAGATATTACTTGCCTAACAATTAGCTCCATTGTTTGACTTAGTATTTTTACTCTGTCATCAATGGTTGAATATCTATAAGTTTATCTATATGAACTTCTAGATCCATATAGTATCCTTTGGTGTTCATAACACAAGGATACTCAACATTCCTTTTAGAATTAAATGACGCTGTAATTTTACTCGGAACATTTTGATTTAACAACTCTTGTTCACTTTACAATTGAATATAACTTTTATATTTTGCATTTTGCAATCATTTTTCTGTCATTTTGGAAGCTTGCATCAGTGTAACTAATTTATGCTCAACTCTTCCTTTTATTACCATAGAACTAATCCTTTAATACTTCATAAGTACATAAATATGTTCTTTATGGTATTCCAGTGACTCTCACTGGAAGTAGACAAACATCCACTCACCATGTTCAATACATACGAGATAACTAGATGAGCATATCATATTGTCATGTCCAATACAAGATGATGAATGCACATATATATTCTTGTCATGTCTGATATATACAAGATAATGGGATGATTACATACATGATATATTCAATTGCGAATGCATAAGGAATCTATCTACGTGTTCCTATTCTTCATAAAAATTTGGGACACTAGGCATATGAGAGACTAACTCCACGTTATATGGACAAGTTTTCTCCCACTGAATCTTTGCATACTGAACCCTTCAGTACATACAACCAATGTATGCTCTCTTTTTATCAGTTGAAGAGATTTTCGAGAACTATCTCTATAGGTCTCTATTCATATCACATAGGACATTTCTCTTTATTCCTTTAAAGAAGATATTTCCACACCATTTTTGTTTTATTCCTCATCATCATGTGGAATATTAATACGCTCCCATTAAATCTTTGTATTCACAAATCCCTTCATTATTTCGATATATCAGTCAAACCTTTTGACTAAATAATCAAAGTAAAGGCTCCAATTCTGAAGTGCTTGTATGTAATCAATCATATTGATTAATCTCTTGTAACTTATAGACTACATATGCATTAAAAAAATTATAAAACCCTTCAGATTGTCTCACATACACAGCCTCATGTTATTCCTACTAGGAATGCATTTTTAATATCCATATGCCAAATTTCATAGTCTTCATATTCCAATAGGAAGCATGATCCTTTATGGTCTATAGCCACTGCAACTGGTTAAATAAAATCATCAGGTTCAACATCTTTAACTCACTTGAATTTATCTCAACCAATCAGCTCTTAAAATGTCATCCATGTCAGTCTTAACTTTTAAAACCCAATTGCACTTATGAGTTTTATCGCTATAAGTGCTACCATCAAGTTCATACCTTATTTGGTTCACATGGAATTCATTTTGGATCTTATGGCTTCAAGTCATAACTCAAAATCTGGTTCCTCAATATCATCTAGATAGATTATTGGCTCATCATCATATGACCAATTCATCACCTTTGAGTTTGTAGGATATCATTATCCATCAAGATCAAGGTGTTTTCTACTAGATATATGAGGTGTATCTATTACATAAGGAATTTGAGATTCCACAATACTTGTGATTCTTAATCTCCTTTGCTGCCTTTATTTAGTGTAAATTATGTTCTTTAGAAGAATTCTAGAAGATTAGTTATTTGTTTGATGATCATACTCTTAATATTTAGAGTATGATTCCTTCTTTGATTTAGACATAATTATGCCTTAATCATGAGTTCTTTATGATACACTATCATAGTTACTCACAAGGTCCTCAAACATTCTGTTTAAGTATCTCGTTCATTGATCATATCAAAGAATTAATAGTTTTACTAAGTTTATTCTTCATTTATGATATTCTTAAACATTTCAATATATTCATATTGGTATTTCATTAAATTCCATATCTAAAGTATTAGCATTTATTTCAGTAGGTATGTATATACATCAATATGTATCATACCAAGAATAATCATTCTCCCACTATATCTAGTGAAGATTGACTTGTTATCATACCCAATAAACAAGACATTCATATCTCTTAATGGTTCATTAACCAAGATAGTCTAGTTTATCCATCAACATGGAACCTAGAGATGAATTTCTCATTCATTTGTTTAGATGATAATGCTAATTTATAGTTTGTGTCATCAATAAATTTTAAGTATTATTTATTTTATCTCATGCATACCAAGTACCACAAGATAAATAAGGCATAGCCATAAAAGATCATATCTTTGGAATTGAAACATGAATCTTTATTGACAGACATCCTTGTCATTACGAGATGCAGAAATAAATTGTTTCTATTTATTGGAAAAATGAAATAGCAGTTCATAACTCTATTACATCACCTTTGAGATGAAATAAACTAAAAGGTACTATTATCTATGGAAGCAACACTTACTCCAATGTTGATGAATGTTCCTTTTTGGTCCTTTCTTAAAGGAAACCACTTCTTTTCAGATCATGCACATCATATATGTCAGATCAATATCTTGGTATCATATACCTATGATAAAGAAGCATTTTAAGTTTATTTCATAATACCTGAATTGGAGACTTCCATCCCCTCCTTCTTCTTTAGTTCATCTATGTAGAGAGGGCAATTTCTATTCCAATGCCCTGGCTCATGACAATGGTGACATTTGCCTCCCTTCTTCACCCCTCCCTTGGCTTTGAGAGTTAAATATGACTTGGGCTGTTGGATAGCATCAGAACCTTTCTTTGCTTTGCCCTTGCCCTTGCCTTTAGACTTTCCCTTCTTTCTGCTAATAATCATCACAGATTTGGGTTTGTCTTTCTTCATTTGTGCCTCAGCTGTCCTCAACGTGCCCAACAACTCTGTTAGTGGCCTGTCAAAGTTGTTCATGTTGTAGTTCATCACAAACTGATTGTAGGATTCTGGCAACAATTGCAGTATCACATTAGTATCCAACTCTTGGTTCAGAGGGAATCCCAGTCGAGTTAGGTTCTCGACATACCCAACCATCTTGAGTGTGTGAGGGCCTACTGGATCTCCTTCTGTCATGACAAACTTGAACAATGTATTGGAGACATCATATCTCTCTCATCGTGCCTAGTCTTGATACATGTTCTTGAGATGTTAAACCATCTCAATGATGTCCATGTTCTCATATTGTCTCTGTAACTCATAGTTAATTGAGCACAACATCAAACACCTCACATCAATGGTATCCTAAATATGCTTATTATAAACATCCCTTTTATCCTTTGGTGCATTGGAAGTAGGTTCTTCTAGCTCTAGTGTATCTATGACATAAAGCTTTTGTTGTTAAGTGAGAACAATTCTCAACGTCCTAAACCAGTCATGGAAGTTGTTCATGTTTAGCTTGTCCTTCTCATGGACCGATCACAATGAAAAAAGATTGTTGTTGGTAGCCATTTATTCTACTAAAGGAAATTTGCAATTTTAGTCCAAAACTCTTTGATTTGATTTGATTCGAAAATTGACGATATTAATTAGGTCTTTAATTAATTATCACTCCCACTATTTTGATCAAACAGATAGCCCTCACCATAAATTCATAAGATTGTAGCATACAGACTTCTAGTGAGCCAAGATCCAAAACAATTGAGTTATTACCGACCAACGCCAGTGTCCACAATCAATTATTAAGATAGGTAACATTTACTAATTGCATCATATGCATTTCTTGGATAAATGTCATGCGCAAATCCTTGCCATGTTCATCTTTATGCCTCTAAGTGCTTAATCTCATTAAAACTACTTTGTTAAGCCTGACCCAAAAAGCCAACATGATAGAAGTGCACCCCGCTTGGTGGGCCCACACAACTACCATCACATTTCCACAAGATAGACAGTGCACCACCCTTGGGATGCCCATGCTTGTCAATCAAGCTTTTCATGTGTGATACTTATGGAAAGCATCTAAGACTTAATATTTATATTTGAGGGATTTTAATCTACTTATATATGCATATATGTATCCAATCACCACATATATAGTGTGTATCATATACAAGCTATATCCCACAAACAAAAACATGCAATAATGATAAAGTGATGATTATAGCCATCCAATTGTAGTTCCTTAGAGCCACAAGGAACTAAGGTCATCTAAGGTCTACATCACATGCAACTTGTTATTGATGAAGATATGTGCTTGCCAAAAAGGGTTGACTAGTTCAACCTTTGAATCAATCGACTCACCTCTTGGTCAGTCGGTTGGCCTCCTCCAGCCGGTCATCTGGATCCTCTAGATGGTTGGCTTGTTTGGTCATTTGGGCTTCTCTTCGGTCCACCAATTGCTCCTCAGTCGGTCATCTTCAATCTTCATCATAACAAGAAATAAAGCTAATCATATTTTACATAATCTTTTCAAGCGGAGCAAAGGTAGAAGAGAATCTCGAGTTACATTCAGAATAGAAGAAGAGGGCTTTTTGCATAGACCAAGATGTAAACAACCATAACCAACCACACACACTCACATAGGGTTTATAGGCCATAACCATGATACACATCCGCCATCAAAACCATTTTAGGGATATGCTTATCGATTGCATATATACCATATCATATATGTATACATTAGTTTGAGATCATGTGGTACTAATCATATATTCACATTAGTCATTTAAATATTCACATCATATGTAATAAATAAAAGATGGTAAAACTAAAATCAAATCATATCGATTATCCCAAAACATAGAGTATTGATGTGGCTCTGATACCACTGTTGGATTTTACATGGTCAGAGTAGGCAGTGGAAATAAAACTTTATTTGACCATAAACCCATAACCAACAGATTGTATCAATATCTATGTAATGGGAAGGATGGTTTTAGAGAGTTATACCTGGTCTTGAGGCTTTCTCAATGACTATACCTCACAACAAGTGTGATCTTCAACCACCTATCTTCAACAACGTCTGTGCAACTCCTGTTCTTGACCCAGACTGAGGTTGACTATCATCCTCTTGAGCAGCAGAAGTCTCCCATTGTGATGGAGTGGACTTTTGAGATCCTAAATATCAAGGACATAAGTGAATCAATGTGTTTAGTTTATAATATCAGGAATTACAAGCTTTTTGGGTAAAGTTGCTTTCTTAATTAATGTTGATATCATGATTAATGTATTATGTATGTTGGGCCATAGTGTACAATTATTTATAACCTGAGTTGTAACACATCTTTGTCACACGCCCTTGAGAAGGGATATGCCACAGATTGTGCACGTGGAACCTTAGTAGCTCTTGGATGGTTAGATTGGAGATTTAAGATGACACCTCCTCTCTGCCGGTTAGACAAGAGACTGGAGCACTTTGGCACTTAGATCTCTGCATGTTGTGATCGTGGCATGGGAAAGAATGGTGAGTGGGTGTATGTATTAGCCTTTTCGAGACCTACAGATCGATTCCTCATTTGTGGGGTCAAGGACCTACAGCTAAACCTTCTCTTCATCGGCCTCTCCACCAACGGGTTAGACAATGAAGAAGGAAGCAGATAGAAGGGGATGATGGAGGAAGTTAGAAGGAGAAGGAAGACGAGACTAAGAAGAGGTGATCCCCATCGTTGATAGAAACTACCATGGTGGTTTATGACGGCGATGAAGCTCAGTTCATTGAAGAAGAGGAGCAGACTCAACATGGCTTTTCGGATCTCGCTAATACAAGCTGATCACTGGCACGAGTTCCTGAAGGATGACCCCAGGTCGTCGAGGGAGGAGGAGAGGGTCTTCTTTTTCAGAACCTGAGGGTACGAAGGTGCCTTCCCTGTCATACAGCGGAGTAGACACACACACGGATAGGCACTGGACTCTGAGATCATGAGGGGATGTGCCAGATGCCGTTGTTGCTTCGTCTGACAAGACAGAGCGCACACGATCCTGGCTGAGAAGGAAGGGAGTGGCGCTGATGATCTACCATGGTGGCCATTTTACACCAGAATAGAAAGGGGGCTCATCAGAGCAGACCCATTCGTGCGACGGCACCTGCATTGCAGGATCGTACACTTGCATGGAGTGGACAAGATCCAAAGATCGAGTTGGAATCGCCAACCTTCTTCAGCGTCTTTGGAGGACACCTCGTCGAGGTCTTATCGTCCAATGGCGACACTAGGAAGAGCTTCCCCCACCCCTCCTCCAATCGCTGCAGTAGTAGTTTCTACTGGAGACCTACCCACAGTGAAGGAGATCGGGCAATTCCAGATCCTACATAGTGGAAGAGGCCATGAGAGTACAAGAGGGACACAGTCCAGTCGAGTGAACTAAAACCCACCAGATCTGGGCTCTGAGGCGGCGGCTCTCGCGTGTGCTGAGGACAGACGGAGTGGGTGTTGAATGAGAGAATGAAGGAGACGAGGAAAGAAAGAAAGGACAGAGGACCGGCCCAGATCACAAACTATCCGGCTCAAGAGAACCAAGGCAAAGAGGTGTAGGTTTTAGTGGCCAGGTGTCGGTATCCGATTAGACCAATGAAGGTAAATCTTCAGTAAATTACCAATTCTTACATAATTTATAGAAATTAGTCCGATGATCATAAAAATACAAATAAAGTATCAAAATGTTCAGAAAAATAATAGAACAACATGAGATCATAACACCGACCTTTTGATGCACTAATTATAGTGATATCATGTAATTTACGAAATTATTGTTTCATAGATAATAAATATCAAACGATGTTATAAAATTATGATAACATGTCAATAAGTCTATAATAATGTTAATAGTGCACCTGATGTCAGTGATGATCATGTTCATGCACAAAATTATGTAATTTTCTCTACATGGCTAATTAGGGCTAATAACCCTAAGTTAAATGCAATAAATATATACATGCTCAATAAATGACAAAATTCACAGAACATCATCCTATATGTAACTGAAAGATAATATGTAAATATGAGATCAATTTTGTACGTGAAATTCATGTTATATGAAGATAACCCTTAATACATGTGATGTAACCCTGATATGGTTAAAGAAAGTGATATAATGTTAAATATGTTCACATAATAATGTGACACATGAGTATATCTAGTTGATGAACTATAATATGGAATATGACATTAGTTAGATAAATCTAATACAAGAATGCAAGTAACAAAGGAGATATACTAATTGGATAAGGTAAACCCTAAAATGGACATAAGTAGGGTTAAGATAATGTGAACCTGATGGTGATATATGATCTTGTCTTAATCAGGATTGACCAAATATATAGTTGACATGAGGAATATGATGATTAGGATGTCTCTTTTCAAGGTACGCCATTACCTCTTACTTGGCTTACTATAAAATATGCTTGTGTTATATGTGTACTAGAATACTTGGCATATGATATTGGATGAATGATTGTTTCTATATGATATCTTGCTTGATTTTCCATATTTATGGCTATGAACACATGAAACATAATATGTCTATTCCATTATATGAAAACACTATATCTCTTTGGTAAGCATAGTGCTAGTGAGTGATCTATCTCTTTGGTAAGCAGATCACATATACAATGATCTATCTCTTTGGTAAGCAGATCATGAGGCCTAGATGCATCTATCCCATTGGTAGGCAGATGCACAAGCATATAATGGAAAATGAGCTTAAAATATGTGTTCTGTTTTGTTAATGAACATCTTTGTGCAAGTATATGCTTTTTCTTATATTTATTTAATGTTGCCAAGTGTTAGTTTTATCTCATTGCCAAGATATGATGAGAGGTATATAAAAGACATGTAGGCGTACTCAGTACAATATTCTTGAATATTGTGTTGATGTGTACCACATGTAATCTTTTGTTTAGGTTGTGGTCATGCTCTTGAAGATCCAGGATAGTTGAGAGTTGTGTGGCGAGCTGATGTACAGGTGGACCTGTTGTCTTAAGATCCTGTTGTTTAGTGGTAGTACATGTATATGTATAAGTTTTCTATTCAATATGTAATATCAAATGTTGTAACAATTCATGTTGTATTTATATGTTGAATGGTGAACATGTGTTGTATGGTTTTATTATTGTTCATGTACATGTGCTACTGATTGTTTCCTTCTGACTTTCTCTAATTTTCTTCTTCTTAGCCTAGTGTGGGGCGTTTAAATTGGGATTCTCACTGAGGTGAGGGTTTCAATTTATACGTCACACATTAGATTAAGTTTTCAAAAATCCGGGGACATCACAGGTGGTATCAGAGCATGAACAATAGAAAAGCCTGACATTTTCTCATTATGCAAGCCAAAACCAAAGAACCTTGAACTTAATAATCTTTTAGGGTTAGATTAGTCATCTTTTAGAGACTATATTTGACCTAGCCTCTAGGTTAGCACCTAGATGTCCGAGAAATAGGTCTAGACTGGTGCTTGTTGAGTAGTAAGTCTTTAGATGTCATTCTTTCCTTGTAGTGTAGCGGTATGGGACGTTGTACTATTTGGAAATGACGTGCATCAAGGGAAGAGAAACCCTAGACATATTGTACACGTTGTCTAGAGTAGCTACACTAGTCTACCTCTTTTTCTCACCCTTTTCACTCGTTTTCATGACATTGTACTCTCTACTATGTGTGCGACACTCGTTTTCTGGATTTGGTTTTTGATTCCAATCGGATCGAACCTTGATAGTTTTCTCTGACGCTTGTTTTATTAGAGAAAAACTATATAATATTTTATTATGTATATGTATTACAAAAATGTGTCCCCACACATATACGAGTAGGAGGTGATCATGCAACCTAAGTGAAATTGAATGAGACCAGTCTAGAAGAGAGAGTAGTTATAGATTAGATGTCTAGAGCCTTTTTGATGTATATGATAGATGGAATAGATGATATAAGTTTTGATGATAAGATGTATGTCTTATATAGAAGACATAAGATGTTTATGATGATATATGTTTGTCTTTGAGGACCCAAGTTCAGTTTGAGGATGCAAGATGAGTTTTGATGATGCAAGTAACTAGAATTTTATGTGATAAGTTATGTTAAGTTAAGATCAGATGTGAGTCATCATGAGCCTCACGCTCTTTTACAAAGGAGGACCTCTAGTGTTGGGACCAATTTCGGGGTTAACTCCAGAGAGAGTGAGACCCATTGGGAGAAGGTTAGAGAACCTAAATTCTAAGATATGAGAATTATGAGATATGTGATATGTCCTAAACTAGACTACTCCTGAGTGATTGAGATGAGTTGCTTTATGCATGATTCCTATAGTGTTCTTGAACCCTAGATGTCCTTGGGAGGACCAAACCCTAGAGATAGAGAGAGAGGCTCGATATATGTGTGAAAGTGGAAATGAATATGAGAACCTACCATATGGGTGAGGGAGAGAGCCAAAGACCCTGGAGGAGGTAGCTATGTTAGTTTATGTGAAGCCTCATGCTCAGGTTGGTGGTTTCCCACATAGGAATCTAGTGGTTGCATGTATAAGAGAGTTTTGGGTAAGCATGTTACATGGGTAGAAGACCTATGAATAGTATGTTGTAGCATGTTTTGGTTTGTGATTATGTGGCTAGAGCTAATGAAACTATTAGCTAGTGCCAATGAGGTATACCTGAGAACCCTAGACCCAAGAGGGAAAATAAAGTATATGCATATGAGTTACTCATAGAGTTGAGTGAGCTCAGAGAGACTGAGTATGTCATTACCCTCATGATATGGGACAGGAGGAACTCAGTTGGACTAGATGAAGTTTTGATAGATGTTTAATAAGCCACTCATATAAGTTTGTTTAACACAACCATGATAAAATATATGTAAGGACGTGATCTAATCTCGAGATGTGATACATAGACATGATATGATGGAAATCTAGAAATGGTTTAATAGATATCAAGGAATAATTGGTTAACCATGTACATGAATAATGATGATTAATGTGAAACTGTTGTTAATCTTGTGATGAATTCACTAGTAAATGATGTAGTTTAGTATGACCAATGAAATAAGATCATATGAATGAAACATGTTACACGAGGTGTTAATCTTAGTGCTTAACAAAGATGGAAAATATAGTTTGACAGCTAGCACAACATAATGATTATGACACCTTGATATAATGGGTTGACTTTAGTTAACTCCTTTAGAACACGGTAATTTGATGTGGGAACCCTAATGTATGGGTAAAGATAAGGATGCAACCCTAACATATTAGATATGCCATGACATAACCAGAGTTTCTAAACCCTTGCTTCAATCCTTTATGAAGAGGTGTTTCACCTTAGATGTTTTAAAACCTCCTAATGGTAGTTTGGAGATGGATATGGAGCTTTGTTTTTGGATATGTTGCACCTAAGATAGTTTCCTACATATGGAAGAAGATCCTTAGTTTTTATGTGGGGTATGAGTATGGCTCAATTTTGAGGACAAAATTTCTTTTAAGATGTATATGATGTGATGGGTTGGATTTTCAGGCTTAATTCCAAGGATGAAATTTCTTTTAAGGTGTGCAGGATGTGATGGAGTGGACTTTTGAGATCCTAAATATCAAGGACATAAGTGAATCAATGTGTTTAGTTTATAATATCAGGAATTACAAGATTTTTGGGTAAAGTTGCTTTCTTGATTAATGTCGATATCATGATTAATGTATTATGTATGTTGGGCCACGATGTAAGATTATTTATAACCTGAGTTGTAACACATCTTTGTCACGCGCCCTTGAGAAGGGAGATGCCACAGATTGTGCACGTGGAACCTTAGTAGCTCTTAGATGGTTAGATTGGAGAGTTAAGATGATGCCTCCTCTCTGTCAGTTAGATAAGGGAGTGGAGCACTTTAGCGCTCAGACCTCTGCACGTTGTGATCATGGCATGGGAAAGAATGGTGAGTGGGTGTATGTATTAGCCTTTCCAAGACCTACAAATCGAGTCCTCATTTGTGGTGTCAAGGACCTGTAGTTAAACCTTCTCTTCATCAGCCTCTCCACCAACGGGTTAGATAAGGAAGAAGGAAGCAGATAGGAAGGGGATGATAGGAAGTTAGAAGGAGAAGCAAGATGAGACTAAGAAGAGGTGATCCCCATCATTGACAGAAACTACCATGGTGGCTTATGGCGGAAATGAAGCTCAGTTCATTGAAGAAGAGGAGCAGACTCAACATGGTTTTCAGATCTCGCTACTACAAGCTGATCACTGGCACGAGTTCCTGAAGGATGACCCCGGGTCGTCGAAGGAGGAGGAGAGGGTCTTCTTTTTGAGAACCTGCGGGTACGGCGGTGCTTTCCCTATCGTACAACGGAGGAGACTAGCACAGAGATAGGTGCTGGACTCTGAGATCATGAGGGTATGTGCCAGATGCCGCTGCTGCTTCATCTGACAAGACAGAGCGCACGTGATCTTAGCCGAGAAGGAAGGGAGCGGCGTTGATGATCTTCCGTGGTGGCCATTTTATGCCAGAACAGAAAGGGGCCTCATCAGAGCAGACCAAGCCGTACGGCGGCGCCTGCGTTGCAGGATCGTTCGCTTGCGTGGAGCAGACAAGATCAGAGATCGAGTTGGAATCGCCAACCGTCTTGAGCATCTCTGGAGGACACCTCGTCGAGGTCTTATCGTCCAATGGCGATGCTAGGAGGAGCTTCCCCCACCCCTCCTCCAATCGCTGTAGTAGTAGTTTCCGCCAGAGACCTGCCCATAGTGAAGGAGATAGGGAAATGCCAGATCCTACATAGCGGAAGAGGCCGTGAGAGTACGAGAGGGACACAGTCCAGTCAAATGAACTAAACCCCGCCGGATCTGGGCTCCGAGGCGGAGGCTCTCACATGCGCTGAGGACAGATGGAGTGGGTGTCAAATGAGAGAATGAAGGAAACGGGGAAAGAAAGAAAGGACAGTGGACCGGCCCAGATCACAGACCGTCCGGCTCAAGAGAACCAAGGCAAAGAGGTGCGGGTTTTAGTGGCCAGGTGTTGGCATCCAATTGGACCAATGAAGGTAAATCTTCAGTAAATTACCAGTTCTTATATAATTTATAGAAATTAGCCCGATGATCATAAAAATACAAATAAAGTATCAAAATGTTCAAAATAATAAGTAGAACAACATGAGATCATAACACCAGCCTTTTGATGCACTAATTATAGTGATATCATGTAAGTTACGAAATGCTTGTTTCATAGATAATAAATATCAAACGATGTTATAAAATTATGATAGCATGTCAATAAGTCTATAATAATGTTAATAGTGCACCTGATGTCAGTAATGACCATGTTGATGCACGAAATTATGTATTTTTCTCTATATGGCTAATTAGGCTAATAACCCTAAGTTAAATGCAATAAATATATACATGCTCAATAAATGAGGAAATTCACAGAACATCGTCATATATGTAACTGAAAGATAATATGCAAATATGAGATCAATTTTGTACGTGAAGTTCATGTTATATGAAGATAACCCTTAATACATGTGATGTAACCCTGATATGGTTAATGAAAGTAACATAATGTTAAATACGTTCACATAATAATGTGACACATGAGTATATCTAGTTGATGAAGTATAATATGGAATATGACATCAGTAAGATAAATCTAAGACAAGAATGCAAGTAATAAAGGAAATATACTAATGAGATAAGGTAAACCCTAAAATGGACATAAGTAGGGTTAAGATGATGTGAACCTGATGGTGATATATGATCTTGTCTTAATCAGGATTGACCAAAGATATAGTTGACATGAGGAATATGATGATTAGGATGTCTCTTTTCAAGGTACACCATTACCTCTTACTTGTCTTATTATAAAATATGCTTGTGTTATATGTGTACTAGAATACTTGGCATATGATATTGGATGAATGATTGTTTTTATATGATATCTGGCTTGATTTTCGATATTTATGGCTATGAACACATGAAACATAATATGTCTATTCCATTATATGAAAGCACTATATCTCTTTGGTAAGCACAGTGCTAGTGAGTGATATATCTTTTTCGTAAGCATATCATGAGTCCTAGATGCATCTATCCCACTGGTAGGCAGATGCACAAGCATATAATGGAAAATGAGCTTAAAATATGTGTTCTCTTTTGTTAATGAACATCTTTGTGCAAGTATACACTTTTTATTATATTTATTTAATGTTGCCAAGTATTAATTATATCTTATTGCCAAGATATGATGAGAGGTATATAAAAGACATGTAGGCATACTTATTACAATATTCTTGAATATTGTGCTGACGTGTACCACATGTAATCTTTTTTTAGGTTGTGGTTATGCTCTTGAAGATCCAGGATAGTTGAGGGTTGTGTGGCGAGCTGATGTACATGTGGACTTGTTGTCTTAAGATCCTGTTGTTTAGTGATAGTACATGTATATGTATAAGTTTTCTGTTCAATATGTAATATCAAATGTTGTAACAATTCATGTTGTAATTATATGTTGAATGGTGAACATGTGTTGTATGGTTTTATTATTGTTCATGTGCACGTGCTACTGATTGTTTCCTTCTGACTTCCTCTGATTTTCTTCTTCTTAGCCTAGTGTGGGGCGTTTAAATTGGGATTCTCACTGAGGTGATGGTTTCAATTTAGATGTCAAACATTAGATTAAGTTTTAGAAAATCCGGGGACGTCACACCCACCTCTATAGATAGTCCACATAGACTAATGGGAACTCTAGTCATCCTGAAGAATGAACTAGAAGGAGTTGACCCCTTCTGTCGGTGTACTAGTCACAGACACAGTCTCCCACCACCAGTTGCTTTTCTATAGTTGTCTTTCCCTTGTTGTTTGTCCCTATATGGGTAGAACTTGCTTAGGCTATCTCACTTACAAAAACCAGAGCGGACAACAACTTTACAGAGCAACTAATATTCTGAGTTGTGTCTCTAGAGAAGCGCCTTGTATCCCTCTATTTATAATAGATCATAGGGTTACGGTTCCCAGTATGTCCAGGAGTAGAAGGGTCTGAAATTTCCATGAATAATTTACACGGCAGTAGGCGAACTGGTCATTTCATAACTAAAATGGTCATTTGGGAGTGTGAGCTGATCGATTCACTAGTGAACTGGTCAGTTGGGAGTGTGAGCGGATGGGTTCACCCAGTGAACTGGTCCTTTCTCTTACCAGACCTTCCTGCAATTGACTTTCCTTATTCGTTTCTAATTAACACAAATATTAATTCTTCTCCCAATCAAATTGAACAAGTGAAATGAAAAACGTTTCTCACAAATTGAGAAAATCTAACACTGCTCGTTTGTTCCAAGGGAACCAATCAGTTCACCATAGTAAATTGGTCATCTCACTGACCATGAGCTGATCAGTTTACCCAGCGAACCGGTCGATTGGTGGTCCAGATTGTGCAGAACACAATCAATTCAGTTCTCAATAAATATGACACTCTAATGAGTTGGTTCAACACTTGAACTTGATGATTCTGAGTCAAGTCTATTGATTTAATGTTTAATTGAGTACCTAAATACTTTAGTAATTAATCCAAACATCATTCATGGATAAAATCCTCTTCCATGTTAATCCTTTGTGTGTGACCCTATAGATCCCATTTCACGTTGGCAGTGAATGTCCATAACTAGCTTATGACATCACAAGCAAAGAGCGATACCTAGTCACAAATTAGTGCTACCCAAGTGAAAAGGAAAGTTGGAGAACAACTTTCAATCCTATAGTCTGTGATTGGTGTTCCAGTGAATGTATAATTCATTTGTCTCTGATGTCCTAAATGAACTCAAGGCATAGAGTCATCATCCTTTCAACGTTCATTCATGTTTCTTGAACTAGAGTAGACTGTTTGAGATACGTGTGACATCAATATCATATATTGATTCACATGTGCATGAACATATGTTTCTCAGTCTCGCTTATCAAGTGGCATGGACATCAGACTCCCTTAGGAGGGGCAAATCCCATATCTATCACTCACAATCTATGTCATGCGTCAAAGTCACCCAATAATCACCATTATAACAACCCATGTTTCAGGACTGCGTTTAATGATGTCAAAGTATACCCAATCACATTTGATGAGTGCAGTAACTTTAGGTCTAAGAATCACAATCACCACCATCACTATGAGAGATGATTCTGACTACCATGTGATGGTTCCATGTATCACTCTCATGATGGGCCTGTCCGATACACTATTCTCTATCATGTATCTATGTGCTTGGTTTGATATCATATATCATGACTAATGAGACACTATCATCAACCAACACACACTCTAGTCTTGATATGTCATTGTTGTCTATCAACCTTCTATAATGACATCCATCCAGGGACATAACAAGAATGTACATACTCTTAGCATCCGTATGATCTCATTGTTTAGGTCCTTAACCTGAAGACATACATCATTGAGTATTGTTATTCTATAAACATTCATTATGCTCCATCATTTATCTCATAATCGATTGAGATAGAATAAATTGGAAGCTTGCTTTTGATATTTCTCAAATCAATCAGAACATATGCCAATCCAATCATCATATGATTGGCTCTCTGGGCATTCATACCAATAGGGACATCAAAAATGGTATTAGAGAAAGAATAATAGCAAATCTTATTATTCACTCATAACAGAACTCAAACTAAAATACACCTTGATCTTGAAATTAAGGTTAGAAGAATTATCTTTTAGAGACTAGATCTGACTTAACCCCTAGGTTTGAACTTAGATTATGAAATATATTCATAGACTATTGATTGTTGAAAATCATGTTTTCAAATGTCTATTATCCCTTATAATGTCGAGGTATGTGACATTACATTATTTGGATATGATTGACATCATAGGAAGAGAAACCCTTGATATATGTGCATGTTTGTTTATGAGTATCAACACTAATCTACACCTAAATCTCACCCTTTTTGCCAGGTGATATGACACTAAACTCTCTACTATGTGTGCGACACTCAGTTTGCAGATTTGGTTTTATTCTCAACTGATTAGTGTTAGAATAGGAGGTAGTCATGCAACTAGACACATATTTTATTCATAAAATACAATATAATATTTATTATATATGTAACTAAATGCGTAAATGTGACCCTACATGTAAGACTAGAAGTTAGTCTAGAAGGGAGAGTAGTAATAGATTATATGTATATAGCCATATCTTAATGTGTGATAGTTAGAATTATGGATGATACTAGAAATAATGATACAAATTTTCCATAAAAATATAAGATGGTTTATGATAATAAAAGTTGGATTTGAGTTTAGTTTTGTGTATTTTACTTAACCTTTGATAATGCAATTATGTAGTCTTTTCTAAGTTAAGATTGAAAAAGACAAGGATGCGAGTCAGCATGACTATCAAGTTCTTTTACAAAAGAGTACATCTAGTGTTAGGACCGATTGTAAGGTTAACTTTATAGATGACAAGGCCCATGGGGAGAATGTCAAAGAACCTAAACTCCAAGATATGATAATTATGCGAAATATTTAACATGACATGTCCAAAACTAGACTAATCTTGAGTAAATGAGTCATTGCTTTATCATGATTCCTATAATACTATTGAACTATAGGTATCCTTGGTATTAACCAACCCGAGCATTTGAGAGAGGATGATGATTACATATGAATTTGAATATAAGTACTAGTCATCTAGGTAAGGGTGAGAAAGTTTGAAGACCCTATAAGAAGTAAATGATGCTAGTTTGCCATGAAGCCTCATGCTTATGTTGTTGTTTCCCAAAATAGTACTCTAGTGGTGTATATAAGAGAGCATGAACTAGGAAAATAATATTTCATGCATAGATATCTATGAAGAGAATGTTAGACCATGCCAGTTTGGTTTGTGATTGATTGGGAAATCTTGTGAAGATGATTACTAGTGACAAATAGGTAAACCTAAGAACCCTAAATTAATGATGGAAGATAAAGTTTGTACATATGAGATACTCATATAGTTGAGTGTGTTCAAAGAGATAGAGTGTAATGACCCCGCCTTCCGGTAACCCCCAATTAAGGGAGACCAAGAGGTCAGAGCCGTTATCCCAATTTCCCGGATCAATGGTTCGAAAAATAATCAGTAATAATTACTAAATTCTACCATGACTATACTGAAAGCTGGAATAAAATAAAAATTTGCATACCTTTTTGAAAAACTTGGAAATCTAACTTCTATCCACATCTAAACTCTATTCTAACTAATCCTCCTTGCACTTTATTTCTTAATTTCACAATATGCCACTTTACTGTTTTCCCTTTTCAATTTGTACCTAAAACGCCGACAAACAAAACGTCGTTCAGCATAAATGAATATGCCGGTATGGGGGGACAACCAAAATTGTGCAACTATGGTAACAATGTAAGCAACCAAATATCATTTAACAATCAAGGTTACGTTTTAAGCAATACTACTCAATCCAAACCTATCCCCTATCTCTGTGTTGTCCCTGTAGTGGACGGGGATACTACCTCTCTCATATGGTAGATCCTTACCCCCATGGTCCTACCTCACAGATAGCCATTACTTAGGGTTGTGGAGTCACATGGCCCTACCCAAAGGTAGCCCAATCTCTCACTCATGGTGACTTGATGAACCTACCCCATAGCTAGCCATGTACTAAGCCATCCAATGACCTGATGGACCTGCCCCATTGCTAGCCATGTACTAGATAAACCTTTAAAGCTACAGAGGGGACTTGGATCTGAGCTAGTAGGCATATATCTTATGTGATAGTCATATCCACATTATAGTATGCAAGAATTAAATTCATCAAACAATTTAATTCAAGCCACCGGTGAAAACTTCAGAAATCCTTGGAAAACTAATTTGGGATATTCCTAAGCATAACCACATACCTGATCCAGAGCAACTTGATGTCCAAGCAATAATGTTCAAGAACAATCAAATAAGCAATCAACAATATCCTGAAATTAATGCATGACATCCAAGTGTCATTGTTTTATCCAAAACATTCTCAATATTGACTTGGATTCTACCTTAAGATGTCTAGGCCAACTTTAGGGTTTTATTAGGGTTTTAGCCTCCATAAATATTTTATCACTTTTAATGCCCTTTTAGTTCACAAACCCTAATTCCAACATCATAGGCACAATTGAATGTCAGCTAAGTCTATTATGCCTCTTTTACACTAAAACTACCATCTTTATCCTTTTAAGTCTTGACATGATCATTAAGGCCAATTATCATCTTTGGTTTCTTCTGGATTAACAACTCAAAATTCATTATGGTCTAATTCACATATGAAATCTATTTATTTCTAATTAATCCATTAGAAAACCCTAATTACCAAATTAAGGGTATTTATCCACAATTAGGAACTTTTATACTTAAAATAGCTAGAATCATGAAATCTCAGTTCTATCCATGGATTCAAACAATTAAAGCCATTAATAATCATTATTACTAACATTAGGGTTTCAAGGCCCATTAAAGCTTATTTATGTACATGGAACCCTAAATTATTCAAACTATGCATAAAGATTATCCTTTTGGATCTAATGTGTCCTTTTTATAATGAATAGGTTAATATCAACTTTAAACATCCATATAACCCTTCCCAATTCATTAATCATCATAAATTAGGGTTTCTTAATCATTAATGCATTAAAGTTGATATCTTCAACTACTTTTCGAATTGCAAGAGGAATTAAGATCTAAATCTATTTTTAATGGATTCCTCACATTTTTCTAAGAAAAATTCATATATAATTTGCTTTAATCCAAGCTATTGGTAACTAGTTACGAATTTTATAAATTAAAGTACCTCTTGGCCAATGGCAGAGCGCCATGTGTTCTTTGTATTCCATTTTCTTAGCTCGCAAACCCCCGTGTGGATCCGCCTACTCGGCTACCCAATCTAGGCCTTTGTCTTCCTCGTAGGTGTGCATGGGACGGGGTCGGTTCCCCTATTTCCTCTGTGAAATAGAGGACCCGCCGCACGGCCTTCTCTTCTTCTCCTAGTGGCTCGCGGGCAAGAAGATCATGGCTGGGAGTCTGCCTCCCTTCCTGCCATCACCAAAAGTGAAAATTAGTGTTGGGTTCCCACTACAGGGGTCAGATTACCCATCACACTACTGTCGTTGCCCATCGTGCCTTGAGTGTCTACAGGAGAGAATCTGGTCGTGGGTGACTTGTCGGTAGCGGCTAGCGAAGAAATTGGAGAGGAGGAAAAGAAACAATGGTCACATAGAGTCTTACAACGATTTCATCTTCTCTCAGAGGGGCCTATGGTCCCCCTCCTTTTATAGCCTTGGGCTATGGCTCGCTGCAGCTTCTGAGCAAATTGGGCAAATCCGATAGGATCCCTAAAACCACTACAAACCTAGGATCACTTGCCTCCTCTTGTGCTCCCGAGGGTATTGCGATAAATTTAAACTCCTCTCGTGCCCTCAATCACGAGAAATCAAGTTCGGCAAATAGCTTGTCTGGCCACAAATTCTCGCCTTCCAATTAAGGCAAGGAATAGCCCAGCACCGTTGGATTTCAGATCTAACGGTCCATGTTACTCGCGTTCAACTAATATTGTGACATTGATACTTTCCTCTTATATTATCTCCACTTTAGGGATTTTTATACAATCCATATCTCTTAAACCACTGATCCAATTAATCCCAAATTTTGAGGGAAAGTCTATAAAGACTTAATCTACAATTTTACGAAGTTTGAGTCCAAAAAGAGAAACGAAAACACTTTTTGATTCATATGCAAGTCAAAGACTTATAAGGCATATTTTATGCATTAAAACATATATTTTCTCTTTCCTCTTTTTCTATTTTCTTTATTTTGACTACCCTTACCATTAGTAATCACTTGTAAATGAAATATAATCAATTGTGGCTATCAATGCCACTTTCTAGAGATTTCTATACATTTCTCATAAATGTTTTGCTTAATATCCATTATATTGTATCTTTTTTCATTATTTGGACTTTTCTTCTTTTCTTCTCTTTTATATCCATTATTGGATAAATATAATAATAAGAATCACGAAATTCCTATCAAAGGGATAATTGCAAATAAGTTCATCCTTTGAAGGAAAGCATATAACCTTTTCAATTAAGTACATATTCATAAAATCATTACATTTCAATTATGAAAACATATGCAAAATTGGGGTTGTAACATCCTTCACCTCTTATAAGAATGTTTTCCTAAAAAATCCATCAAGCATACAAACAATTCAGGAAGACTTTTCCATGTCCATCATTGGCCCCTATGTGGCTTTACCCTATCCATGGTGCTTCCAAAGAACCTTTATCATCACATATTCTTTTCTCTGAGTTCTTTCACCTTGGCATCTATAATCCTCACAGGTGACTCAAGACATTTCAACCTCCCTTGGGACTCACTAGGTTCATTTCTCAACACATGGCTTAGGTACCTCACATAGTGCTCTAAATTGGACACATGGAACTCATCGTACATCACGTTATCCTGAGGGGTAAGTTCGAACATAAATAACTCCACCAATCCATCTCAAATGGACCCATGTATCGGGGACTCAGCTTTCTCAGCTATAGCTCAGAGGGGTCAGATTTTCATATCACATATTCTCCCACAGTGAACTGCATGTTACTCTACTTTGCATCCGCTCATGACTCATGTCTTCCCTAGGCTCTCTTTCAACCATCACACGATCAAAGTGACTTCATCTGCACACACTGTTGTCTTTTTCTAACCTTCACGAGGTCCCCTCACCAACATCATCTTAATGAAGTGGTGACTTACACAACCTCCCTTACAAAGCTTCATTATATCCTGATACTCGCTATGGTGGTTAACATCACAACTTTCATAGGACAAGAACTGTCTCCATGTATCACCCTGAAAGAGAGCACACACTCCCTTCAGACCCTTTAGTCTGGACCATACTAATAATCAATTTGGGGTGATAAGCTGTACTATCATTGAGTTCTTCATGTACCTACTTCCACCGCATGGAAGTGAACCTTTAGATCACACTCAAGGACCTTTGAAATCGCATCATCATGTAGTTGAACCATCTGTCTCTCTTTTACATATAGTTCAACCGGTTATGTCCCTTAACAGTACTCCCTCTTTTTCTTAGATTATGTCATCTAGGTAAAGTGATCTTACCATAACCCATATTGCATCTTGACCTTCCTTGGTCCATGGGAGACTTACCACAACATCCATAGTGATGAACTCCCATTCCCTCTCAGGGACTCTTTATCCTCTATATCAACTCATTGGGTTACTGGTGTTCATCGTTCACCTCCTGGCATGCATGCGACAAGCCTCATAGAACTTCATCTTAGGTATCCAAAGTACTACTATCACTTACTATCTTAGTAGTACCACGGTATGTGGTGAACTTACAATCATGATCTCATGTATGTCATGATTCCTTAACGTTGATTCCTTAGAAACCCTAAAACACTCTAGTCGGGGTTTCATCACCTTCTTTTCCATAGAAGTGCATCTGAGGTTCTACAACCATCCTTCCATCAGGACAATCCCTAGGCTAGTGAACTAAGAAACCAAAAACTCGATCAATGATCTCGTTACATCTGAGTGTTAGCCAAACATATCTCACAAACTTAGGGTTCACCTAACCACCTCTTCTAGCCTTTCCACTAGCTAGACTAAGTAGTTGCACCTCAACAAGAGCATCCATTACCACCTCACATCCTTATGTGTTAGGTAATGTTGAAGACATACACCTCCATGTATTCCACTTATCATTTCATCTCAGATTTTAGGTCTATCATTATCAGGAAAACTTAGAGCTCATCCTCCTGGTTATCGAACTCAACCTTGTATAACTCATAAATCCCACATAGATCATGATAAGAACATCCTCATAAGATAACTACCTTAGTTCTCTTAATGTTTTTAAACCGTCCACATATCATACACTCCACAAGGGTACGTTATTACCTCTATCCTCATACCTCATAGCAATGTTTCCACTCACATCATCTTTATCCTTGGTGTATGGCATGTGTATTGTCCTATCTCTCACACCCATAACATGAGGAAATAAGCATTTGGAGGCCATCCAAACACAACGTTCTTCATGTTCCAAGAGTAGAGATGGTACATCCCACATTGCCAGTACACCTTTAAATCTAACTTGAAATGTGCATCACATGTCTCTACATCATGAACATCTCAACATCAAGGTTACTTCCATGCAAACTGGTCTCGAACCCACTTGGGTCACCACACATTCCTTGGTCATCTCCTCTAGGTTTGTAAGGTGTCAGCACTTTTGGGGTCATCCCTCTTCCCTTATGCATCCAGAGAGTGCCCTCCTCATCTACCCTTTGGGTCCCATGAGTTCATGAAGATGATCAATCTCCTAACCCATGTCCCTCAGTCAATGATAGTTGTTACCACCCGACCCTATGTTCATGTGCAACTAGGGAATTAGGCAACTCCTACTCCCATCGGTCTTATCCCTAGCTGACCCTAGGGTAGACTTAGGATTCTAAAATAGTACATGTCCAACTTAGAACCTGATAACCTCCTATTTTAGTAGTTTATCTTAGTCTTATTCTTTAGTTTTCCATACTCTTTTTACGTTTATACTGTACATAAACCTAATTTTATCCCTTTTTGTAAATACATCATCAAACTAACTTTTTCCTTTTATACTTGCAGAAAAAGCACAAAAAAATCATAAAAGAATAAACCAGCCTCAAGGCCGAGTGAAGCCAAACGGTCCCAAGACCGCATGGAGTTCAAACGGTCCCAAGACCGCATGAAGCCAAACGGTCCCAAGACTGCATGGAGTTCAAACGGTCCCAAGACCGCATGAAGCCAAACGGTCCCAAGACCGCATGGAGTTCAAGACAAGGGCAAGAAAAAGCACAAAAAAATCATAAAAGAATAAACCAGCCTCAAGGCCGAGTGAAGCCAAACGGTCCCAAGACCGCATGGAGTTCAAATGGTCCCAAGACCGCATGAAGCCAAACGGTCCCAAGACCGCATGGAGTTCAAACGGTCCCAAGACCGCATGGAGCTCAAACGGTCCCGAGACCGCATGAAGCCAAACGGTCCCAAAACCGCATGGAGTTCAAACGGTCCCAAGACCGCATGAAGCCAAACGGTCCCAAGACCGCATGGAGTTCAAACGGTCCCGAGACCGCATGAAGCCAAACGGTCCCAAGACCGCATGGAGTTCAAACGGTCCCAAGACCGCATGAAGCCAAACGGTCCCAAGACCGCATGGAGTGCAAACGGTCCCAAGACCGTTTGACGCCAAACGATCTCAAAACCGTTTGACGCCAAACGGTCTCAAGACCGTTTGACGCCAAACGACCTCAAGACCGTTTGACGCCAAACGATCTCAAGACCGTTTGATGCCAAACGGTCTCAAGACCGTTTGACGCCAAACGGTCTCAAGACCGTTTGAACCCAAACGATCTCCAGACCGTTTGGACCTCACTCAAGGCCTATAAATAAGACCTCAAGGGCCATCCCTGAGAAAGGTCCAGACGTCCAGAGGCTGTCTCTCTACTACCAGAACAACTCCATCCACCGCCCGAGGCTGCCGGTCTGAGACTCACGTTCCATTGCAAAGCTACCTTCTCTCTCATCAACAAAGAAGGTGAGAGGAGAAGATCCGTCGTCAAGCAAGCCACGAAGGGTGAAGATCGTTGCTCTCTCCACCAAGGGTTCAACCTTCTCTCCTCAGTGGAGATGATGTTCTTTCTATCTCTTCTTGCCTCCTCCTTTGTTGTTCCCTCTATGAGAAGCGAGTAGTTCCATCCACTGGGGCGTGGGGACTAGCCCCGCTGCCCATGTTTTGTACTTTGTACTAAAAAGATGTTATCCTTTCGTTTTAATACTAAATCGTTTCATACATGCTTGAATGATGGCCACGTTCTTGTATGCATCTATTGTCTTTTGTTGTGGTTTGTCTACGACCGCTCTCGAGACTCGAATACCGATTTAGTGTTGGTTTCTGGTGTGTGTATCCACCACGCATCCGTTTCGGTGTCTAGGAGTGTATCTCAAAGAGTGGAGTAAACTCAATATCATCTGTTGCACTTCCATCTGTATGGAAGTAACCTTGGTAAGTCGAGGAACACACTTTGCGAGGGGAATGATGTAAAGCATGTGACCATTTGATCGGGAATGGCTGGCGTTGCAACATTCCCGCACTTCTCGTAGCTAGGTTATCCGAATAGGAGACTAGGCCTACAAAGATACTATTCGATTTGATAATTATCGCTCGCTTGTTAGTTTTAGATGCACGTTTCATGAGGTTGAGTAAGATTCTCTCTTTGGAGACTACATATCTTCATTGACACGTAGAAATGTACCGAATGAGAGCTACTTAACCCTTGAAGGATGCGATGCATTGCTCTTGTCTTATAAGGCATCGATCTTGTGGAACATCGAAGGATGCAATGCATCACTCTTGTCTTACGAGGCATCGGTCTTGTGGAACATCCTTGGATGCAATGCATCACTCTTGTCTTATAAGGCATCGGTCTTGTGGAACATCCATGTATCTAGCTTATAAGTCTTGCCTGCTTAGTACATATACAATGCATGTGTAGCGGTGGTAAATACCTGCTTAACCCCAGTGGTTCATCATCATTTGTTAAATCTTAGTTTTACTTGCTTTATTTACTTTTCATGCTTTAGTCTAAAAACCAATCAAAATCCAACTTTTCGATATAAGTGCCAATTAGTAAAATAACTAAGTGAAGTGCTGTATGTTTTCCATCTTGTTTCTTGCAACAAGACCGTTGTCTTTTGGGTTCGATCCTAAATCTGTACTATGATAAGGCTTCCATACTCTTATGGGGTTGGAGTTGTTATCTAAGCACCAGTTCTAGGTAAACCTAGGGAAGATATAAATCCTCTCTAGGGTTTTTGGTGCAAATTTTGGGACTCCCATTGGAAGAGTAAAATCTTTTGGTGTAAGTCTCAAATCCATCAAAAAATGGCGCCGTTGCCGGGGACAACGGAACATTAGTATTTCACTTAGTTTATTTTTCTAGTTGGTTAGGATTTTACACTTTCTTTTTGAATCATAATTCACCATCTTCTTGAAGCTTTCATATTGTTTCTATTATCTAAAGGTGTTCTCTTTTCTTTACTCAGGTAGAACCCGTATATTCAATCACCGCATAATCGAGGATTCTCCCCTGATCCGGAGTTCGACTCCGAGGTAGAGAGAAGTTTCCACCGCAGAATCCGTCTCAATCGCCAACACGCTAGTCAAATGGCTGACGAATAGCATCAAGCCGCTTTGGTGATGGAGAGAGTCAATGCTGCTATAGCCGCACAACGGGCACAACTCATTGCAGACACCCGTGCCCAAATACAAGCGGAGATACGAGCAGAAGAGCAAGCCCGCATAAGAGCAGAGACCGAGGCTGCTCAGCTCGAATTACGAAACAAGAAACTAAGGGATTATGCTGTCCCGAAGAATTACGAAGACAACCACCCGGTCCTGCCTCCGATCATCAATATCCCAAACTTTGAGATCCGGACCCAGTGGATCCAGATTATGCAAGGAATTTCCTTCTCTGGAGGTTCAGGAGACGATTGCATGGACCATTTGAAACGGTTTAAGGCATTATGCCGCCTGGTCCCGCAAGCTGGCATTGCTTTCGATGCAATAATGCTCCACCTGTTTCATTTCACCTTATCTGGAAGGGCTTTGAGTTGGTACAACTCATTGGACAGAGAACCCATCATAACCACTTGGGCCCCTCTAGAGGAAAAATTCTTGGAGAAGTTCTTTCCACCCTCGCTTACCTATGAAATTAGAGGGCAGATCAACCATTTCTCCCAGCTACCTGGAGAAACCCTCGCTGAGGCATGGGAAAGATTCAAGGAACTTCTACGCAAATGCCCTCATCATGGAATTTCACAGAATCAATTGATTGAAACTTTTTATCGGGGGGTAAGCGATGACATTAAACAGTTCCTAGATTCCTCATCTGGAGGAAATTTCATGAGGAAAAACTATGAAGATGCCTGGAAGATCGTTACCTTAGGAGCCGAAAACTAGTCCAATTGGGGGCGGTCAGCCGGAAAAGGCGTCTTAAAAGTCTTTAAAGCTGAAGAATCTATGGAACTAAAGTCAATAGCCGAGGCTTTGAAGACAATCGCTCATAAACAACAAACCCTTGAAACAACTCTAGGGGAAATTGATAAGAAGAAAACCCCGCTGGTTCATCAAGTCAAAGCCGTCACAGGATCCTGTGAGGCTTGTCATGCTTCGGATCATCCGACTCTTTCCTGCGGAATGCTCTATAATGTGATGATGGATCTGCATCCACCACCACAATCCTATGAGGCCATCACTAATCAGGCTGAAGATCAGATTCCGGAGCAAGTCAACTCCATCCATACTATTCCCGGACAAGTTTATTATAATCCCAGTCAACCAAGGAACCATCCTGGGTTCCAGTATGGAAATCCTTCTGGAACTGCGAATCCGCAACATCAGACACAAGGGGGATTTGACAGTAGGCTGCCTCCTGGGTTTCCAAACAATTTTAACCAAAATCAAGGGAACCCAAGGAACAATTTCCCTAGGGCTAACTACCCTAGAAATCAATCAGCCTACTATCAGTACACTCATTCCCCGCTTCACCCAAAGTTGCATACTCAATAGTCCCAACAACAAAACCCTCAGAAAAATGCTACCGTGCAACCGGAAGATGAACTATCTTCAATAAGACAGATGCTGCAATCTCAGCAAACCATGCTGGCCAACCAACAAGCTCAACAGAAGGCAGTTGAAGCACAGCTTGCCCAGATTGCTGTACAATTGAAACCCCCAACAGGCACTTTCGCTGGGCAGCCCGAATCGAACCCTAAACATGGGCCGAATGGACATGAGCAATCAAATACTATGCCAACAGCATAACAATGTTTTAACTTCATCGAGCCAGTGACATAAAACCAAGGCGCTTCTTGGGAGGCAACCCAAGACCTGAGTATCATCTTTTCTATTTCTAGTCTTTTATTTTCTTGCTTTCTCTAAGTTCTTTCATCATTACTTAAAAAAAATATAAATAAATACAAAAAATCTACATAATCAAAACTACAAAAACAATACATAATACAAACAACATAAAAATTCATAAACCAAAATACAAAAAAAAATATATATATATATACATACTCAAAAATAAACATATAAACCCTTTGTGCCCCTCCAAATGGTCTCCAAACCGTTTGGAGCCAAACGGTCTTGAAACCGTTTGGACTCCAAACGGTCTTCAAACCGTTTGGAGCCAAACGGTCTTGAAACCGTTTGGACTCCAACCGGTCTTCAAACCGTTTGGAGCCAAACGGTCCTGAAACCGTTTGAACTCCAAACGGTCTCCAAACCGTTTGGAGCCAAACGGTCTCCAAACCGTTTGGAGCCCAAACGGTCCTCAAACCGTTTGAGACCAAACGGTCTTGAAACCGTTTGGGACCAAACGGTCTTGAGACCGCTTGGGACCAAGCGGTCTTCAAACCATTTGGAATACAAAAGGTCACCAACCAATCACTATAAATATCAACCCTACCCCTCCGTCTTTCTCTCTTCGAACCTTCGAATTCTCAAAAGCTTTCGTGCGAAGAATCTCGTTCTTGCTCCTGTTGCATCCGCGCAAGCTTCTCACCCGTTCGTCCATCCACCTCCCGCAAGGTAGTCCGGCGACTACAAGCACGCTGCTCACTCCGACGTCTCTTTCGCCACCATCGCAGTCATCATCGAACGAGTTCACCGACTCCTCTATCGCCTTCGTCGCCGCGCCGTTCTGTCGCCACCATCATGGCGCCAGTTGCCGTTTCCTTTACCATCGCGCGACGTCTCTTGCTCCGCCATCGCCATCGCCGTCGCTGTCGAAGGATTTCACCGACTCTCCCACCGCTTTCATCGCCGTCGCCGTTCTTCTCATCGTTTTCGAAGGCGCCGACGCGTTCTTCACCTTCGCGCCGTTCCACCTTCTCCCGCGCCGGCGACCTGCGACTCTTCGCTTTCCAAACGGTCTCGACACCGTTTGGGACCAAACGGTCCTGAAACCGTTTGGAACCAAACGGTCCTGAAACCGTTTGGAACCAAATGGTCCTCAAACCGTTTGGAACCAAACGGTCCTGAAACCGTTTGGTCTTCGTTTCCCTTTTGCTTTCACAAAATATAAAAGATATAACTACAAATCAAATTTACATTGTTTCAAATCTTCTCTAATTATGAAACTCTTATTTTTTTCAGAAATGGCGTCACCAGCGAACAAAACTTCCGGCTCAGGAACTGCCCCTTCTCTGACAAGGGAGCAGATGATGGAAGAGCGAGACAGGCTCATACAGATCAGGGACACTTACAACACCACCAGAGCCGTCCCTCCCAAGACCAAGATCATCGACGTCCTGTGTGAGATAACCCGCCTCACCAAATGCTTGGGTGAGGCCCCTGAAGAGGACATCGAGCACATCTCTTTTGACGATGATGAAGGATCGGACTACATACCGAATCCCGATGAAGACTCCTCTGCCCAAGAGACAGAGGGAAAATGCAAAGCTGCAAAGGCTGCATCTGGGCAGCCCCCCAAGAGGGCAAGAAAACAAGTCCACCCTCTATCTGCCATGGACCAACCCTTCGCCAAACCATCCACCTTTGCTGCTACCACTACCACCCCTGCAGCTACCATCCCTACCACCTTCATTCCCATTACCGCCCCAATACCACCACCAGAGCACCTATCCATCCAAACCTCCATCACCACCGATAAAACCCTTAAACCAACCAAGTATGTTTGCTCCAGCATACTAGCTAAAATGGGAATTCACGAGTGCATCTTCAAAGTGCTACAAAAAGCCAACCTTACTAGGTTGTGCTTAATACCTGAAATATCCTACCTTGAGCCCACAGCGGAATTCTTCTCCTACCTGACAAAGGAGCCCGTCGACATTGCAGATAGGTCACGGGATGGGGGTGATAGAAGGATTGTCACCCAAATCTTTGGTAGCAACGTCGTCTTAACAGAGAATATGCTAAATTCAATATTCATTGACGACCTGGAGCAGCTACAAAAGGCCAAATTAGTGGGAACTGATCATCCAGAATTCAACCGCCACACATTCTGGAAAAGCTTAACTGGGATTCCCACATACGACGCCAAAACATGCAAAGCGTCCAACATACACTCCGGATTTGTGCGCACTCTGCACAAAATCCTAGCTGGCGCACTTTTTCCAAGAACGGAAGGAGGAAACGTTACAATATCAGACCTCTTTGTCCTCTGGTCTATCCTCAACGGAAGGCCAGTCAACATCGGACGGTTGATGGTCCAGAAATTATCCGCCGCCTTCATAGGGAAAGAGATCTGTTTGGGGGGCCATGTCACATCCATAATTAATTTTTTTAAGATGGACAGGCTATTACCCCAATGCACGCAAATAAAGGGCGACATCCTTACAAACGAACAATCTTTGAAAAATTCGTTTATAATCAAAGAAAAGGATGGAAAGTTACACTATGTATTCTGCCCGATGGTTAAGTCATCAAGAACCCTCCTTCCGTTACCGGAGCTAGCACACTATGATATGACACAACTCCTCTTTTCTGACGAGGAGCTTGCTCATCTACTAGCTTCGGTCACACCCGCTGAAAAGAAACAAACTGCGGGCCCAACTGAAATGAGCATCACAGCTCCGACAGCTCGACCTACAAAAGTCCCTGTCAAACGACCTTCTAGAAGGTTGCTGCAGGCCCAACAGCTGTCGGGGACACCAACGTCCCGCCCAAAACCGGACGACGAGCGGTTCAACGATGAAATCTTAACAACTTCCTCATTTGACTCTTTCATCCAGAGTCTAAATGAGCAGCTCTCCGCTGCCCCCACCACTACTTTCCTCCCCACATCCACGCCAGCATTCATACCCACCCTAACATCGGGCTTCCCTTTCCCCACCTCCATGCCCGAATTCACCACCTTTCCATTCACATCCACAGTTCCCACCCCTTCATCATCAATGCCACCTTTTTCGCCACAAATACCACCGCTCTTCACATCCGCCACCACCCCGACACCGCTGGTGACTTCATCAACAGTCACTACGCAGTTCGGGACATCATCAATGTCTCCTCCGCAAGACACTACCACCATCCCACATAGGCCCCAGCCACATCACCCTTCCGCCTCTGGGGTCCCCATAACTAACATCGGTGAGGAATTCGGCCGTCAATTTGACGTTGTCCGAAACCTCCTCACCGATCCTTCTAACCTATTACATTCTATTTTTTCTTGTGTACATGACTTATCTAAACAGGTAACCAGGATCGACAACCAACACCGAGCTCTGCCTGTCGTCCTACAAGGCATCCAGCAACGACAGGATGAAGTGGCTAAGCAAGTTGAGCATATCAACAGCCACACCAACAACCTGCCAGACCTGATCCTTGAGGCAACGCGACAACAAGAAGCTATGACAAGAAAAGTCGATGAGATCTCTAACCAGACTCACCCTCTGCAAGAGAATCTCCGCAAGCTTGAGCAGAATCAAGAAGAGCTAAGCACGCGCCTGGCTACCATCGACGAAACAATCATGCAGCTCCATCATCATCAAGAGGAAGCAAATATCAATGAAAGACAACAACTACGTGCCCAAGTCATAGATCTGACAGCACGCCTCCTCTCCGCCGAGGGCAGATACACAGATCTCAAAGAAGCCCACGACGCACTGCTTGAGAAACACGAACATCTGCAAGTGGCTTTCGATGAGCTACAAGCCACTCACCGGCGGTGTAAAAAGTCGACTAACAAGAAGACAACCGACGAAGCTGCGGCCGACAACGACGATGATGATGAAAAAGAAGACGAATCCGATTCATCTGCTGACTCCAATAAAGACACATCTTCAGGAGACAAGCACGATGACGGTGAAGACCCCGGGAACGCAACAGGACCCTCCCATAAAGGGTCTGATAAAGGTCACCAGGAAAGTGACTACCACCCCAAGTCCCCACAACATGACAACGTAAACATTTCTTACGGGGACCAATTATTTGATTACTCCGCTATGGGGTCAATGGGGGAAGCTGCCAAGGATGCGGCCTTCACTGAGCTCCAACAATGCATACTAGGAGCCAGCGCTACCTCGCCAAAAACTTCTCCCCCCTCCTCAACACCTTCTCCCCCTTACCTAGACGAGGCAGACCGAGTGAGTCTAGATACTGACGCAGATCTTGACTCCGCCTCCGATCTAGACGACAACCTCAAAGGCCATGAAGAGGCCCCCGAACAGCACACCTCCCCTCCACCACAAGACCTCCCCCCGCCACCTCCTGTCCCACAAAAAATGCACGATCTTGATACGACAGCCATCTCTACTTTAGATGCTCAGGACATCTTCATCCTGAACACTATAGTAGACGATGCAAAAGCGGGGGACGACATAGTTTACAACAATACAAAAACCAGGCGTACATTAACACGTGAAAATTTTCGTTGCATCCTCCGACCCCGGTCTACGATGCCAATGCCAATCTTCCGTGTCCTCCTCGCCAACTGTATAGAAATCTATAGAAGTAAACAGCGGATACAACCAGCCTTCAACGCTTCACCCGCATTGTCTTTTGGCCTTTTACACAAAAGCTTGCGCGCGAGGTCGATTGAGCGGCTGCGTGCCGGTTTAGCGCGTCGGGCATGCTATATCACAATGCCTTTCCAAGTCTCGGACCACTGGCTTTTTATGATAGTGGATACCGAAGTAAGGGACGCTAAAGTTTACAACTTCAATAGCGCCGAGCTACCAGCCGGCATAATAAACTTCGTCGGAGACGCAGCAGGTGAAGCCCGGTGTATACCCTTCCAGCTGCTCAAAGTAATCTGGGTTGTACGCCCTTCTCTTCGTCAAAACTGGAGCCAACCCTGGTTCAGAATCATTAACCCTCCAGTTCAAGCCACCACGGGATCTGGGGACATCGCTTTCTACACCATCCGACATATCCAAGCGCTGAACCAAGAAATTCCTTTCACCGACTTGGCAGCTGAAGACTTCCATTCGTTACGAGGACGCTACGCCATGGAGCTCATCTGTGATAGAAGATATTTCAACGATCCGACTATGTCACCAGATGATGTTCCAAGGTATCTCTACTCAGCTGTACAACGTCGACAACGGCGACCCTTCCGCCAAATTCTGAAAGAGTCTGAACAACACAACTTGCCAGAAGAAGATACCAGCAAGAACGATCCTGCTTACACCACTAAACCAACTTTTCCTGATTTTGATCGCGATTCTTGCAAAGGTCTCACCGACCTTGAAATGCGCATCATCATGGCGAATCTCTCCGCAGAAAAAGATGGCATAGTATTCATGTCTCAAGACATTATCGTGATGGCCGATTCACTGCGAGAGACTTTACAAGATAAGGGGCAACTTTCTGTCAGTCTCATGACAGCTTACCAGTCTCAGATTGGCCAACATAATCCAGATACATACATGGCGTCCCCATACATGAAGGATGATCTACTCAAACTCAAAAACTTCGGCACAACGGAAGCGTTGATCGCATATCTCCAACATACAACGCCGAAGTTCATCATGTTACCAATCCTGCATCAAGAGCACTGGATTCTTCTGGCAACTAACCTCCAAGACGGAACAACTACAATATACAACAGTTCCGACAGCTAGTTCAACGCCCGACAACGACACTACGTCGTAACGCCCAAGACGCCAACAGAAGAAACGGCAAAAGAGTGCGCTGCGAAATTAATAGAGCTTCTGAGTTTGCACACTAAGGCATACAGCAAGGAACACTTCAATCGCCCCGCCTTCTGCCACAAATGCCCCCAGCAAATACGACAATCCAACGACTGCGGCTTCCACATCCTCTACTGGATGTACACCATAATCGTTCTCCAAAGACCAGTGGAGGAAATGACTGACGTGGACTACCACGCCTTACGTGGGCAGTTCACATCTACACTACTCCGTTCTCCAGGGGAAAACGAAAATCTACCTTAACCTGGAGCCCTTGTTCTAATGATTTCTCAACCTATCACTTTGCCACTCTGGGGACAGAGTGTGTGATAAGTTAGGGGGGGATACATTAGACAAGGGCTAGGTATCAACTTCTATACTCCCTTTTTCTTTAACACTTTCCATACATTTCTTCATTCTTAAAATCTTTTACAATTCTTTAAGTCTTAAGTCTTTTCACAATTCTCTTTCAAAAATAGTCACCTCAACTAACCCTAGAATCATGTTAGTCTCTACAAGTAAATATCACTCAGACATCAAATGGCGATTTATCAATTTCCACCTACTATGGATCCCATATTTTTGCTTCAATTCTTTATCTGACTCTCCACAGGTCAAAATCAGGGCAGAAATAAGCCGAGATCTCGAGGATGAGAGGGAAATTAGGCAACTTCAAAATCAAAAAGTTCTGCAAGTGGACCACAAACCAAATAAGTGCATGCTGAAAAACTTTAAGAACTACTTTCCTCTCTTCAAAATAAAAGAGGCTTGGCCGCCCAAAATAAATCCTCATTCCAAAACCCAAGCCTGTGAGTTTTTGAATAAAAGCCAGAGAGACGAATAAAATCATGAGAGTTGTGCCGCGCATAAGGACCTATATGAAGAACTGATAAAGGGCTCACCCGGCCGGCGCATTCCGCTGCCCTCACAAAGGCAGATGTGTCGCGTCCGGTAGTGAAACCCTAAAAGTTCCAAGTATATGAAAAGGCTCATAAAGGACTTGCCCGGCCGATACATTCAGCTGCCCTCATAAAGGCAGATGTGTCGTGCCCGGTAGTGAGATCCTAAAAATCATAGACAACCCCTCCCCCGCTTGAAAGGGAGCTACACTTCAAATCCTTTAGCCAACCCTCATACCCTCTCTAGCTTCCAGTAGGTTTCCAGAGAGGTATAAAGTTGATTAGAGTCAACGGCATGCACAAAATAAATGTGGTCCCAAGGCAAACTTTGAGATACGGAAAAACCTGAGATCCAAGCAACTCTCGAAATCCAAAGGAATCAAGGCATGTAATAAGCCTCGATATGACCCCTGGGGAACTCAGGTCAAGAATTTAAGCAAGAGTATGGAGATCCTAATTAAGATCGCCTCGCCATTTCATGTCTCAGCTCTATCTAACTTGAGGACAAGCTAGACTCTAAGTTAGGGGGGGTGATAACCTCCTATTTTAGTAGTTTATCTTAGTCTTATTCTTTAGTTTTCCATACTCTTTTTACGTTTATACTGTACATAAACCTAATTTTATCCCTTTTTGTAAATACATCATCAAACTAAATTTTTCCTTTTATACTTGCAGAAAAAGCACAAAAAAATCATAAAAGAATAAACCAGCCTCAAGGCCGAGTGAAGCCAAACGGTCCCAAGACCGCATGGAGTTCAAACGGTCCCAAGACCGCATGAAGCCAAACGGTCCCAAGACCGCATGGAGTTCAAACGGTCCCAAGACCGCATGAAGCCAAACGGTCCCAAGACCGCATGGAGTTCAAGACAAGGGCAAGAAAAAGCACAAAAAAATCATAAAAGAATAAACCAGCCTCAAGGCCGAGTGAAGCCAAACGGTCCCAAGACCGCATGGAGTTCAAACGGTCCCAAGACCGCATGAAGCCAAACGGTCCCAAGACCGCATGGAGTTCAAACGGTCCCAAGACCGCATGGAGCTCAAACGGTCCCGAGACCGCATGAAGCCAAACGGTCCCAAAACTGCATGGAGTTCAAACGGCCCCAAGACCACATGAAGCCAAACGGTCCCAAGACCGCATGGAGTTCAAACGGTCCCGAGACCGCATGAAGCCAAACGGTCCCAAGACCGCATGGAGTTCAAACGGTCCCAAGACCGCATGAAGCCAAACGGTCCCAAGACCGCATGGAGTGCAAACGGTCCCAAGACCGTTTGACGCCAAACGATCTCAAAACCGTTTGACGCCAAACGGTCTCAAGACCGTTTGACGCCAAACGACCTCAAGACCGTTTGACGCCAAACGATCTCAACACCGTTTGACGCCAAACGGTCTCAAGACCGTTTGACGCCAAACGACCTCAAGACCGTTTGACGCCAAACGATCTCAAGACCGTTTGACGCCAAACGGTCTCAAGACCGTTTGACGCCAAACGGTCTCAAGACCGTTTGAACCCAAACGATCTCCAGACCGTTTGGACCTCACTCAAGGCCTATAAATAAGACCTCAAGGGCCATCCCTGAGAAAGGTCCAGACGTCCAGAGGCTGTCTCTCTACTACCAGAACAACTCCATCCACCGCCCGAGGCTGCCGGTCTGAGACTCACGTTCCATTGCAAAGCTACCTTCTCTCTCATCAACAAAGAAGGTGAGAGGAGAAGATCCGTCGTCAAGAAAGCCACGAAGGGTGAAGATCGTTGCTCTCTCCACCAAGGGTTCAACCTTCTCTCCTCAGTGGAGATGATGTTCTTTCTATCTCTTCTTGCCTCCTCCTTTGTTGTTCCCTCTATGAGAAGCGAGTAGTTCCATCCACTGGGGCGCGGGGAGCCCCGCTGCCCATGTTTTGTACTTTGTACTAAAAAGATGTTATCCTTTCGTTTTAATACTAAATCATTTCATACATGCTTGAATGATGGCCACGTTCTTGTATGCATCTATTGTCTTTTGTTGTGGTTTGTCTACGACCGCTCTCGAGATTCGAATACCGATTTAGTGTTGGTTTCTGGTGTGTGTATCCACCACGCATCCGTTTCGGTGTCTAGCAGTGTATCTCAAAGAGTGGAGTAAACTCACTATCATCCGTTTCACTTCCATCGGTATGGAAGTAACCTTGGTAAGTCGAGGAACACACTTTGCGAGGGGAATGATGTAAAGCATGTGACCATTTCATCGGGAATGGCTGGCGTTGCAACATTCCCGCACTTCTCGTAGCTAGGTTATCCGAATAGGAGACTAGGCCTACAAAGATACTATTCGATTTGATAATTATCGCTCGCTTGTTAGTTTTAGATGCACGTTTCATGAGGTTGAGTAAGATTCTCTCTTTGGAGACTACATATCTTCATTGACACGTAGAAATGTACCGAATGAGAGCTACTTAACCCTTGAAGGATGCGATGCATTGCTCTTGTCTTATAAGGCATCAGTCTTGTGGAACATCGAAGGATGCAATGCATTGCTCTTGTCTTACGAGGCATCGGTCTTGTGGAACATCCTTGGATGCAATGCATCGCTCTTGTCTTATAAGGCATCGGTCTTGTGGAACATCCATGTATCTAGCTTATAAGTCTTGCCTGCTTAGTACATATACAATGCATGTGTAGCGGTGGTAAATACCTGCTTAACCCCAGTAATTCATCATCATTTGTTAAATCTTAGTTTTACTTGCTTTATTTACTTTTCATGCTTTAGTCTAAAAACCAATCAAAATCCAACTTTTCGATATAAGTGCCAATTAGTAAAATAACTAAGTGAAGTGCAGTATGTTTTCCATCTTGTTGCTTGCAACAAGACCGTTGTCTTTTGGGTTCGATCCTAAATCTGTACTATGATAAGGCTTCCATACTCTTATGGGGTTGGAGTTGTTATCTAAGCACCAGTTCTAGGTAAACCTAGGGAAGATATAAATCCTCTCTAGGGTTTTTGGTGCAAATTTTGGGACTCCCATTGGAAGAGTAAAATCTTTTGGTGTAAGTCTCAACTCCATCAGAACCTTACCCAAGTCTCAATAATATCTCTCTACATTCATGGTTTCACTTACATCCTTTCATAGGGGTCATGGTGACCTGCCTACCTTGGTTAGGCCCCATACTGGTTACCTCTATGGTAACACATCCACATGCACTTAGAGATGATTATCTATGGGTCTACATGTTTATTCTCATACTATGTACTCTCCACTTAGCTTCTCAAAATTCTGTGAGACCTCTTAAGGTTACCTACAAAAGGGTCCTCTCCCAGGATGGGAGGAAACTATCTCTTAATAGCAACCAAGGTCACAAACGTCCTTATGTCTAGGGTGTACATAAACATGAGCATGCTTAGACCTAGAAAGCCACTAAGGCACATAGCTAACAAACATACCACCTTCTAAACCATACTAGGTCTCCACGGTAGGTCATACTTGTTCTCATTCCTTCATATTGGACCATCATCATACATACATGTCTATGTCTGAATCTATATGTAGGGGTTCATCAAACATATACCTTAAACCAAGGGGTTCCCATTCCTCTAATCATGAGAAGTGCCATGCTCAAATCTATAGAAACTCAAATCTCATCATGAGCATTAGGTGCACCAGGTATAACTACTTCCCCTTTTAGGTCTAGGAACCCTAGGTTCACTTTTCTGATGTCTAACTGCATGTTCAACCTTCTAACCACAAACCAAGCATGTACAAGGTATGGCATGCACTTCCTATTATCCTTCTACTCAAGCAACAACTCAGGTTCGAGTCCTCCTCAAGGATAAACAGCTAGGTAAAAGGCCTCACAACTTGTTACTAAACCTCCTTAGGGTCTAAGGAACTCTTCTTCTTATTCCTAGAAGGTAGGCACCTATATCATCTGCACATCGGTACCAACAACCTCATCCTTCTTCTAGGGTTTAGTTCCTCTAAAGGCAACCAAGAACCACAAAGACCATGGATGAGGCAACCACATCCATCCAC
Source organism: Alisma plantago-aquatica (assembly GCA_963693085.1). Classification (NCBI taxonomy): domain Eukaryota; kingdom Viridiplantae; phylum Streptophyta; class Magnoliopsida; order Alismatales; family Alismataceae; genus Alisma; species Alisma plantago-aquatica. The sequence goes on from OY856411.1 coordinate 420,854,378, forward strand.
TTAGGTTGTAACATACACAACTTCTCAGGGTTCCTCATATCCCAGAGTCTAAACTTCCATCCTTCTTGCTCGGGGTTTGCTCTCTTTCTCTATATCTAACCCTACAAACAACCTTACCACTAGAGGTTCTATTTCTAAAAAGGTAGATCAAGCTCTTATACAAACACCTACATGGGTGAAACCCATGATCGATCAAACCTATGTTTGCTCAAGATCATCCATAGCTCTTTATGCTTATCTCATAAGCTATCCAACATGCCTTTCTGGCCAGGGTTTCAAACTACTGCCAGCACTACTGACGTACCCAAGATGCATACTATGCCATACTTATATGAGCCCATAGGGTTTATATAGGGTCATTAATAACCTCATTAATGAATGAGTTATCCTTCACCCCAACATGTACGACCCTTTCCCAGGTTGGGTCATCCAAACGACACTAAGACAACCAACCTCACATAGCTCATACTTCTCATAGGTACCCCAAAACCAAAAGCATGTCAACCCACACACATGGTCGACCCTGACCTCCATCTCATCATGCCATCTCTCTCTCTAACCACTTCTTAGGGTTAGGGTTAGCATCATCCTCATAAGATGTTCCAGGTCTCTTCCTATAATGGAGGTCTCTACCTCCAAGACTAACTCTCTCTACTCCTCCTCCTGACAAGAAGGTCTAACCTGAGGTCTCTCCTGAGGGTGTGACAACACATGTCATATGACCTAAGCATGCAACTAATCTTTAGTTTATGCTAAAACTATTAAGCTTATGTCCATGACATCTTATTTACATTCTTTTAATTAATTTGGTGGAGGATTCCTTAACCTTATTATACATACCCTGACCTCAAGAGGGTGAGGAAGAGAGAGAAAAACCCTAACCCTTAGTATCTTAATAGAATTAGGGTTGAGAAGAGATGAAAATAGATGAGAGAGTCCTAAAGGTATCTTATTTCGAGTCAGATCCTAAGACATTGTCCAGGTAGTCACACGGATTCGGGAGTCCTCATATTCTGACTAGCGGTGTGGAAGAAAATATTCCCAGCCCCCATACGTGATCCTTTTCTAGACACCTTTGTCTTTCAGAAAATCCTCTAATAACTCCCTCGATTCTATGGAATTTGTAAAATTTAATAATTACTAAAGATTAAATGAGGAACTAATGCTCTGATACCAAATGTAACGACCCTGCCTCCCGCTAACCCTCAATTGAGGGAGACCAAGAGGTCAGAGCCATTATCCTAATTTCCCGGATCAATGTTTCGACAAATAATCAGTAATAATTACTAAATTATACCATGACTATACTGAAAGCTAGAATAAAATAAAACTTTTCATACCTTTTTCAAAAACTTGGATATCTAACTTCTATCCACATTTGGACTCTATTCTAACTAATCCTCCTTGCACTTTATTTCTTAATTTCACAATATGCCTCTTTATTGTTTGTCCTTTTTAATTTGTACCTAAAATGCCAACAAACAAAACGTCGGTCAGCATAAATGAATATGCCGGTATGTGGGGACAATCAAAATTGTGCAACTATGGTAACAATGTAAGCAACCAAATATCATTTAACAGTCAAGGTTATGTTTTAAGCAATACTAATCAATCCATACCTATCCCCTATCTCTGTGCTGTCCCTATAGTGGACATGGATACTACCTCTCTCATATGGTAGATCCTTACCCCCATGGTCCTACCTTACAGGTAGCCATTACTTAGGTTTGTGGAGTCACATGGCCCTACCCAAAGGTAGCCCAATCTCTGACTCATGGTGACTTGATGGACCTACCCCATAGGTAGCCATGTACTAAGCCATCTAATGACCTGATGGACCTACCCCATAGGTAGCCATGTACCAGGTCAACCTTTCAAGCTAAATAGGGGACTAGGATCTGAGCTAGTAGGCATATATCTTAGTTGATAGTCATATCCACATTATAGTATGAAAGCATTAAATTCATCCAATAGTTTGATTCAAGCCACCGGTGAAAACTTTGAAAATCCTTGGAAAACTAATGTGGGATATTCATAAGCATAACCACATACCTGATCCATAGCAACTTTATGTCCAAGCAATAATATTCAACAACAATCAAATAAGTAATCAAAAATATCCTGAAATTAATGCATAACATCCAAGTCTCATTGTTTTATCCAAAACATTCTCAAGATTGACTTGGATTCTACCTTAAGATTTCTAGGCCAACTTTAGGGTTTTATTAGGGTTTTAGCCTCCATAAAGCTTTTATCACTTTTAATGGCATTTTAGTTCACAAACCCTAATTCCAACATCATAGGCACAATTGAATGTCAATTAAGTCTATTATGCCTCTTTTAGACTAAAACTACCATCTTTATCCTTTTAAGTCATGACACGATCATTAAGGCCAATTATCATCTTTGGTTTCTTCCGGATTAACAACTCATAATTCATTATGGTCTAATTCACATATGAACTCTATTTATCCCTAATTAATCCATTAGAAAACCCTAATTACCAAATTAAGGGTATTTATCCACAATTAGGAACTTTTATACTTAAAATAGCTAGAATAATCAAATCTCAATTCTATCCATGGATTCAAATATTTAAAGCCATTAAGAATCATAATTATTAACATTAGGGTTTCAAGGCCCATTAAAGCTTATTACATGGAACCCTAAATTAATCAAACTATGCATAAAGATTATCCTTTTAGATCTAATGTGTCCTTTTTATAATCAACATGTTAGTATCAACTTTAAACATCCATATAACCCTTCCTAATTCATTAATCATCATGAATTAGGGTTTCTTAATCATTAATGCATTAAAGTTGATAACTTCAACTACTTTTCGAATTGCAAGAGGAATTAGGATCTAAATCTATTTTTAATGGATTCCTCGCGTTTTTGTAAGCAAAATTCTAATGAACCCATATTCATCATGATTTTCAGTTGCCTTTTTGGGACCAATTTGATTCAATACTTTCAATTTCATCTCCTAAATCTCACAAAATGCATGATTTCTTAACTGACTCAATTATCAAGATTATTAACTAGATTTATATTGATTTTGTGCAGGTCTTGATGAGGATCAACCATCAACTAGAACTCATCAAAGATCCTCTCAACCTTGGTCTTGACCAATCGGTCTTGACCAAATGGTTTTGCCTATTCGGTCTTGGTAAATTGTTCTTTACCAAATGGTTTTCCCTAGCGGTCAACCCATTTGGTTTTGACCTCTCAGTCTTAGCCATTCACTCACACGGTCCTCCATCTTCCACCTACCCAAACAGTCCCCAAGATCATTTGGACCCAAGACCGTTTCTGTTATGACCCACTTTATGATTAATCAGTAAGTATTTTGATTAGTGCTAAGAACCTTGTTAAACATCATGGTTAATCAAAATAAGCTAATATGTGAATCAATGGTTGAGATTGAATCATCTGAGATAATTAATGGTAATATCAATGTTGATCGTTAAGTTAATTAAGTTGGGTTAAGTACACACAAATGCGATTAGTGTTTTGATTAGATAAAACAAGCTAATTATCATGCTTTCTTGCTTCGAGGTTGTAGTGGATTCCATGCTTGAAAAGTTGCAAGAAAAATTGTTTAAATCGGACCCTCGAGGCAAAAGTTACAACCTTTTTGGTTTTCTTGGACCTATAGTGCAATTTTCCCATTTATTAGGTCACTGAACTTTTTCTTTTTCTTTCCTTACTTATCCCTTTCTCTTTCAAACGAGAAACAGAATAGAATCGCTTGAAGCGGTGTTTGACCTGCGGCGCTCAGCTAGCGCTTGATCGAGAATAGCTCACGGCGATCTTGAGCTCCAAATCTTTGACCAGCAACAACTTTTGCTCCGTCCATCCTTCCTCTACCCTCTTCCTTCTTCCTCGCCCTAGGAGCGCATCACCACAACCAGTGTTACACCCCGATCTCACAATTTCCTCAAATCATGAGATTAGGGCATAAGATGGGATTTGTATGCAACACAAAGAACGCCCTTAACTTTTTCTTTTCTTTAAAACTCTTGTTTCCCCGCATTGAACCACATATCATCTTAGCAAAGGAATCTGAACATTTATTTTACTAATCAAACTTCAATAGAAAAGATATATGTATAACATTCATGATGTCTTTCACACATTATGCACATGAAACTTGTTAATTAGCATACATATCAAAGAGGAACAATATTACACATCGTAATTACAACTCTCTCTCTTAAACTCTTACTGAGGATCTAGAGTGACAAGGACCGACTGACTCAACTAATCTCATACTTGACTCCTGTGGCAGGTCTACACTGACGCTCTGATCATCTTCAAGTCCACGCGGTTAACCCTAAAATGTTTGAGTAGAGGGGTGAGCCTACTCGCTCAGTGAATGAGTACTTCATGGAAACAGACTAATGCACTAATGTGATCGAAGATATAATTTGAGTAAACGATATGAAATTTAACAACAATAAATACTACACTGAGCAGTTCTAAAACAATATAATTGAAATAGCAAAGAATGTAAATATTGCATCCAAATAATAACTACTAGAAAACTATTCTCTAGTCTTTCTTAACTCTTTCATTTATAAGGAACTATGTGAACCTATATGATCATATTTTAGATTATGCCCTAAATATATGCAGTGTACTCTGCATATAAAGATCCACAACAAGTCCATGCTACGGTCCCACCGTACAAGACTTAGCGACACACCCGGGAAATGCTAAGTCTGACGCCAGCCCTGCTCTGCTACAGGACCCCTGGCTCTCCGGCCAGAAACATAGGCTCTACGGCTTCAAAGCACTACTCTGAGTGCACCCGACTCCTCCTTTAACCTGAGTACACCGGCGGAGGGTCACAGGGTTACCTTCGTGACACACGCACGAATGGTGTTAGATAACCATGTTTTCTTTTTCTTTTTCCCAGTGCCATCGTGACACACGCACGATTGTTGTTAGACACTGGCTTTCTTTCTCTCCTCGTGCCACCAGAATTACTCAACCGGTTGATGTTGGACACGAGTTTCACCCCTAAGTAACAGACCTTCCTTTAGGGGATCTACGGTGTTACGGCACTTAGGTCTATTAATTAATTAACATATAAATATCATAGATCATGTATTCAACATATACCATGTCTCAGTAACATCCCTTTCTAGGGCATGTCATATCTCATCACCTACAATTTACGAGATATGTATTGAAAATAAGAAGCCCTGCAGTATGTAGATATCAACTCAAAGAGAACAAGCATATAAAGTTAAATGCACTAGAAACATACAATTCAACAGTTATGTATCACCACATCTCATATCGAGACCTTTCATGTCACCATAACATGATTCATTGAACACCCTATCCTTAGGGTTTCATTTTCCTTATTCATTCATCACATGCCAACACCCTACTCTTAGGGTTGCATTTGCCTCATTCACCTTTTCATTTACCTCATTCACTTGTCACATGGCTCTCATAAGGATTTCGTAGGATATAAGCATTCACTAAACAAAGATTGTTTCCAACAAATCGTATGCAATCAATATAGACATGAAACCATGGAAATTTAACTAAATTTAGGTTTTCCATATCATCACTGCGATATCATGTATCCAGAATAAGATTCAATTAAGATAACCCACGAGGTACATCCTAACCACTTATAGGATTACTAGTCCTTTTCAATAAGGTTGAAACTCTAGCGATATCTCAATTAGGTCAAACCCTAATTACATCATTTGATATAAATATAAAAGCATTCTCACTTGAAAGTTTTGTATACGTATCTGATATGAATCTACCATTTAGGAGTCATTCAAACAGAGAAGGAATCCACATCATATCAATTTACAATAACTTAAATCAAATGGACATTTCAGGATTTAGAATTCACATGCTAAGCATTTAGGGATTTGGATGTTATAATCAAATTCGTGCATTAGAATGTTTGAAGGAAGAACCCACTCACCCTAAGGTGTGAAAACACCTCACAACTGCAGCTCAACTCAGGGAATCTCAAATTCCTATCAAATCCCTAGCAAATCTCCCAATTTTTCTTCCATTCAACTCGGAAACCTTGAAAAAGAGGGATTATGAAGAAAGGGTGAGAAAAGAGGGAATTTCGACATCATCTTGGATCAAATCAAAGCAAGGACGGAATCTTGACATGAGAGAGAAGATTCACCATAAAAGTCTATGCAAGGAATCCGAACTTACTTGATTTCACCCTTTTTGGAATCGCAAAACCCTAATTCAGCAATTCCCCCACTTTCTCCACTCAAGCCCTAATTCTCCCTCTCTCTCTAGGAGCTCGTTTCTCTGGAATGAAATGACGAAGAATGAGAGCTGTGTGTGTGTGTGGTTGCTCATATAAGTCAATTGAGCTGCTTGGGTCAATTGCATATTGACCCAACACTTAACTTTAATTATATTGGCTGAATATTCAGTTATACAAAAGTTACTGTAATTCGTTTATTTCAGAGATCAAACATTCTCCAACAATTATGGGAATTTAGCAAGTTGTTTATAATTGATCTATAAAGCTTCAGTTAAAATTTGAGATCATTTGGAGTTACCAATAAATAATTAAAAATAGAACAGTACACTGCTATATTGCAGTCTGCAGAATATTCGGCCGAGTTTGTCCTGCACAAAACTCGACCGACACCCTTACTGTAGGGATTCAAAAGTCATCCAAAAATTATGCCAATTTAACAGAGTGTCTAAAACTGTGTTTTTCAAGAACAGTTAAAATTTGAGATCAATTGGATATACCAATAAAAAGATAAAATCCAATTACCACACTGCTGTATAATTCTGGAAATGTGATCGGTCAAGTTTGAAACTCGGCCGATAAACAGGTCAGAGAATTCTTCAAAAATTCTGATATTTTCCAATGTTGTTCACATTTTATATATCCAAATCATATCCAAATTTGAAGTAAATCCGAGTTACACATAAAATACTAAAAATCATTTAGTGAGACATTCTACTTAACAAATTCTGTATTCATGCATCATCAAAACCCTATTTTTGGGCCGATTAGGGTTTATGCTTCTCAAACCATAATTCTCAAGACCAAAGAACATTTCGACTTCTTATCATAGTTAAAACATCCTAATTGTGTTATTGTCATTCATTAGATTTTAAGAATGATTATTCCAATTAATCTTTGCAATTGTCTAGGTAGACCCTAGTTTACCAGTTAAGCTCAGATGGGGTCGTAACAACCAGCTTGGGCGCCGACCTGCAGTAGCAGTTGCCGGTCGGCCAGCTGCAACGGGTGGCCATGGAGCCGATTAGGGAGCAAAAAGCTCCAGGAAAGAGCGGCTCCGAGTTCGACCAATGATCTTGAGCAAGTTTCCGCGGCCATAGATGCATCTAGCACCAAGGATAGCTCTCCCCGTCACCTGTGCCCTAGTAGCACGGCCAGCAGTAGCATCACAGCTGCTGCAACCTACGGCTAGGAGCTCAATTGGTGTGAGCAGCAGCCCCAAAATGGCCGCCCTGACTCCGCCCTTGAGGATGAAGTTTGAATTTGCAGCTAATGGCTGCGACTAGGCCAGCTTAGAGCTTCCTTTCCAGTCTGAGCGTGAGGTAGAGCTATTGCTTAATTGCAGCAGTAGGTAAGAGCAATTGGGCACAAGCCAGCACTCCAAAACACCACCCCGACTTCGGCTTGAGGTCCAGATCAAGAATCTGTTACCAACTAGCTACGAGCAACAACCTAGCTGAGTCCCCTTCTTCCTGTATGCGTGAGGATGCTGCTTGCAGCAGCAGGTCTGAAATTCAAGATGAACTAAGAAAGAAGACAACCCCGCTGAAGCTCAGAAACAGGCCCGAGACACATTTTCAGTTGAATTCCGGTCACCTCACCCGCGGTGAGTAGGGTTTCATTTATTTATCATTAATAAACTTAGGCGTTTGAATATTTTCTATTTTGTGCACGAATTACGCTGATAACAGGCGCTATCAGGCGTCGGGCAGCGTTTGGCGTTGACCGAGCTTTTTATTTCATAAACTGCTTCTAGACACTGTTATATGATTAAATTTAGCATTTGAACAGTACGGATTGAATCAGTAGATTTATATGGTTCATTGGAACCTAAATTTCTCATTTGAATGTTGAAATTAGAAATTCATGTCTGAAAATGGTATGATTTGGGTATGAACCCAGATAATGAAGAATTCTGATAAATTATCAGATGTACGATTTCAAAGTTGATATGAATAAATAAAAACATGCAAGAAAACCCTAATTGCATATATCTTTTGACGTTAATATGTGTAAATTGATATTTACATTAAATGGCACATTTCTCTGAAATATTACCAGAAATTCTCAAGTATTGTTATTAAATTGTATTGTGATATGTAATTAACTCTTAATTGAGTTAAGTGATGCACGAACCAGGATTTGGGTTAATGTGCTCGTTTTTCGAGAATTTTAGAGAATTGATAATTGTTGAGTATGATTCTCATATGTGAAGTAAATTTCTTTAATTTGTGCAATAAGATGTTCAATTGCGTAAATTCGCTATGTATGTGCCAAATTGAAATAAGTTGGGTTATTTATGCATTTTTAATTTACCTGAATGCATGGTATGAGAATTTCTCAGAAATTACAATGATTTGAAATATATTGCTCTGTCAGTTTAGAATGACAGTGTATTGTGATCTGATATGAAATCAGTAAATGTGATATTCCTGTTTAAATGTTTATATGTTAATCAGTTAATAGACTTAGGTGCCCTAACACCGTAGAACCCCTTTTGAGAGGTCTGCATCCAGGGGGTGAAACTCGTGTTGCAACAATAACTGTGCGGAGTCACGGGCACGAGGATAGAGAAAGGCAGTGTTCAACAACAACGCATGCGATGTCACGGTGACACTGGAGTATATAGGGGTTATTCAACATTAATCTGTGCTTGTGTCACGGTGGTAACCCGGTAAGACTCTCCGCCTGTGTGCTCAGGTTTGAGGAGGAGTCTAGAATTCACTCTTCTGAGAGTGTAGTGAGGCCTTGTGAGCTTGAGGCCTTGTGAGCCTGAGAGTCCTGCAGCAGACCAGGGCTGGCAGTCAGACTTAGCATTTCCCGGGTGTGTCGCTAAGTCTTGTACGGTGGGATCGTAGTTCGCTACGGATCTTTATATGCAGGGTACACTGCATATGATTAGGGCATAATAATATAAATATGAAATCATATAGGATCACAGTAAATTAATATATCCGAACTTTTGTGTCAATTCATTATATCTATTTATTGGTTTAAATTATCTGTTGTTGCATAGAAATGCGATTATATTCTGTAATCTGCTATGTCATTAGATCTGCCCTGATTGTACTGTATTTATGTTTATTTCAATTTTATAAACCTGATGAGTTGTTTAGTGATAGATAAATGAAATGCTATTCACTGAGCGAGTAGGCTCATACCTCTACTCAAAACATTTTCAGGACATCATCAGCAGCAGGAAATCTGAAGGATCCTTTCATCCTAACGCTTAGTCTGTAGAAGGTATACGTAGTTAGTAGTTAGAGGTCTCTTAGTCCTTTCCCCTCGGTCCTTGGGACATGGTGTGGGTGAGAGAGAGTATGTATGGCAAATGAGTAAAAGATGTAAATTAACTGTTATGTTTTACTTTCTGTTAAACAATGTTACATGTTGTAAACTCTGTTTATGTTCTCTAGCCGGTTTAATTGAAATGCTTCCGCAATAGTTTATTATGTTTTAGTTTACAGCAATAATCCGGATATCATTACGAGGTTTTAAAAAGAAAAAGTTCTCAGTGATTTGTTTTTGTGATAATCCCTCCGTCGCGCCCTAATCTCGTGAGTAGTGGTTAGTGTGAGATTGGGGTGTGACATTATGGTATCAGAGCATAGGTTGAGTATATGAATACTCTAAGTCAAGGTCAGGGGACGATAAGAGACCAATAGGATTAGGACTTAAGTGTCTTCCTTCTAACTGCAATTTTCTAACAGGAAGTGCTCTGTTATACTATTGCAGATGGTAGGAAGAGGATGTGGTCACGAGAACCAAGTAAAGAGCTTAGGTTGAGTCGTTGAGAATCATTAGGATTAAAAGATAAAGTTATAAGTGAGGCAAATAGGAAGTGATATGTTTTTAGCTCTGGGAGGTCTAAGTGTTTAGATACCCTGGCCAGGTGTCTGAATACTTAGATTGACCAGTATCAAGCTACTCTGTCTATTCTTCTCTGGATGCCCTGGCCAGGTATGCAGAGGAAGGATAGGCTAGAGACAAACCCTAGAAATCTTAGGGTTAAGAAACTGGAAATTTATGCAGGAGTAAGAGATTAAACATAGGATGCGATGCAACTCTTGCTTTATATTGCTTATTTGATTGGAAATCATTAGAAATGCTCTTATATGTATGGATTTAGATTTTCAGTTTATAGAATAAATATGATTCTTTTATATTGTTGTGTGTCATGAAGTGATTTAGTTATTGTTTATATTCTTTGTATTAAGTATACCAGAAGTTATGTTTAAATGAATTTGCCCTAAGTGGATATTCTTTCCACATATTTGAGATTAATAGGAGTTGGATAATCCTGAGTAGCTCTTGGCTTCAGGACTACAGGTTCGGCCTGGTCCGGCTGGAAGGATGCGTTACTGAGATCTAATGACTCCTATTAATAATATAATAAAAGTAGATTCTGGATAATTTAGAACTGAATCATGGTGAAATATGTATATACACTAAGATGTTGAGATATAAGAGAAAGATTAGAACAACTAAGAATTAGTTGGAACTGATATCAGAGACCCAACATTGGGACCTCATATGAGCAATCCTTAATTAGAAATAAAGGAACACAATAGGGGTCAGGTTAAATTTAATGATTAGGTGAGAAATACCCTTAATGGTACTAATCAATAATGCATAACCAATGCATGGATCCAATACATGATTAGTAAACCCTAGTGGAGGGCGTATCATTGTGAAACCCTAGCTGAGGGTGTATCATTGCAATTGTTTATAGGCAACTTTATAAGTTATGCTTTAAACTAAGATAAGTCCATATCATGTGAGATAGTCGGACAATTCTAATGTGTGGCCTATGCATTATATGCTAAAGGTGAGTATTCTGTGATGGAATGCATTAAGAGGGGAGATACCTTAATACAAGATAAAGTTGGTTAACTCAAGAGGGTCTGAATTAATGAGAAATGGGGAACCCTAACCCTAATTTGGGGAAAAGGGAATGATAAGCCCTATTTGATAGTGAACCCTAATTCCAGGTCAAGGAATGATGGTATTACTATTGTATTACATGATGTGATGAAAATGTTGTATGACTGTTATCATGCCTAATAACCATGCAGGTATGATGAGATGATGAATATAGCCAAGTTTGGGCTGTGACATTTATATAATAAATGATTGATTGGTTTTTTTTTGTGTGTTGATGTTGTTGTTGCTTACTAAAAGTAATAATGTGTACGAATTTTATGAGCCATGTGAATAAGTTGTTGCCTAGTGAGAGGTGACAAGATGTGAATGGCCTTGTGAGCCATGTGAATAAGTTGTTGCCTAGTGAGAGGTGACAAGATGTGAATGGCCCTGTGAGCCATGTGTGATGCTTGGGTAACAAGTATCATGTTGATTTGTAGCATTTGTGTTAATAAGTTATGCTAGAGAACTTGGTTGATGTTACATTTCTGTTATATATCTATAGTTCATTGATGATTATTCATATCTGTTGTATTCATTACAAGTAGATGGATGAACTTATAAGATCTAAAGTTTGATTTCAAACTAAGGAAGCAAAGTCACACCACAATAATGCTATGTTACTGATAAGGACCAAACCCTAGAATGTTTAGAGTTGAAGTAGTTCAAGGGATGTCACTAGTGATTTGACCTTGAATACTAGCATCCCTATAAGACAAGATCATGAGATTTGTTCTATGAAAGGTAAGCTAACATTAATAAAATCTAGGGTTTAAAGGTAGATAAACAATATGAAAATAACTTGGAGAAAAGAGTAAGATATAAATTTGAAATGTAACAATAAGTAGTAGCATAGAATGAGGAGTACTACGCGACACATGATCTGAAGTTAGTTGTTGTAGTTCATGCTCTTATGACACAGCGTCACTGTCTTTATGATGTGAGGATAGATTATCACCCTGGAAGGGCGAATGTGGTAGCTGATGCCCCGAGCAGGAAGTCAAGTTTAACAGCTGATGTATTCTCTATGGCATGTTACAAGAGAGACATGCTAGTAGAAATGTGGAAGTTGAACTTAGACTTAGGGGTGACAACACAAAGTGGGTTGATTACACAGATGCAAGTCAAGCCTACTTTTTATGAGCAGATCAAGGAACTACAGTAGGGTGACAGTGAGTTGCAATAGATCATGCATGACATGACAAGGAAAAGAGACCAGAGTTTAGGTTTCCAGATGATGATGTGTTGTATCAGCATGACAGGTTGCATGTACCTCGAGATAATGATTTGAAAGAATAGATTCTTGAGGAAGCACATGCATCAATGTATGTTATGCATTCAGGCAACACTAAGATGTACATGAGTCTCAAGGAGTTGTATTGGTGGTCTGGTATGAAGAGGATGTAGCTGAGTATGTGGCTATATGTAGTGTGTGCCAACAGGTTAAGGCCGAGCACCAGAAAGCTACAGCTACCTTGCAATCTTTTCCTATACCAGAATGGAAATGGGAACATATCACAATGGATTTTGTGATAGGGTTGCCCAAGACACCTAGAGGTTATGATTTGATATGAATGATTGTGGATAGACTGATTTAGTCTGCTTACTTTCTTCATATTAAGTCAACCTTTGATGTCTCGAAACTTGACTATGATATACATGGATGAAATAGTTAGGTTGCCTGGTAATCCAGTTTCAATCATATCATATTGAGATCCTAAGTTCACATCTAGGTTGTGGAAACAGTTGCATCGTGCTTCGGGCACAAAGTTAAGATTCAGTACAACCTTTTTACCCGCATACGGATGGTCAGTCTGAGAGAACCATTCAAACTCTTGAGGACATGCAGAGAGTAGTTGAAAGCTACACAGGATAGGCAGAAGAGTTATGCGGAGAAGAGATGTTAACCTCTTGAGTTTCAAGTTGGTGATGACGTGTATCTGAAAGTTTCACCATGGAAAGGAGTGTTGAGGTTTGGTATGAGAGGCAAACTGACTCCTAAGTTTATGGGCCATATACTATCATTGAGAGGAGTGAACCTGTAGCCTATAGGTTGGAATTGCCATTCGAGTTGTCTAACTTACATGATGTGTTTCATGTATCGATGTTGAAGAAGTGTTATCCTGGTACAGAGAAGATTGTAGACCCAGAACCTGTACTGCTCAGATCAAATGTGTCCTATGATGAGGGACCAATACATATAGTTGATCGGAGGATCAAGGAACTCAAGAATCACGAGATACCATTAGTGAAGGTTCTGTGGAGGAATCATAACCTAGAGGAAGCTACGTGGGAGCTTGAGTCTGAGATGTGTAACAAGTTTCCTTTTCTCTTTAAGGAATTTCGAGACGAAATTCTTATAAGGGAGGGAGATTGTTATGACCCACTTTATGATTAATCAGTAAGTATTTTGATTAGTGCTAAGAACCTTGTTAAACATCATGGTTAATCAAAATAAGCTAATATGTGAATCAATGGTTGAGATTGAATCATCTAAGATAATTAATGGTAATATCAATGTTGATCGTTAAGTTAATTAAGTTGGGTTAAGTACACACAAATGCGATTAGTGTTTTGATTAGATAAAACAAGCTAATTATCATGATTTCTTGCTTCGAGGTTGTAGTGGATTCCATTCTTGAATAGTTGCAAGAAAAATCGTTTAAATCGGACCCTCGAGGAAAAAGTTACAGCCTTTTTGGTTTTCTTGGACCTATAGTGCAATTTTCCCATTTATTAGGTCACTAACCTTTTTCTTTTTCTTTCCTTACTTATCCCTTTCTCTTTCACACGAGAAACAGAACAGAATCGCTTGAAGCGGTGTTCGACCTGCGGCGCTCAGCTAGCGCTTGACCGAGAATAGCTCAGGGCGATCTTGAGCTCCAAATCTTTGACCAGCAACAGCTTTAGCTCCGTCCATCCTTCCTCTACCCTCTTCCTTCTTCCTCTCCCTAGGAGCGCGTCACCACAACCAGCTTGGGCGCCGACCTGCAGTAGCAGTTGCCGGTCGGCCAGCTGTAACGGGCGGCCATGGAGCCGATTAGGGAGCACAAAGCTCCAGGAAAGAGCGGCGCCGAGTTCGACCAATGATCTTGAGCAAGTTTCCGCGGCCATAGATGCATCTAGCACCAAGGATAGCTCTCCCCGTCACCTGTGCCCTAGTAGCACGGCTAGCAGTAGCATCACAGCTGCTGCAACCTACGGCTAGGAGCTCAATTGGTGTGAGCAGCAGCCCCAAAATGGTCGCCCTGACTCCGCCCTTGAGGATGAAGTTTGAATTTGCATCTAATGGCTGCGACTAGGCCAACTTGGAGCTTCCTTTCCAGTCTGAGCGTGAGGTAGAGCTATTGCTTAATTGCAGCAGTAGGTAAGAGCAATTGGGCGCAAGCCAGCACTCCAAAACACCACCCCGACTTCGGCTTGAGGTCCAGATCAAGAATCTGTTACCAACTAGCTACGAGCAACAACCTAGCTGAGTCCCCTTCTTCCTGTATGCGTGAGGATGCTGCTTGCAGCAGCAGGTCCGAAATTCAAGATGAACTAAGAAACAAGACAACCCCGCTGAAGCTCAGAAACAGGCCCGAGACGCATTTTCAGTTGAATTCCGGTCACCTCACCCGCGGTGAGTAGGGTTTCATTTATTTATCATTAATAAACTTAGGCGTTTGAATATTTTCTGTTTTGTGCGCGAATTACGCTGATAACAGGCGCTATCAGGCGTCGGGCAGCGTTTGGCGTTGCCCGACCTTTTTATTTCATAAACTGCTTCTAGACACTGTTATATGATTAAATTTAGCATTTGAACAGTACGGATTGAATCAGTAGATTTATATGGTTCATTGGAACCTAAATTTCTCATTTGAATGTTGAAATTAGAAATTCATGTCTGAAAATGGTATGATTTGGGTATGAACCCAGATAATGAAGATTTATGATAAATTATCAGATGTACGATTTCAAAGTTGATATGAATAAATGAAAACATGCAAGAAAACCCTAATTGCATATATCTTTTGACATTAATATGTGTAAATTGATATTTACATTAAATGGCACATTTCTCTGAAATATTACCAGAAATTCTCAAGTATTGTTATTAAATTGTATTGTGATATGTAATTAACTCTTAATTGAGTTAAGTGATGCACGAACCAGGATTTGGGTTAATGTGCATGTTTTTCGAGAATTTTAGAGAATTGATCATTGTTGAGTATGATTCTCATATGTGAAGTAAATTTCTTTAATTTGTGCAATAAGATGTTCAATTGCGTAAATTCGCTATGTATGTGCCAAATTGAAATAAGTTGGGTTATTTATGCATTTCTAATTTACCTGAATGCATGGTATGAGAATTTCTCAGAAATTACAATGATTTGAAATATATTGCTCTGTCAGTTTAGAATGACAGTGTATTGTGATCTGATATGAAATCAGTAAATGTGATATTCCTATTTAAATGTTTATATGTTAATCAGTTAATAGACTTAGGTGCCCTAACACCGTAGAACTCCTTTTGAGAGGTCTGCATCCAGGGGGGTGAAACTCGTGTTGCAACAATAACTGTGCGGAGTCACAGGCACGAGGATAGAGAAAGGAAGTGTTCAACAACAACACGTGCGATGTCACGGTGACACTGGAGTATATAGGGGTTATTCAACATTAATCCGTGCTTGTGTCACGGTGGTAACCCGGTAAGACTCTCCGCCTGTGTGCTCAGGTTTGAGGAGGAGTCTAGAGTTCACTCTTTTGAGAGTGTAGTGAGGCCTTGTGAGCCTGAGAGTCCTGCAGCAGACCAGGGCTGGCAGTCAGACTTAGCATTTCCCGGGTGTGTCGCTAAGTCTTGTACGGTGGGATCGTAGTTCGCTACGGATCTTTATATGCAGGGTACACTGCATATGATTAGGGCATAATAATATAAATATGAAATCATATAGGATCATAGTAAATTAATATATCCGAACTTTTGTGTCAATTCATTATATCTGTTTATTGGTTTAAATTATCTGTTGTTGCATAGAAATGCGATTATATTATGTAATCTGCTATGTCATTAGATCTGCCCTGCTTGTACTGTATTTATGTTTATTTCAATTTTATAAACCTGATGAGTTGTTTAGTGATAGCTAAATGAAATGCTATTCACTGAGCGAGTAGGCTCATACCTCTACTCAAAACATTTTCTGGACATCATCAGCAGCAGGAAATCTGAAGGATCCTTTCATCCTAACGCTTAGTCTGTAGAAGGTATACGTAGTTAGTAGTTAGAGGTCTCTTAGTCCTTTCCCCTCGGTCCTTGGGACATGGTGTGGGTGAGAGAGAGTATGTATGGCGAATGAGTAAAAGATGTAAATTAACTGTTATGTTTTACTTTCTATTAAACAATGTTACATGTTGTAAACTCTGTTTATGTTCTCTAGCCGGTTTAATTGAAATGCTTCCGCAATAGTTTATTATGTTTTAGTTTACAGCAATAATCCGGATATCATTACGAGGTTTTAAAAAGAAAAAGTTCTCAGTGATTTGTTTTTGTGATAATCCCTCCGTCGCGCCCTAATCTCGTGAGTAGTGGTTAGTGTGAGATCGGAGTGTGGCAGTTTCAATGACGAAGACCGTTTGGACGGCGAAGACCGTTAACATCTCAAGACCGATTGAAACCCATCGGTCTTCAAGACCATTTGGAAGTAAAGACCTATTGAAGCGAAGACCAGTTGGACCAAAGATCGTTTGGATGCCAGATCATTCAAGACCGTTTGGATCTCAAAACCATTTGGCGGTGCACGGTCCCAAGACCGTTTGGATCTGTTCAGTCTTCAAGATCGGTTGGTCAACGGATACTCTCAGGACCGATGATCGTTTGCTAAAGACCATATGATCATAGATTTGCAAGACCGTTTGGATAGAGACTCAAGACCGATCAGAGGTAGAGACCGTTAAAGCCAGAAATGTTTAAAGGAAAATTAATACAAGACCGTTTGGCCATCAAATAGTCTCCAAGACCATTTGCTCCAAACCGTTCAAGCAAGACCGGTTGCTCCAAACCGTTTGGAGTGGGCTCACACCAAAAACGTGAGGACCAGACCTGAGCCTATAAATAGGACCACAAGGGCCCTCATTTGGGCATTGATCTGGGGACACCGCCAGGATACCCAAACACAAGGTTCGATCCAACTCCATCCACGAACATCCATGCCATATCCACATCACCTGCTCCCCCTGCTATGAGCAAGGAAGTTCAGTAGAGAAGGAAGGTGGAGAAGAAGGTCTGCCCCGTCTACTTTGGTGGTTCTTCCTCCTCATCCAAGATCTACCCCGATATGACGTAGGAGACCGCATCATATTCATTGATCTACGTCTACCTTCTTCATCATGCTCATGGCGGAACCTTCCCTCTCTCTTGTTCTTCTTATTTCTAACATCATGAGTGAATAGTTCCTTTTTGTTGAGGTGTGGGGACTAGCCCCGCTACCCATGCCTTCATGTATCTTCATTTAACATTCCAAGGAAATGTATATAACTTTTCATTTCGTTGATAATAATTCATTCTTGTAATTTGGTTACCTACTTGCTTTCATCATGTTTTTTTCCTATGTTGTGAGAACTTATATACGTAGGGTAGAATGTCGATTAATGAGGTTGACTCCCAAACTAGAAATATAATGGGATTCCTTGAGGCCGTAAGTGTATGATCCGTGAGGGGATGAGCCATCTAGCCTACGGTGACGCTTCTGTGGCCTACACATCCCTCAGGGAGGGCGATAACCTGAGTTGGATTTTGCGTCTTCTTTGTTAATTGTCGATGTTTTCTTATAGATTAATCATCTGCTTGCTTGTCGATTAGCGTGGTTGACAACTTGATGAGAACTTCTGAAAGGATTCTTTGAGGTCGTAATTGTGTGGTCCGTGAGGGGACGAGTCATCTTGCCTACAGTGACACTTTTGTGTGCCTAAACATCCCTCAGGGAGGGCCACAACCTTAGTTGGATTATGTATCTTCGGAACCGTAAGTGTATGATCCAGATGGCGATGAGACATCTGATGCCTAAGGGGATTATTACGCGGACCTAAACATTCCTTAGGGAGGGTTCACAACAGTTCTATTTGGATAGTTATATCTTGCATGGATGTTTGATGTTTGGATGTGCTTGCATGTGTAGTGGTGGTGAAACTCGGGACCATCCCAGTGATTCCATATCATTAATCTAGATCCAAATTTAATTCTTCTCTTTACTTTCCTGCAATTAGTTTAATTAACCTCAAATCAACCAATCATTCTAAATATTGGTCTTACTTGAGCTATATTCGACTGACAATGATTCTTAAAAATGTTGTCTCTTGGGATTCAATCCTTAACAATACTGTGATAAGACCCGTCCACTTGCCGGTGGTATTATTGCACAAGGTTTTGGTAAAATCTCGGGGATCTCAACCCTGAGTGAATTTGTTTGTGCGATAATATTCCACATCAAATTCTTATGCCGTTGCCGGGGACAACAAAATCAGTTAGTCAAATCTAGTTCTTTTAAGGCTAATCTAGGTTTTTGTTTTCCTTTTTGATACGATTGATCTTACACTTGACTTCACTTTCTCTCCATCAACCTTACTTTTTAAAACTATTTTCTTCTCAAGTACCCTCAAGGACTAGTACATGCACTGTCTGAACAGTCCCAGACTCACTGCTAGCTTCAACCCTGAGATAGATAGAACTTTCCACTGTCTTAATAGAGAGAACCAAGTAAGAATGGCTCAAGAGGAGAAAATAGTGTGAAGGGTAGCCCAATCCCTCAATTCACAAAGAGAATGGCTCATGAAAGAAGCCAGAGCTGCGGTTCGAGAAGAAATCCTAGCAGCACAAGTAGCAGTGCAAGTAGCAGAACTGCAAAAGGACCTTAGGGAGTTCTCAATCCCTAAAGCTTCTGACATACATCACCCAATGCAACCACCTCCTATCAATGCCCCAAACTTTGAGATAAGGGAACATTGGATCACATTGCTTCAAAACAACCCATTCTATGGTAAACAAGGAGAAGACAGTCAAGAACATCTTCTGAGGTTTATTGATCTATGTTCCATGACAAATCAAAATGGAGTGTCCGACAATGCCATTAGACTCCTTCTTTTCAAGTATTCACTTACTAATAGAGTTAAAAGTTGGTACAACTCCTTGCAATGCAAGCCCATCACTACATGGGAACAACTGCAAAACGTTTTCCTGGAAAATATTTACCCTCCTCTCACCTATGAAATTAGGGGGCAAATAATAATGTTCACTCAAGCCCCTGGAGAAACCCTTGCTCAAGCATGGGAAAGATATAAAGATATTCTACGCAAGTGTCCACATCATGGAATCCCTATGAATTAGCTTATTGAAATCTTCTATAGGAGTGTGGACGATGATATCAAGAAGTTTTTAGATTCCTCATCTGGAGGAAACTTCATGCGACAAGTTATGATAGCGCATGGAGGGTTGTCACCCTTGGAGCTAAAAATCAAGCTAATTTTGGTAGATCAATAGGCAAGGGAGTGTTGAAGGTAGCTATGTCTGAAGTTATTCCTGAATACAAGTCAATCGCTAAAACCCTCAAACTCCTAGTTGCCAAGCAAGACCATATTGAATAATCCCTTACTGCTTTTAGAAGAGGACGTTCACCCCCTTAGCAACATGAACAGATTAACTAAGCTTCACTGTTCTGTGAAGCATGTAAAGGTACTGATCATTCCACTTTAGCATGCAATGTTCTCTACGATGTTGTTCTAAGCAACACATGTGGCCAAGGTGATAATAGTCAAATGGAAAATCTTAATGTTGTCAACACCATCCCTGGTCAAGGATATTACAATCCAAATCAGAATAGGAACCATCTTTGTTTTCAATATGGAAATCCTTCAGGAGAAGAAAACTCGTGACAACTTGGTTGAAACTATCAACAATGAGGCCCACCTAGATTCCAGTATAACCAACAATAAAACTTCAGGAATCAAGGAAACTTCAGAGGTAACTTCCCAAACAAGAACTTCAACAATTATTTGAACAACTCTCAATTCCAGAATCCCAACCAGACCCCTTTCCAAAATCTCCAACAACGGTCACAAACTGGACCCATTTGTCCTGATGATAAATTGACGACCATTGAGAAGATGCTGCAGTCACAGCAAACCATGATAGCTAACCAGCAAACCTTGATAGCTTACCAGCAAGCACATCAGAAAACCATTGAATCCTGACTAGCTCAACTTGTAGCTAGCGTGAAGCCACCTGTTGGAGCCTTTACTGGTCAATCAGAGAACAACCCTAAACATCCTGAGCAATTGAAGGCTGTTATGACTCGTTCTGGTAATGTATATCTAGACCCTCCTATCAGGACACCAATGGTTGTCATAGATGAACAAGACCAGGTGAACGATCAAGTTGACAAAGAACCTGAATCTTTTCTAAAGGAGCAACCAAGCAATGATAAGTAAGACAAAGAAAATTCTAAGAAACCTACTACAGAAGAGGAAGAAGCGACACCAGAACGTGATATCCCTGTATACAAGCCTCATATATACCTTTTCCAGCTCGTCTAAGGCAAACAAAGCTTGATACTCATTTCAATAAGTTCAAAGAGGCTATGAAAAAGCTTCATGTTGATATTCCCTTTTTAGATGCTCTGGCTGAGATACCAGCCTAAACAAAGTACTTGAAGTCTCTCCTCACCAGAAAATATATAACTGAGGAATATGAAACAGTCAAGCTAGCAACAACTACTTCAAACATCAGCCAGAGCAAGATGCCCAAGAAGAAAAAAGATCCAGGATCTTTTGGGATTCCTTTCCATATCGGTTATTCATCTTGTAAGAAGGGATTGACATATCTTGGTCCTAGAATTTCCATCATGCCACTTAGCCTTTGCAAAATGCTAGGGTTTGATGAACTTCTCCCAACTAGCATGACCATAAAACTTGCAGATAACACCGTAACTCTACCCTTAGGAATCATTGAAGATGTCCCTGTCAAGGTAGGAAAAGACTCCTATGTTCCTTGTGACTGTGTCATCATGGACATAAAGTAAGACACTAGATATCCTCTCATATTTGGATGCCCATTCCTTGCCACTGCAAGAGATTTGATTGATGTTAATGCAGGAGCTTTGCTGCTCAGATTAGGTAAAGAAACTCTCGAGTTTAAAGTTTTTGAAAGTATGCAAAGACCAAGCATGCAAAAAGAAGTCTACTTGATTGAGTGCATAGAGCAGATGTCACTACTCACACAAGAGGATTACAAACAAGAAGATCCTCTAGGAGTATATTTGACTAACCCAAATGCAACTAGTTCAGTTGATGAACAAGTGAAAAATTGTGTTCTCAACCTTGACACTGCCGAAGAAGATCCTGAAACCAAAATTGAGGAACTAAAAGTTGTGGATGTCACTAAAGAACCATGTGAAAAACCACAAGCTCCTGAAATGAAACCTCTACCTGAGGGTTTGAAGTATGTGTTTCTAGATGACCTCAAAGTCTTCCCAGTCATCATAAATTCTAATCTAATAGAAGAACAAGAAGATAAACTCTTAACAGAACTAAAGGAAAGAAGGAAAGTCATAGGTTACAAGATGAGTGATCTCACCGCAGTGAGTCAAGCACTTTGTTTGCAAAAAATCCCCATGGTGGAAGAACATAAGACAATTGTTGAACATCTACGAAAGCTAAATACAAATATGAAAGAAGTAGTCCGCCATGAAGTTATCAAATTACTTACTACATGGACCATCTATCTGATATCTGACTCGCCATGGGTAAGTCACGTGCATGTTGTCCCAGAAAAGGGTGGAACTACTATAATATGGAATGAAGACAATGAACTCATCCCCACTCGAACAGTCACCGGGTGGAGGATGTGTATTGATTATTATAGGAAGTTGAACAAAGAGACAGGAAAGGATCATTTTTCGATGCCTTTTCTTGATCAAGTCTTAGAAAGATTAGCTCATCAAGAATATTTATGCTACCTCGATGGTTAATCTGGATTCTATCAAATTCCTATACATCCAGACGACCAAGAGAAAATGACCTTTACTTGCGCATTTGGAACATATACCTTTAGAAGGATGCCGTTCGGACTCTGCAATGCGCCTGCAACTTTCCAACGTTGCATGGCATCTATATTCACTGGTATAACTGAGACTATCATGGAAGTTTTTATGGATGATTTTTATATATATGGAGATTCATACAACTCATGCCTAAAGCACCTCTCCCTTGTCCTTAAACGGTGTGAATAAGCACATCTTGTGTTGAATTGGGAGAAGTGTCACTTTATAGTGAAGGAAGGCATTGTCCTTGGTCATAGAGTCAACAACGAGGAATTGAAGTAGATAGGGAGAAAATCAAAGTGATTTCCAAACTCCCTATCCCGACAAATGTAAGAGAAGTTCATGCATTCCTAGGTCATGCAGGCTTTTACAGATGGTTCACAAAGGATTTCTATAAGATAACCAAGTCGATGACAAATTTGTTACTAAAGCACGTTGAGTTCCATTTTGACGAAGAATGTGGCAAAAGTTTTAATAACCTGAAACATGCCCTTACAACAACACCCATCATTAGAGCTCTCGATTGGGATCACCCATTTGAAATTATGTGTGATGCCAGTGATTATGTTGTGGGTGTTATTTTAGGACAATATATAGAAAAGAAACATTATGTGATCTACTATGCATTGAAAACCCTTGATGAGGCTCAGAGGAATTATGCAACTACTGAGAAAGAACTCCTTGCAGTCATGTATGCCTTTGACAAGTTCAGATCCTACCTCATTGGATCAAAAGTCATTGTATACACAGATCATGCTGCTATATGTTACCTCCTAGCGAAGAAAGATGCTAAACCTAGGTTTATTAAATGGATTCTCCTATTGCAAGAATTTGATCTAGAGATACGAGATAAAAAGGGTACAGAGAATGTTGTAGTAGACCACCTAAGTCGCATCCACACTCTAGAAACCAAGAAGATCTGGATTAATGATTCTCTTCTAGATGACCAACTAATGAAAGTTTTATAAGCTACCCCTTGGTACTCGAAGTATGTGAACTACCTCACCACTGGTGTCATCCACCCTAAATGCACCGGAAATGCACTGAAGAAATTCATGCATGATGTAAAGTAGTATCACTGGGATGAGTCGTACCTCTTCAAGCTCTGTGTTGATGGTCTTTACAGACGTTGTATCACTGAGGAAGAAGCCCAACTCATTTTAGAGCAATGTCACTCAGGCCCAGTTGGAGGCCATATGAGTTCTAAGAAAACTACTTTGGAAGTTTTGCAATGTGGTTTTTTTTGGCCAACCATATTCAATGATTCCTACAATTTTGTTCTATCATGTGACAAATGTCAGAGAACGGGTAACATAACAAAGAGAGATGAGATGCCACTGAAGTTGTGGCAAGAAGTCAAGATATTTGATGTTTGGGGTGTGGACTACATGGGTCCATTCCCATCTTCTTATGGATTTTCCTACATCCTAGTGGCGGTGGATTACGTCTCAAAATGGGTAGAAGACATACCAACCGTCACTAGAGATTCCAAACCCGTCATCAAAATGTTCAAAGATATTACTTTCCCCCATTTCAGAGTCCCACACACTGTGATATTTGACGGAAGATCTCATTTCCTGGAAAGAAGTTTTGAAGCATTACTGAGAAAATATGGTGTAACGCACAAAGTAGCCTCACCCTACCATCCAAAAACAAGTGGATAGGTAGAGGTTTCTAACCATCAACTCAAGGCTATTTTGGAAAAGACAGTAGGCCGCAATCAAAAAGATTGGTTAGTGAAAATCAATGACGCATTGTGGGCCTACCGAACTGCTTTTAAGACTCCCCTAGGAACTACACCATTTTGATTGATCTATGGAAAGTCATGCCACCTGCCTGTAGAACTTGAACACAAATCATGGTGGGCAATCAAACAACTGAATTTTGATATGAAGAAAGCTGGCCAAGCCAGGATTCTGCAACTTCAAGAGCTTGATGAACTCATGATGATAGCTTATGAGAATGCACGAATCTACAAAGAACGCACGAAGCTTTAACACGATGGTCATCTGAAAAGCAAGGACATACAAGTGGGAGACCATGTTCTATTATTCAACTGAAGACTGAAGTTATTCCCAGGAAAACTCCGTTCTCACTGGTCTGGACCTTACATTGTCAAGAGAATATCCCCACATGATGCTTTCTCTTTATGGAGAAAAACGTCAGGAGAATTCATGGCAAATGGTCAATGTTTAAAGATATATTTTGCCTCAAATGACATAGACACCGAAGCAATGCTAGAACTCACCAATCCAACATATCCACCATAAAATAGACGGATTCAGTCAAACCATCAACATAAAATAAAGGCGCTTGTCGAGAGGCAACCCAATCAATAAATTTGTTTTTACTTTTAATTTCAAATTAAAATGTTTCTCTAATTTTGTTTTTACTTTTTTGATAATTCCACACTAAAATAAAAATCACATCGCGAGATGCTATCTTTAGTTTTGATTGGTTTTCATTCTTGAATTTTTCAGATGGAGAACGCACGCTGATTGGAACACAACCACATCTTGTGGTCCATACGACATGAATTTTCCCCTCCATCTTGGATTTAGGGTTTTCTCAGGATGAGCAAATCTCTAAGTTTGGGGTGGAGGGTGGGTGGTATGTATTTCACTTTCCACCTACACCCATCCTTTTCAGACTTAAGATTTCATCGTTGCATTTTTGACCAAAATTTTCAAAATTTTCAAAACTTTTAAAGTTTTTCATAGAGATTGAATAGATAATTGATGAAGTTTCCATGGTTTCTGTTTCATTAAAAGCTATTTCCTATCCTGCTATGCATTTCGAATCATTATACACTCCTTATTCGACGCAGACCCTCAAAACGACCATTTTCGTAAAACTAGCCTTTTGATTAAAATCATCTTGTGAAGCTTATGATTCCTAACATCATGATACTTATGCAAAAATGACAAGTGTCTATCAAACTGATAGGGATCAAACACGTCGGGCTTCCTAACTGACTAGTGGAACAATAACATGGAATCTTCACTGGATCCTCATGAAGTAATTATTTGAGAAGAGTACAATAAAGAGAATGAACCAGTGCACCGAATTGTAAATCAAGTTGCATTCTGATCTAAACTCTCTTCTACAATTCTTTGATCACCTTCGTACCCATCCATCCATAAAAAAGAAACAAAAATAGCCAAAAAAGTGCAAAACCCTAAGTTCAGGGTGGCACGTCACTTCCCTCTATATTTGTTTCTTACATACCCCTCGAAAATTAATAGGGGCATACCACCAAGAAATGATGCCAAAGCATATACAAAAAGAAATGTAATCTCAATTCATATAGAGGAGAGATTCACACAAAAAATACAATCAATGAAATTGCAAATAATATAATAAAAATCTCGAGTCAAATAGAGGAGAGATTTAATTCTTCCTTCCATACCACCCTTCACTCCCTTTTCTACGTAAAGGCACAATAAATGCTTCCACTACCCTGAAATACACCAGTGTCAGATCAGTTGCACACTTGTTGTTCTGTGGGTATCTCTAGACTGTTACAAAACTCTTTGACATGCTTGTTGTTGGAAAAGGTGAGGAGGAAGTGATGTTGGAAAACAAACTTAGGAACGAAGATATAGTAAGATGTGTTTAGTGGTCTCAAGAAGTTAAGATGCTTAGTCATACTAAGCAGAAGGAAGAAATCGTGATGAGAAGAGGAGGCAATCACATGACTTGAAAGTATTCAGTTGGTGACTATTTCAGATTTTGTGTTATTTGAGGATGAACAACGTTTAAGTTCGGCGTATTCTGATGAACCCATATTCATCATGATTTTCAGTCACCTTTTTGGGACCAATTCAATTCAATACTTTCGATTTCATCTCCTAAATCTCACAAAATGCAAGATTTCTTAACTGACTCAATTATCAAGATTATTAACTAGATTTATATTGATTTTGTGTAGGTCTTGATGAGGATCAACCATCAACTAGATCTCACCAAAGTTCCTCTAAACCTTGGTCTTGACCAAACAATTTTGCCTATTTGATCTTGGTCAATCGTTCTTTACCAAATGGTTTGCCCTAGCGGTCTACCCATTCGGTTTTTAACCTCTCGATCTTAGCCATTCACTCACACAGTCCTCCACCTACCACCTACCCAAACGGTCCCCAAGATCATTTGGACCCAAGACTGTTTGGACGACAATGAACATTTGGACCCAAGACCGTTTGGACGAAGAAGACCGTTTGGATGCCAAAGACCGTTTACATCTCAAGATTGATTAAAACCCATCAGTCTTCAAGGACATTTGGAAGTAAAGACCGATTGGACCCAAGAACGTTTGGATGCCAGAGCATTCAAGACCAACTGGAGCTCAAAACCATTTGGTGGCGCACTGTCCCAACACTGTTTGGATCTATTCGGTCTTCAAGACCATTTGGTCAACGAATACTCTCAAGACTGATGATCGTTTGCTGAAGACCGTATGGTCATATATTTGCAAGACCGTTTGGCCAGAGACTTAAGACTGATCAAAGGCAGAGACCATTAAAGCCATAACCGTTTGAAGGAAAATTAATACAAGAGCGTTTGGCCATCAAACGGTCTCCAAGACCGTTTGGCCATCAAACGGTCTCCAAGACCGTTTGGCCATCAAACGGTCTCCAAACCGTTCAAGCAAGACCAGTTGCTCCAAACTGTTTGGAGTGGGCTCACACCAATAATGTGAGGACCAGACCTGAGCCTATAAATAGGACCGCAAGGGCCCTCATTTGGGCATCGATCTGGGGACGTCACCAGGATGCCCAAACACAAGGTTCAAATCAGCTCCATCCACGAACATCCATGCCATACCCACTTCACCTACCCCCCTGCAATGAGCAAGGAAGTCGAGTAGAGAAGGAAGGTGGAGAAGAAGGTATGCTCGGTCTGCCTTTGTGGTTCTTCCTCCTCATCTAATATCTTCCCCAACATGACGTAGAAGACCGCATCATCTTGACCGAGCTGCTACTTCCTTCTTCATCATGCTCATGGAAGAACCTTCCCTCTCTCTTGTTCTTCTTATTTCTCACATCATGAGCGAGTAGTTCTTTTTTGTTGGGGTGAGGGGACTAGCCCCGCTGCCCATGCTTTCATATCTCTTCATTTAACATTCCAAGGCAATGTATATAATTTTTCATTTCATTGATAATTATTCATGCTTGTAATTTGGTTACCTATTTGCTTTCATCATTTGTTTTCCTATGTTGTAAGAACTTCTATACGTAGGGTAGAATATCGATTAATGAGGTTGACTCCCAAACTAGAAATAGAATGGGATTCCTTGAGATTGTAAGTGTATGATCTGTGAGGGGACGATCCATCTAGCTTACAGTGATGCTTCTGTGGCATAAACATCCCTCCGGGAGGGCCACAACCCTAAGTTGGATTTTGTATCTTCTTTGTTAATCGTCGATGTTTGCTTGTAGATTAATCACCTACTTTCTTGTCGATTAGAGAGGTTGACTCCTTGACGAGAACTTCTGAAATGATTCCTTGAGGTCATAAGTGTGTGATCCATGACGGGACGAGCCATCAAGCCTACAGTGATACTTCTGTGTGCCTAAACATCCCTCAGGGAGGGCCACATCATTAGTTGGATTATGTATCTTCGGAACGGTAAGTGTATGATCTAGATGGTGATGAGACATCTGATGTCTAAGGGGATGCTTACGTGGACCTAAAAATCCCTCAAGGAGGGTTCACAGTAGTTTTATTTGGATAGTTATATCTTGCCTGGATGTTTGATGTTTGGATGTGCTTGCATGTGTAGTGGTGGTGAAACGCGGGACCATCCCAGCAATTCCATATTATTAATCTAGATCCAACTTTAATTCTACTATTTACTTTCCTGCAATTAGTTTAATTAACCTCAAATCAACCAATCTGTGGCAACACATCCCACTATCACACAGATTACCGAAAACACATGTTAATTAAAACTGATTGCGGAAAGCGGATAAACTGAGAAACTATTACACTTAGGTCCTCATCCTGCATGGAAACAGGTTATATAAACATTTACAAGATCTTGACATGTATCCACAGCTTAGAGGAATAGCTGTCTAGCAATCACATGAGTTCATCACCTGTTTATATGTACATAACGGCCCACATCTGGCCAGCAGTAGGTTATACAAAGGATCAACAGTTATACATCATGAAACAACATCAAAACACTTCCAAGGACCTGAGAGTACATGGATGACTCTAGACTCTACTACAAAACAACCAAAACAATAGCAGGTCCATCGCTTGCCTCCTACTGCTCGTCTTGCTGCTCGGCCGCAACTCCGCGACCACCACCACGCCTAGCTCGAACACCTAAAAAGGGTGTAAACCAGTGGGGTGAGACACACAGTCCCAATGAGAAACATAACTCCCCACCGAAACTATAAAACCAAAGGGAGATAAGCAACAACAACAGATACTAATAAGAGGTATAATAAGAATAGTCTATGTAACCAAGCTATTCATACCATCAAGCTCATCGGATGTACGGAAGGCATATCACCAGTATCTCTTTATGGAACATGATTAACAAGACAAGTTTTATAAGATCTTACCACATAACATGAGGAACATATAAGTAACTACAAGGTATAGCAAGACTAACTACACAAGCAAGGCCTCAACCAATGTTCCGTGTTTTGCCTTAAGCAGTAAATACTATTTGGCTGGATTACGTATTATTATGCCCTGAGGAAGTGAGTCGTACCGCTCAAATCCAACCTTTGGTTGTGAAACCCAAGCCGGTGCCATACAAGGTCAGTGGAAGAGCCGGACTCCATGACCTCCCACCTCGTGGTCAGTGCACAAGAACCAAAGCAGGACCATAGTTTCATGCTTAAGTGGCCTCAGCCACAGGGTCAACTCCATAGGCTACCCTTCCTGTAGCCCACGTTGGTACAGGTCTCAACGCTAGTATATCTGAGACACGGGCATGTTCACCGTGCTCTGAGCCATGAATGCATTCATGCTCTATCACTCTAAGCCATGGGCCTATTCACCATGTTCTCTCTATATATATATATATATCCCGAGTCTGCAACCACAATTGCACTTGATTCCCTCTCTATTTTAGGCTAGGAGAAACCATACATATTCAACAATATGTGCTTCCAGGTTAACCTGCAGGAGAACCTGTTTCACCATCACCAGCTTCTGACGATGATGGATCTATGGCCAGGGCAAACTACATGATTTGTTCCACTATGATTGATTAGTATATTTTAAGTGGATTACAAGATTCAACCAAGTTATATAACATGCAAACTATCACAAGAATAAATAACATGAAATTCAATATCATGCTTTTACTGTCATCAACTAACATTACATATTACTACTTGGCCTCTTGCCAATCATCTAGATCCATATCAAGGATCATCACATTGCCATGGGATCTCAATCCCTTATAATGCCACTGCCTCTCAAGGCATTCTTATCAACTTAGGCACTTTAGCCAAACTCAGGTTTTCAGACCAAAACACATCATGTATGTCATCTCATTATCAAGAGTAACTATCATAGCAATGTTACTCATCATATAAACCTCATAGCCCTTTACCTGGCTATGCATCACCTGCATGGTTAGTATACACAATCGTCATCGATTAATAGAAAGATCATATTATTGATGTAGGGAAACATTGATGCTTAGGTTCTTTATCATTCATGCCTCAACCTGTGACCATAGATATATCTTATATGTTTACCATTATCTCAGCAGTATTCATATCATTAAGATGATTACACACAAACATGTAATATCATGGTAAGATACATAGGCGTAACCTACTATCACGACTACCATCAAGCATGTCAAGGTTTATTATCAAAAACCAACGTGATTCATGAACAAGAGCTAGCGTATAAATTTCCATAAGAGACAAGACCCTCACTAGAAGTGACCATTTCCCTCACAAGAAGTGTGACGGGTAGGACACCCTCACTAGAGGTGGTATCGGGAAGGGTACTCTCCCCTATCGTTCATCACTCAAATGCATACCAACACATATCGAGCAAACATAACAGCAAGGGTGTACCATGAAACACTATGTTGTGCAGGGCGCGTTATGCATAAGGGAACCAAGCATGCTGTGAAGCCATGCATATCGTGCACCTCAAGACGGGCAATGCTGCATCAGGTAACAAGGGTACAACGACCATGAAGCCTATCGGGAAACTGAGCCTATGGGCGTGTCGCTCACCAGGTGCAACGGCTGGGAGATACCAGGTGACGCTCTGTCGGGCATCACCACAACACCATGACGCCCGACACTTAGCTAGCCCCAACTCCATAACCTCTAAGGTATGACGACCACTACGCTACCGCCACAGGTCAGGTATATTGGGCAGCAAGGACCTGTTGTGTGACTCCTGACACCCAAAGGTCAACATCCAGGAGCCTAACGCCCGACACAACCCCACAAACTAGCTAACAAGCTCCACACCTCAACGCACAATGACCTAAAACCATCACATAGGCTAAGTGTATCGGGCAGGTTACTCATCAAGGTGTGATGCCTGACACACGCAAGGCAGGGACCAGGGGTGACGCCCGACACAGCCACACATGTGTCGTCCAAGGCTCAAGATCAAGAGGGGTATCGGGTAGCACCTCCCCCAAGATCATAATGGTCAAGATGCAACTCCACAAGGTCGTCATCAACCTTAAGCACAAGGGCACCAAAACCCTAAAGGATCAAGAAGATGACTCACCTCTCAACTATCAAGAGAGGGGTATTGCCAAGCTTCTTAACACCAATCGGGCAACACAAGGAACAACCACCACATAGCTCACCTTTCAAGTCCATGGTGAGAGGAGGGTGTTGCTTAGGACACTAGAACACAAGCTCACCTCTCAACTTAAACAAGAGAGGAGTGTTTCCCATGATACTAGAACTCAAGCTAACTCGTCTAGACCAAGGAGAGAAAGGGGCCTTGCTCACCAAGAAACCCTAGAACAAGGATCGGCCAACAAGAACCAACTAAGCAAGAAACCAAACTAACAACATGCATAGCCGATATGATCATAAGCAACATATAAACAAGAACATAGAAGATGGTAGTGTAGTTAGGGTTAGGAGTTATGTAACCCGCCTTAAGCAAGCTCCAAGCTCCAAGCAGCACCAAGGAAGAAGAGCAAGGCACTCTAGGGTTCGACCACCACTAGAGGAAGAAGGAGACTCTAAGGCAAGGATCGGCCACCAAGCTTGCAAGAGAAGAGGGTGTCGTGCACCAAGGGAGAAGAAGACTAAGGAACTAAAGGGATCCTTAGCAAGGGAAAGGAAACACATATATAGAAGGGTATGGAGGAGAAACCAAGGAAAGACAAGGCAAGGTGTCGCCCACCTAGGGACACTTATCCATGAGCAAGGCCACCACTCTAACATGCCATAAACACATGTCCAAGTCCATTGCCACAAGCAAGCACCAAGTACCAAGTGTCCACTAGAGGTGACACAAACGAGGTCAAAGAGGGTCAAAGGGTCCATGGGCGACACACCTCCATGCCATGGCCAACATACCCACTCCATGGCCGACACAACCCTGGGTGACATACCACTAGGGAGACACACATCCTGGATGACACACCTAGGCTGACACAAGCATGCTCTTGCCCGACACAAGGTCCAAAGAAGCAAAGGCAAGGCACAACAAGGCCCAACAAGCTCAACTAAGCCCAAAGGAACTCAAGCAATGAGCCCAACCATTCCGCTCAACACTAGAGGAAGCAAGGAGAGGGAGGAACACCTCACAAGGTGGCAAACATTCCCACAAACCCTAGACTTGGGTTAATTGCGAGTAGCATCTCCAACTCTCAACAAAGAACCAACAAACCCTAATCACCATAGAAGGTGATTAGCAAGCAACTAAGCATCAGTGTTAAGCAAAGCAAACAGGGTAAACCCTAAACAGAGGTCAGAGTCCTTACAAGATAACCCTCGATAAAGGGATTTCGTACCCAAAATCCGAAGAGAAAAGCGAGGGATACTTCCTCTTCATCTCTTCCTCAAGCTCCCACATGGCTTCCTCAATGCCACGATGATGCCAAAGAACCTTCACAAGAACCAGGTCCTTCCTCTTCAGCTTCTTAACTCTCTTGTCAAGAATCATCACAGGACCTTCCTTGTAGGTCATGTCTTCATCAAGCTCAACCTCGATCGGCTGTATCACTGTTCCTATATTTGGATGACTTTTCTTTAGCATACTGACATGGAACACTGGGTGTAACCTGTGCAACTCTGGCGGCAGTTCTAACTCGTAAGCCACCTTGCCCATACATGCTATGATCGGGTATGGCCGCATATACCTGGGTGCTATCTTACCCTTCCGGCCAAACCTTAGCACAACTTTCCACGGCGAGACTTTAAGATACACTTTGTCTCCTACCTGGAACTCCAAAGGTCGTCAGCGATTATCTGTGTAAGACTTCTGCCTGTCCTGTGCCGCTTTCAACTGTTGATGTATCACTTTGATATTTTCGGTTGTCTGTTGTACTAAATCAGGACCCAAATTCTGATATTCTCCAGACTCATACCAACATAACGGATATATGCACTTCCTACCATATAAGGCCTCATAAGGAGCCATGTCAATGCTCTGCTGATAGCTATTGTTGTAGGCAAATTCTATCAAAATGAGATGCATGTCCCAACTGCCTAAGAACTGCAAAACACAAGCTCGAAGGAGATCCTCTAGAATCTGAATAGTCCTCTCAGACTATCCATCTATTTGCGGATGGAAGGCGATACTGAACCTAAACTGTGTTCCCAACGCCTTGTACAACTGTTCCCAGAAACGACTCGTGAACTGAGGACCTCTGTCAGAAACTATCGTCTCTAGCACACCGTGCAAACGTACTATGTCATCCACATATACTCGAGTGAGCTTCTCAGTTGTATATGTTGTCTTTACTGGTATGAAATGGGCAGACTTCGTCAATCTGTCCACTATTACCCAAATGGAATCATGATTCCTAGTTGTCTTGGGTAGAGCAACTATGAAATCCATGGTTATATGATCCCATTTCCACTGCGGTATCGACAGGGGTTGCAACGTACCTGCCGACTTTTGATGCTCAGCCTTGACTTGCTGACAAACTGCACACCTAGCCACAAAATCGGCTACATCTTTCTTCAAGATGGGCCAAAAATACAAGTCCTTCAGACTATGATACATCTTGGTGACTCCTAGATGCATAGCATACATCGACGTGTGCGCTTCCTCGAGCACTAACTCCCTCAGATCATCAGTATCGGGGACCACCATCCTATCAAGATAGCAAACTAGTCCATCCTCGGACTCATGGAACCCATCACGCTTTCCACTGCCGAACTCTGATCTGATCAACTGTACTGTATCATCTATTTGTTGTGCATCTTTGATCTATTGTCTCAGCGTAGGCTTGACTTGCATATGTGCTAAAATTCCATCTAACAAGGAAACTTCCATCTGCACGTTCATCTGTCGTAAAGAGACAAACATATCTCGTCTATGGCATACTAGGGTACTCAACTGTGCCTTCTTTGAAGAAAGAGAAGAAGACTTTCGGCTAAGCGCATCAACTACGAAATTTGCCTTACCAGGATGATACTCGATGGTGCAATCGTAATCATTGATTAGCTCCATCCATTGACGATGTCGCATGTTCAACTCATGCTGCGAAAAGATTTACTTCAGATTCTTATGATCCGTAAAGATTTGACACACTTCCCCGTAAACATAGTGTCTCCAAATCTTCAATGCATGGACCACTACTGCCAACTCCAAATCATGAGTCAAATAGTTATCCTCGTGTTTCTTTAGCTATCGCGAAGCAAAAGAAACCACGTGATTTTCCTGCATCAGCACACAACCTAAACCTTTCTTGGAAGCATCACAGAAAACAACATAGCCCTTTCCAGGCTCTGGCAGTACTAACACTGGAGCACTGGTTAGCTTCTCCTTCAACTTTGGAAAGATTGCTAACAATAACGGTCATCCTAGACAAAAGGTACATCCTTCCTAGTCAACTTTGTCATCGACAACGTAATCGTACTGAAGTCTTTGATAAACCTCCAGTAGTATCCTGCTAATCCCAAGAAACTACAAACTTCTCTCGGCGTCTTTGGTTGCTCCCAATCTACAATGGACTCCACCTTTTTCGGGTCCACTTTGACTCCTTCTCCAGATATCACATGACCCAAGAAAGTCACTTCTTCCAACCAAAACTCACACTTACAGAACTTGGCATACAACTGATGTTGGCGAAGAAGAGTCAACGCTAGATGAAGATGTCAGTCATGCTCTTGCCTGTCCCGACTATAGATCAAGATGTCATCTATAAAGACTACAACAAACTGATCTAGGAACAGACGAAACACTATGTTCATCAAATCCATGAAAGCAGTAGGTGCATTGGTTAGCCCAAACAACATAACCACAAACTCAAAGTGACCATACCTTGTCCTAAATGCTGACTTTGGTATGTCATCTGCCTTAATCCTCAACTGATGATATCCAGACCATAGATCAATCTTTGAAAACACGGTAGCACCGCGCAACTGGTCGAACATATCGTCTATCCTCGATAACGGCTACTTGTTCTTGGTCGTAACCTTGTTCAACTGTCGGTAATCTATACATAACCGCATCGATCCATCCTTCTTCTTAACGAACAACACTGGAGCACCCCAAGGCGACATACTTGGTCAGATGAAACCTTTCTTCAACAACTCTTGCAACTGCTTCTTAAGCTCTGCCATCTCTACCGGAGCCATCCTATACGGTGTCTGTGCAACTGGGTGTGTTCCTGGAACCAGATTGATCTCGAAATCAATTTCTCGGGGTGTAGGAACACCAGGGAACTCATCAAGAAACACATCGACAAACTCTCAGATAACCGACACTTTTTCAAGGCTAGGACCTTTCACCTTGGTATCTACAAGGGTATCCACAACGTGAGCTAAGAATGCCTCACATCCTTGTCTTAGCAACTTCTCTGCCACCATAGCTGATACTAGACACATCAGAAGAATCTTCCTATCTCCTTGGAAGATCCACTTCCTACCACCATCATCTAACACAGCTTGCTTGGAACCACAGTCCAAAACAACCTTATACTTCTCTAAGGTATCCATCCCAAGGATAACATCAAAACCATGCATATCAAGTGGTATAAGATCCACTTGTATGCTATGTCCCAAAAAAGATAAGACACAAGATGGACACTCTTGTCGAAGCATCGAGGAACCATCTAGAGGGGTTTCTAACAACAAGCTATCTTTCTTACAGCTAATAGGTAAACGACAATTTTCAAGCATACTATAGGAGATAAAAGAGTGTGTAGCACCCGGGTCAACCAGAACAGATATAAAGCAAGAAGAAGAGATATTAGAATGAAATAACTCCATCTGACCTGTCACCACTCGTGGGTTGAGTATCGCCTCCGGCTGACTCATAGCATAGAATCGATCCGTTGCTTGCTGTCCACATCCTCTGCTTCCTTGAGCAGACGATCCCACTTGTGACGCTTGACCATGTCCTCGCCCTCTACTACCACGGGGCAGCTGTCTATCTGACCCTTGATGATTCTACCTCAGTTGTTGCGTCATTTTGACATCTCTGTTTGGGCAATTTGACTAGAAATGCCTCGTCTGACCGCACATATAGCATGTCTTAACTTCAAACTGTGGCCTAGATGACCCTGTCATTGCCACAGAAGTTGTACTATGTGCCTTTGATGGTGAAGAAACATAACCTCTTCCCTTACTTAGGGACCACTGCGATGGTATACTGGAACCTCTCATCACTAAAGGTGCTGAAAACCTGGGCTTCTTGAAGCCACCAAACCTCTGTCCTTGGAACTGAGCAGGCCTCTTCTTAGACATGGATTCCTTTTTCTCCCTGACTGACCATTCGATCCTCCAGATAGATTACAGAAACGTACCAAACCTCTCTCAGTTCTGCAATGCAAAAATAGGTGTTGTCAGCTCAGCGCTCAGACCTTTCTCAAAACGTCTGATCTACTTCTCATCAGTCGTCGCCATGTGAGGACAAAACCTTAGTAGGTCCATGAACTTGGCTTCGTACTCGGTGATGTTCATCATTCTATGTCGTAGGATCTCAAACTGACTGATCTTCTCATCCAGATATGTCTTCAGAAAGTATCTGCTGACGAACTCACGCCGGAAAACCTCCCAACCGATCACCTCACCAGGTCGCTTCTCCTCCTTGATGGTCCACCAGTGACCAACACTACCCTTCAGGAGGTAGACAGCGTGCTTTACTTTGTCTACTTCGAGGATGTCGAGGATCCGGAAAGCCTTCTCAAGACTCGTCAGCCATAGATCTGCATCCGCTGGATCAGCCGTTCCAGCATAATCCGAAGCTCTGACTCGGCGAAGCCGCTCAAAGGTCTTCCCAATACCCGATGTTTCACCATGGGGAGCCTATGCTCTCGGTGGAGGCACTGGCAATCTCTCTACCATGAGATTCATCATAGTCATCATCTGCCCCATAAGTTATTGGTAGGCTGGGTGTTCAAGAATGGCTAGGTCAGGTTGGGGGACCTCAGGCACCCGATCTTCATGTGCCTGCCCTATAGCTCCATCAACTGATGCAACATCGCTGTTCTCAGTAGCATGTTCTTCATGGTTTCCAGACATCTTGGCTTTTCTTTCACGGAGGGAAGAAGATGATTGTAAGAAAATCTGGAAAACTCATAAGAACAGACACGACCTAGTCCTAAATCCCTATAGACTCAGCAAACCTAGAGCTCTGATACCAAAACTTGTGGCAACACATCCCACTATCACACAGATTACCAAAAACACAGGTTAATTAAAACCAATTGCAGAAAGTAGATAAACTGAGAAACTATTACACTTAGGTCCTCATCCTATAGGGAAACAGGTTCTATAAACATTTACAAGATCTTGACATGTATCCACATCTTAGAGGAACAAGTGTCTATCCAACACATGAGTTCATCACCTGTTTATATGTACATAACGGCCCACATCCAGCCAGCAGCAGGTTATACAAAGGATCAACAGTTATACATCGTGAAACAATGTCAAAACACTCCCAAGGACCTGAGAGTACAGGGATGACTCTAGACTCTACTACAAAACAACCAAAACAGCAGCAGGTCCATCGCTTGCCTCCTACTGCTCGTCTTGCTTCTCGGCCGCAACTCCGCGACCACCACCACGCCTAGCTCGAACACCTAAAAAGGGTGTAAACCAGCGGGGTGAGACACACAGTCCCAGCGAGAAACATAACTCCCCGCCGAAACTATAAAACCAAAGGAAGATAAGCAACAATAGTAGATAACTA
Source organism: Alisma plantago-aquatica (assembly GCA_963693085.1). NCBI lineage: Eukaryota > Viridiplantae > Streptophyta > Magnoliopsida > Alismatales > Alismataceae > Alisma > Alisma plantago-aquatica. Next base: position 420,891,971 of record OY856411.1, read on the forward strand.
ATAAGAGGTATAACGAGAACAGTCTATGTAACCAAGCTATTCATACCATCAAGCTCACTGGATGTACGGAAGGCATATCACCAATATCTCTTTATGGAACATGATAAACAAGATAAGGTTTATAAGATCTTACCACATAACACGAGGAACATATAAGTAACTGCAAGGTATAGCAAGACTAACTACACAAGAAAGGCCTCAACCAATGTTTTGTGTTTTGCCTTAAGCAGTAAATACTATTCGGCTGGATTACGTATTATTATGCCCTGAGGAAGTGAGCTGTACCTCTCAAATCCAACCTTCGATTGTGAAACCCAAGCTGGTGCCATACAAGGTCAATGGAAGAGCTAGACTCCATGACCTCCCACCTCGTGGTCAGTGCACGAGAACCAAAGCAGGACCGCAGTCTCATGCTTAAGTGGCCTCATCCACAGGGTCAGCTCCATAGGCTACCCTTCCTGTAGCCCGCCTTGGTACAGGTCTCGATGCTAGTATATCTGAGACACGGGGCTGTTCACCATGCTTTGAGCCATGAACACATTCATGCTCTATCACTCTGAGCCATGGGCCTATTCACCATGCTCTCTCTCTCTATATATATCCCGAGTCTACAACCACAGCTGCACTCGATTCCCTCTCTATTTTAGGCTAGGAGAAACCACACATATTCAACAATATGCACATCCAGGTTAACCCGCAGGAGAACCTATTTTACCATCACCAGCTTCTGACGATGATGGATCTATGGCCAGGGCAAACTACATGATTTGTTCCACTGTGATTAATTAGTATATTTTAAGTGGATTGCAAGATTCAACCAAGTTATATAACATGCAAACTATAACAAGAATAAATAACATGAAACTCAATATCATGCTTTTACTATCATCAACCAACATTACATGTTACTACTTGGCCTCTTGCCAATCATCTAGATCCATATCAAGGATCATCACATTGCCATGGGATCTCAATCCCTTATAATTCCACTGCCTCTCAAGGCATTCTTATCAACTTAGGCACTTTAGCCAAATTTAGGTTTTTAGACCAAAACACATCATGTATGTCATCTCATTATCAAGAGTAACTATCAAAGCAATGTTACTCATCATATATACCTCATATCCCTTTACCTGGCTATGCATCACCTGCATGGTTGGTATACACAATCGTCATGGATTAACAGAAAGATCATATTATTGATGTAGGGCAACATTGATGATTAGGTGCTTTATCAATCATGCCTCAACCTGTAAACATAGATATATATTATATGTTTACCATTATCTCAGCAGTATTCATATCATTAAGATGATTACACACACATGTAATATCATGGTAAGATACATAGGTGTAACCTACTATCACGACTACCATCAAGCATGTCAAGGTTTATTATCAAAAACCAACATGATTCATGAACAAGAGCTAGCGTATAGATTTACATAAGAGACAAGACCCTCACTAGAAGTTCCCACTACCCTCACAAGAAGTGTGACGGGTAGGGCACCCTCACTAGAGGTGGTATCGGGTAGGGTACTCTCCCCTATCGATCATCACTCAAACGCATACCAGCACATATCGGCCAAACATAACAGCAAGGGTGTACCATGCAACGCTGTGTTGTGCACAACGCGTTATGCATAAGGGAACCAAGCATGTCGTGCAGCCATGCATATCGTGCACCTCAAGACGGGCAATGTTGTGTCAGGTAACAAGGGTACAACGGCCATGAATCCTATCGGGCAACTGAGCCTATGGGCGTGTCACTCACCAGGTGCAACGGCTGGGAGATACCAGGTGATGCTCTGTTGGGCATCACCACAACGCCATGACGCCCGACACTTAGCTAGCCCCAACTCCATAACATCTAAGGCATGACAACCACTAGGCTACCGCCACAGGTCAGGTATATCGGGTAGCAAGGACCTGTTGTTTGACGCCTGACACACAAAGGTCAACAGCCAGGAGCCTAACGCTCGACACAACCCCACAAACTACCTAACAAGCTCCACACCTCAATGCACAACGACCTCAAACCATCACATAGGCTAAGTGTATCGGGCAGGTTACTCATCAAGCTGTAATGCCTGACACACGTAAGGCAGGGACCAAGGGTGACGCCTGACACAGCCACACATGTGACGTCCAAGGCTCAAGATCAAGAGGGGTATCGGGCATCACCTCCCCCAAGATCATAACGGTCAAGATGCAACTCCACAAGGTCATCATCAACCTTAAGCACAAGGGCACCAAAACCCTAAAGGATCAAGAAGATGACTCACCTCTCAATTATCAAGAGAGAGGGGTATTGCCAAGATTCTTAACACCAATCGGGAAATACAAGGAACAACCACCACATAGCTCACCTTTCAAGTCCATGGTGAGAGGAGGGTGTTGATCAGGCCACTAGAACACAAGCTCACCTCTCAACTTAAACGGGAGAGGAGTGTTTCCCATGAAACTAGAACTCAAGCTCACTCCTCTAGACCAAGGAGAGAAAGGGGTGTTGCTCACCAAGAAACCCTAGAACAAGGATCGAACAACAAGAAGCAACTAAGCAAGAAACCAAACTAACAACATGCATAGCCGATATGATCATAAGAAACATATAAACAAGAACATAGAAGATGGTAGTGTAGTTAGGGTTAGGAGTTATGTAACCCGCCTTAAGAAAGCTCCAAGCTCCTAGCTCCAAGCTCCAAGCACCACCAAGGAAGAAGAGCAAGGCACTCTAGGGTTCGACCACCACTAGAGGAAGAAGGAGACTCCAAGGTAAGGATCGGCCACCAAGCTTGCAAGAGAAGAGGGTGTCGTGCACCAAGGGAGAAGAAGACTAAGGAACTAAAGGGATCCTTAGCAAGGGAAAGGAAATGCATATATAGAAGGGGATGGAGGAGAAACCAAGGAAAGACAAGGCAAGGTGTCACCCACCTAGGGATACTTGTCCATGAGCAAGGCCACCACTCTAACATGCCCTAAACACATGTCCAAGGCCATTGCCACATGCAAGCACCAAGCACCAAGTGTCCACTAGAGGTGACACAAATGACGTCAAAGAGGGTCAAAGGGTCCATGGGCGACACACCTCCATGCCATGGCCGACACACCTCCATGCCATGGCCGACACACCCACTCCATGGTCGACACAACCCTGGGCGACACACCACTAGGGCAACACACATCCTGGGCGACACACCTAGGCCGACACAAGCATGCTCTTGCCCGACACAAGGTCCAAAGAAGCAAAGGCAAGGCACAACAAGGCCCAACAAGTTCAACTAAGCCCAAAGGAACTCAAGCAACGAGCCCAACCTTTCCTCTCAACACTAGAGGAAGCAAGAAGAGGGAGGAACACCTCACAAGGTGGCAAACTTTCCCACAAACCCTAGACTTGGGTTAATTACAAGTAGCACCTCCAACTCTCAACAAAGCACCAACAAACCCTAATCACCACATAAGGTGATTAGCAAGAAACTAAGCATCAGGGTTAAGCAAAGCAAATAGGGTAAACCCTAAACGGAGGTTAGGGTCCTTACACAATCATTCTAAATATTAGTCTTACTTGAGCTATATTTGACTGACAACGATTCTTAAAAATGTTGTCTCTTGGGATTCGATCCTTAACTATATTGCGATAAGACTCGTCTTCTTGCGGGTGGTATTATTGCACAAGGTTTTAGTAAAAGCTCGGGGATCTCAACCCTGAGTGAATTTGTTAGTGTAATAATATTCCACGTAAAATTCATATATAATTTTCTTTGATCCAAGCTACTAGTAATTAGTTACGAATTTTGCAAATTAAAGTATCTCTTGGCCAATTGCAGAGCACCATGTGTCATTTTTATTCCATTTTCTGGTGAATCCTTTCTTGGATCACAAACCCTCGCATGGATCTACCTACCCAGCTACGCGATCCGGGCCTTCGACTTCCTCGTAGGTGTGCTTGGGATGGGGCTGGTTCCCCAGTTTTGTCTGTGAAATAGAGGACCCACCGCGCAGCCTCCTCTTCTTCGCCTAGTGGCTCGCCGACAAGAAGATCATGGTTGGGTGTCCGCCTCCCTTCCTGCCATCACCGCAAGTGAAAACTAGTGTTGGGTTCCCACTATAGGGGTTCGATTACCCATCACACTACTGTCGCCGCCCATCATGCCTTGAGTGTATGCAGGGGAGAAACTGGTTGTGGGTGACTTGGCGGCCTAGCGAAGCAATTGGAGATGAGGAAAAGAAATGATGGCCGCACAAAGTATTACAAATATTTCATCTTCTCCCAGAGGTGCCTATGGTCCCCCTCCTTTTATAGCCTTGGGCTATGGCTCACTGTAGGTTCTAAGCAAATTGGGCAAATTTGATAGGATCCCTAAAACCACTACAAACCTAGGATTGCTTGCCTCCTCTTGTGCTCCCGAGGGTGTTGGGATAAATTCCAACTCCTCTCGTGCCCTCAATCGTGAGAAATCATGTTTGAAAAATAGTCTGTCTAGCCACAAATTCTCACCTTCCAATTAAGGCAAGGAATAGCCCAGCACCATAGGATTTCAGATCCAACGGTCCACGTTACTCACGTTCAACTAATATTGTGACATTGATACTTTCCTCTTATATTATCCCCACTTTAAGGATTTTTATAAAATCTATATCTCCTAAACCACTGATCCAATTAATTCCAAATTTTAAGGGAAAGTCTATAAAGACTTAATCTACCATTATACGAAGTTTGAGTCCAAAAAGAGAAAGGAAAACCCCTTTTTCTTCATATGCAAGTCAAAGACTTATAAGGAATATTTTATGCATTAAAATATATATTTTCTCTTTCCTCTTTTCCTATTTTGTCTATTTTGAGTACCTTTTCCATTAGTAATCACTTGTAAACGAAATATAATCAATTGTGGCCATCAATGCCACTTTCTAGATATTTCTATATATTTCTCATAAATGTTTTGCTTAATATCCATTATCTTGTATCTTTTTCCATTATTTGGACTTTTCTTCTTTTCTTCTCTTTTATATCCATTATTGTATTAATATAATAATAGGAATCATGAAATTACTATCAAAGGGATAATTGCAAATAAATCCATCCTTTGAAGCAAAGCATACAACGTTTTCAATTAAGTACACATTCATAAAATCATTACATTTCAATTATGAAAACATATGCAAAATTGGGGTTGTAACACAGAGAACGACACTACCCTCATGGAATGGGTTAGGATAACCTTAGTTCAACTAGATAATGTTATGATATATGATTCTTGATCCCATTATACACCCCAAAATAATGTGTGTATCAACGTGATATTATCATCATATGTGATACATGGATGTGACATGATCAAAAATATAGTTATGGTTCTTTATCTTCCTATATAGATGGTTAACCACATACATGAATAAAGATGTCATTATAAGTTTGGTGAAGGTATTATTTGTTTAATGTGGCTACTTAGGTCTATTAAAACTAAATAAAATTCAATAAATATGTTTGTGCTCAATAAATGCAGAATTTGTAGAATATATTAATAGAAGTATATGGAATCTTGTTTTGAAGTAAGATATATGTTTGACACATATAATTCATAATATTAAGATAATGGTTCATATTGCATGGTTTCTGACCCCAATTTTTAGTAATGTATGAAACCTAGGTTTATAAGTGCACAAAGTTATATGCAACATAATATTCATATAATTTCTATTGATATAGAATATAATATCAGTAACCTAAATCCAAGTTGAAAAGACAAGTAACCTTACACATATCGATATAAATTAAATAAAATCTAATCCACATAAATAGGGTTGAAATGATGAGAATATAATGATAATATATGATCATGACTTTATCAGGGTTTGACCAAGAATGGTTGTTGACTCTAGGAATATGTGGGTTAGCTTTTTAGTCCTTCAAGGTAATCTTTACGTCTTACTTGGGCTACAATATAGTATTGTTGTATTGTTTGTTTATAAATGATCGATAATATGACATTTAATGAAATAATGTAGCATGTATGTTACCTTGCATGATTTTATATATTTATAGGTTAGAACACATGTAACATAATATATATGTTCCATTATATCGAAGTACAACAACTCTTTGGTAGTAAAGTGGTGAAAAGTAAAGTACTTAAACTCTATAGTAGTAAAGTTCTTGAAAGTGATCCAACTCTTTGGTAGTATATCACATTGTATAATGATCCGACTCTTTTGTCGTAGATCATAAGGTCTTAATGTGTTCAACCTTGAGTGGTAAATGCATGGATGATATAATGGAAATTGTGCCTAACATATGTGTTCTCTTTTATTAATAAATATTTTTGTTCAAGTACTCTTCTATTATATTTTTCATTGCCAAGTATTGGAACTACCTTATTTCCAAATCACAATATTCAAGAGGCATATGAATCTCTTAGCACACTCAACACAATACTTTGATTGTATTATGATGATGTGTGCCACTTGTAATATATGTGTTAGGTGATGTGGATGCATGATCTTGAATAATCTTGATAGTCGATAATTGTGTGGCAAACAGATGTGTAGGTGGACCTATTGTCTAAAAGATATTATTTAGTGTAGTATGTGCATATGAAAAAAATTATTTTACAGTATGTAGTCTCTAAAGTTGTAGAAATTCTTTTCATAATTATATATTGAATGGTGACATTGTTTTATATGGTTTGTTTTTTATGTGCATGTGCCACTTTAGTTCCTTATTACTTCCTCTAATTTTTTCTTCTTGGCCTAGTGTGGGAGTTTGAATTGAGATTCTCACCTAGGTGAGGATTGTAATTTGGATGTCACACATGTGGTTGAGGTGCTAAAAATCTAGGGACATCATAGGTGGTATCAGAGAAAGAATAATATCAAAGCTTGGTATTCAATCATGAAACTCAAACTAAAAAATACCTTGAGCTTGAAAATATTAAGGTTAGATTAATCATCTATTACTAACCTACCGCCATGCTTGAACCTAGATTTCTGAAATCTATTCAAAGACTAGTGATTATCGTATATCAAGTTTTGAAATGTCTATTATACCTTATAATGTGGAGGTGTGAGACATTACATTGTTTGGAGATGATCGAAATCATAGGAAGAGAAACCGCATATGTGCATGTTTGTTTATGAGTATCAACACTAGTCTATACTTTATTCTCACCCTTTTCGCCTGGTGATATGAAACTAGACTCTCTACCATGTGTGTGACACTCAGTTTGCTGATCTAGCTTTATTTCCAATTGATTAGTGTTAGAATAGGAGGTAGTCATGCAAACAAATTCATATTTTATTTAATATATATATATAATATACTATTCTACTTATCTAAACATGAGGACTCATTTCCGTTTTAATGTTTCCTGAAATTTCTTGGACTCTTAAATACGGATAGTCAACAATCCTACACCAACCGTAACGCCTCTGCTGATTTGTTTCTTTGTTGAACATGATAAAAACATTCTATAATTGACTCTTGAAAGCAACCGCTTTGCCCGTTTAAGCTGTTTATTCTGATTTGTTTATGTCTGCAACTTGATAAACATATTTAATAAATTAATTAAACCCATAACTCGGCAACAACTACAACTTTTAAAATATTATGCACCACATTATCTAATAATGGCAAGATATTGAGTTACAAACTGAAACGTTTCTCTTAGATATTCACCGTTAGTCTTCCAAGCGGAGCTTAGCTTTCCAACATGCATTGTCATCCTTGGTATGAGGAAGATCTGGGATTGCAGCGCGGCCTCACGAGATTTAGAGTATGGAGAACTTATCTTGACGCAAGAAGCAGATGCATATGCATCATGGAGAAGTGGCATGCCCGATGCAGGTGGGATGGAGAAGGAGGTGTTTAGGATTATGCTAAATCGTGGGCATCTTGGGTTCTAATAACTGAAAATTGATTATGGTCTCGGTTGTGAATGCATTTCTAGATGTTACCAACAAATGGTCAGTGGATGTTGGATAAGAACATGACGTTCAAAGGCACATGGATGTGCTTTTACAATGCTTCCATAGGTGTGATGTGACCACAATTTTACATCAGAAGTGTCTTTAATTTGATCTCCCTTGTTAGTTCTTGACCAACCTTAAGTTGTAGTTACAACTGACGGTCGGTCTAGTTTCAGATAAAAATGATGATTAAAGTTTTTTTCTTCATCTGCGCATAAGTTATGTGTGCATGACTGCAGGAAGATGGCAGGCAGCAACGACAGCAAAGGTTGACGGTGCATGTTTTTCTCCGTAGATGTAGCACTAACCAAACATGCAAATTATATGCAGTAGTTCATGTGTGCTTGAATACTTTAATACCTACAAATTAGAGGACACTGTGGCAATAGAACTACTACTTGTATCATCCTGGGACCTTACTTTATAGCATTCAGATGAACATGGTGTTTTGGTGAATCTCGTAAACTGTAGGATGACTCGGTTGATTGGTAGAAACATGGCAGTGTTTTTGCTGCTGATGATGCCTACGAGAGAACGTTCGTGTCGGAGTACTCCATTTGACCAATAAAACACCTTGTTTCCGAACATAGGTGGGCTCAACGTGCATGGCAAATAGGGCATCCAAGTATGCAACCTTGTATTGCGGTTGACATATTGCTCCCTATGTTAGCAAATATTGTGAGCTTAAGGTAATTCCAGTAGTCAACATAATACTACCCTAATAGAAGGTTGTCCTTTCTTATACTAGTCTTCAACTCAGCGTTTAACTAGGCAGACGTGGCCAAATCAGTGAACATGGTTCATATTTTGTCTTGTTGTCTGCCTAATCTTCATAATGGGAAACAATGCTTGGGAACTACAACAGAAGGCTTATCTAAACTACCAAGGGCACATGTGTGGCTTGCATAATCCAGATGACCCGATCGTTCAACCGAACAAAGTGGTTCTGGCTACATGGACGGTTTCAGCAGCTACGAAGCCAAGGCTACAACCTCTGTCCCTCCTAGGTAATTTCATATGCATATTAATTAACCTTAATGTCTAGAAAGCTCTCTAATTGCATTGTATCATGCATTTGTTTAAACAACCTATGATGAGCGCATTTGGATCTCTTTAGTCTGTTTTACGCTTTTGATCTGTAAAAAATACATGCTACCTCCTTTAGCTTTGAGTATCCAATGTTTTCATAAGTTGGAGGTTGTTTAGTATTATATGCTAATGAACATTCAAACAGACCATAAATAATCCAATAGAATGTTACTAGAGGAATAAATTGTAGCATCATATACCTCCATTGAAAAAATGCAGCACAGTGCTAGAATAATAAAAAAGAACAGTGTTAATATACTAAACTAAGCTTGTGAGAGCTTGAATAACTACTACATCTGATTTACATATACTAACAATGTTGATTCTTGACAGCCTAATCGATCAAAGAATTAAAGATTCGAGAAACTTCTTGAATATAATTAGTACATATTTTTTCTTGCACATGATACAAAATCAAATAGCCAAATTCTTTACCTTTATATACCACTTTGGATATAGCCATGTGTGACTATTCTACCTATGTATAACTAAATTGTTATATGGGGAAAGTATATGCAACTAATTATAAAAACATCCACAAAATAGAAGTTGGTTATACAAATGGATGTTATACTAATATATTTCTTCTAAATTTGACTCTTTCTAAAAACCCAACCATAAATTTAACACAAAATAGTGTATGAGAGTTGACGAAAATATAAATCTCATTCATTAAAATTAGCATCCATATCCTTGAAATGTTCCAAGTTGGGGTATTTTTTATAGTTTGAGTAAGATGCAAGTAATAAGAAGTAATAATTTAAATAATTTGGTTTTGAATATGGCGGGTATCTTACACTCACTAAACACAATTATTTCTCAATCACCATTTCAAAATTGTCATGTCTATAAGTTATATGTCTAAGTTCAAACATACCCCATTATATCTTTACTTAGTATCTATGATGGATATTAGACTCACAAGAACACTATGTAGATATTTTTATTGAATAATATTTGATGACCTATATGTGGTCCTCCAAAATTATAAATATTCTATTTGGAGGAGTCAATCTTTTATATACACTTCATAATATTTTTATAAGTTACATGTCAATTGAATACACAATATGAATTCTATGCATATTCTAGACATGTATCATTCACAAGAGAGTGTGGACTCTATTATATATTTTTATCACTTCACATTAGGAAATTATTTTGTATATACATGAGTGGAATGCCTTGGATGAATTGTTAACCATCTTATAAAACAAGATAGACTAGCTCGCATAATATAATGTATAGGAAATGGGAACCAATATGTTTCAAATATAATTTTTTGGATTCCTTGAGGTTTGGGTTTTTAAAATCTATCAATGTCAATCTATACATTAAGTCTATGCTCATATACACTGCACTATGTGTTGTGCATCCATCAAATTTTACTTGACAACAATATTTCACAATGTACTTCAAGGAACATGTATCCAAATATTTTAATTATTGATAATGTATACCTTATCTAGACACATGTTGAAATATCCATAAAGATAGACTCTAACAAGACAAAATGCATGTTATCTTTGTCTGACTATTACACTAGAAAATTTATTTCTAGACACTTTTCATGGATGTATTTATGGTTCCTATTTTTGACCATTGAAATAGTTTTATCACCAAGCATCTAAGATGCATTATTTAAATATTGAATGCATACCATAAATGTTTTTTTTGTCTATGAATAACGAGAATGGGTGGCCAGAACCACTTTTTGTATCAATATTAGTAGGATGTTTGACATGAATTCTATGATATGTCTCATTGTTTTCCAATCACTTAGGTGTATAGAATACGAAAGTCATACATGAATGATGTGCAATGGGAATAAATCATAGGGTTCATAGATATTTATGTTGATTGTTGGGTATCCCTTCCTTATATAATCATTTAATTAGCACTTATACAATGGAGAAAATCTCTTCCATACTTATCCAATAGATGTTGTATGATAGGTATGACCTCAAAATATTGATCACATGGGTGTAATGTTATGCTAAATCATGTACTATTTTATATACCCTTATCTAATTTTTCTTGTTCTTTGTATACTTGAAATAACTTTTTATCGAAAATTGAAGACTCGAATGGACCTCTTGGCGTCCAACTTTAATTATTTAAACCACTCAATATATAGGGCTATTGGATCTATTCCAGTTCTAAAAACTAAGAAATTACCCAATAGTCATACCATTCAAGAACTAATCTTGAGTTTTAGCATTGTGTTACTCAAATTTAAGATAAGTGTTCACATAAAATTGAACTACCACTTTTAAAGGGATAGTCACCAAACAACATATCAATACACATAATGTTAGCCATGTCTCTTGGACACTTTTATATGCTTCTCGTCACAAAAAAGGAAGTTACTTAAATGTTCTATAAAAATCAATTACACAAAGCCACTTAATACACATGTTAAAATATATTTTACCACATTGTCACACATGGAGTCAATATAATGAAGATAGTTCAAGTATTAATTTTTGTATGTGCAAGCGTAAATTTATTAGAAAACCACATATATGATAAACATGTATTTCTTGGTGTGTTTATGGTGTTAGTTATTAATCCATATTTCATGTATGTTTTCTACTAATTTACTTTGACTATTAATTCGTAATTCCAATTATATGTTTAGACTCAAATCATGATGTGTAATAACTTCTCATTAGAAATTTCATATGTGCAAATCACGTGTTTTGACTAGTATTTATTATATATGTAACTAAATGCAGAAATGTTCCCCCAACATGTAATACAAGGAGGTGGTCATGCAACTTAAATTAAAGTGAGTGACATTAGTCTAGAAGAGAGAGTAGTACTAGACTAGATGTCTATAGACATATCTTAATATGTGATAGTTAGAATTATGAATGATATAATAAATAATGATACAAGTTTTCCATAATGATATAAGATGGTTTATGATGATAAAAGTTGGATTTGAGTTTAGTTTTGAGTAGATTACTTAACTTTTAATAATGCAAGTATGTAGGCTTTTCAAAGTTACGATAGGATAAGACAAGGATGTGAGTCAACATGACCATCAAGTTCTTTTTACAAAAGAGGACCTCTAGTGTTAGGACATGTTGTAAGGTTTACTTCATAGATGGTGAGACCCACAGGGAGAATGTCAAAGAACCTTAACTCCCGTATATGATAATTATGAGAAATATATTACATGACATGTCTTAAACTAGATTAATCTTGAGTGAATGAGTTCCAATTATGCATGATTACTATAATCCTATTGAACTATAGATATCCTTGGGATGAACCAACCTGAGTGTTTGAGAGAGGCTTCTTATTACATGTGAAAATGAATATAAGTACTAGCCATCTGGGTAAGGGAGAGAAAGTTTGAAGATCCTATAAGAGGTAAATGAAGCTAGTTTGTTGTGAAGCCTCATGATCAGGTTGTTAGTTCCCTAAATAGGACTCTAGTGGTGTATATAAGAGAGAAAGAATTAGGAAAACAATATTTCATGGATAGATATCTTTGAAGAGAATTTTTTATCATGCCAGTTTGGTTTTTGATTGATTGGGTAAATCTTGTAAAGCTGGTAACTAGTGACAACTAGGTAGACCTGATAACCATATACTAAGCAGGGATGATAAAGTTTGTGCATATGAGATACTCATAGAGTTTAGTGCATTCAAAGAGATGGAGCATGGCACTACCCTCACAATATGGGTCAGGAGAACCTTAGTTCAACTAGATAATGTTGTGATATATGATTGATGATCCCACTAAGAACAACCCAAAAATAATGTGTATGTGAATGTGATATTATCTCCATATGTGATACATGGATATGTCATGATGACAAACCTAATGATTGTTCTTTATCTCCCTATATAGATGGTTAACCATATACATGAATAAAGATGACATTATAAGTTTGGTGAATCAAGTTATGAAGTCGTAATACAATTTTTAGCCAAATATGTAAGTTAAATGAGATCATATTAGTGATATTTTTAATGATGTGTTAGTGTTTGTGCTTAATGAAGATACTGGATAAATTTGAAAAAATACAAGCAATGAAATGATGTTGTCACCTCGTATGATATATATGGATAATGTGGGTTTATTATAAGTATATCTTTGGGAAAATGACAACTTAATGTTGGAATCCCAATGTATAGGATATAGTGAGGATGTAAATCCTAAAATATGATATATGTCATTACAGAACCAGGGTTTCTACCCTTTAAATCTTTTATGAATGGTCAGTTCACCCTAGATTCCTTTAAAACCTCGTAGTACTGGTTTTTATATAGTTCTAGAGATTTTTGTATTTAGATATATTGCACTTAGAGTAGTGTGATACACATGGTCAAAGATCTTTTGTTTGTTCTCTTGGAATAATAGAATGGCTTAATTTGTTTCACCACATTTTGGTGTCGTGATCATATTCCTTCAGGTTGTGTGAAGCTTTTGAGAGCATTAGAGATGTGTGGATACAAGAGAGCAATTTTCCTCATCTTAGGACCTCTTTGGCAGTAATAGTGCGGGGGAGTTCTGTTGGTATGTATGCCCATAGAGAAAGTCATACGATGATTGTAATGACATACTTTGTGAATGCTTTGAATAATAATAAAGGCAATTTTGGTCTATATATTTAATCAATTTTCAGATAATGATATAACATGTTAGATGTCTAAAGAATCGTATTACTCAATGACGTATGTCTTTAGGTTAAGGACCTGAACCATGAGATCATACGGATGTTAAGAGTATAAATTCTTATTTTGTCCCTAGTCGGTTGTTATTATGGAAATAACCATAGACATCAATAACACAAAAGACTAGAGTGTGTGTTGGTTGATGATAGAATCTCATTAGTCATGATATATGATAACAAACCAAGCACACATATACATTTTAGAGAATAGTGTATCAAACAGACCCAATGTAAGAGTGATGCATGGAAACCACACTTGGTCAGTCAGGATCATCTCTTATAGTATTGGTGGTGACTGTGGTTCTTAGATCTGAAATCACTGCACTCATCTCATGTGGTTGGGTACACTTTGACATCATGAAACGCAATCCTGAAACATGGGTTGTTATAACGATGATGGTTGGGTGACTTTCACACATGGGGACTTGAGTGTGAGGGGTAGATATGGAAATTGTCCCTACTAAGGGAGTATGGTATCATTGCCACTTGATGAGCGAGATTGAGAAATACATGATCATGTGCATGCAAGTCAATACATGATATTGAGCTTGCACATATCTCACACAGTCTTCTCTGGTTCAAGAAACTTGGATTGAACATTTGTAGAGGATTACAAGTCCACACCTCAAGTTCAATCTGGATATCAGCGAAAAAGGGACTATACATTCACTATAACACCAATAACATATTGTAGGTTAATCATGGCCAATAGATTGAGCTGGATTCTTCCTGATCTAATTTATAAAAGTCATTGTGCCTTTGTGAAAGGCAGAAATATTAAAGGTGTTGTCCTGTTGACTAATGAACTACTTAGTAATTTTAACAAATGCAATTTTGGAAAGAAATTTTGTATCAAAGCGGATATTACTAAATCATATGACTCAGTTAGATGGGATTTCTTGATGTGTGTCATGGAAGACATGTGATTTCCCAAATTCTAGTGCAACTGGATTTACAATATTCTTGACTCAGTGACTTACCAAATCCTTATTAATGGGGAATCCTCAGAACCTTTTAAACCCTCCCGAGGATTAAGACAAGGGGATCCTCTTGCTCCTCTTCTTTTTGTCCTTTGTATATAGGGATTCTCTAGCATCATTAATCACTATATGGATAAAAAAGAGTTTACTCCTATGGGAGTTATCCCTGGTAGGCATGTTTCTCATGTCATTTTTGCTGATGACCTTGTTGTCTTTGGGGAAGCTAGCCTTAAGAACATTGAATGTTTGAAGCACATTATTGATACTTTTGGTCTTCTTTCTGGTTTGAAGCTTAATCATGCTAAGAGAATGGCCTATTTTAGCAAGAATGTTGATGGTTTATCTTAATATATGAGTATTATTAAGAGTGATCTTCCTGCTACTTACTTGGGAGTTCCTCTTCTCTCGGGCAGGTTGACCAAAAAGCTCTGTTAGCCCTTGATTGATAAGATGAAAAATAGAATGGACTCTTGGAAATCCAAATCCCTATCCTTAGCTAGAATAGTAGAGCTTGTGAGGTCCACTTTATCATCTATTGTCCTATTTTAGGCTAGCATTTTTCCTCTCCCATGCAGCATTAATGTTGAGATTGATAAGATGTGTAGGAATTTCATTTGGGGTGATGTGGATGATGATTCTCATATCCACCTAATGGCTTGGGAGAAAGCGTGCAAGCCTAAAAAAGAAGGGGGTCTCAACTTAAGAAAAAATTATGATATCTATAAGGTTGGCCTTATCTCAAACCTCTGGAGTGTGCTGTTTATGAAATAATCTATCTAGGTTCGTTGGATTCATGGTAGATACCTGTTGAAGAACACTATTTGGAAAGCTATTAATTCCCCAAACTTTTCTTGGTTTTGGAATAAGATGCTTTCTACCAGAGATGAGATCAGATATGAGGTTAATTTCATCTTGGGTAAAGGTGACAAGTTCACTATTTGGAATGACCCTTATCTCAAGGGTCATCATTATTTGGATGAAATTTGTGATTCCTGCTCATACCTAAAATTGGGTGAAGCTAAGATGGCTCGTTTGGAGTCTACTATTATTAATGGCCAGTGGAACATTCCTGACAATAGAAGATGTTCTGATTTGAACAAGTTCGTGGGTTCACATTACTTTCCTAATTCTAATGAAGATGTTATTGTGTTGTTGAATGAAAAGGATATTAATCTGAGAAAGGCCTGCGAGTTCTGGAGAAGCAAATCTGATGTTGTCAATTGGACGAGTTGGGTATGGAAGAAAAAAAACCCCATGAGATTCAAGTTACATGCTTGGAAGTTGTATTATGAATGCCTGCCTACTATGGATTTTCTCAGAAGAAGGGGTGTGTACATCACTTCCTTTTATTTCTTGTGCAATAATCATGGAGAAGATGCTAGTCATGTGTTCTTCAACTGTGAGTTCACCCAAAGGATATGGAGCCTTGTTGCTACTAATTTCAAGATTCTTAGAATCCCATCTATGCTTTTGGAGTTGCTGGAATGGAATAGTAACCATATGAAAGGGGCGTGCCTTACCATCCTCTACCATATATGGAGCTATAGGAACAATATTGTTTTTTAAGATCTAATTCCTAACCCTCTTTCCTACTAGAAACATATTTCTAATGATTACAATTCACTGTATAGGTAGTTTTCTACTGTTTTGTATAGTGCTCAGTCTATTTTTTTTTCTTTTGAATTGGATGTGGTCACATTGACCTATACCTTATGGACTGTACATGGATGTGTCATTTGGGACTATCCCTTATTCCTGAAAACTAATAAAGAGGAGCAACACGCTTGGGTGACCAAAACAAAGATTGTAGCTTAAAAGTTGTTCTCCAACTTTCCTCTTCACTTGGGTAGCACTGATGTGCGAATAGGCACCACTCTTTGCTTGTGATGTCATAAGTTAGTTATGGACATTCACTTCCAACGTGAAATGGAACCCATAGGGTCACACACATAGCATTAACCTAGAAGAGGAGTTTATCCATGAATGATGTTTAGATTGATTACTAAAGTGTTTAGGTATTCAATTAAATATTCAATCAATAGACTTGACTCTGAATCATCAAGTTCAAGTGTTGAACCAAGTGATTAGAGTGTCAGATTGATTGAGAACTGCATTGACTGAGTTTTGCGCAACTTCGACCACCAACCGACCGGATCACTGAGTGAACCGATCGACAAATGGTTAGTGAGATGACCGATTCACATGGAACAAATGAGAAAGTGTTGGGTTTCCCAGTTCATGAGAAAAGATCCTCGTTTCACTTGTTCAATTTGATTGGTACAAAAATTAATCTTTACATTAATTAGAAACGAATAAGGAAAGTCAATTGTGAGCAAGTATGGGAAGTGAAACGACTGATTCACTGGGTGCACCGATCGGTTCACCTACCCAAACGACTGATTTAGTTATGAACCGAATGGATCACCTGCTTAGATGACCAGTTCATTTATGAAACGATCGGTTCGCCTACCGCAGACAATCAGTTTATGGAAATTTTGGACCCTTCCACTCCTACACAGACTGGGAACCCTGTCCCTACCCTCTACTATAAATAGAGAGGTACAGGGAGGAACATTGAGGGAACACACAACTCAGAACATCAGTTTCTCTACAAAGTTGTTTTCTTCTCTGGTTGTGGTAGCTGAAAGAGCCCAAGCAAGTTCTACCTGTCTAGGGAGGAACATTGAGGGAAAGACAACTATAGAAAAGTAACTGGTGGTGGGAGAGTGTGTCGGTGACTAGTACACTGACAAAGGGGGATGAATCCTTCTAGTCTGTCCATCAAGACAATTAGAGTTCTTGGTAGTCTGTGTGGACTATCTATATAGGAGGGAGATTTTTGCCACTCAGGAGGATGACTGTCAACCACAGTCCGGGTTAAGACCAGGAGATGCCTAGACAACATCGAAGACTAGGTGGTTGAAGCCCACTCTAGTTGTGAGGTATGGTCACTGAGCAAGCCTCAAGACTAGGTATATCTCACTGAACCATCTTTCCTGTTGCATAGTTGATGATGCAATCTGTTGGTTATGGGTTTGTGGTTAGATAAACTTTTTATTTCCGCTGCCTGTTCTGTCCACAAAACACAACATTGGTATCAAAGCCACATCAACATACTATGTTTAAGGATTAATCGATATGATCAGATTTTGGTTTTTCGCCATTTATTTATTGCATGTGATGTGAATACTTTAACTGACTAAAGTGCATATCCGATTAAACACCACAAATCCCTATATACTATATGATATGGTATATATATGCCATCGATACGCGTATTTCTAAAATGCTTTGATGGTGGATATGTAGCGTGATTATGGCTGATAAACCCCTATGCATGTGCTTGGATGGTTGTGGTTGTTTGCATCTCGGTCTACGTACTGAGTCCTTTCTTCTATTCAAGATATAACTCAAGATAACTCGAGCCTTCTCTTTTACCTTTGCTCCCCCCGAATGTAACTCGGGGTTTTCCCAAAGAAATATATAAAAGTAGGATAATTGTATTTCCTATTATGTCAAAGAATGGTGGGCACCTAGATGAGCAGTTAAGGGACCAAGATGATAGACTGATTGTGCGACACGCCTAGATGATGGTGCGAGATGAGCGGTTGGTGACCTAACAAGAAGCACAATGACTTGACAAACTGACCGTCTAGAGGTGTCTAACTATCGGTTGGTGACAACCAACTGACTGGCCTGGAGGCGAGTCGATCAGTCATAGGATGAGACAATCAACCTGGAACGACACAAGCACAAATCTTCATCAACAATAGGTTGTTTCATGTAATGTAGACCCAGATGACTATAATTCCTTTTGGTTGAAGGAATTACAATAGGATGGCCATAATCATCGCTTTATCGCTTCACATGTTTTCTTGTGGGATATAATATGTATATGATATGTACTATATGCATAGTGATTGGATATGTATATGTATATAAATACCAAACCCCTCAATATAATATTAAGTCTTAAATGCTTTCCCTAAGCAGCACACATGAAAAGCTTGATCGAAAAGTGTGGGCATCCCAAGGGTGGTATGCTATCTATCTCGTGGAAGTGTGATGGTAGTTATGTGGGCCCGCCAAGCGGGGTGCACTTCTATCGTGTTGGCTTTTGGGTCAGGCTTAACTAAGTGGTCATAATGAGATTAAGAACTTAGAGGCATTCAGATGACTATTGCATTAGATGCAATTGGTAAATGTTACCTACCTTAATAATTGATTATGGACGTTGGCGTTGGCCGAGTAATAATTCAATTGTTTTGGATCTTGGCATACTAGAAGGTTGTACACTGCAATGTCTTATGGTCTATATTTGATAGATCTACAGATAAGTGTGTACAATGTAAACACCAAGAGACTAAAATTCAACAAATCAAACCAAACATATATTTGGCATTGTCGTCTAGGGCACATAAATGAGAACTGTATATCTAGACTCCATAAAGATGGATATCTTGACTCTTTTGATTTTGAATCAATAGAGACATGTGAATCTTGTTTGTTGGGCAAGATGACAAAGACACCCTTCTCAGGTAAAAATGAGAGAGCTAGTGATCTATTAGGACTGATACATACTAATGTATGTGGGCCTTTAGAAAAAATGCTAGAGGTTGGTATCAGTACTTCATTACCTTTACTGATGACTTTAGTAGGTATGATTATGTTTACTTGATGAAACATAAATAAAAAACCCTTGAAAGGTTCAAGGATTTGATGAATGAAGTATGAAACCAACTTGGCAAAAGTATTAGGACACTTCAATCTGATCGATGTGAGGAATGCTTAAGCCAAGAGTTTGAGGACCTTCTGAGAGACTACGATGTTGTATCACAGTGGACTCCACCTGGAACACCATAGCATAATGGTGTATCAGAATGAAGGAATCACACATTATTGGACATGGTGTGATCTATGATGAGTGTTACCAATCTTCCAACTTCTTTCTGGTGACATGCTCTAACAACTGCTATGTTTACACTTAACCACATACCATCTAAATCGGTTCAAAAGACACCATATGAGATATGGCGTGGGAAGCATCCAAATGTGTCTTTTATGAAGATTTGGGGTTGTGAAGCTAATGTCGAGAAAATATTTTCTAAAAACTTGGACCGATATCAGATAAATTTTATTTTGTTGGGTACCCTTGGGAGACCAAAGGATATTACTTTTATTCTCAATATGACAACAAAGTGTTTGTTTCCAGAGATGTTGTATTCCTAGAAAAGGAATTTATTTCCAAAAAAATAGTGGGAGAAAAGTGGAACTCGAAGAGGTTCGAGATTGATAAGAAAACATTGAACCAATAGATGTACAAGAGGAACATAGAAAATCACAAGTTGTTTTGGAATCTCAAATTCCTCAAGTAACATTGGAACCTCGTAGATCTAGTAGGACATGCCTTGAGCCTGAAAGATTTGGATATCTTGTGACTCAAAAAGGTGGTGAGTTGGTGAAAGATGATGAGCCAACTACCTATCTAGAAGCTACGAAGGGACCAGATTGTGAGAAATAGCTTGAGGCCATGAGATCTGAGATGGAATCCATGTATACCAACATGGTATGAACCTTGGTGGATCCACCTGAATGGGTAAAACCCATAGGGTACAAATGGGTCTTCAATAAGAAGACTGACATGGATGACAATGTTCAAACTTATAAAGGAAGATTGGTTGCAAAGGGTTTCAGACAAGTTTAAGGCTATGAGGAAACCTTTTCTCCCGTTGCCATGATTAAGTCCATCGGGATAATTCTTGCTATTGCAACCTACTATGACTATGAGATTCGGCAGATGGGTGTTAAAACTGCATTCCTTATTAGGAATCTTGTCGAGGATGTGTACATGACAAAACTTGAAGGTTTTATAAATCCAAAGGATACAAATAAATTATGTAAGCTACAAAGGTCAATCTATGGATTGAAGCATGAATCTCAGAGTTGGAATCTTCGATTTTATAAAGCAATTAAAGAGTTTTTCTTTAGTCAAAATGAAGATAAACCTTGTATGTATAAGAAGGTTAGTGGGATCATGACTACATTCGTCATATTGTATGTAGATGACATACTATTGACGGGGAATGAAATCCCCACTTTACAAAAGGTAAAGACACGGCTTGGAAATACATTCTCAATGAAAGACTTAGGAAAAACTTCCTATATCTTAGGAATCAAGATCTATAGAGATAGATCCAGAAGGCTTCTTGGACTAAGTCAAAGCACAAACATTGACAAAGTGTTGAAGAGGTTCAACATGGAGAACTCAAAGAGAGGAAACATACCCATGAGACATGGAGTTCCCATCTTTAAAGCTCAATGTACCAAATCTTGTGAAGATAGGGAATGCATGAATGGGATTCCATATGCATCATCAATTGGACCCATCATGTGCACAATGTTATGCACTCATCCTGATGTCTCATATGCACTCAACATGACGAGAAGATACTAGTAATATGCCATAGATGCTCACTGGACAACCGCAAAGAACATCCTAAAGTACTTGAGAAGGACTAAGGATCAGTTCCTCATCTATGATGGTGAGGAAGAGTTAGTTGTAAAGGTTGACACTAATGCAAGATTCCAAACTGATAAAGATAATTATAGATCGCAGTCAGTATTTTTGTTTTACCTCTACAACGAAGCTATGAGATAGAAGAGTTCTAAGCAAGAGACAGTTGTGGATTCTACAACAATGGATGAGTATATTGTTGCATCCCATGCAGCAAAGGAGGCTGTGTGGATCAAGAAGTTCATCTCTGAACTTGGGGTGGTTCCTAGCATATGTGATGCAATTGAGCTTAATTGTGAAAATAAGGGATCTATTGCACAAGCTAAGGAACCCATATCACATCAGCAGTCCAAGCACATACAACAGTTCTTCCATCTCATATGAGAGATCGTACAACAACGAGATGTAAATATTTGTAGAGTACCAACCGAAGACAATGTTGTTGATCCCTTGACTAAGGCACTTTCACAGCAGAAGCATGATGGTCATGCTAAATCACAAGGATAGAGGTTTATGGGTGATTGTCTCTCAGTGCAAGTGGTAGTCTATTGGTATGTATGCCCATAGAGCCAGTCATATGATGATTGTAATGGCATACTTTGTAAATGATTTGAATAATAATAAAGGCAATTTTTGTCTATATGTTTAATCTATTTTGAGATAATGATATAACATGCTAGATATCTAAAGAATCATATAACTCAATGACGTATGTCTTCAAGTTAAGGACCTAAATAGTGAGATCATATAGATGTCAAGAGTATACATTATAGTTTTGTCCCTAGTCGGTTGTTATTGTGGAAATGCCCATAAACATCAACAAAACAAAAAGACTAGAGTGTATGTTGGTTGATGAGAAAATCTCATCAGTCATGATATATGATATCAAACCAAGCACAGAGATACATGTTAGAGAACAATGTATCAGACAGACACACCATACGAGTGATGATTCGAAACCACACTTGGTTAGTCAGGATCATCTCTTATAGTATTGGTGGTGATTGTAGTTCTTAGACTTAAAATCACTACACTCATCACATGTGGTTGGGTACACTTTGACATCATCAAACATAGTCCTGAAACATGGGTTGTTATAACAGTGATGATGAGGTGACTTTGACACATGGGGACTTTACTATGAGTGATAGTTCTGGAATTTGTCCCTCCTAAGGGAGTATGATATCCTGGCCATTTGATAAGCGAGACTGAGAAATACATGGCCACGTACATGAAAGTCAATATATGATATTAAGCTTGCATATATCTTAGACAGTCAGCTCTGGTTCAAGAAACATGGATTGAACGTCTGTAGAGGATGACAAGTCCATGCCTCAAGTTCAATTTGGATATCATTGACAAAGGGACTATACATTCACAATAACACCAGTAACATTTTGTAGGTTGAAAGTTGTTCTTCAACTTTCCTCTTCACTTGGGTAGAACCAATATGCAACTAGGCACCACTCTTTATTTGTGATATCATAAGTTAGTTATGGACATTCACTGCCAACGTGAAATGGAATCTATAGGGTCATACACATAGGATTAACCTGGAAGAGGAGATTATCTATCAATGATGTTTAGATTCATTACTAAAAAGGTTAGGTACTCAATTAAACTATCAATCAATAGACTTGACTCATAACCATCAAGTTCAAATGTTGAACCAACTAATTAGAGTATCAGATTGATTGAGAACTGCATTGACTGAGTTCTATACAACTTGGACCACCAACCGACCGATTCACTAGGTTAACCGATTGGCTCATGGTCAGTGAGTTGACCGGTTCAATCTAGTGAACCAATCGGTTCACATGGACCAAATAAGCAAGTGTTGGGTTTCCCAATTTGTGAGAAAAGATCCTCATTTCACTTATTCAATTTGATTGGTACAAGAATTAATCTTTGCATTAATTAGAAACAAATAAGGAAATTCAATTGTGGGAAAGTCTGGGAAGTGAAATGACCAGTTCACTGGGTGAACCGATTGGTTCACCTACCAAAATGACCAGTTCAATTATGAACCGATCGACTCATCTACCCAAACGATCAGTTCGTTTATGAAATGATCGGTTTGCCTGTCGTAGTGCAATCAGTTCATGGAAATTCTAGACCCTTCTACTACCACACAGAATGGTAACCCTGACCCTTCCCTATACTATAAATAGAGGGGTACATGAGGATTCTTAGAATATTAGTTGCTCTGCAAAGTTGTTGTCCTCTCTGGTTGTGGTAATGGAGAGAGCCCAAGCAAGTTCTACCCGTCCAGGGAGGAACAACGAGGGAAAGACAACTACAGAAAAGTGAATGATGGTGGGAGAGTGTGTTGGTGACTAGTACACTGACAAAGGGGGACGACTCCTGCTAGTATGACCATTAGGACAACTAGAGTTCCTGGTAGTCTGTGCGGACTATCTATAGAGGTGGGAGATTTTTGCCGCTTCGGAGGACGACTGTCAACATAGTCCGGGTCAAGAGCAGGAGCTGCCCAGAAATCATTGAAGAGTAGGTGGTTGAAGACTGCACTAGCTGTGAGGTATTGTCACTGAGAAAGCCTCAAGACCAGGTACATCTCGCTAAACCATCTTTCCTATTGCATAGTTGTTGATGCGATCTGCTGGTTATGGGTTTGTAATTAGATTTTTTTTTTCCACTGCTTGTTTTGTCCCACAAAATCCAACAAGTTTCTTCAACTATGATGTGGATCAACACAGGAGCAAGGAACCAGATTGGTGGTGCTTCTAGAGTGAATGTCCTTCATTCACTCACTAGAGGAGCTTATCTGTGATTGATTAGTTTCCAGAAGAAGAAATAAAGGATGAGGAGGAGATTTTGGCTGCCCAACACACACCAGATATTGGTGCCCCTAGCGATGGTGAGATCAGAGGGAGGATTTATGTCATCTCTTAATAAATACTACAATGATGTGGTGACAAAGAAGAGATCCATGGAGATTTTGGATGTAGGAGTGTATAAGGAGAACTAGAGAATTTCTGATTCCATGTCTATGATCAACAACAAGTGTGAAGATAATGAGAAAGGATAAAGCTCTCATTCGGTAGACTCACATAGAGAGTGAGTAGGAGTATGTGTCATAGGAGGAGTGAGTAAAATATGTATGTTATTAATAATGCATATAACTTATATAATTCAAAAAAGTTACATACGATCACAATGAAATATTAACTAACTAGCATAATTTTCAAAATAATATGTTGAATATCAATAAATAGTAAAGTTAGTCACTTGATGCTTAAATATCAATCATACCATGTAATATGTATTAAACTTATTTCATGAAAAATATATATCAAAGAATATCCTAAAATTATTGAAACAAACCCCTAACTGCAAAAAAGTATATATTATCCATCTCATGTCCAAGATTCTAATGTTGATAACGAAATCATATAATTTATATAATGTGTCAACTTAGGGCTAATGATCTAAAGTGAAATGCAATATATATGTTTACTCTCAATAAATCTTATAATTTTCATAATATTTTAATCGTAGTCAAACCATATGTAGAACTAAGATACATGTTTGTTACATAGAATTCATGATAATATGAATGGTATATAATACATGGTTGTAACCTAATTGAAGTAATGTATGTATCTAAAACTTAATATGTGCACAAAATTTTATGCAAAAAAATATATAGATAATTTATACTAATATGGAATATAATGTTTATAACCTAAATCCATGTTGAAAAAAAAAATTTGGAATATCACAATAAAACCTAATGGGCATGAATAGCGTTAAAATGATGAGAATTTAATGATAGTATATGATCTTGTCTTTATTTGGGTTTTATCAAGAATGGTAGTTGAATCCAAGAATATGTGGATTAGGTTTTTCTTTCTTCAAGGTATGATTTACCTCTTACTTGGCCTACAATGTATTATGGTTGTATTATATTTGTACAAAAGACTTGGCATATGATATTGGATGAAATAATTGGTCTTATATGTTACCATGCATATTTTCTTCTATATTTATTTTTGAACACATGTAACATAAAATACTTGGTCCATTCTATTGAATAACTTAAACTCTTTTTTTAAAATGTGCTAGAAACAAAGTACTTCAACACTTTGATAGTAAAGTGTTTGAATGCGATCTAACTCTTTAGTAGTAGATCACATTGTATAATGATCCAAATCTTTAGTAGTAGATAATGAAGCCTTAATTCATTCTACATTAAGAGGTATTTTCATAGTTTACAAAGGAAATTGTTCATAAAATATGTGTTTTCTTTTGTAATTAAACATATTTGGTCAAGTATTCTTTGGATGTATTGATTACTACCGAGTATTAGATTTACCTTATTGTCAATAAATTTTATTATAGAGGTATATGAATCTTTTATCATACTCAACATAATATTTGATTATATGATGCTTATGTGTACAACTCGTAATCTCTTCTTTAGGTTATGTGTATACAGACGTGGTTTTTACTGCACTAATAAATTCACCCAAGGCTGAAATCTCTGAGTTTTTACCCAAACCTCGTGCAATAATACCACTCGCAATCGGACAGATCTTATCGTAGTATAGTTAAGGATCGAATCCCAAGGGACAACATTTTTAAGAATCTTGCTAGTTGGATCTACTCCAAGTAAGACAAATATTTAGAACAAAGATTGGTTTGAGTTTAGTTAAACTAATTGCAAGGAAAGCAAAGAGCAAGATTAAAACACAGTCTACTCTAATGATGAGAATCATTGGGGTGGAACCGAGTTTCACCACTATTACACATGCAAACATGTCCAAAACATATCCAGGCAAGATAAAACAATCCAAATAGAGTTGCAAACCCTCCGTACGGAAGTTAGGTTCACGTAAGCATCACGTGTAGGCATCATATGTCTCGTCACATGCAGATCACACACTTACTACTCCAAAGATATCTTTCAGAAGTTCTCGTCAAGACATCAGCCATGTTAAATGATATTAATAAACCTAAGTATTGAAATTCTCACAACAAAGGGTTATAATAGATCATGTAAGGCAGGTGATTAGTCTATAAGCACACATCAAACGATTAACATGATATGAAAAGTTATATACAAGCCATGGGATGTTTTGAGATGAACATGTAAGCATGGGCAGCAGGGCTAGTCCCCACACCCCAGCAAAGAGGACTACTCGCTCCTCATGATGGAAACACGAAAAACAATGAAGAGGGAAGATTCCACCATGGTCATGGTGAAGAAGGTGACCAGAGCTCGGTGGAGAAACAATCTTCTACATGATGTTAGGGAAGATCTGGAATGAGGAGGGAGAGAACACCAAGGCAGCCGAGGTAGATCTTCTCTCTCCTTCTTCCTTCTCTTCTCTTCTCTTGCCTACAGGAGAAGTAGTAGGTGACTTGTGGTGGAGTAGATCTGCAAATCTGAAGTCCAACCACTTTCGTGGCTAGAGGATAGATCCTGATGGAGTGGAGATGGAGGAGAGGTAAGAACTCCATAGAGGTAGTCCTTGGCAGTGGAGATCGTCTTCCTGAGGGCTTGGCATAGAGCGGCAGCCTCCCGGCATCGTGGAAGAGATGGTTTGACAAGACAGGTGGGTGACCTATTTATAGGCACACTCCACTGACTTAACTCCACGGTCGAGGTCTTGGCCGCAGTCGAGGTTGTATAATGTGGTCACGGTCCTTCTTTGCTTGGCTGCGGTCATGGTTGTATACCATGGTCGGGGTCCTTCTTTGATTGGCTGCAATCACGGTGGTGTTCTGCAGTTCCATTGGTCTGCCATGATCGCGGTGTGGTACCGGTCATGGTCGATGTTAGGTTGTAGAGGGGCAAGATCGCAGTCTCAATCTAGAGACGATCACGGCTTCCGTGTGGCTCGTGGTATGGAGGTCGAGGTCTCCCATGCAGGTCGCGTTCTTCTGAGGTCGCGGTCCAACCTCAGGTCGAGGTGCAATCAGATCACGGGCGTAGTCTATCTTATTTCCTCAGTCACATTCATAGGCTCCTTGGTCGCGGTCATCATAAAACAACCCATCCCACGCGGGGGGGGGGGGGGGGGGGGGGAGTATTGCTGAGGTTCGAATGGCCTGCGTTGATGAATCGTGTAACTGATGAGGATGATTTCTGATGAAGGATATGGCCATCGAAAAAGGGTACAAAATTCTGAGAGTTTCATGGGCCTGCTATATATACATATATACTTATATATATATATATATATATATTTATATATATATGGGCCCATCTTTATTGCCCGCGCGGGTGGCTACCCGCCAACTCTTCCGACCACTTTTTTTTGAAAAAAAATTTGCAATTGCATAGGAGCATTTTATCTAGCTCCCCAAAAAATTTCATCCAAAAATAATATCATTTGCCCCACCAAAATAAAAAAAACTCATCCTTATATATATCTGTTGTATATTTTGTACAGACTTACTCTTTTAGTCGTATAGTTACTTTCTTATCACCATAGTTACTTTTTTGAAAGTTGAGTTACTTTTGTGGCCAGAAGAGTTACTTTTTTGGCTGTCGGGTAGTGAAATTCCTGGCTACCCGCACAGGCAATGAATGAATGCCCTATATATATATATATATATATATATATATATATATATATATATATATATATATATATATATATATGTGTATATATATGTATGTATATATACATACATACATATGCATATATATACATATATATATATACATATATATACATACATATATATACATATATATAGATACATATATATACATATATATATGTATATATATACATATATATGCATATATATACATATATATGTATGTATATATATATATATATGCATATATATGTGTATATATACATATATATGTATATATATGTATATATATGTGTGTAAATATATGTATATATATGTGTATATATGTATATATATGTATATATATATATATATATATATATATATATATATATATATATACATGAAACAAAAAGTTGCCCCCTAACGCTATGTCTGTGCAATCGTTTGGGTGATTAGGGAGTCAGGAATGGCGCCCATGACGACGGCCACATTGGGCATCACCATCCACCCCCGCAACACCAACGCAACCCCACCCAACATCCCCTCACCACCAAATGCACAAGACACTAGAGGAGCAACCAGCAGTGCTAGAAGCCCTAGACCTAGCAGAGGAGTGCGGGAAGCAACGAGTCATCTCTTTGCAACGTCGATGCAACCTCACCGATGGGTAGGGATGGACAAAATTCCAAGAAGGATCTGTGTCATATTCTAAAGCAACCTACCCAGCGTGACACCATGGAGTGTTTCCCAGAGCTGAGGCGTTCTTATGGACAAGTTCACGTTGACCTAGATGTGGAGGAGTTTGGTCGATTATGCAACATATGGGAGTTCACTATCATGGCCTACGCCATGGGAAAGAGGGCCTACTACCCACACTTCTAGGCATGGATACAGAGGACATGGAGACCAAGGGCTTTTTTGAGGTGTTTTCAAGGGAGAACTATATCTTTCTAATCCAATTCAGCAACGCCGAAGACAAGTGAGAAGTCCTCAGCCTAGGACCTTATAGGTTTGACGCACAGCTTGTGGTGACGAAGGATTACCAACATGGAGATGAAATTCGGCGTGATCTCTTTGCCACAATCCCCAACTGGATCACCAAAAGTTGATTGGTTGTTCCTGGACCCAGAGGGCAGTGGTGACTATCGCTGCTAGCGCAGGGAAGGTGTTGCACATTGACAATCACTCATTGGAGATGGATGAGGAACGAATCTTGGTTGAATTGAAAGTGAAGACCAAAGTACTGTAGTGAGTTTGGTTGAATGTCTAAGGTCATGATCCAATCCCGGTGGATGTCTCCTATGATGGGTCGCCGATGAAGTGTAGCCGATGTTTTGCTCTTGGTCATAGCAACTAGTAGTGTGAGATAGGTAGAAAAGAGATGACCAACAATAAGGCAGAGAAGAAGACACAAGTTCCACGCAGGTTTGGAAGGAGAAAGGCCCTAGTGTTGTGCCAGACACTAGTCCTTTTGATGGAACAGTAGGGACACATGAAGAGGCGCGCATGTATGTGGCCAAGTAAGCAACTCCTGACACTGATGTTGGCCTTAATTTTGTGGATGATAGTGACACACCAAAGATGGTTCTGAATAGCCCAGGAGGAAATATAAGGGAAGAAGGAGAATTCATCTCTACTTCTAAGAAAAAGGGACCCAAGAGATATGGTATTCCTAAGAATGTGGGGGTGAGAACCATACTAGATACAACAAATAGCTTTGAAGCTCTTTCTGACACTAACAAGGAAGATGGAGCAATAAAAGAAAAAGGAAGTGGAGGTGAAAAAGAAGGATCAGAGGAAGGATCCAGGTAGGTATACCATGGAAAACAAGAACCTTTGATATGTTCATGCTCCTATGGAATATTAAAGGTGGGTTTGATAGGTACAAAAAGAAGGAGATCTGGGAGTGGTTCATTTCTAGTGGGCATTCCTTGGTAGTTTTGGTGGAAACAAAAATTTGGAGGCAAAATAGTAACAACATTAGATACTTATTTCCTCAAGGATGGGAGCATGTATCTAATCTGGAGCATTCTGAGTTGGCCAGAGTTTTTGTTGCATGCAAACCAAATGCATGGCAGGTTATTGTGATACATATTCCAGATCAACATATTACAATGGAGTGCAAGAATGCAGGTGGATTACATATGTGGTTGACATTTGTCTACGCTCATAAAGATGCAAATAGGTGACAAAGTTTATGGAAGGAGTTGATAAATTTATGTAGACAGACATCTATCATGTGATTGGTGATTAGTGACTTCAATGATGTCCGACTGCAAGCTGAGAAGATAGGTGGAAGACCATCAGTGAATGCAGTGATTAATGCTTTCAATCATACCATTGATCGGGCTGGACTTTTTGAATTTCCCATGGTTGGTGGGGACTTGTTCACTTGGAACAATGAGAATAAAATAGAAGGTAGAATTGCAAGCAAGCTTGATAGAGATCTAGTAAATGAGGAGTGGCTACAAATATTTTCTAATGTGTAGGTTAAAGTTGGTGGATCTGAGTTGAGCGACCATGATCCAATTTGAGTGCAAAATATAGAAAACAAATAGAAGAGAAGACCATTCAAGTACCTGAACTATTGGGCTGACTGGAAGGAATTCAATGATGTCATCGGAGAAAGTTGGAACATGAAAGTGACATGGAATCCAATGTATGTGTTTACAAAGAAACTAGCTAATACCAAGTGTGCACTCAAAAGTTGGGCCAAGGAGAAGGTGTACATTCCCAATATGTTGAAGGAAACCAAAGAAGAATGTAAGGAGGTCATAAGATTGTTGCTACATGATCCACTAAATGAAGAGTTGATAAAGAAAGATTGTGAGCTAAAAATGATGCTAGAAGACTTAAAGAAGGCTGAGGAAAAGTTCTACTGAAAGAGGAGTAGAGAGAAATGGATGAAAATTGGTTATAGAAATACCAAACTATATCATTCAGCTGTGAAGAGGAAAGAGGCCGACAACATCATCTCAGAGCTTATTGATAGTGATGGGAATGTTGTCAACAAGCAGGAGGACTTGGATGAACGGGCTATCCAATTTTATTATTCTCTTTACAGTAAGGAACTTTATGATGAGCTCAAAGAGGAGGAGATGGAGTGGAAGTTTAAATTGGCAAGTACTCATAATAATATCCTCACAAGGGAAACAAATGAGTAGGAAGTCAAAGATTCACTTTGGAGTATTGGCAACAACAAGTCACCAAGTTTGGATGGTTTTAATGCTTTTTCCGTAAGAAATCATGGGATATCATAAAGGAGGACATGATGGCATATATGAGATTGGTCTTAGCAAAAGGATATATGAGCAGTCATGTTAATCACTTTTTCCTTGTGCTAATTCCCAAGAAGAAAGTGATTGCTTCCTTTGCTGATTTTAGACCTATTACATGCTGCTCAGTACAATATAAAATCATTACAAATATCTCGACTACTAGATTGAAGACAATACTTCTCTATCTTATTTCTACGAACTAGGGAGCGTTTGTGATAGGAAGGACCATTAGTAATTGTGCTTTGCTAGTAGGTGAGTTCTTACAAGACTATAATGTTATGAGAAGGAGCAAGAAGGCATGCTTAAAGTTTGATGTGTTTAAAGCTTATGATAGAATGAGATGGGATAAATTATGGTGGATCATGAAGTAGATGGGGTTCAACGAGCAGTGGATTAGCTGGATTAAATAGTTTGTGGGGACCACTAGCTTCTCTATATTGGTGAATGGCACTTCGGTAGGTATGTTCAAAGGAGGCAATGGACTGCGTCAGGGGGGGGCACTCTCTCCTTTGCTCTTTTAATTTTCATGGAGTAATTTACCCAGAAGATGTAAGAAGCAGAAAGAAGTAAGGTGATTAGACCTTATATAGTGCATAGCACCAAAGCGATTGCACACTTGACCTTTGTAGATGACGTCCTTTTATTTGTGGAAGCCAAGAAGAATACTCTAGGGAAGTTATAGGATCTGCTTAGGAGGTTCGAGGAATAGACGGGGCTGCATGTTAATGCTCACAAGACTCATCTTTTTATATTCAGGACTTGTTACCTAATGGAAGATCAACTGTAGGAAGCCATGGGAGTAGAGTTGGGGTGTTTCCTACTAAATATCTAGGATTTCCTTTTCCAGGAGGCAATCTAGATGTCAAAGACTTTGCTAATTGCATGGACATATTGGAGGAAATTACCAACTGATGGCCAACGTAGGAACCATCAATGGATGGAAGAGCCACTCTGTTGAAGGTGGCAGTTGAGGGACTTCTGATCTTCTAGGTACAACAAGGAGAGTTTCGTGGGGTAGTATTAGATAGTATGGAAATGAAGATGGAAAACTTCCATTGGGCTGGTACACACCATCCAATGAAATATGCACACTTGGCACTCCCGAAAGATGAAGGCGGGATGCACTTAAAAGCACCAAGAGATATAGAAAAGTGGGTAATAATGAGAAGAATTATTATATATCAATATGAAATGTCTACTTGGGGAAAATGGATGAGAGAAATATAACATGGAGGACTGGACTTCATACTGAAAATAAGAGAAGGATATTCACACACTATCAATGTTATGATGAAAATGTGGCAACATGTTAGACATGTGTTTGATCCACATGAGGCGGGAGGATGGAAACTCAAAGATACAAAGATCAATATGTGGGAAGTAACACAATCCGAAGCAGGAACGGATGGGCACATGGAGTAGGTATGGGCTGGTAATCAGGTTCCAAAGTGGAGCATGTGCGTCTATAAAATTCTACACAACACTTTGGTGACACAAGATAAAATACATGAATTGTATCAAGATATTGCTATTGTTTGTCTACTCTATAAAGAGGAGGATGGATCTCACATGCACCTGTTTAGTTTCTTCATGTGTACAAGGGAGGCATGGGAGATTATATGTGGAAAATTATGCCTGAACATGCAGTTGAAGGAAGAGCCACAAAAAATGATGTCTATCTATGGGAAAAGTGACAGAAAGAGGATATTGTTTGCTGCTCTTTGCTACCACATATGGGAGGAAAGGAATCCACGGAGACATGGAGGTTCAGCCACAAATCAAACCACAATTGCTGTAAAAATTTGTAAATGTGTCAAATGTAAGTTGCACATTGGGTAGGAGTGTGAGTTTTTACTCTTTTTTGATGTATGGCGTTGGGCTATTGTAACTATTGACCCTCAATAATTTTAGAGGGAAGTCAGAATATATTTACCTGATTTTGATATATATATATATATAAATTGAATTTCACTAAAATATTACATAAATGGTACAGAACAAAATTGACCGTATCCTCTGAAAATCTTGATGTGTCATAGATTGACCTGGAATATAATATCATTGTAAGGATCAGTTGAGTGAGACTAACAGGCACAATTGAAGCAAAAGAAAAAAAATATTTTTCCATGTATCCATATGTAGATATCTTCAGCAACAATATAATGGGTAGGAATGTTTGTGAAATGATACCTTTATCACAAAGTAGATCCGATGATAGAGTACACACGAATAGAGGAGGAAGAAAATTTCAAAGACAATTTTCCAATGTAGCCACCAAATGCACAAATGACGTGAACTCCATGTTGCACTCCAAAGGAGTAGACTTTTTGTTGGCAGCGTGCTAGATTTGGACAACCTCTCCTCTCTATGTCTTTCCTTTTGGCAAACATAAGATGGTCAAAGGCCTGTGAAAAAGTGTCTACTTTGTGTCTCAAAAGAATTGTGACAAAAAGTTGGTCGTCATGCCCCTACTTATAGGAAATGTAGGGAATTAGCAGGGGTGAAGCCAAAATGATACAGTTGGGGTTGGAGGGATATAACACTAGAGGTGTGATGAAATTGGCTTAAGCCATGACATTTTATGTCCTAGATATGTTCTTCTGCATAATAAATTCATGTGTGGTCTTTTATCATTCTGTGAAAAATAAAAATAAAGTATTTTTAAGTTTAATTTTATAGATGTATACATATAGGTGGATCATTAGTTCATGTTCATTTTAGAATAAATTACACCAGAAATAATTTATGGCTTGTAAATTTATATAAATGTGTATATATATGTGCATATATATATATATATATATATATATATATATATATATATATATATATATATATATATATATATATATATATATATATATATATATATATATATATATTTGTGTGCATAATGATATGAATAAAAATAATTATACATATTTCATTACAAACTTTTAATTTTTAACTATGATGAAGGACCATATTTGATTTATCTAGTATAAAAAAATTACTAAGAATAAAAAAGTGATTTTTTCATGCATGTATTACAAGTAGAGAATCTAAATTTGTTATAGTTTCAATATGAAAGATAAAATATATTTTTGTGTGAAAATAAATCATTGCATTATTTTTTAATTATGTATCATCCACCATTTATTAATTATAAAAAGAAATAGGTGAATGAAAACTAACATATAGTAAAAGGACAAACATATATAATTTTTCCCATGTCATTATTTAAAGAAATTAGAAATCACCAAATTTCTTTATAGTTGTATAATTTTTTTAGTAAAAAGTTGTATAGATTAATAACTAAAAGTCTGTAAGAAATGTACTTTTAGTGTTGGTTAACTGTAAAGGAATTGATATCATGGTAAGTTGTACGTCCAACAACTCATCGATAAAATGCTATAGACAGTGAAAATTATAATTTATGAACATAAATTAGGATATTTTTATTGATGAGTTTATTTCTATTACATTGATTTCTATAGATTAAACAAATAGGCCTTGTATCTATTTGTCAAACACTTTGCCATGGTTAAATTACAATTACAAATTTTCTAGGGACTTATTTGTAATCATATAGATAGTGATGTTGAAAACTCATAGTTATTTTTATATATTTGCCAAATCTAGGCATTTTCAAAGGATTTTTTCATGACATATATGTGTAAAATCTATGAGATTTTGTCAACTTATGTTTTGTATGGTTTAATTACAATTTAAACTTATGTAGTATTTCTATAGGAATTTATTTGCAATTCTATAGGTGGTCACATTCAAAATCCATATATATTTAGATTTTTTGATAAATCTAAAGTTTTTTTTGGCTTATGTATTGTATGGTTCAGTTGCCATTTTGACTTTTGTAGGGATTTTTGTCAATTTTTTAGGGACTTATTTGCAATTCATAATAGTCATGTTAACCTATTTAGTTTGATATTTTTGGCAGAGCTAGAGTTTTGTCAACTCAATTTGGTATGGTTTAATTACAATTTAAATAGGTATGACTTTGTTGGTAATTTTTATAGTGACTTATTCACAATTGTATACATAGTGATGTTGGCAACCACACTTATTTTTATATTTTTGGAAAAGCTACATTGTTTGCCAACTTATATTTTATATGGTTGTATTATAATTTCAACTTTTGTAGGGCTTCCTGTCAATTGTGCCAAGTTATATTTAGAAAAGAGTTAAATAAAACATAGCAAGGGGATTATTAAAATTTTTTACTTTTCAAGGGATTTTTTCACAATTTTGTAGGGACTTGTTTGCATTTGTATAATAGTTATGTTAACCCACATTTACTTTTATATTTTTGGCAAATCTAGTGCTTTTGTCAACTTAGTTTTGTATTGTTTGATTATAATTTTAACTTTTGTAGGACTTTATTTGTATTTTTTAGGGAGTTATTTACGATTGTATACATACTAATGTTGACAACCACATTTATTTTTATATTTTCAAAAAATCAAGAGTTTAGGTTAGCTACCATTTTGTATGGTTGAATTATAATTTTGGCTTTTGTAGGGCTTATTTGGAATTCATGTAGAACTTATTTGCAATTGTATACATAGTCATGTTGGCAAATGCATTTACTTTTATACTCTTGGAAGATGTAGTTTTTTTGTCCATTTCTATTGAATTACAATTTAACTTTTCTAGCTATTTATTTATATTTGTGACAACTGTGCAATATGTGAAAAATATTACAATAGAACTAGACAAGGGGGTCAAACTTGCAACTTAATTTCCGTGATGTGGCAAGGAGACCAAGTTGAACCACCAAACTGATAGTCTATGTTTGATGTAAACATGAACTTGTTTTATAAATATCTATATTAATAAACAAATAGTGGACATATATATAATCAAATAATTCTAGTTATTTTGGGGGCAAGGGGCATGCCCGTCCCCCAAATCTACCATTGAAAAGCAAGATTGCTAATAAACCTTGGAAAAGAAAAAGGAAACGACCACTTTTCACTATGTTGTTCAAGGAAAGTCCACTCTTCCAACAAGAGTAGTCGAGTCAATTGAATGGGGTGAACCCAATCCAGTGAGACATTTATGGTATCAATGCAAAAATTATTATGGATTAAATTATCAAAAAAATTCGATCAACAATGAATATTTGTGAACAATGTAGATAGAAAAAGAAAATGACTGAGAAAGAGACAAAAAAGAGGGTGATAGCCGCCTACTACTGCGCTAATCCACACAATGCCATTTGAGATAAAGACCTTCTACTATTTGGTTACTCGATCAGAAAAAACCAATCTACATATGATATTAGAGATTGATGGCCAGGGACCGATTTTTCAAACGATTTGAGCTCATTAATTTATGATATTCTTGGTTACTCCATTAAGTAATTGAATCATGGGTTGGAGATTGGAATAATCAAATTTTCTTCAATGGATATGTGGTGATGTTGTCTTCTTACTTGGGTTTACGTATTATAATAACATAATTGTGGTCTTGAAGTAACCTTTATCATATAAACATAGTCAAATTATTTGGCAAACGTTTAAATTTGTGTGAAGTAAATATTATGATTAATTTCCCTAAGTATGTATCATATGGGATTAAATGATTATTTCTAGATAATGATAGCTTGACACCAGAATTAGATGGTATGTATTTTAAATGATAATATATGTATAACGAAAATTTCATAGTATTTTAATATCCCAAGAAGGAGATATTGAGATATGAAAATTTTGTATTAATGTAAATATTCTGGTATGATAGATCAATATCTTAATTATTCTATTCTTAACTTTATTTTTAATATCATCCTCTATCACACTCTCCGTGGGTTTAGTTAGAGGGAAATAGGCCAAGTGAGAACCCTATTTCTGATCTTCAGATATGATCACACGACTTTAGAGACTGTCTCCTTCACTTCACTGATAGTAAGATTTGGCATGTCGAGCTCACATGCTATCAATATTTGCTATTGTGTATCAAGATTATGTGGGAACCAAGAACATGGCTTCGGCTTGATCGTTGCATCCCTGTGACTCATCCATTGAGGGCATATGGTGATGAATGGGGAAGTTTCACTTGCCTTCCCTCACACTCCCTCCCTCACTTGTTACAAATGATTGGTAGGAGGAGAAGTTGGAGTTCCAAGGAGTTGTGGATGAAGGAGAGGAGAGGAAAATTTCTCCCAGTAGTTATCTAAATCTAGCAAGATACCTTGCTTCCCATCCATCTTTATGTTCAATGGATTTCAAACAAGACCAAATCAATTAGGGCTACTTTTCTCCATGTTTTGGTGTCACAATCAGATTACTAGAGGTTGTGTGAAGCTTTTGAGAGCTTTAGAGATGAGAGGCTATGAGAGGATAGTTTTCCTCCTCTTAGCTCTTCTTTGGTGGTTATAGTGTGGGTGAATTCCATGAACTATGAGGAGGAGCGGCACTAGAGCAAGGAACCAGATCGGTGATGCTTATGAAGTGAAGATCCTTCATTCTCTCACTGGAGGAGATTTAGTGTGGCTGATCTATTTTTAGAAGAAGAAATATAGGATGAGGAGGAAAGTATGGTTGTCGATCGCATATCAGAGACTGAATCCTGTAGTAGTGGCAAGATCAGAGATGAGGAATTGGTCCCCTCTTAAAGAATATTGCAATGTCATCCTGATGAAGAAGAGGCCGCTAGAGACTTTGGATGTAGAACAAATGTACAAGGAAAATTAAATAATGGCCCATTTCACGCTGTTGATCAGTCATAAGTTTAGCAGCAACGAGAATAGACACACAGAGAGAAAATAGGGGTAAGTGTCACGGGTATCAAGTAGAAGGGAGGTATCAGTCCAAAATTCTAAAATGAGCGGCTCAACCTTGAACTCAACTAGCTCAAGGAAAGTGCAATACCTCTTAAGACCCATATGGTAGTGCCTGATTAGCTAGTAGTCAAATAAAATGTCTATGTTACCAATAACGTACAAAACATACATAAATAACATAAAATACATATGATATATGTAAGAAAAATACAAAAGAACTATCATAAATTTTACAACATAATGTAGAATATCATAAAATACTAGAATCATTTTTTTTTATGTTTATTAATGATACCATGTAATATGGATTAAACTTGTTTCATGAATAATAAATATCAAACAAATGCCTAATATTGTATAAATAGATAAGTAATTCCATATATGTGTTGATAATCCATTTTACATCAAAGATTGTAATGTTGATGCATGTAATCATATTATTTATTTGATGTGGATACTTAGGTCTACGAACTCTAAACCAAATAAAAAAAATATGTTTGTGCTCAATAAATGCTATAATTTATAGAACATATTAATAACAATATATGGAACCTTGCGTTGAACCAAGATATATGTTTGACATATAGAGTTCAAAATATTAAGATAATAGTTCATATTGCATGGTTTGTACTCTAATTGTTAGTAATGTATGTAACATAGGGTTTATACGTGCACAAAGTTATTTGCAACAAAATATTCATATAATTTATATTGATCTAGAACATGATATCAATAATCTAAATCCATGTTGACAAGATAAGTAACCATAGAAATATTCATATAAACTAGATAAAACCCTAATCAATAATAGGGTTAAAATGATGAGAGTATAATGATAGTATACGATCTCATCTTTATTATGGTTTGACCAAGAGTGATAGTTGACTCTAGGAATATGTGGATTAACCTTGTAGTTCTTTAAGGTAATATTTACCTCTTACTTGGCCTACAATATAGTATTGTTGTATTGTCTATTTACAAAAGACCTAGCATATGTCATTTAATGATATAATGTAGCTTGTACGTTACCTTGCATGATTTCATATATTTATAGCTTAGAACACATGAAACAAAATATATATGCTCCATTGTATCGAAGCACATCAACTCTTTGGTAGTAAAGTGTTGGAAAGTAAAGTACTTGAACTCTTTGGTAGTAAAGTGATTGATAGTGATCCAACTCTTTGGTAGTACATCACATTGTATAATGATCCAACCCTTTTGCAGTATATCATAAGGCATAATGTGTTGAATCTTTAGTGATGAATGCATAGATGATATAATGGAAATTGTATCCAACATATGTGTTCTCTTTTAGTAATAAACATCTTTGTTCAAGTATTCTTTTGTTATATTTTTCATTGCCAAATATTGGACTTATCTTATTTCCATATTGTATTCTTAAAGAGGTATATGAATCTCTTAGCATACTCAACACAATACTTTAATTGTGGTATGTTGTTCCACTTTTAATATATTCTTTAGGTGATGTGGATACATGATCTTGTTAACTTTTAATAGTTGGGAATTCTATGGCAAGCAGATGTGTAGGTGTACCTATTGTCTAAAAGATATTATTTAGTGTAGCATGCACATATAAAAAGTTTATTATTCAATATGTAATCTCTAAAGATGTAGAAATTCTTTTTTTAATTATATATTGAATGATGATATTGTTTTATATGGTTTGTTCTTTTTTATGTGCATGTGCCACTTTAGTTCCTTCTTATTTCCTCTAATTTTCTTCTTCTTGGCCTAGTGTGCGAGTTTGAATTGAGATTTTCACCTAGGTGAGGGTTGTAATTTGGATGTCACACATATGGTCGAGGTGCTAACAATCATGGGACTGTTGGGTTTACATGGTCAGAGTAGGTATCAGAAATTAAATTTTATTTGACCATAATCCCATAACCAACATATTACATCTATATTTATACAATGGTAAGGATGGTTATAGTGAGTTATAACTGGTCTTAAGGCTTCCTCAATGACTATACCTCACAGTAAGTACGGTCTTCAACCATGTGTCTTCGATGACATCTATGCACCTCCTAGTCTTGACCCAGACTGTGGTTGGTTGTCATCGTCCTGAGCGGCATAAGTCTCATGTCTCAATAGATAGTCCACATGGACTACTAGGAACTCTAGTCATCCCGAAGAACGGACTACAAGGAGTTGTCCCCTTCTGTCGATGTACTAGTCACTAACACACTCTCCCACCACCAGTTGATTTTCTACAGTTGTCTTTCCCTCACTGTTCCTCCCTAGATTGGTAGAACTTGCTTGGGATCTCTCAGTTACCACAACTAGAGAGGACATCAACTTTGCAGAGCAACTGATGTTCTAAGTTGTATCTCTGGAGAAGCCCCCTGTACCCCTCTATTTATAGTAGAGGGTAGGGTCAGGGTTCCCAGTCTATGCGGGAGTAGAAGGGTCCAAAATTTCAATGAATAATTTACACCGCAATAGGAGAACCAGTCATTTCTTAACTGAACTGGTGGTTTGGGAGTGTGAGCCGATCGATTCACTAGCGAACCGGTCGGTTGGGAGTGTGAGCTGATCAGTTCACCCAGTGAACTGATCGTTTCACTTCGCAGACCTGTCTGTAATTGACTTTCCTTATTCGTTTCTAATTAATGCAAATATTAATTCTTGTCCCAATAAAATTGAACAAGTGAAACACAAAACTTTTCTCTCAATTGGGAAAGCCTAACACTGCTCATTTGGTCTAAGTGAACCAATTGCTTCACCAGAGTGAATCGGTCATCTCACTGACCATGACACGATTAGTTTACCCATTGAACTAGTCAATTGGTGGTCCAGATTGTGCAGAACATAGTCAATTCAGTTCTCAATCAATCTGACACTCTAATCAGTTGGTTCAACACTTGAACTTGATGATTCTAAGTCAAGTCTATTGATTTAATGTTTGATTGAGTCCTAAACACTTTAGTAATCAATCCAAACATCATTCATGGATAAAATACTCTTCTAGGTCAATCCTTTATGTGTGACCCTATAGGTCTCATTTCACGTTGGTAGTGAATGTCTATAACTAGCTTATGACATCACAAGAAAAGAGCGATATTTAGTCGCACATCAGTGCTACCCAAGTGAAAAGGAAAGTTGGAGAAAAACTTTCAATCACATAGTTTTTTATTGGTGTTCTAGTAAATGTATAATTCATTTATCTCTAATGTCCTCAATGAACTCAAGGCATGGAGTCGTCATCCTTTCAATGTTTATTCATGCTTCTTGAACTAGAGAAGACTGTCTGAGATATGTGTGACATCCATATCATATATTGATTCACATGTGCGCGTGCATGCCTTTCTCAGTCTCTCTTATCAAGTGGCTTGGACATCATACTCCCTTAGGAGGGACAAATCCCATATCTATCACTCACAGTCTATCTCATGCATTAAAGCCACCCAATCATCACCGTTATCACAACCCATGTTTCAGGACTACGTTTGATGATGTCAAAGTGTACCCAATCACATTCGATGACTTTAGTTATTTTAGGTCTAAGAATCACTATCATCACCATCACTATAAGAGATGATTCTGACTACCATGTCATGGTTCCATGTGTCACTCACATGGTGGGTCTGTTCGATACACTATTCTCTAACATGTATCGATGTGCTTGGTTTGATATCATATATCATGACTAATGAGACACTATCATCAACCAACACACATTCTAGTCTTTATGTGTCATTGTTGTCCATCAACCTTCCACAATGACATCCGACCAGGGACATAACAAGAATGTACATACTCTTAGCATCCATATGATTTCATTGTTCAGGTCCTTAACTTGAAGACTTACGTCATTGAGTATTGTCATTCATTAGACATTCATTTTGGTCCATCATTTATCTCATAATCGATTGAGCTAGAATAAATTGAAAGCTTACCTTTGATATTTATCAAATCAATCAGAACATATGCCAATCCAATCATCATATGATTGGCTCTCTGGGCATACATACCAGCAGACTCCCACTTGGACTTAGATCCAATCACCTTTGAATCATATTCTTAGTGATCTCTAAACATGTCCCACATGTTTCTATTGTGCTAGTGCTAATCTAGTGAGTCAGCAACATTTTTCTTTAGTCAGTATATTGCATGTTTCACATCTCCTCATTGTACGACATTTCGTATGAGATGGAGTTGCCATAATATTCTATCAAATATTCCTTGCCTAACAATTAGCTCCATTGTTTGACTTAGTATTTTTACTCTGTCTTCGATGGTTGAAATATCTATAAGTTTATATGTATGAACTTCTAGATCCATATAGTATCCTCTAGTGTTCATAACACAAGGATACTCGACATTCCTTTTTGAATTAAATGGCCTTTTAATTTTACTTTACAATTTAATATAACTTTTATATTTTGCATTTTGCAATCAATTTTCTGTCATTTTGGAAGCTTTCATCAGTGTAACTAATTTACACTCAACTCTTCCTTTTATTACCATTGAACTAATCCTTTAATACTTCATAAGTACATAAATATGTTCTTTATGGTATTCCAGTGACTCTCACAGGAAGTAGACAAACATCCACTCATCATGTTCAATAAATATGAGATAACTAGATGAGAATATCATATTGTCATGTCCAATACATACAAGATGATGAATGCACATATATATTCTTGTCATGTCTGATATATACAAGATAATGGGATGATTACATACATGATATATCCAATTGTGAATGCATAAGGAATCTATTTATGTGTTACTATTCTTCATAAGAATTTGGGACACTAGGCATATGAGAGACTAACTCCACGTAATATGGACACGTTTTCTCCCACTGAATCTTTGCATAATTAACCCTTCAGTACATACAACCAATGTATGCTCTCTCTTTATGAGTTGAAGATACTTTCAAGAACTATCTCTATAGGTCTCTATTCATATTACATAGGACATTTCTCTTTATTCCTTTAAAAAAGGTATTTCCACACCATTTTTGTTTTTATTCCTCATCATCATGTGGAATAATAATATGCTCCCATTAAATCTTTGTATTCACAAATCCCTTCTTTATTTCGATATATCATTCAAACTTTTTGACTAAATAATCAAAGTAAAGGCTCCAGTTTGAAGTGCTTGTATTTAATCAATCATATTGATTAATCTCTTGTAACTTATAGACTACATTTGCATTAACAAAATTATAAAACCCTTCAGATTGTCTCACATGCACATCCTCATGTTATTCCTACTAGGAATGCATTTTTAATATCCATATGCAAAATTTCATAGTCTTCATGTTCCAATAGCAAGCATGATCCTTTATGTCTTATAGCCATTGCAATTGGTTAAATAAAATCATCAGGTTCAACACCTTGAACTCATTTGAATTTATCTCAACCAATCAGCCCTTCAAATGTCATCCATGTCAGTCTTAACGTTTTAAACCCAATTGCACTTATAGGTTTTATCCCTATAAGTGAAACCATCAAGGTCATACCTTATTTGGTTCACATGGAAGTCATTTTGGATCTTATGGCTTCAAGTCATAACTCAAAATCTAGTTCCTCAATATCATCAAGACAAATTATTGGCTCATCATCATATGACCAATTCATCAACTTTGAGTTTGTAGGATATCATTATCAATCAAGCTCAAGGTGTTTTCTACTAGATATATGAGGTATATCTATTACTAAGGAATTTGAGATTCCACAATACTTGTGATTCTTAATCTCCTTTGGTGCCTTTATTTAGTGTAAATCATGTTCTTTAGAAGAATTCTAGAAGATTAGTTATTTGTTTAATGATCATACTCTTACTATTTAGAGTATGATTCCTTCTTTGTTTTAGAGATAATTATGCCTTAATCATGGGTTCTTTATGATACACTATCATAGTTACTCACAAGGTCCTCAAACATTTGGTTTAAGTATCTCGTTCATTGATCATATCAAAGAATTAGTACTTTTACCAAGTTTGTTCTTCATTTATGATATTCTTGAACATTTCAAGATATTCATATGGGTATTTCATTAAATACTATATCTGAACTAGTAGCATTTATTTCAATAGGTATGTATATACATCAATATGTATCATACCAAATAAAATAATCATTCTCCCACTACATCTAGTGAAGATTGACTTGTAATCATGCCCAATAAACAAGACATTCATATCTCTTAATGGTTCATTAACTAAGAGGGTCTAGTTTATCCATCACCATGGAACCTAGAGATGAATTTCTCAGTCATTTGTTTAGATGATAATGCTAATTTATAGTTTGTGTCATCAATAACTTTAAAGTATTATTTATTTTATTTCATGCATACCAAGTACCACAAGATAAATAAGGCATAGCCACAAAAGATCATATCTTTGAAATTGAAACATGAACCGTTATTGATAGACATCCTTGTAATTATGAAATGCAGAAATAAAATGTTTATATTTATAGGCAAAATGAAATAGTAATTCATAACTCTATTACATGCCTTTTGAGATGAAATAAACTAAAAGGTACTATTATCTATGGAAGAAACACTTGCTCTGATGTTGATGAATGTTCCTTTTTGGTCCTTTCATAAAGGACATCACTTCTTTTCAGATCATGCACATCATATATGTCAGATCTATATCTTAGTATCATATACCTATGATAAAGAAGCATTTTAAGTTTATTTCATAATACCTAAATTGAAGACTTCCATCCCCTCCTTCTTTAGTTCATCTATGT
The DNA here is from genome assembly GCA_963693085.1 of Alisma plantago-aquatica. Taxonomy (NCBI): domain Eukaryota; kingdom Viridiplantae; phylum Streptophyta; class Magnoliopsida; order Alismatales; family Alismataceae; genus Alisma; species Alisma plantago-aquatica. The sequence continues at coordinate 420,936,563 of OY856411.1, forward strand.
AGAGAGGGAAATTTCTCTTCCAATGTCCTGGCTCATGACAATGGTGACATTTTCCTGCCTTGTTCACCCCTCCCTTGGCTTTGAGTGTTGAAGATAACTTGGGTTGTTGGATAGCATCAAAACCTTTCTTTGCTTTGCCCTTGCACTTGCCCTTGCCTATAGACTTTCCCTTCTTTCTACTGATAATCATCATAGATTTGGGTTTGTCTTTCTTCGTTTGTGCCTCAGCTGTCCTCAACGTGCCCAACAACTCTGTTAGTGTCCTGTCAAAGTTGTTAATGTTGTAGTTCATCAAAATCTGACTATAGGATTCTGGCAACGATTGTAGTATCACATTCGTAGCCAACTATTGGCTCAGAGGGAATCCTAGTCGAGTTAGGTTCTCCACATACCCAATCATCTTGAGTGTGTGAGGCCCTACTGGATCTCCTTCTGTCATGATGAACTTGAACAATGTCTTGGAGACATCATATCTATTTTGTCGTGCCTGGTCTTGATACATGTTCTTGAGATGTTGAACCATCCCAATGACGTCCATGTTCTCATATTGTCTCTGCAACTCGTAGTTAATTGAGCACAACATCAAGCACTTCACATCAATGGCATCCTCAGTATGCTTCTTATAAGCATCCCTTTTAGCCTTTGGTGCATTGGAAGCGGGTTCTTCTAGCTCTAGTGTGTCTATGACATAGAGCTTTCACTCTTAAAGGAGAACAATTCTCAACGTCCTAAACCAATCATGGAAGTTGTTCCCATTTAGCTTGTCCTTCTCAAGGACCGATCGTAGTGAAAAGTGATTGTTGTTGGTAGCTATTTATTCTATAAAAGGAAATTTGCAATTTTAGTCCAAAACTCTTTGATTTGATTTGATTTAAAAATTGAAGATATTAATTAGGTCTTTAATTAATTATCGCTCCCACTATTTTGATCAAGCTGATAGCCCTCACCATCAATTCAGAAGATTGCAGCATACATACTTCTAGTGAGCCAAGATCCAAAACAATTGAGTTATTACTGGCCAACGCCAGCGTCCACAATCAATTATTAAAGTAGGTAACATTTACTAATTGCTCCATATGTATTTCTTGGATAGATGTCATGCGCAACTCCTTGCCATGTTCATCTTTATGACACTAAGTCCTTAATCTCATTAAGACTACTTTGTTAAGCCTAACCCAAAAAGCCAACATGATAGAAGTGCACCCCGCTTGGCGGGACCACACAACTACCATCACATTTCCACGAGATAGACATCGCACCACCCTTGTGATGCCCATGCTTATCGATCAAGATTTTCATGTGTGCTACTTATGGAAAGCATCTAAGAGCTAATATTTATATTTGAGGGATTTTAATATGACTATATATGCATATATGTATCCAATCACCACATATATAATGTGTATACTATACAAGATATATCCCACAAACAAAAACATGAAATAACAATAAAGTGATGATTAGGGCCATCCTATTGTAGTACCTTACAGCTACAAGGAACTACAATCATCTAAGGTCTACATCACATGCAACCTGTTATTGATGAAGATCTGTGCTTGCCAAAAAGGATTGACTAGTTCAACCTTTGAACCAATCGACTCACCTCTTGGTCGGTTTGTTGGCCTCCTCCAGCTGGCCGTCTGGATCCTTTAGATGGTCGGCTTGTTCAGTCGTCTGGGCTTCTTGTCGGTCCACCAATTGCTCCTCAGTCGGTCATGTTGGTCCATCAAGCGGTCATCTTCAGTCTTTGTCATAATAAGAAATAAAGTTAATCCTATTTTACATAATCGTTGTGAAACCTTGAGTTACATTCGAGCGGAACAAAGGTAGAAGAGAATCTCAAGTTACATTCAGAATAGAAGAAGAGGGCTTGGTGCATATACCGAGATGCAAACAACCATAACCAACCACAAACATGCACATAGGGTTTATAGGCCATAACCATGCTACACATCCACCATCAAAACCATTTTAGGGAGATGCTTATCGATTGCATATATACCATATCATATATGTATACATTAGTTTGAGATCATGTGATATTAATCAGATATTCACATTAGTCATTTAAATATTCACATCGTATGTAATAAATAAAAGATGGTAAAACTAAAATCAAATCATATCGATTATCCCAAAACATAGAGTATTGATGTGGCTCTTATACCACTGTTGGATTTTACATGGTCAGAGTAGGCAGTGGAAATAAAATTTTATTTGATTATAAACCCATAACCAGCAGATCGTATCAATATCTATGTAATGGGAAGGTTGGTTTTAGCGAGTTATACCTGGTCTTGAGGCTTTCTCAACAACTATACCTCGCAACAAGTGTGGTCTTCAACCACCTATCGTCGAAAGTGTATGTGCTGCTCCTGGTCTTGACCCAGACTGAGGTTGACTATCGTCCACCTGAGTAGCAGAAGTCTCCCACCTCTATAGATAGTCCACACAGACTACTGGGAACTCTAGTCATCCTGAAGAACGAACTAGAAGGAGTTGACCCCTTCTGTCAGTGTACTAGTCACAGACACACTCTCCCATCACCAGTTGCTTTTCTATAGTTGTCTTTCCCTTGTTGTTCCTCCCTAGATGGGTAGAACTTGCTTGGGCTATCTCAGTTACAAAAACTAGAGAGGATGACAACTTTATAGAGCAACTAATATTCTGAGTTTTATCTCTAGAGAAGCCCCTCATACCCCTCTAATTATAGTAGATCATAGGCTTATGGTTCCCAGTATGTGCAGGAGTAGAAGGGTCTGGAATTTCCATGAATAATTTACACCGCAGCAGGCAAACTGGTCATTTCATAACTGAAATGGTCATTTGGGAGTGTGAGCCAATCAATTCACTAGTGAACCAATCAGTTGGGAGTGTGAGCCGATCGGTTCACCCAGTGAACTGGTCCTTTCACTTACCAGACCTGCCTGCAATTGACTTTCCTTATTCGTTTCTAATTAACACAAATATTAATTCTTCTCCCAATCAAATTGAACAAGTGAAATGAAAAACTTTTCTCACAAATTGAGAAAATCAAACACTGCTCATTTGTTCCAAGGGAACCAATCAGTTCACTATAGTAAATTGGTCATCTCACTAACCATGAGCTAATCGGTTTACCCAGTGAACCAGTCGATTGGTGGTCAAGATTGTTCAGAACACAGTCAATTTAGTTCTCAATAAATATGACACTCTAATGAGTTGGTTCAACACTTGAACTTGATGATTTTGAGTCAAGTCTATTGATTTAATGTTTGATTGAGTATCTAAACACTTTAGTAATCAATCCAAACATCATTCATGGATAAACTCCTCTTCTAGGTTAATCCTTTGTGTGTGACCCTATAGATCCCATTTCATGTTGGCAGTGAATGTCCATAACTAGCTTATGACATCACATGCAAAGAGCGGTACCTAGTCACACATTAGTGCTACCCAAGTGAAAAGGAAAGTAGGAGAACAACTTTCAATCCTACAGTCTGTGATTGGTGTTCCAGTAAATGTATAATTTCTTTGTCTCTGATGTCCTGAATGAACTCAAGGCATGGAGTCATAATCCTTTCAATGTTCATTCAAGTTTCTTGAACTAGAGCAGACTGTCTGAGATATGTGTGACATCAATATCATATATTGATTCACATGTGTAGGCACATGTGTTTCTCAGTCTCGCTTATCAAGTGGCATGTACATCATACTCCCTTAGGAGGGACAAATCCCATATCTATCACTAACAATCTATCTCATGCGTCAAAGCCACCCAATAATCACCGTTATAACTACCCATGTTTCAGGACTGCGTTTGATGATGTCAAAGTATACCAAATCACATTTGACAAGTGTAGTAATTTCAGGTCAAAGAATCACAATCACCACCATCACTATGAGAGATGATTCTGACTACCATGTGATGGTTCCATGTGTCACTCTCATGGTGGGCCTGTCCGATACACTATTCTCTAACATGTATTTATGTGCTTGGTTTGATATCATATATCATGACTAATGAGACACTGTCATCAACCAACACACACTCTAGTATTGATGTGTCATTGTTGTCTATCAACCTTCTATAATGACATCCAACTAAGGACATAATAAGAATGTACATACTCTTAGCATTTGTATGATCTCATTGTTCAAGTCTTTAACTTGAAGACATACGTCATTGAGTATTGTTATTCTTTAAACATCCATTATGCTCCATCATTTATCTCATAATCGATTGAGCTAGAATAAATCAGAAGCTTTCCTTTGATATTTCTCAAATAAATCAAAACATATGCCAATCCAATCATCATATGATTGGCTCTCTGGGCATTCATACCAACAAGGACATCAAAAATGGTATCAGAGAAAGAATAACAACAAATCTTATTATTCACTCATAACGGAACTCAAACTAAAATACACCTTGATCTTGAAATTAAGGTTAGAACAAGTATCTTTTAGAGACTAGATCTGACTTAACCCCTAGGTTTGAACTTAGATTATGAAATCTATTCATAGACTAGTGATTGTTGAAAATCAAGTTTTCAAATGTCTATTATCCCTTATAATGTGGAGGTATGTGACATTACATTGTTTGGATATGATTGACATCATAGGAAGAGAAACCCTTAATATATGTGGATGTTTGTTTGTGAGTATCAACACTAATCTACACCTAAATCTCACCCTTTTCGCCAGGTGATATGACACTAAACTCTCTACTATGTGTGCGACACTCAGTTTGTAGATCTTGTTTTATTCTCAATTGATTAGTGTTAGAATAGGAGGTAGTCATGCAACTAGACACATATTTTATTCAGAAAATACAATATAATATTTATTATATATGTAACTAAATGCGAAAATGTGCCCCCAACATGTAAGACTAGGAGTTAGTCATGCCACTTAAGTGAAAGTGGGTGACATTAGTCTAGAAGAGAGAGTACTACTAGATTAGATGTCTATAGCCATATCTTAATGTGTGATAGTTAGATTTATGGATGATACTAGAAATAATGATACAAGTTTTCCATAACGATATAAGATGGTTTATGATGATAAAATTTGGATTTGAGTTTAGTTTTGTGTATTTTACTTAACCTTTGATAATGCAAGTATGTAGTCCTTTCTAAGTTAAGATAAAAAAAGACAAGGATGTGAGTCAGCATGACCATCATGTTCTTTTACAAAAGAGTACCTCTAGTGTTAGGACCAGTTGTAAGGTTAACTTTATAGATGGTGAGACCCATAGCGAGAATGTCAAAGAACCTAAACTCCAAGATATGATAATTATGAGAAATATTTGACATGACACGTCCTAAACTAGACTAATCTTGAGTGAATGAGTCTCACTGCTTTATCATGATTCCTATAATCCTATTGAACTATAGGTATCCTTGGTATGAACTAACCTGAGCATTTGAGAGAGGATTCTTATTACATGTGAATTTGAATATAAGTACTAGTCGTCTGGGTAAGGGCGAGAAAGTTTGAAGACCCTATAGGAGGTAAATGGTGCTAGTTTTTCATGAAGCCTCATGCTTAGGTTTTTGTTTCCCTAAATAGTACTCTAGTGGTGTATATAAGAGAGCATGAATTAGGAAAATAATATTTCATGGATAGATATCTATGAAGAAAATGTTAGACCATGCCAGTTTGGTTTGTGATTGATTGGGTAAATCTTGTGAAGATGATTACTAGTGACAAATAAGTAAACCTAAGAACCCTAGATTAATGAGAGAAGATAAAGTTTGTCCATATGAGATACTCATATAGTTGAGTGTGTTCAAAGAGACGGAGCATGACACTACCCTCATGGTATGGGTTAGGAGAACCTTAGTTCAACTAGATAATGTTATGATATATGATTCTTGATCCCATTATACACCTCAAAATAATGTGTGTATCAATGTGATATTATCATCATAAGTGATACATGGATGTGACATGATGAAAAACCTAGTCATGGTTCTTTATCTTCATATATAGAAGGTTAACCATATACATGAATAAAGATGTCATTTTAAGTTTGGTGAACATATTATTTGTTTAATGTGGCTACTTAGGTCAACTAAAACTAAATAAAATTCAATAAATATGTTTGTGCTCAATAAATGCAAAATTTGTAGAATATATTAATAGAAGTATATGGAATCTTGTTTTGAAGTAAGATATATGTTTGACACATAGAATTCATAATATTAAGATAATGGTTCATATTGCATGGTTTATAACCCCAATTTTTAGTAATGTATGTAACCTAGGTTTATAAGTGCACAAAGTTATATGCAACAAAATATTCATATAATTTCTATTGATATAGAATATAATATCAGTAACCTAAATCCAAGTTGACAAGACAAGTAACCTTACAAATATCGATATAAATTATATAAAACCTAATCAACATAAATATGGTTGAAATGATGAGAATATAATGATAATATATGATCTTGACTTTATCAGGGTTTGAGAAGAATGGTAGTTGACTCTAGGAATATGTGGATTAGCTTTGTAGTCCTTCAAGGTAATCTTTACCTCTTACTTGGCCTATAATATAGTATAGTTGTACTGTTTGTTTATAAATGACTGATAATATGACATTTAATGAAATAATGTAGCATGTATGTTACCTTGCATGATTTTATATATTTATATGTTAGAACACATGTAACATAATATATATGTTGCATTATATCGAAGTACAACAACTCTTTGGTAGTAAAGTGGTGAAAAGTAAAGGACTTAAACACTTTGGTAGTAAAGTGCTTGAAAGTGATCCAACTCTTTGGCAGTATATCACATTATATAATGATCTGACTATTTTGTCGTAGATCATAAGGCCTTAATGTGTTCAACCTTGAGTGGTAAATGCATGAATGATATAATGGAAATTGTGCCTAACATATGTGTTCCCTTTTATTAATAAATATTTTTGTTCAAATATTCTTCTATTATATTTTTCATTGCCAAGTATTGGAACTACCTTATTTCCAAATCATAGTATTAAAGAGGCAAATGAATCTCTTAGCACACTCAACTTAATACTTTGATTGTACTATGATGATGTGTGCCACTTGTAATATATGTGTTAGGTGATGTGGATGGATGATCTTGAATAATCTTGATAGTTATTAATTGGGTGGCAAACGGTAGGTGGACCTGATGTCTAAAAGATATTATGTAGTGTAGTATGTACATATGAAAATGTTTATTTTTTAGTATGTAGTCTCTAAAGTTGTAGAAATTCTTTTTGTAATTATATATTGAATGGTGACATTGTTTTATATCGTTTGTTTTTTATGTGCATGTGCCACTTTAATTCCTTATTACTTCCTCTTATTTTTTCTTCTTGGCCAGGTGTGGGAGTTTGAATTGAGATTCTCACCTAGGTGAGGATTGTAATTTGGATGTCACACATGTGGTTGAGGTGCTAAAAATCTAGGGACATCACAGGTGGTATCAGAGAATGAATAATATCAAAGCTTGGTATTCACTCATAATGAAACTCAAACTAAACAACACCTTGAGCTTGAAAATATTAAGGTTAGATTAATCATCTATTACTAATCTACCCCCAGGCTTGAACCTAGATTTCTGAAATCTATTCAAAGACTAGTGATTGTCGTATATCAAGTTTTGAAATGTCTATTATACCTTAAAATGTGGAGGTATGGGACATTACATTGTTTGGAGATGATCGAAATCATAGGAAGAGAAACCACATATGTGCATGTTTGTTTATGAGTATCAACACTAGTCTATACTTTATTCTCACCCTTTTCGCCATGTGATATGAAACTAGACTCTCTACCATGTGTGTGACACTCAGTTTGCTGCTCTAGCTTTATTTCCAATTGATTAGTGTTAGAATAGGAGGTAGTCATGCAACCAGATTTAAATTTTATTTAAACAATATATATAATCTACTATTCTACTTATCTAAACATGAGGACTCATTTCCGTCCTAATGTTTCCTGAAATTTCTTGGACTCTTAAATACTGATAATCAACAATCTTACACCAACCGTAACGCCTCTGCTGATTTGTTTCTTTGTTGAACATGATAAAAACATTCTATAATTGACTCTTGAAAGCAACCGCTTTGCCCGTTTAAGCCGTTTATGCTGATTTGTTTATGTCTGCAACTTGATAAACATATTTAATAAATTAATTAAACCCATAACTCGGCACAACAACAACTTTTAAATTATTATGTACCACATTATCCAATAATGGCAAGATATTGAGTTACAAACTGAAACGTTTCTCCTAGATATTCACCGTTAGTCTTCCAAGCGGAGCTTAGCTTTCCAACATGCATTGTCATCCTTGGTATGAGGAAGATCTGGGATTGTAGCGCGGCCTCACGAGATTTAGAGTATGGAGAACTTATCTTGACGCAAGAAGCAGATGCATCTGTATCATGGAGAAGTGGCATGCCCGATGCAGGTGGGATGGAGAAGGAGGTGTTTACGATTATGCTAAATCGTGGGCATCTTGGGTTCTAATAACTGAAAATTGATTATGGTCTCGGTTGTGAATGCATTTCTAGATGTTACCAACAATGGTCAGTGGATGTTGGATAAGAACATGACGTTGAAAGGCACATGGATGTGCTTTTACAATGCTTCCATAGGTGTGATGTGACCACAATTTTACATCAGAAGTGTCTTTAATTTGATCTCCCTTGTTAGTTCTTGACCAACCATAAGTTGTAGTTACAACTGACGGTCGGTCTAGTTTCAGATAAAAATGATGATTAAAGTTTTTTCTTCATCTGCGCATATGTTATGTGTGCATGACTGTAGGAAGATGGCAGGCAGCAACGAAAGCAAAGGTTGACGGTGCATGTTTTTCTCCGTAGATGTAGCACTAACCAAACATGCAAATTATATGCAGTAGTTCATGTGTGGTTGAATACTTGAATACCTACAAACTAAAGGACATTGTGGCAATAGAACTACTACTTGTATCATCCTGGGACCTTACTTTATCGCACTCAGATGAACATGGTGTTTTGGTGAATCTCGTAAACTGTAGGATGACTCGGTTGATTGGTAGAAACATGGCAGTGTTGTTGCTGCTGATGATGCCTATGAGAGAACGTTCGTGTCGGAGTACTCCATTTGACCAATAAAACACCTTGTTTCCGAACATAGGTGGGCTCAACGTGCATGGCAAATAGGGCATCCAAGTATGCAACCTTGTATTGCGGTTGACATATTACTCCTTATGTTAGCAAATATTGTGAGCTTAAGGTACTTCCAGTAGTCAACATAATACTACCCTAATAGAAGGTTGTCCTTTCTTATACTAGTCTTCAACTCTGCATTTAACTACACAGACGTGGCCAAATCAGTGGACATGGTTCATATTTTGTCTTGTTGTCTGCCTAATCTTCATAATGGGAAACAATGCTTGGGAACTACAACAGAAGGCTTATCTAAACTACCAAGGGCACACGTGTGGCTTGCATAATCCAGATGACCCGATCGTTCAACCGAACAAACCCGGCTACATGGACGGCTTCGGTAGCTACGAAGCCAAGGCTACAACCTCTGTGCCTCCTAGGTAATTTCATATGCATATTAATTAACCTTAATTTCTAGAAAGCTCTCTAATTGCATTTTATCATGCATTTGTTTAAACAACCTATGATGAGCGCATTTCGATCTCTTTAGTCTGTTCTACGCTTATGATCTGTAAAAATTACATGCTACCTCCTTTAGCTTTGAGTATCCAAACTTTTCATAAGTCGGAGGTTGTTTAGTATTATATGCTAATGAACATTCAAACATACCATAAATAATCTAATAGAATGTTACTAGAGGACTAAATTGTAGCATCATATGCCTCCATTGAAAAAATGCAGCACAGTGCTAGAATAATAAAAAAGAAGAGTGTTAATATACTAAACTAAGCTTGTGAGAGCTTGAATAACTACTACATCAGATTTTCATATACTAACAATGTTGATTCTTGACAGCCTAACCGATCAAAGAATTAAAGATTCGAGAAACTTCTTGAATATAATTAGTACATATTTTTGCTTTCACATGATACAAAATCAAATAGCCAAATTCTTTACCTTTATATACCACTTTGGATCTAGCCATGTGTGACTATTCTACCTATGTATAACTAAATTTTTATATGGGGAAAGTATATGCAACTAATTATAAAAGCATCCACAAAATAGAAGTTGGTTATACAAATGGATTTTATACTAATATATTTCTTCTAAATTTGATTCTTTCTCAAAACTCAACCATAAATTTAACGCAAAATAGTGTATGAGAGTTGACGAAAATATGAATCTCAATCATTAAATTAGCATCCGTATCCTTGAAATGTTCCAAGTTGGGGTATTTCTTATAGTTTGAGTAAGATGCAAGTAATAGGAAGTAATAATTTAAATAATTTGGTTTTGAATATGGCGGGTATCTTACACTCACTACAAACAATAATTTCTCAATCACCATTTCAAAATTGTCATGTATATAAGTTATATGTCTAAGTTTGAACATACCCCATTATATCTTTACTTAGTATCTATTATGGATATTAGACTCACAAGAACATTATGTAGATATTTTTATTGAATAATCTTTGATGACCTATATGTGGTCCTCCAAAATTATAAATATTCTATTTGGCAGAGTCAATCTTTTATATACACTTCATATAAATTTTATAAGTTACATGTCGATTGAATACACAATATGAATTATATGCAAATTCTAGACATGTATCATTCACAAGAGAGTGCAGACTCTATTATATATTTTTAACCCTTCACAATAGGGAATTATTTTGTATATACATGAGTGGAATTCCTTGGATGAATGGTTAACCATCTTATAAAACAAGATAGACTAGCTCGCATAATATAATGTATAGGAAATGGGAACCAATATGTTTCAAATATAATTTGTTGGATTCCTTGAGGTTTGGGTTTTTAAAATCTATCAATGTCAATCTATACATTAAGTCTATGCTCATGTACATTGCACTATGTGTTGTGCGTCCATCAAATTTTACTTGACAACAATATTTCACAATGTACTTCAAGGAACAAGTATCCAAATATTTTAATTATTGATAATGTATACCTTATCTAGACACATGTTGAAATATCCATAAAGATAGACTTTAACAAGACAAAATGCATGTTATCTTTGTTTGACTATTACACTAGAAAATTTATTTCTAGACACTTTTCATGGATGTATTTATGGTTCCTATTTTTGACCATTGAAATAGTTTTATCACCAAGCATCTAAGATGCATTATTTATATATTGAATGCATACCATAAATGTTTTTTTGTGTATGAATAATGAGAATGGGTGGCCAGAACCACTTTTTGTATCAATATTAGTAGGATGTTTGACATGAATTCTATGATATGTCTTATTGTTTTCCAATCACTTAGGTGTATAGAATATGGAAGTTATACATGAATGATGTGCCATGGGAATAAATCCTAGGGTTCATAGATATTTATGTTGATTTTTGGGCATCCCTTGCTTATATAATCATTTAATTAGCACTTATACAATGGAGAAAATCTCTTTCATACTTATCCAATAGATGTTGTATGATAGGTATGAACTCAAAATATTGATCACATGGGTGTAATGTTATGCTAAATCATATACTATTTTATATATCCTTAACTAATTTTCCTTGTTCTTCGTATACTTGAAATCACTTTTTATCGAAAATTGAAGACTCTAATGGACCTCTTGGCGTCCAACTTTTATCATTGAAAGCACTCAATATATAGAGCTATTGGATCTATTCCAGTTCTAAAAATTAAGAAATCACCAAATAGTCATACCATTCAAGAACTAATCTTGAGTTTTGGCATTGTGTTACTCAAATTTAAGATAAGTGTTCACATAAAATTGAACTACCACTTTTAAAGGGAGAGTCACCAAACAACATATTCATACACATAATGTTAGCCATATCTCTTGGACACTTTTATATGCTTCTCATCACAAAAAAGGAAGTTACTTAAATGTTCTATAAAAACAAATTACATAAAACCACTTAATACACATGTTAAAATATATTTTACCACATTGTCACACATGGAGTCAATATAATGAAGATAGTTCAAGTATTAATTTTTGTATGTGCAAGTGTAAATTTATTAGAAAACCACATATATGATAAACATGTATTTCTTGGTGTGTTTATGGTGTTAGTGATTACTCCATATTTCATGTATGTTTTCTACTAATTTACTTTGACTATTAATTCGTAATTCCAATTATACATTTAGGCTCAAATCATGATGTGTGATAACTTCTCATTCAAAATTTCATATGTGCAAATCACGTGCTTTGACTAGTATTTATTATATATGTAACTAAATGCAGAAATGTGCCCCCAACATGTAATACAAGGAGGTGGTCATGCAACTTAAATTAAAGTGAGTGACATTAGTCTAGAAGAGAGAGTAGTACTAGACTCGATGTCTATAGGAATATCTTAATATTTGATAGTTAGAATTATGAATGATATAATAAATAATGATACAAGTTTTACATAATGATATAAGATGGTTTATGATGATAAATGTTGGATTTGAGTTTAGTTTTGAGTGGATTACTTAACTTTTGATAATGCAAGCATGTATGATTTTCAAAGTTAAGATAGGATAAGACAAGGATGTGAGTCAACATGACCATTACGTTCTTTTACAAAAGAGGACCTCTAGTGTTAGGACATGTTGTAAGGTTTACTTCATAGATAGTGAGACCCACAAGGAGAATGTCAAAGAACCTAAACTCCAGTATATGATAATTATGAGAAATATGTTACATGACATGTCTTAAACTAGATTAATCTTGAGTTAATGAGTTTGATTTCTTTATGCATGATTACTATAATCCTATTGAACTATATATATATCCTTGGGATGAACAAACCTAAGTGTTTGAGAGAGGCTTCTTATTGCATGTGAATTTGAATATAAGTACAAGCCATCTGGGTAAGGGAGAGAAAGTTTGAAGAACCTATATGAGGTAAAAGATGCTAGTTTGTTGTGAAGCCTCATGATCGGGTTGTTAGTTCCCTAAATATGACTCTAGTGGTGTATATAAGAGAGCAAGAATTAGGAAAACAATATTTCATGGATAGATATCTTTGAAGAAAATTGTATGTCATGCCAGTTTGGTTTTTGATTGATTGGGTAAATCTTGTAAAGCTGGTAACTAGTGACAACTAGGTAGACCTGAGAACCCTATACTAAGCAGGGATGATAAAGTTTGTGCATATGAGATACTCATAGAGTTTAGTGCATTCAAAGAGATGGAGCATGGCACTACCCTCACAATATGGGTCAGGAGAACATTAGTTCAACTAGATAATGTTGTGATATATGATTGATGATCCCATTAAGCACAACCCTAAAATAATGTTTATATGAATGTGGTACTATCTCCATTTGTGATACATGGATATGGCATGATGACAAACCTAATGATTGTTCTTTCACTCCCTACAAAGATGGTTAACCATATACATGAATAAAGATGACATTATAAGCTTGGTGAATCAAGTTATGAAGTCATAATACAGTGTTTAGCCAAATATGTAAGTTAAATGAGATCATATTAGTGATACTTTTAATGATGTGTTAGGGTTTGTGCTTAATGAAGATACTGGATAAATTTGAAAAAATACAAGCAATGAAATGATGTTGTCACCTCGTATGATATATATGGATAAAGTGGGTTTATTATAAGTATATCATTTGGAAAATGACAACTTAATGTTGGAATCCCAATGTATTTGTGGAGAACAATTCACAAAAACATAATTAGCTTAAGCGGAAGCGATTACTAACAACAGATTACTGAAAATCACTAAAAATTAAAACTTTTTTCAAAGAGATCCAATCATAGGAAAACTCTTTCAACAAGAACCAATGTATTACAATTACAACCTGGTTCATAAGTACATATCTTGTAAATTTCTTCTCGAGGTTTACAACATCAACTGTCTTGTTAAAAGCTAAACACAGACAATATAAGAACCTCGAGGCATCATGCCAGAATCTCAAAACGATTTATTAAAAGCACTAACTAATAACTTTGAGGACCTAAGAGTACAAAGACGACACATAGGACTTCTATCTACAAGACACGACAGATAGTACACTCAACTTGAGTTGTCACTGTTATCCCTGCTGATGCTAAAGTTCCTCCTCTACAAGATGTTCTCACTCTCCTCCGTGCTTGTCCACCTAAAAATGTTGGATCCCACGGGGGTGAGACAATTGTAATTGCCCCAGTGGGAGATATAACTCTCTGCTAAAAACATTATTATTGCAGATTAATAGTATAACACTGGGTAGAGGATAAGCAGTTTAAAGCATTCTCATCTTTTAAAGTATTGCAACTATTTATGATACAACAATAGATCATCTATTCTTTTTATAACGAATAGGAAGGGAATGCATATCATTTACCCATCACATTATGCCATAATGTCAAACTTCTCTTGTGACACTCATTCTCTTGATATGTCACCCATGAGACATTTTTGTTTCAATTTGTTGGTCTTAGCCAATCTATTAACCAGTTATTGGATTATATCTACCATGTTCTCATATATCATTAATACAAGTATTGGGTTATTCCCAATCCTGTGTCATCATTACAGGCATTGGGTTATTACCAATCCTGTGTCATCATTACAAGCATTGATCCTCTGCCAGGTATTTGACTCTTCCAAACCTGATTACACTGCCAGGCATTGGACACTACCAATCCTGATTTCACAACCAGGCATTGGACTCTAACCAATCCTGATTACACAACCAGGCATTGGACTTTAACCAATTCTGATTTCACAGCCAGACATTGGACTTTAACCAACCCTGATTATAGGTTCCATGCCTCTGCTAGGTATTGGACTCTTCCAAACCTGATTACACCGTCAGGCATTGGACTCTAACCAATCTTGATTTCACAGCAAGACATTGGACTTTAACCAATCCTGGTTACAGGTATTACACCTCTACCAGGTATTGGACTTTAACCAATCCTGATTACATAGCCAGACATTGGACTCTGACCAATCCTGATTTTACAACTAGGCATTGGACTTTAACCAATCCTGATTACAGGTATTACACCTCTGCCAGGTATTGGACTTTTACCAATCCTAATTACACAACCAGGCATTGGACTCTAACCAATCCTGATTTCACATCTAGGCATTAGAATTTAACCAATCCTGATTACAGGTATTACACCTCTGCCAGGTATTGGACTTTAACCAATCTTGATTACACATCCAGGCATTGGACTCTAACCAATCCTGATTTCACAGCTAGACATTAGACTTTAACCAATCCTGATTACAGGTATTACACCTCTGCCATGTGTTGGTCTTTAACCAATCCTGATTATATATCCAGGCATTGGACTCTAACCAATCATGATTTCACAGCCAGGCATTGGACTTTAACCAATCCTGATTACATGTATTACACCTCTGCCAGGTATTGGACTTTATCCAATCCTGATTACATGGATCATGGAATATAAATTCCTTTAACCCATCATTAATCATCACATCCTTCCCTAGGCTCTGAACCCTGAGGTTAACCTTCATAGCTTTTTACATTCTTTACTGAATGAAATTGTTCCTTTTATTAGGTTTATTAAAACATATCATTTCTTACAATAAACTTTTATAATTATCTTGGTGTCTCTCACTAGACCACAATTGTTCTCATGGCTCATAAGGCCCATAAAGCATATTGTCACCTCTCACTAGGCAAAATCTAACCATATGGCTCACAAGGCCATTAAACATCTTGTTACCTATCACTAGGCAACATCTAATCCACATGGCTCACAAGGCCATTACACATCTTGTCACCTCTTACTAGGCAACATCTAACCACATGACTCACAAGGACGTTACTCATCTTGAGTATTCAATCATGTTTATTACTCTTATCATTTATCATTAAATGATTATCAATACAAGGTATAAGTTCATTTCTCATCCTTATCATGGTATGATTACATCATACTCATTAGTTTGGCTTAACCCCATTCTCAAGGTATATTAGCCTATACTTATCCAAGTATATCACACTTATTACATTTCATTGTAATAATTTACATAAAACACTTCATGTGTTTCTTGTCCAAGTATATTGAATTTGAGATGCATCAAGGTATATCAACCCTGAAATGCTAAAAGTGATATCTATCATATCTTGATGTATCACTTTCCTCATCACTTCCATTTACTTGAGTTATCAACTTATCTTGTATTAAGGTATTTCCCATCTTAATACATCCATGCACTAACCTATCACTTTTACCATGAAGTGCATAGGTCACACACAAGAATGGTCCAGCTTACTTCAATGATATTGACTCATTTCAGGTTAGGGCATCACTTACTATATGGTTGCCTATAATCAACCATTTGAGATATTTCACCTTTATAAGGCTTTACCCACTATTTTATTATTAGGGTTCTGGTTTGTCATCATATTGTCCAAGATTAGGGCTTCATGTATTATAATTCCAAATTAGAGTTTCACATACCTTCACTCTATATTAGGGCTCCTCATCATACCATTGAATAGGGTTTCACATGGCATCACCCTCAATTAGGGTTTCACATGGCATCACCCTCAATTAGGGTTTCACATTGAATCAACTTCAATTAGGGTTTCACATAGCATCACCCTCAATTAGGGTTTCACATGGAATCAACCTCAATTAGGGTTTCTCAATTTCATATCAATACATCAGGGTTTTACATCACATTACCCTAGTTTAGGGTTTCATGCACTTTACCCTAAAAATTAGGATTTCTTTTTCAACTTTCCATAATTATGATTTACTATTCATCCCAATTAGGGTTTCACTCTCTATTCCCATAATTGGGGTTTTACATTATGTTACCTTGAATTAGGGTTAGGGTTCATTCACCTTATGGATTAGGGTTTCATGATCTCTTTACTAAGGATCATAACCTAATCACCACATGATTAATACTCATGTATGAATTCCTTTCTATCATCCTTTCATCTTGATTAGGTTTGCATCAACCCTTCAATCAAGTACATACATCTATGATTGACATAGTGTACTGAGTTATTGCTTACTTAAGCTTCAAGGATTAACTCATCTAAGGATTATCAATCACTTATTACCTTAGAGGTACACCCTATTGATTATCTTTGAGATACATCAGTAACAACCATAGGGTCATTCAATCTTTCATCCACTTGGGTTTCCAATTAACCTAACCACATTGAAATAGTCAAACATTCTTGACCATTGATGCTCCAAACGGTTTGAAATCGATTGAACGTGGGTCTCCAAACGGTTTGAGACCATTTTGTCTCAAACGGTCTTGAGACCGTTTGATCCCAAATGGTCTTGAGACTGTTTGGACTCAAAGGGTCTTAAGACCGTTTTGTCCAAACTCTCTCAAAACCGAATGGACCAAAAAGGTCTTCCATCACTTTATCAGTTCAGGATTTCAATCACTAAACAATCTATCAATTGGACAACTGATTTATTCTTCAATTATACCATTGAATCACCCTTCAAATATACCTTCAATTAGGGTTTTGAACCCAATTGAACTAGGGTTTATAATCAAGAAACCGTCAATTAGGGTTTTGAAATCGAGGAACCATCAATGATTGACATTGTGGAACTACTCCAATTAAAATCATTGGATCATCATCAAACCATGACATGACCTGACCTCAAATGGTCTTGAGGTCGTTTGGATGACCTCCAAATGGTCTTGAGACCGTTTGTCTCAAACCTTTAATGAAATTTGTGAAAATCAATCAGGGTTTGCATCACTAGGTTGATCACCAATTGAACAATTGATTGCATTTCAATTTACCATATCTGTTCCTTCAATTACTCAACCAATACTCAACCCTAATCCTCCAAATGGTCTTGAGAACGATTGGGTTAATCAACCCAAAGTATTAAATCAATCACTTGCAAATTCAACACTTAACCCGATTAGGGTTTCTACTTGGATGATTGTCCATACAATGATTCAATCAATTGGAGCCATTAGATCTTCATCCAACATGTACTAGGGTCCTTACCTCAAACGGTCAATCCATACAAATGGTCAACTCACCTAAACGGTTTGGGATCCAAACCTTCAAACGGTTTGCAAGCCGTTTGGTCTCCAAACGGTTTGGTGAAACCGTTTGGACCATTTTGTTGAAACCGTTTGCAATAGATATTTGTGGAGGTGTGTGCTTATGATTATTTCATCATCATCAAGCTCTAAACCCACAAAACTTGTTGTGGTTTCCATGGTGATTGCATCAATCAACCAAATTATTTTCTGAGAATAAGAAAGGATCAACAATTGGATAAGGAATTGAATGCAATAATAGTATTAAGGGTTCAAGTTATAAACCCGCATCCAATTGAGCTTCAAAGATCCACTTCTTTAATGGTGGAAGAATCTTTCTCAACTATCCCAAGCTCTTCACCAAGCTTTTGAATGAAAAGAAGTGGCTAGGATAGAAGATTGCATGGAGAAAAGAAGAAATCCATCATTTATTTTCGATTTCCACCATGAAATCATGGTGAAAGAAGGTCAAGAAGCTTACCAACAGGTTGGGGGTCATCCTCCTGTTTCTCCAAGCTCCCTTGGTCGTTTTTGCAAGCAAGAAGTAAAAGGTGTTTCGAAATTACCCTTTCAACTCATGAATAAAGGAGCATATATGCATTTTATTAAAATTCATTTTAGGAGAGAGAAAGTAGGGATTATCTCCTCCATTTCCTTGCCACTTTCTCCCTTCCCTTCCTTGGTTACGAGGCTATCTTCTTTGTCTCTTATTCCTCTCAATTATCCATGTTTTAAAGAAAAGCAATATAAGCACCTTAAATCATATTATACTAATATCCATAAGTGAGTGGATATTTCTTTTTCTTATAATAAGGTGAGTGAGTTATCCAATTTCTTTGAATATATTCGTGCCTTTTCAAGGCACATGGTCGTCCATCCTCTTGAAAACTCATCCGTCACCTTTTTGGTTAAAGGGGTCTTTAATTGATATATTTATTTTTGCATTAAATTGAAGTAAAGTTCCAATTATGCTTAAATATTGATTATTTTAATATAAAGATTCTCTCTCCTCCAAAGAGATACAAATGAGACTCCCCTTTCATTTTCTTTACTCTACATCATGCCAAGAAACATTAGGGACTACTTTAAAGTGGTAATTTTCATATTGAACCCTAGGTTTTGGGTAAATTGCACATTACACCAAAACTAGGTTTTTATGCACAACATTGCTTTATCAGCTCTTTCTTGGTACTCCGGCTACCACAAGCCATACTACTGCATCATTTTCATCCTTGTGATGCTTCAAAACTTTAGGAACATCTTATCATGTAACATTTGCAATTTAACCTCTCAACTTGGGTAATTTGCACTTTAGTCCAAAATAGGTAAAACATTATTTCAACATTGTTCAAAAAGGACAAAAATTGAAACATAATTTCCTCTTGAGCCTTAATTACTTTTCAAAAGATAAAATCAAATGTATAATTATCTTTCTTAAACAAAACACCTTGGGTTAAGGCATAACCCAGGTCAGGGATGTTACAGTATTGGATACAGTGAGGATGTAAATCCTAAAATATGATATATGTCATGACAAAACCAGGGTTTCTACCCTTCTTTAAATCTTTTATGAATGGTCGGTTCACCCAAGATGCCTTTAAAACCCCATAGTAGTGGTTTGGATATAGTTCTATAGATTTTTGTGTTTAGATATATTGCACTTAGAGCAGTGCGATACACATGGTCAAATATCTTTTGTTTTTTCTCTTGGAATAATAGAATGGCTTAATTTGTTTCACCACATTTTGGTGTCGTGATCAGATTCCTTTAGGCTGTGTGAAGCTTTTAAGAGTGTTAGAGATGTGTGGTTACAAGAGAGCAATTTTCCTCCTCTAAGGACCTCTTTGGCAGTAATAGTGCGGGAGAGTTCTATTGGTATGTATGCCCATAGAGCAAGTCATATCATGATTGTAATGACATACTTTGTAAATGATTTGAATAATAATAAAGGAAATTTCTGTCTATATGTTTAATCTATTTTGAGATAATGATATAACATGTTAGATGTCTAAAGAATCGTATTACTGAATGACGTATGTCTTCAGGTTAAGGACCTGAACAATGAGATCATATGGATGTTAAGAGTATAAATTCTTGTTTTGTCCCTAGTCGATTGTTATTGTGGAATTAACTATAGACGTCAAAAATTCAAAAGACTAGAGTGTGTGTTGGTTGATGATAGAATCTCATTAGTCATGATATATGATAACAAACTAAGCACACATATATATGTTAGAAAATAGTGTATTGGACAGACCCACTGTAAGAGTGATGCATGGAGACCACACGTGGTTAGTAAGGATCATATCTTATAGTATTGGTGGTGACTGTGGTTCTTAGATCTGAAATCACTACACTCATCACATGTGGTTGAGTACACTTTGACATCATGAAATGTAGTCCTGAAACATGGGTTGTTATAACGATGATGATTGGGTGACTTTCACACATGGGGACTTGAGTGTGATGGATAGATATGACAATTGTCCCTCCTAGGGGATTATAATATCCTTTCCACTTGATAAGAGAGACTGAGAAATACATGACCATGTGCATGCAAGTCAATATATGATATTGAGCTTGCAGATATCTCACACAGTCTTCTCTGGTTCAAGAAACATGGATTGAACATTTGTAGAGGATGACAAGTCCACATCTCAATTTCAATCTGGATATCAGCGACAAAGGGACTATACATTCACTATAACACCAATAACAGATTGTAGGTTAATCATGGCCAATAGATTGAGCTAGATTTTTCTTGATCTAATTGATAAAAGTCATTGTGCCTTTGTGAAAGGCAAAAATATTAAAGATGTTGTCATGTTGACTAATGAACTACTTAGTAATTTTAACAAATGAAATTTTGGAAAGAAATTTTGTATCAAAGTAGATATTACTAAGGCGTATGACTCAGTTAGATGGGATTTCTTGATGTGTGTCATGGAAGGCATGGGATTTCCCAGATTCTGGTGCAACTGGATTTACAATATTCTTGACTCAGTGACTTACCAAATCCTTATTAATGGGGAACCCTCAAAACCTTTTAAACCCTCCAAAGGATTGAGACAAGGGGATCCACTTCTTCCTCTTCTTTTTGTCCTTTGTATGTAGTGATTCTCTAGCATCATTAATCACTATGTGGATAAAAAAGAGTTTACTCCTATGGGATTTATCCCTGGAAGGTAGGTTTCTCATGTCATTTTTACTGATGACCTTGTTGTCTATGGGGAAGCTAGCCTTAAGAACTTTGAATGTTTGAAGCACATTATTGATACTTTTGGTCTTCATTATGGTTTGAAGCTTAATCACGCTAAGAGCATGGCCTATTTTAGCAAGAATGTTGATGGCTTATCTCAGTATATGGGTATTATTAATAGTGATCTTCCTGCTACTTACTTGGGAGTTCCTCTTTTCTCAGGCAGGTTGACCAAAAAGCTATGTTATCCCTTGATTGATAAGCTAAAAAATAGAATGGACTCCTGGAAATCCAAATCCCTATCTTTAGCTGGAAGAGTAAAGCTCGTGAGGTCCACTTTATCATCTATAGTCCTATTTTGGGCTAGCATTTTTCCTCTCCCATGCAGCGTTAATGCTTAGATTGATAAGATGTGCAGGAATTTCATTTCGGGTGATGTGGATGGTGATTCTCATATCCACCTAAAGGCTTGGGAGAAAGTGTGCAAGCCTAAAAAAGAAGGGGGTCTCAACTTAAGAAAACCTTCTGATATCTACAAGGTTGGCCTTATCTCAAACCTCTAGAGTGTGGTGTCTATGAAGGAATCTATCTGGGTTCGTTGGATTCATGGTAGATACCTACTGATGAACACTATTTGGAAAGCTATTAATTCCCCAAACTTTTCTTGGTTTTGGAATAAGATGCTTTCTACCAGAGATGAGATCAGATATGAGGTTAATTTCATCTTGGGTAAAGGTGACAAGTTCACTATCTGGAATGGCCCTTGGCTCAAGGGTCATTGTTATTTGGATGAAATCTATGATTCCTACTCATACCTAAAATTGGGTAAAGCTAAGATGGCTCGTTTGGAGGCTATCATTCTTATTGGCCAGTGGAACATTCCTGACAATAGAAGATGTTCTGATTTGAACAAGTTCCTAGGTTCTAATTACTATCCTAATTCTAATGAAGATGTTATTATGTTGTTGAATGAAAAGGATATTAATCTAAGAAAGGCCTGGGAGTTCTAGAGAAGCAAATTTGATGTTGTCAACTAGGCGAGTTGGGTATGGAAGCAAAAACACCGCATGAGATTCAAGTTACATGCTTGGAAGATGTATTTTGAATGCCTGCCTACTATGGATTTTCTCAAAAGAAGGGGTGTGTACATCACTTCCTTTTGTTTCTTGTGCAAGAAACATGGAGAAGATGCTAATCATGTGTTCTTCAACTATGAGTTCACCCAAAGGATATGAAGCCTTGCTGCTACAAATGTCAAGATTACTAGAATCCCATCTATGATTCTGGAGTTGCTGGAATGGAATAGTAACCATATGAAAGGGGTGTGCCTTACCATCCTCTACCAAATATGGAGCTATAGGAACATTATTGTTTTTGAAGATCTGATTCCTGACCCTCCTTCCTACTGGAAACATATTTCTAATGATTACAATTCACTATATAGGTAGTTTTTGTTGTTTTGTATAGTCCTCAATCTATTTTTTTTTCTTTTGAACTGGATGTGGTCACAATGACCTATCCCTTATGGACTTTACATGGATGTGGCACTTGGACCTATCCCTTATTCCTAAACACTAATAACGAGGAGCAACACACTTGGGTGACAAAAAAAGATTCTAGGTTGAAAGATGTTGTCCAACTTTCCTCTTCACTTGGGTAGCACTGATGTACGACCACCACTCTTTGCTTGTGATGTCATAAGTTAGTTATGGACATTCACTACCAATGTGAAATGGAACCTATAGGGTCACACACATAGCATTAACCTATAAGAGGAGTTTATCCATGAATGATGTTTAGATTGATTGCTAAATTGTTTAGGTACTCAATTAAACAATCAATCAATAGACTTGACTCAGAATCATCAAGTTCAAGTGTTGAACCAACTGATTAGAGTGTTAGATTGATTGAGAACTGCATTGACTGAGTTCTGCACAACCTGGACCACCAACCGACCGGATCAATGGGTGAAATGATCGACAAATGGTTAGTGAGATGACCGGTTCACTCTAGTGAACTGATGGGTTCACATGGAACAAACGAGAAAGTGGTGGGTTTCCTAGTTTGTGAAATAAGATCCTCATTTCACTTGTTCAATTTGATTGGTACAAAAATTAATCTTTGCATTAATTAGAAACGAATATGGAAAGTCAATTGTGAGCAAGTCTGGGAAGTGAAATGACTGATTCACTGGGTGCACTGATCAGTTCACCTGCCCAAACAACTAGTTCAGTTATGAACTGATTGGCTCACCTTCCTAAATGATCGGTTCATTTATGAAACGATCGGTTCACCTACCGCAGACAATCAGTTCATGAAAATTTTGGACCCTTCCACTCCCCCACAGACTGGGAACCCTAACCCTACCCTCTACTATAAATAGAGAGGTATAGAAGGATTCTTAGAACACACAACTCAAAACATCAGTTTCTCTACAAAGTTGTTGTCCTCTCTGGTTGTGGTAGACGAAAGAGCCCAAGCAAGTTCTACCCGTCCAGGGAGGAACAGTGAGGGAAAGACAACTACAGAAAAGAAACTGGTGGTGGGAGAGTTTGTCGGTGACTAGTACACCAATATAGGGGGATGACTCCTTCTAGTCTATCCATCAAGACGATATTATAGTTCCTGGTAGTCCATGTGGACTATCTATAGAGGAGGGAGATTTCCGCCGCTCAGGAGGATGACTGTCAACCGCAGTTCGGGTTAAGACTAGGAGCTGCCTAGACAACATTGAAGACTAGGTGGTTGAGGACTACACTATTTCCGAGGTATGATCACTGAGCAAGCCTCAGGACTAGGTATATCTCACTAAACCATCTTTCCTACTGGATAGTGGATGATGCAATTTGCTGGTTATGGGTTTGTGGTTAGATAAATTTTTTATTTCCGCTGCATGTTCTGTCCCACAAAACCCAACATTGGTATCAGAGCCACATCAACATACAATGTTTAAGGATTAATTGATATGATCATATTTTGGTTTTTCACCATTTATTTATTGCATGCAATGTGAATACTTTAACTAGCTAAAGTGTATATCCGATTATACACCACAAATCCCTATAAACTATATGATATGGTATATATATGCAATCAATATACGTCTTCCTAAAATCGTTTGATGGTGGATATGTAGCGTGATTATGGCCTATAAACCCCTATGTGTGTTCTTATATGGTTATGGTTGTTTGCATCTTGGTCTGCATACCGAGTCCTTTCTTCTATTCTAGATATAACTTGAGATAACTCGAGCCTTCTCTTTTACCTTTACTCCCCCTGAATGTAACTCGGGGTTTTCCCAAAGAAATATATAAAAGTAGGATAGTTTTATTTCCTATTATGTCGAAGAATGGTGGGTGCCCAGACGAGCAATTAAGGGACTGAGATGATTTCCTGATGGTGTGAGATGACTGTATGATGGTGCGAGATGAGCGGTTGGTGACCTAACAAGGAGCACGACGACCTGATGAACCGACTGTCTGGAGGTGTCAGACGATCGGTTGGTGACAACCAACCATTTGGCCAGGAGGCGAGTCGATTAGTCATAGGATGAGCTAATCAACGTAGAATGACACAAGCACAAATCATCATCAACAATAGGTTGTTGCATGTAATGTAGACCCAGATGACCATAATTCCTTGTGGTTCAAGGAAGTACAATAGGATGGCCATAATCATCGCTTTATCGCTTCACATGTTTTCTTGTGGGATATAGCATGTATATGATATGTACTATATGTGTGGTGATTGGATATGTATATGTATATAAATACCAAACCCCTCAATATAATATTAAGTCCTAAATGATTTCCCTAAGTAGCACACATGAAAAGCTTGATCGACAAGCGTGAGCATCCTAAGGGTTGTATGCTATCTATCTCGTGGAAGTGTGATGGTAGTTACGTGGGCCCACCAAGTGAGGTGCACTTCTATTGTGTTGGCTTTTGGGTCAGGCTTAACTAATTGGTCTTAATGAGATTAAGCACTTATATGCATTTGAATGACTATTGCATGAGATGCAACTGGTAAATGTTACCTGCCTTAATAATTGATTATGGACATTAGTGTTGGCCGAGTAATAACTCAATTGTTTTGGATCTTGGCTCACTAGAAGGTTGTACACTGTAATGTCTTATGGTCTATATTTGATTGATCTACAGACAAGTGTGTACAACATAAACACCAAAAGACTAAAAATCAACAACTCAAACCAAACATATATTTGGCATTGTCATCTAGGGCACATAAATGAGAATTGTATATCTAGACTCCATAAAGATGGATATCTTGACTCTTTTGATTTTGAATCAATAGAGGCATGTGAATCTTGTTTGTTGGGCAAGATGATAAAGACTCCCTTCTCAGGTAAAAATGAGAGAGCAAGTGATCTATTAGGACTGATAAATACTAATGTACGCGGGTCTTTTAGAACAAATGCTAGAGGTGGGTATCAATACTTCATTACCTTTACTGATGACTTTAGTAGGTATGGCTATGTTTACTTGATGAAACATAAATCAAAAACCCTTGAAAGGTTCAAGGATTTCATGAATGAAGTACGGAACCAACTTCTCAAAAGTATTAGGGCACTTCAATCTGATCGAGCTGGAGAATACTTAAGCCAATAGTTTGAGGACCTTCTGAGAGACTGTGGTATTGTATCACAATGGACTCCACCTGGAACACCATAGCATAATGGTGTATCAGAATGAAGGAATCACACAATACTGGACATGGTGTGATCTATGATGAGTTTTACCGATCTTCTAACTTCTTTCTGGTGACATGCTCTAACAACCACCACATTTACGCTTAACCACATACCATTTAAATCAGTTCAAAAGACAACATATGAGATATGGCATGGAAAGCATCCAAATGTCTTTTATGAAGATTTGGGGTTTTGAAGCTAATGTCAAGAAAATATTTTCTAAAAAGCTTGGATACAAATCATATAAATGTTATTTTGTTGGATACCCTTTGGAGACCAAAGGATATTACTTTTATTCTCAATCTAACAACAAAGTGTTTGTTGCCAGAGATGTTGTATTCCTAGAAAAAGAACTTATTTCCAAAGGAAATAGTGGGAGAAAAGTGGAGCTCGAAGAGGTTTGAGATCGATAAGAAAACATTGAACCAATAGATGTACAAGAGGAACATAGAGAATCACAAGTTGTTGTGGAATCTCAAATTCCTCAAGTAACACAGGATCCTCATAGATCTAGTAGGACACACCTTGAGCCTGAAAGATTTGGATATCTTGTGACTCAAGAAAGCAGTGTGTTGGTGATAGATGATGAGCCAACTACCTATCTAGAAGCTACAGAGGGACTATATTGTGAGAAATAGCTTGAGGCCATGAGATCTGAGATGGAATCCATGTATACCAATAAGGTATGGACCTTGGTGGATCCACCTAAAGGGGTAAAACCCATAGGGTGCAAACGGGTCTTCAAGAAGAAGACTGACATGGATGACAATGTTCAAACTTATATAGGCAGATTGGTTGCAAAGGGTTTTAGACAAGTTCAAGACTATGACAAAACCTTTTCTCCAGTTGCCATGATTAAGTCCATCGGGATAATGCTTGCTATTGCAATCTACTATGACTATGAGATTTGGCAGATGGATGTTAAAATTGCATTCCTTAATAGGAATCTTGTTGAGGATGTTTACATGACAAAACATGAAGGTTTTATAAATCCAAAGGATGCAAATAAAGTATGTAAGCTACAAAGGTCAATATATGGATTGAAGCAGGAATCTCAGAGTTGGAATCTTTGATTTGATGAAGCGGTGAAAGAGTTTGTCTTTAGTGAAAATGAAGATTAACCTTGTGTGTATAAGAAGGTTAGTGGGAGCATGACTACATTCCTCATATTGTATGTAGATGACATACTATTGACGAGGAATGAAATCCCTGCTTTACAAAAGGTAAAGGCATGGCTTGGAAATACATTCTCAATGAAAGACTTAGGAGAATCTTCCTATATTTTAGGAATCAAGATCTATAGAGATAGATCCGGAAGGCTTCTTGGACTAAGTCAAAGAACAAACGTTGACAAAGTGTTGAAGAGGTTTAGCATGGAGAACTCAAAGAGAGGAAACATACCCATGAGGCATGGAGTTTCCATCTCTAAAGCTCAATGTCCCAAATCTTGTGAAGATAGGGAATGCATGAATGGGATTCCATATGCATCATCAATTGGACCCATCATGTACGCACAGTTATGCACTCATCCTAATGTCTCATATGCACTCAACACGACAAGAAGATACTAGTAATATGTCGAAGATGCTCACTGGACAGCCGTGAAGAACATCCTAAAGTACTTGAGAAGGACTAAGGATCAGTTCCTCATCTACGATGGTGAGGAAGAGTTAGTTGTAAAGGGTGACACCGATGCAAGCTTCCAAACTAATAAAGATAATTGTAGATTGCAGTCAGGATTTGTGTTTTACCTCTACAACAAAGTTATGAGCTAGAAGAGTTCTAAGCAAGAGACAGTTGTGGATTCTACAATAGAGGCTGAGTATATTGTTGCATCCCATGCGGAAAAGGAGGCTGTGTGGATCAAGAAGTTCATCTTTGACCTTGGGGTGGTTCCTAGCATCTGAGATGCAAGCTTTATTGTGAAAATAAGGGAGCTATTGCACAAGCTAAGGAACCCATATCACATCAGCAGTCCAAACATATACAATGGTGATTCCATCTCATACTAGAGATCGTACATCGAGGAGATGTAAATATTTGCAGAGTACCAACCGAAGACAATGTTGTTGATCCCTTGAGTAAGGCACTTTCACAGCAAAAGCATGACGGTCATGCTAGATCACAAGGACTGAGGTGTATGGGTGATTGTCTCTAAGTGCAAGTGGGAGTCTATTGGTATGTATTCCCATAGAGCCAGTCATATGATGACTGTAATGGCATACTTTGTTAATGATTTGAATAATAATAAAGGAAACTTATGTTTATATGTTTAATCTATTTTGAGATAATGATATAACGTGCTAGATGTCTAAAAAATCATATAACTCAATGATGTATGTCTTCAGGTTAAGGACCTAAACAGTGAGATCATATAGCTGTCAAGAGTATACATTATAGTTTTGTCCCTAGTCAGTTGTTATTGTGGAAATACCCATAGAAATCAATAACACAAAAGACTAGAGTGTATGTTGGTTGATGACAAAATCTCATTAGTCATGATATATGATATCAAACCAAGCACACATATACATGTTAGAGAACAGTGTATCAGACAGACCCACAATAAGAGTGATGCATGGAAACCACACTTGGTTAGTCAAGATCATCTCTTATAGTATTGGTGGTGTTTGTAGTTCTTAGACTTGAAATAACTACACTCATCACATGTGGTTGGGTACACTTTGTCATCATCAAACACAAACCTGAAACATGGGTTGCTATAACAGTGATGATGAGGTGACTTTGACACATGGGGACTTTACTATGAGTGATAGAAATAGAATTTGTCCCTCCTAAGGGAGTATGATATCTTGGCCATTTGATAAGCGAGACTGAGAAATACATGGAAATGTGCATGCAAGTCAATATATGATATTGAGCTTGCATATATATTAGACATTCTGATCTGGTTCAAGAAATACATGGCCATGTGCATACAAGTCAATAAATGATATTGAGCTTGCATATATCTTATACTGTCTGATATCTTAGACAGTCTTTGCTTGGCCGCGGTTGTAGTTGTATACCGCAGTCATGGTCCTTCTTTGATTGGCCGCGGTCATAGTGGTGTTCTGCAGTTCCATTGGTGTGTTGCGTTTGCGGTTCAAGTCTTGTTGTGGAGGGGAAAGATCGTGGTCGTGATCTAGTGATGATTGAGGCTTTCGTGTGGCTTGCGGTATGGAGGTTGAGGTCTCCCATGTAGGTCGCAATCTTCTGAGGATGTGGTCCAACCTCAGGTCGAGGTGCAATCAGATCACAGTCATAGTTTGTCTTGTTGCCTCAGTCACATTCATATCCTCCTTGGCTGCGGTCATCATAAAACAAACTGACCCCCATGAGAGTGGGGGCTATTGATGATTGTTAAATCACCTACGTTGATGAATTCTCTAACTGATGAGGATGATTTCTGATGAAGTATATGGACATCAAAAATGGGTACAAAATATCGAGAGTTTCTTGGGCCCGCTAGTTGGTTAGTGGGACCATTGTCCCCTACACCACCTACAATGGCACACATAGCGCGATGTTCAATCCTGCAATGGAGATGAATGGATTTGATCAAATCTCTAAATTGTAACACTCCTGACCTGGGTTATGAACTAACCCTAGGTGTTTTGCTTAAAAATATGATTAGATGCTTGAGGTTACCCCTTCATATGTCATTAAAGCTTTAGAGGAATCTGTATTTTCATTTCTGACCTTTTTGAACAATGTTGTAATATTGTTTTGTTAAATATGGACTTATGTGAAAATTACCCAGTTAGAGGGGGTTAACTTGCAAATTGAACATTTTAAGATGCTCCTCTGATGTTGATACATCCTAATAATGAATATGATGTGGTGATATGGATTCTCCAAGATTAGGCACCAAGATATAGCTTGTAGAGCAATCCTTGTGCTTTAAAACCTAGTTTTGGTGTAAAGTGCAATTTACCATTGTATAGGGTGCAATATGTAACATATACCCTCTATAGTATCTCTCATGCATCTTGGCATCAAGTAGAGTAAAGAAAATGAAGGGGGCGCATCATTTGAGTAATCATATAAGGAGGATAACCTTTATAAGTAAATAATCAAGATTATGCAAAATGACCCTTTTATATGTGTAACTTAATAAGGTATTTGGCTTCTTTTCCTCTAAACCTTGGTTGAGAGATAAGTTTTTCATGTACTAAGAATGGGGAAACGTGGCAAAGAAGTGGAGAAGGACCCATATGAGAAATAAGGAAACAATTATCATTATCTTGAAAATATGCCCAAAATATATAAGCACACCTCTTTACAAGGCAAGGGATTGTTTCCCTTCATTTCCTCTTCTTATCTTCTCACTTGGACCGATGAAGGAGGATCTCAGGAGCAGAGGAGGACGACCAAACTGAATTGGGTAAGTTTAATGGCCATCTAGCTCGAATTCATGGAGGAAATCCCATTACAAGGTTGGTTTGCTAGTTTTCCTTACACAACTCTTCTTTTTAGCCATCTTCTCCATCCAATTCTTGAAGAAAGGACCTTGGACAACCTCTAGAGCTCAAACCACCATTAAAGCTACGGATCTTGGAGCTCTAGATCAGATCCTAAGGTGAGTTTTATAACTCTAAACCTTAAAGCTTTGCTTATCCATCTTCTTCGTATGAAAACGTTGCTTGCTTTCCTTTCTTCCATACTTCTAAGTGTTCTTGCAACCAAATCCGTGAAGAACAGATCAGGTTCTTGAGGTACAATAAGGTGGCGTTAATACCTATGTTAATACTTGTCTTACTTTATCAAACGGTCCCCCACCTCTTGCCCAAATGGTTTGCAAAACCGTTTGGAAGCAAACAGTTTCAAAACCATTTGAAGAGAAAACGGTTTCAAAACTGTTTAATAGGGTTGAACAAGGGTTGACCATTTGAGAATCCTGTTCCTAATTATGTTGGTTGATAACCCACCAAATTTTATGGGTTAATTCCAAAGGAATCATGAGTTGAAGGCTAATCAATTAGGCAAACCTAATTAAATTAAGTGCTGATTTTCATCTTCAGTATTTTAACTTTTTGGGAAAACGGTTTCAAAACCGTTTGAGAGGGTTGACCAAGGGTTGACCTTTTGATATTCCTGTTCCTATTCTTGTTGGTTAATGACTCACCATATTTTATGGATTAATTCCCAAGGAATCATGAGATGAAGGCTAATCAATTGGGCAAACCCTAATTGAAATTTGTGCTGAAATTCCAATGAGTTGATTTGAGATTTTGGGTGGATTAGCCCAATCGGTTTCAAAAATGTTTGGGGATCACCCAAACGGTCTCAAG
This sequence comes from Alisma plantago-aquatica, assembly GCA_963693085.1. Classification (NCBI taxonomy): domain Eukaryota; kingdom Viridiplantae; phylum Streptophyta; class Magnoliopsida; order Alismatales; family Alismataceae; genus Alisma; species Alisma plantago-aquatica. The sequence continues at coordinate 420,967,922 of OY856411.1, forward strand.
ACCGTTTGGAGGTCAAATGTTGGATATGGTTAAGAGATTGAAGGTACTTTAGTCACCTAAACCATAATCGGGTTCATTGCTGATTTCAATGGACAAATCATGTTGAAATTTGGGTTGAGTGACCCAAACGGTTTCAAAACCGTTTGGGATCACCCAAACAGTCTCAAGACCATTTGGTGATCACCAAAGACCGTTTGTAGGTCTAGGGTTAAGTGGAGTTGACCAATTGAGGGTCCAATCATATCAAGTTGTTGAATAACTAAGTGCTGATTTGGTGACCAAACCTAGGGTTCAATCCTTAAGTAATTGACTTGGTTTTTGATGACATCATGGGAAAACGGTCTTAAGACCATTTGGAGGATCTGCAAATGGTTTCAAAACCGTTTGGTGGTCACCCAAGACCATTTGTAGGTCTAGGGTTGACTCTGGATAAGTGGTTGAAGATTGAAAGGTAATAAGTTGATATATAATCGATGAGTGACCTAATGATCAAATCTATGGTTCAAACCTTAATAGGTTGAGTTAGTTTTTGATGTGACTTTGAGAAAACGGTCTCAAGACCGTTTGGAGGATGTCCAAACGATCCCAAGACCATTTGGGGATAGGTCATGACCCAATTGAGTGATGGTTCAATGTGTTCAACATCAATTAGGCTCATGTTGATGCATGATGAAGGATGATTGATTCCAACCCTAATCCAATCAATATAAACCCTAATTGGTGATCAATTGAAGATCAATTGAGGGTCAAATCAGTAGAGGGTTAACCTAATTTTCTCAATTGACAAGAAGTTAACCATGGCATGAACAATTGAGGGATTCAACAATGGAAACCCTAACTCAATTTGAAGTGTTGACACCCTTTTTGGTCCATGCGGTTTTGAGGTGGTTTGGACCAAACAGTCTCAAGACCATTTGAGACCAAACAGTTTCAAAACCATTTGGTGGTCATGCGGTTTCAAAACCATTTGGTGGTCATGTGGTTTCAAACCATTTGGTGACCATGTGGTTTCAAGGCTGAATTGTCCATGCAGTTTCAAAGTCAAACTTGGCCAAACGGTCAACATGACCAAACGGTCTTCACCACACTTTTGGACAAGCGGTCTTGATGATGTACTTGGCCATGTGGTCTTGAAAGTCAAAGGTACCAAACGGTCAACCATTCCATGCGGTTTCAAAACCGTTTGGAGGTTGAAAGTGCAAAACCGTTTGAGGTCTTTTAAGGTCAAGAATTCTTAATGCTTTAAAGGCTTAGATGGTTCAATGGTTGATTAATCTAAACCCTAATGATACCTAAAGACATTAAGGGAACAATTAATTAGTTGGTTTATGCATGCTATGATCAATGGTGGACTTTACCAAAGTACCCTTGATGGGTTTATGTAGTCAACACCTCTTGATCAAGCAAACCCTAATAACCATTGTAGTGATGATGTGACTTTTGTTATCAAGTTTGGTTTGATTTAATCTAATCATAATGATTAATGAATCTTAACCTTATTAAGAGCATGAATGAGAGTAATCTTCATACTTAATGATGGTACAAAGGTTAAAAACCTAATAGTCAATTAAGGAAGAAACACTAATTGCTTATAAGAACAATGACTTGATACATTATGTCATTTAATAGGGTTAATATGATATAATCAAGATTGAGAAGAATGATATCATGGGGTTAATGTTTGAGCTTGATTCATGTGGTGATCAAGGGTATGATCCTTAAGTAAAGAGATCATGAAACCCTAATCATGAACCTAAACCTTAATTAACAAGGTTGTTGACCCTTAACCCTAATTCGGGGCAATTATGACTGAAACCCTAATCTAGGGTAATGTGAAGTAACATGAATAGTAAACCCTGATCTAGGGTAATGTGATGCAACATGAATAGTAAACCCTAATCTAGGGTAATGTGATGTAATGTGAATAGTAAACCCTAATCTAGGGTGAAGTGATGATATGAGCAAGTAAACCCTAATTCTGAGTTATGCTTTTATGTATGAGATAAGGAATCACTATTCCTAATCAAGTTAAGAGGTTGAATAACTCTAATTGGATTGAATGGGAATCCTAACCCTAGAAACCAACCATGTTAATATGACACGGTCGTGGTGAATCCTTTGTTGCACGACCGTGCAATATGGCACGGTCGTGGTACCATATATATAAAAAGAACTTGTGTTGTGTTGATTTAGTTACAATGTGCATGTTATTAGTAAATGTTAACCATGCAAGTTTTCATACAGAAGTGATCATATCCACGTAAGGATTATGAAAGTTATATGCATTGAAAATACTTTACATGCTTCAAGTATAATGATATGCTATGTTACCTGGTGAGTGGTGACATATGAGCTTGATAGGCTGAATGATCAATGAGAAATATATGCATTGTTATATTTAAAGGTCATACTGATAAAATGTCTGGATGATAAGATGATAACAAGTCCTATGATGATTCAAGGGTTTGAGCACCCATATTCCTGAATCACAATGATGAGATGGTTAGGGATTGATATCCCAATGTCAAAATATGAGATGTGATCCTAATACAGGGTGTTACTATGTGAAATTCTATTACAGGATAAAAGGCATAAATACAAACTAATGGGTTATGAATATAATTAACCTTTGTACTGCATAAGTACTGTTAGGTATGATATCATGAGTACTAATCATGCAGATACGTTGAGATAATGAGCATGGTCAGGTATGAGCTATGATGTCATGTGTACTGAAATGGTTCTGTAGGCCTTATAAATATTCATATGCTTTGTTTCTTAGTAAAAAGTAAACTACAATTAATAGTCATGTGTGTGACATAATATGTTAATCATCCTAGATCGTTTATGAGTTTGTGAACTATGTGCAACGTTTTATATAACAAAATTATAATGCTATTGAGTCAAATGATATGAAAGTACCTAATAAGTGGAAGTAAATGTTCTATGGTAAGTTATGAGTTCAAGTACCTAGATTCTATAATCATGATGATAAACTTATTTAAAAAGTAGAAAGGTACTTGATAAGTTGAGGAATTGAGATCCTAACATTTTGTGAGAAGAGTATGGCTACAGGCCATGACTCCACAGTAATAATGCCAGGCATTAGATATATGATCTAAGCCTAAAGAGAGATAGTGTTATGATAATGGTTTTATAATAAATAAATGTCATACATGTTCTTTTATTCCTTAAAAGATAAGTGACATGTGGTTTTATCAGATTATAGATGTATTGATTTTAATAGGAATAATGGTTTAATCTGTTAGACATTGTTTTAGCTGCTCCCAAACAAATATAACTTCTTTGTGTACATTTATTCTCTTAAGCTGCAATAATTATTTTTTTGGCGAAGAGTTATATCTCTCGTTGGGACAATTTTATAATTGTCTCACCCTGTGGGAAACATATTTTTAGGGGGACGTGGGCGAGGAGGCAGGAATCCTTCTATAGGTGAAGGGCAGCATCAACAATACCAGGGACAGCAGTGAAGTTTTAGGTGGAGACACTGGCTGTTATGCTACGTGTAGATGTAATTAGAGTCCTATGTGTCGTCTTTGTACTCTCAGGTCCTCGGAGTAATAGTTAGCGCATTCGAGATTTTGTCTCAGAGCCTCGAGATTTTTGTATCTTGCCTTGTGTAGTTAACATGGCAGTTGATAGTTGTATTCTCAAGATACGACCTTATAGAGATATACTGATGGATCCGTTTGTAAATTACTTATCATGTTTCTTTATGAAAAAGCTTTACCGTATGAAGATCTTTTTCCCGAATTTTTAAATTTTTAGTGATTATTGGTAATCCGCTGCTTAGTGAACGCTTCCGCATTAGTTAATCTTATTTTTGTGAGATAGATGTTACATTTAGTGGTATCAGAGCTCTAGGTTCGCTGAGTCTACAGAGACATGGGACTAAGGTTGTAGAGTCTATTCTAAGTATTTTCCAGTTTATCTGATAGTATCTTCTGCTCACATAGGAGAAGAAGAACTTGAAGATGTCTGGACCACATGAAGAGCATGTTGCTGAGGGCAACACTGCCGCACCAGGAGGAGGTGCAGGAAACCAGAATAGGGAGGGGCATGTAACTGAACAGCCCCAGATTGACCCAGCTGAGATAGAAAACCCAGCTCTCCATGCTTTATTTGATAAATTCCTAACAGCCATAACACACATAGCAGATAGGGTGCCACCATCTACACCTAGGGCACCATCCCATCAGGAAGGTTATGGAGCCGACAAGACTTTTGAGAGACTTCGTCGGGTGGGAGCCATAGACTATGTTGGTACATCTAACCCAACATATGTTGATCTGTGGTTGACAGAGCTGGAAAAGGCTTTCAGGATCCTTGATATTCCTGAAGCTGAAAAGGTAAAACATGCGGTATACCTCCTAAAAGGAAGTGCTGGTAATTGGTGGATGATAGAGGAAGATAAGAGACCAGGTGAAGAAATAGGATGGGAGGTATTCCGACAAGAATTCATCAGTAGATACTTCCCTAAGACGTATCTAGATGAGAAGATCTCTCAATTTGAGAGGATCACACAAGGACAGATGAACGTTAGCGAATATGAAGCTAAGTTCATGGAGTTGATGCAGTTTTGTCCGCAGATGGCAGTTAGTGATGAAGAAAGAATTCGACGTTTTGAAAAGGGATTGAACGTTGAACTAGCCACTCCTGTGTCTACCTTAGAGAACAGAGAAAGATTTTCCACCTTTGTGGAGTCAGTAAGAAGGATAGAGAGGTCGGAAACCGAGAAACGACAGACAAATAATAAGAAGATGTACACCCAGCCTCAAGATCAAAGGCCTGAAAGTTTTAAGAAGCCAAGATTTTCTACACCGACAACAAAATCAGGATTTCCTACCTAGACACAATGGGTGTCAAGTAGGAGTAGGGAACATAGTAGTATTCCAAGTAGACCCTCCGACATAGCATCAACATCGGTAACTGGATCGCATAGACATTTTGCACCTAGCATCTGTTACCAATGTAGACAATTGGGACATCTGTCAAAGGATTGTCCAGACATGAATACGATGATGACTCAACCTCAAGGGCAGAGTCTACAAGGCTCACAAAGGAGGCAATTTTCTAATAATAATAGAGGACGTGGACAGACGTCCCAGACAGGTCAGATAAAATAAGTTTTGTTTTCATATTTCATATCATGATTCTATGTGTTAAAGATATGAAATTAGTTGTTTTTGAATTCCTTTGACTAGCCCTATAAGGACACAAGGGAGATAAGAACTTATATCTTACTCAGTATTCTATAAAACAATTTATAATCTCCCTTATTTGTGTATTGAAAGATGAGATATAGATGTGATACATGAAGAATAATCAAGTATGGAAAATCATGTGTGTATAATGATATGAAAAGTGAGGAATATGATGATAAGTAAAATGCATACTACACAATCTCAATACCTATATACCCTGGCCAGGTATATGGTTATTGTAGATAAGGCAAGTATGAAACTATTAGATTATTATCTTTTTGATTACTCTGATCAGGTAGTCATTCTGAAACAATCTAGAGAGTATAAGGAAATTAAATGAGAAAAGCTAAGTGAAACTTCTAAATGAACATACTTAGTGAATATACTCAGTGAACTTCCTCAGTGATTACTTAGTGAACATACTTAGTGAACATACTCAGTGAACTTCCTCAGTGAATACTTAGTGAACATACTTAGTGAACATACTCAATGAACTTTCTCAGTGAATACTTTGTGAACATACTTAGTGAATATACTCAGTGAACTTCCTCAGTGAATACTTAGTGAACATACTTAGTGAATATACTCAGTGAACTTCCTCAGTGAATAATTAGTGAACATACTTAGTGAACATACTTAGTGAACACACTCAGTGAATTTCCTCAGTGAACATACTTAGTGAACATACTCAGTGAACTTCCTCAGTGAATACTTAGTGAACATACTTAGTGAACATACTTAGTGAACATACTTAGTGAACACATTTAGTGAATTTCCTCAGTGAATACTTAGTAAACATACTCAATGAACTCCATCAGTGAATTCTTTTGAAACAACATACTTAGTAAATTTAATTAGTGAAATCTTCCAAGACAAATTGCTCAGTGAATCTTCTTAGTGAATAATTCCAAATTAATTGATTAGCAAGTTTTCTTAGTGAACTATTTCAAATAAATAAAGGATTGCTGAGTGAATTATCTGTGTTAGGTATGTATGTTTCTCTTTTGGTAAACATTCTTGGGTGATACTAGAAGAATGTTCTTTTATGCTTCTTCCTTTCAAAATATGGACATCTTATGTTAGGGGTTTATGCTTTGCATAAACATAAACAGTGATAAGAAGGAATTAATGAAAAGGACTTTGTGTGAATTACAAACCCATAATATCATCATAATTTTTGAGATCATATGTGGAAACTTGAGGTCATGATTAATGATTAATATGTTCCTCCTTTTCTTGGGATTTTGGGGGCGAAATCCTTGTAAGGGTTTATAATTTGTAACACCCCTGACCTGGGTTATGAACTAACCCTAGGTGTTTTTCTTAAAAATATGATTACATGCTTGAGGTTACCCCTTGATATGTCATTAAAGCTTTAGAGGAATCTGTATTTTCATTTCTGACCGTTTTGAACAATGTTGTAATATTGTTTTGTTAAATATGAACTTATGTGCAAATTACCCAATTAGAGGGGGTTAACTTGCAAATTGCACATGTTAAGATGTTCCTCTGATGTTGATACATCCTAATAATGAATATGATGTGGTGATATGGATTCTCCAAGATTAGGCACCAAGATATAGCTTGTAGAGAAATCCTTGTGCTTTAAAACCTAGTTTTGGTGTAAAGTGCAATTTACCCAAAACATAGGGTGCAATATGTAAAATATACCCTCTAGAGTACCTCTCATGCATCTTGGCATCAAGTAGAGTAAAGAAAATGAAGCGGGCGCCTCATTTGAGTAATCATATAAGGAGGATAACCTTTATAAGTAAATAATCAAGATTATGCAAAATGACCCTTTTATATGTGTAAATTAATAAGGTATTTGACTTCTTTTCCTATAAACCTTGGTTTAGAGATAAGTTTTGCATGTACTAAGAAGGGGGAAACGTGGCAAAGAAGTGGAGAAGGACCCATATCAGAAATAAGGAAACAATTATCATTATCTTGAAAATATGCCCAAAATATATAAGCACACCTCTTTACAAGGCAAGGGATCGTTTCCCTACATTTCCTCTTCTTATCTTCTTTCTTGGACCGACTAAGGAGGAGCTCAGGAGCAGAGGAGGACGACCAAACTGAATTGGGTAAGTTTAATGTCCATCTAGCTCGAATTCATGGAGGAAATCCCATTACAAGGTTGGTTTGCTAGTTTTCCTTACACAACTTTTCTTTTTAGCCATCTTCTCCATCCAATTCTTGAAGAAAGGACCTTGGACGAACTCTAGAGCTCAAACCACCATTAAAGCTACGGAGCTTGGAGCTCTAGATAAGATCCTAAGGCGGGTTTTATAACTCTAAACCTTAAAGCTTTGCTTATACATCTTCTTCCTATGAAAATGTTGCTTGCTTTCCTTTCTTCCATACTTCTAAGTGTTCTTGCAACCAAATCCGTGAAGAACAGATCAGTTTCTTGATGTAGAAGAAGGTGGAATTAATACCTATGTTAATCCTTATCTTACTTTATCAAACGGTCCCCCACCTCTTGCCCAAACGGTTTGCAAAACCGTTTGGAAGCAAACGGTTTCAAAACAGTTTGAATAGCAAACGGTTTCAAAACCGTTTGAAGAGCAAACGGTTTCAAAACCATTTGAGAGGGTTGACCAAGGGTTGACCGTTTGAGAATCATGTTCCTAATTATGTTGGTTGATAACCCACCAAATTTGATGGGTTAATTCCAAAGGAATCATGAGTTGAAGGCTAATCAATTAGGCAAACCTAATTAGATTAAGTGCTGATTTTCATCTTCAGTATTTTAACTTTTTGGGCAAACGGTTTCAAAACCATTTGAGAGGATTGACCAAGGGTTGACCGTTTGATATTCCTGTTCCTATTCTTGTTGGTTAATGACTCACCAAAGTTGATGGATTAATTCCCATGTAATCATGAGATGAAGGCTAATCAATTGGGAAAATCCTAATTGCAATTTGTGCAGAAATTCTAACGAGTTGATTTGAGATTTTGGGTGTATTAGACCAAACGGTTTCAAAACCATTTGGGGATCAACCAAACGGTCTCAAGACCGTTTGGGGGTTACCCAAGACCATTTGTAGGTCAAAGGTTGGATATGGTTAAGAGATTGAAGGTACTTTAGTCACCTAAACCCTTATCGGGTTAATTGCTGATTTCAATGGACCAATCATGTTGAAGTTTGGGTTGAGTGACCCAAACGGTTTCAAAACCATTTGGTGATCGCAAGACCATTTGTAGGTCTAGGGTTAAGTGGATTTGACCAATTGAGGGTCCAATCATATCAAGTTGTAGAATAACTAAGTGCTGATTTGGTGACCAAACCTAGGGTTCAATCCTTAAGTAATTGACTTGGTTTTTGATGACATCATGGGAAAACGTTCTCAAGACCATTTGGAGGATGTCCAAACGGTTTCAAAACCGTTTGGTGGTCACCCATGACCATTTGGAGGTCTAGGGTTGACTATGGATAAGTGGTTGAAGATTGAAAGGTAATAAGTTGATATATAATCGATTAGTGACCTAATGATCAAATCTATGGTTAAAACCTTAATAGGTTGAGTTTGTTTTTTATGTGACTTTGAGAAAATGGTCTCAAGACCGTTTGGAGGATGTCCAAACGATCCCAAGACCATTTGGGGATAGGTCATGACCCAATTGAGTGATGGTTCAATGGGTTCAACATCAATTAGGCTCATGTTGATGCATGATGAAGGATGATCGATTCCAACCCTAATCCAATCAATCTAAACCCTAATTGGTGATCAATTGAAGATCAATTGAGGGTCAAATCAGTAGAGGGTTAACCTAATTGGCTCAATTGACAAGCGGTTAACCCTGGCATGAACAATTGAGGGATTCAACAATGGAAACCCTAACTCAATTTGAAGTGTTGACACCCTTTTTGGTCCATGCGGTTTTGAGGTGGTTTGGACCAAACAGTCTCAAGACCGTTTGAGTCCAAACGGTCTCAAGATCGTTTGGGACCAAACAGTCTCAAGACCATTTGAGACCATACCGTTTCAAAACCGTTTGGTGGTCATGCAGTTTAAAAACCGTTTATTGGTGATGCGGTTTCAAACAGTTTGGTGACCATGCGGTTTCAAAGCTGAATTGTCCATGCGGTTTCGAAGTCAAACTTGGCCAAACGGTCAACGTGACCAAATGGTCTTCACCACACTTTTGGACAAACGGTCTTGATGATGTACTTGGCCATGCGGTCTTGAAAGTCAAAGGTACCAAACGGTCAACCATTCCATGCGGTTTCAAAACCGTTTGGAGGTTGAAAGTGCAAAACCGTTTGAGGTCTTTTATGGTCAAGAATGCTTAATGCTTTAAAGGCTTACATGGTTCAATGGTTGATTAATCTAAACCCTAATGATACCTAAAGACATTAAGGGAACAAGTAATTAGTTGGTTGATGCATGTTATGATCAATGGTGGACTTTACCAAAGTACCCTTGATGGGTTTAAGTAGTCAACACCTCTTGATCAAGCAAACCCTAATAACCATTGTAGTGATGATGTGACTTATGTTATCAAGTTTGGTTTGATTTAATCTAATCATAATGATTAATGAATCTTAACCTTATTAAGAGCATGAATGAGAGTAATCTTCATACATAATGATGGTACAAAGGTTAAAAACCTAATAGTACCTAAGTGACTAATGTCAATTAAGGAAGAAACCCTAATTGCTTATAAGAACAATGACTTGATACATTATGTCATTTAATAGGGTTAATATGATCTAATCAAGATTGAGAAGAATGATATCATGGGGTTAATGTTTGAGCTTGATTCACGTGGTGATCAAGGGTATGATCCTTAAGTAAAGAGATCATGAAACCCTAATCATGAACCTAAACCTTAATTAACAAGGTTGTTGACCCTTAACCCTAATTCAGGGCAATTATGATTCAAACCCTAATCTAGGGTAATGTGAAGTAACATGAATAGTAAACCCTGATCTAGGGTAATGTGATGCAACATGAATAGTAAACCCTAATCTAGGGTAATGTGATGTAATGTGAATAGTAAGCCCTAGTCTAGGGTGAAGTGATGATATGAACAAGTAAACCCTAATTTTGAGTTATGCTTTTAAGTATGAGATAAGGAATCACTATTCTTGATCAAGTTAAGAGGTTGAATAACTCTAATTGGATTGAATGGGAATCCTAATCCTAGAAACCAACCATGGCAATATGACACGGTCGTGGTGAATCCTTTGTTGTACGACCGTGCGAGATGGCACAGTAGTGGTACCATATATATAAAAAGAACTTGTGTTGTGCTGATTTAGTTACAATGTGCATGTTATTAGTAAATGTTAACCATGTAGGTTTTCATACAGAAGTGATCAAATCCAAGTAAGGATTATGAAAGTTATATGCATTGAAAATACTTTACATGCTTTAAGTATAATGATATGCTATGATACCTGGTGAGTGGTGACATATGAGCTTGATAGGCTGAATGAGCCATGAGAAATATATGCATTGTTATATTTAAAAGTCATACTGATAAAATATCTGGATGATAAGATGTTAACAAGTGCTATGATGATTCAAGTGTTTGAACACCCATATCTTGAATCACAATGATGAGATGGTTAGGGATTGATACCCCAATGTCAAAATATGAGATGTGATCCTAATACAGGGTGTTACTATGTGAAATTCTATTACAGGATAATCCTATGAAAGGCATAAATACAGACTAATGGGTTATGAATATAATTAACCTTTGTACTGCATAAGTACTGTTAGGTATGGTATCATGAGTACTAATCATGCAGATATGTTGAGATAATGAGCATGGTCAGGTATGAGCTACGATGTCATGTATACTGAAATGGTTCTGTAGGCCTTATTAATCTTCATATGCTTTGTTGCTTAGTAAAAAGTAAACTACAATTAATGGTCTTGTGTGTGACATAATATGTTAATCATCCTAGATCGTTTATGAGTTTGTGAACTATGTGCAACGTGTTATATAACAAAATTATAATGCTATTGAGTCAAATGATATGAAAGTACCTAATAAGTGGAAGTAACTGTTCTATGGTAAGTTATGAGTTCAAGTACCTAGATTCTATAATCATGATGATAAACTTATTTAAAAAGTAGAAAGGTACTTGATAAGTTGAGGAATTGAGATCCTAAAATTTTGTGAGAAGAGTATGGCTATAGGCCATGATTCCACAATAATAATGTCATGCATTAGATATATGATCTAAGCCTAAAGAGAGCTAGTGTTATGATAATGGTTTTATAATAAATAAATGCCATACATATTCTTTTATTCCTTAAAAGATAAGTGACATGTGGTTTTATCAGATTATAACTGTATTGATTTTAATAGGAAGAATGGTTTTATCTGTTAGACATTGTTTTAGTTTCTCCCAAACAAATATAACTTCTTTGTGTACATTTATTCTCTTAAGCTGCAATAATTATTTTTGTTGTTAAGAGTTATATCTCTCGCTGGGACAATTTTATAATTGTCTCACCCCATGGGAAACATATTTTTAGGTGGACGTGGGCGAGGAGGTAGGAATCCTTCTATAGGTGAAGGGCAGCATCAACAATACCAGGGACAGTAGTGAAGTTTCAGGTGGAGACACTGGCTGTTATGCCACATGTAGATGTAATTAGAGTCCTATGTGTCATCTCTGTACTCTCAGGTCCTCGGAGTAATAGTTTGCACTTTCGAGATTTTGGCTCAGAGCCTCGAGATTTTTGTATCTTGCTTTGTGTAGTTAACATGGCAGTTGATAGTTGTAATCTCAACATACGACCTTACAGAGTTATATTGATCGATAAGTTTGTAAATAACTTATCATGTTTCTTTATGAAAAAGCTTTACCGTCTGAAGATCTCTTCACAATAAGTTTTAAATTTTTAGTGATTTTTGGTAATCCGCTGCTTAGTGAACGCTTCCGCATTAGTTAATCTTATTTTTGCGAGATAGACGTTACATATATAATGATATGAAACTAAGGAAAATTGTATATGAGCATATTCAAGGGGTGTATGAGAGCATTCAATGCAAAACTTGGCCAAAAGTGGTGACTAAAACTAAGATGAATATGCATTCATCAAAGACTCTTGATAATTGGGAGTTATATGGTGAATAGATGACATGTGGAAGTATTTTCTAAGGGAACTTCTTTAGTGTAATATGTGCATATGAAAAAGTTTACTACTCAATATGTGTTCGCAAAAGTTATAGAAATTACCTGTCAGTATATATCGAATGTTGAACTTATGAATCTAGTTTGTTCTTATACATGTGCATGTGCTACTTTATTCCTTTTGAATTCCTATGATTTTCTTCTTCTTGGCCCACTATTAAAGTTTGGATTTGGATTCTCACTAAGTGGAGTGTTTGAATTTGGATGTCATACATGGTTAAGGTGTTGAAAATCTAGGGACGTCACAAGTTTAGTTGTGTGACAAGAGCTAGTCAAATTAGCCAACTAGGCTTCTAGTTACAAAATCAATGATTTAGTTGATCACCAAAATCTTCTAGTACTGAATTAGTCGTATTCATATGGTTATACTCTTCTTCACTATGTATCATATGGGTGTGACCCTATACGCTTTAAATTATGTTGGTAGTGATATTCATATTCAAATGATGATTTCATGGGCACTGACTGGTATACAGAAAGGCGTCATTCCACCCAAGTCATTGAAGAAGTCAAAGAACAACATCAACACATATTGTGACTACGGTAATAATGATTGTATATTTTGTTTCTGTTGCATATCCAAATTCAATACAAGTCATGGAAATGTCATCCTCTCAAAGTTAAATTGTTGTTTCTTTATCCAAACTATACTATTTGAGATGCATTTGAGCTCATCATCACATGTTGACTCACATGATCATAGACATGCATTTGTAGTCTCACTCATGACCATTATAGTGACTGTTGGCTAAGAACCACAATCACTACTATCACATAGAGATACACTTTTGATTTACATTCATGGATTCCATGTATCATACTTTAAGTGGGTTTATCCAGTACAACTCGTTCTCTAACAAGTCATATATATTTGAGTCGATATCAATATCATGACTAGAGAGTCATATAAATCGCTCAACATGCATACTAGTCTTATGTATTATTTTTGTCCTATAATATCCACAATAATAACAAACTAGGGTCAGACAAGAATGTCTCCTCTTAAGTATACATATGATATCATGTTTAGGTCCTCAACCCAAGTCGTATGTCATTGAGTCAATATATTCTTAGGATCTTTTGATATATATTCATTGTCTCCATATTAAAGAAAATATAATCATTGGAATTTTCTTTATTAATATTAAAATCAATTATAAAGTATGACATTATAATCATGATATGATTTCTCTCAGGGCATACTACCAAGATAAAGTGAAGAAAAGCATGCCCATGAACTATGAAGTCAATATGAGAACTATGTATGTAGACACTTATTCATCTAAATGATTAGAAACCAATTGTAATGTACTTGGTGTTAGTGCATATTCTCATGATAATTGGTAGTTGGATTGTGTAAGCCATGTAACACATCTAGTAAGGTCATTATTCTATTCCCACTTATCAAACACACAATATCTATGTGATCTCGTGTGGTGACTATATATCAATAAAGTAGATTCCAGGCTTTGGGCTTGCAGATCTAGATCTCACTTCTAGGAAAGTCCTAAAAATGAAATATTTTTATATGTTCCAAATATTATAAAGAATCATGTTACTAGGGTCATAGTGATTGTAGGAAAATATGGCGACAGAATAGGAAGTGGAAACAAAACTTTTAATGCCATATTCCCCATAAACTAGAGGATCAAATCAACAACTATATAATGGAAAGTATGGTTTTGAGGATATAATTGGCCATGGAGCAAGTCCAATGACATCTCCTCGTCATTGTAGTCAGGCTGCACTCCACTAGGACTCGTCTGTAGCAGCTCTTTGTCACCATCATGGACAACATACTCGAACAACGTGTAATGCCCGAGCCCACTGCCCGAGGCTCTAGTAGAGTTTTAGGAATGCCACTTGTCCCCACATACCACCACGAGCCTTAACTGTACACTTTGTCCTCACTCACGTGCATTCCAGGATCAACTTCCTGACAGGTCACCCATCCCAATACTACTCCAAGCCGAGCACGCTTAACTATGGAGTTCTTAGTGATGGGATCCTAGAAAAGGAGGTGCACCTTGGTGATATGGGTAGTCCAATCATTCCTTTTAACATTAACTTATCCAAGGCCTCAAATCATGTGATGTTACAATCTCCCCCACTTAGACTCTTGACGTCCTCGTCAAAGCTCAACTATATAGCCTCATAATCGGACCCCATTTCAATGTAGACCCACAATGGCCCATGGACACCCAACTCCGGATCACGGAATACCAGCGTAAGGGTGGCTACGTCAACCATGGATAGCCCTTTCCTACATGCCTGGACCGTAGGGCTCAAGATTGGCATGCCATGCCCATGTGGGCCCCACCTACTGGAGGGGTTATGGCTCTGATACCATTTGTAACGCCCGAGCGTACTACCTGAGACTCTAGTAGAGTTTCAGGAATGACGCTTGTCCCCACAGACCACCACTAGCCTTAACTGTGCACTTTGTCCTCACTCAGGCGCATGCAAGGATCAACTTACCGACAGGTCACCCATCCCAGTACTACTCCAAGCTGAGCACACTTAACTATGGAGTTCTTAGTGATGGGATCCTGAAAAGGAGGTGCACCTTGGTTATATGGGTTGTCCAATCATTCCTTTTAAGATCAACTTATCCAAGGCCTCAAATCCTGGGATTTTACACAACGCCTGCAACAACTCATTGGTCTTTACCACAGACTACGGGCTGACTTTGTCCTCCTAATGATGGCAAAAGCCACCGTGCCTCTATGGAATGCAACACGAATCTCCCAGAACTCATGTTGTCCTACTAGAATGGATAGGTAAGAGTTTTCTCACCCATTGGTGTACTAGTCACTAACTAGATCTCCCACAATCGTTCTCCCTTTCTATCCCTCCCTTTATCCAATAGGTCTTGCTCAGGTTCTGTTGGTTATCACAACCAGAGAAGACAAACAATTGTTAAAGGCAATTGATGTGTCTGAGAAACCCCCACTACCCCTCTATTTATAAGAACAACTAAGGTCTTGGTTCCCAGTCTGTGTGAGAGTGGAAGGGACTGGAATTTCCATGAATTAATTGCCATGCGACAGGTCAACTGGTCGGTTCACTCAGTGAGATGATTGTTTCACACTTTTCCCATTTACAATTTGAATTGACAATTGATTTCCAATTAATTTCAAACATTAATTCATTGTACCAATCAATTTGAACAAGTGAAACGATCAACTATTCTCATGAATTGGGAAAATAACCATAAGTTTTGGTTGACATGTGTGAGCTGATCGGTTCACCAGATGAACTGGTCGTCTCACAAACCCTGAGCTATTGAGTTCACCCAGTGAGTCAATTAGTTGGTGTCTTGACTCCAGCACAATTTAGCCAATTCAATTCCAATCAACTTAACACCCTAACCATGTAGTCCAACACTTGAACTTGATGGTTTTGAGTCCAATCAATTAATTGTTTGTTTAATTGATTTCCTAAACATCTTTAATAATCAACTTAAACATCATCCATGGATAAACTCCTCTTCTAGGTGAATTCCTATGTGTGTGACCCTATAGGTACCATATCACATTAGCAGTGAATGTCCATAACTAGTTTATGACATCACAACCAAAGAGTGGTGCCTAGTCACACATCAATGTTACTCAAGTGAATGCAAAGTTGGAGAACAACTTCAATCTAGAATATGTGTATGGTGTTATAGTGTTTGTATACTTCCTTTATCATTGATATCCAGATTGAACAAGAGGCATGGAGTAGTCATCCTCTTCAACATTCAATGTTGTTTCTTGAAGCAGAGCATACTGTCTGAGATATATGTAAGCTTAATATCACATATTGACTCACAAGTGCATGGCCTTGCATTTCTCAGTCTCACGGCCATGCATTTCTCAGTATCACTAATCAAGAGGCTTAGGATATCATGCTCCTATAGGAGAGACAAATCCCATCTACAACACTCACAACCAGTCCACAAGTGTCACAATCACCCAATCATCACCGTCCTTGTTACCCTATTTAGGATTATGTTTGATGGTGTCAAAGCATATTGAATGACATGGGATGAGTGTAGTGACTTCAAGTCTAAGAACCACAATCACCACAAACACTGAGTGCTTACTATAACTACCATTGTAATGATTTCCATGTGTCACTCTCATGGTGGGATTGTCTAATACATTGTTCTCTAACATGTATCTATTTGCTTGGTTTGATGTCACATATCATGATTAGATTCTGTCATCAACCAACACACATTCTAGTCTTATGTATTACTATTGTCGACATTGCTTCCATAGTAATAATTGAATAGGGACATAACAAGAATGTATACTCTTGACATCCATATGATCTCATTGTTCAGGTCCTCAACCCAAATACATATGTCATTGAGTAATATCATCCTTTAGACATTAATTATGTTACATCATTATCTTATAACTGAATAGAACATAATATATTGGAAGTTTTTCCTTTATTATTAATCAAATCATTTACAAGAAATGCCATTACAATCATCCTATGATTGGCTCTCTGGGCATACATACCAACAGGGATGTCATTTAGATATTAGTTGTTGAGTTAGTGACACATAGTTGTATTGTCTTCATTGGTACTTTCTTAGATGCATGATGCACATGTGGTTGTTTAGTTTATCTTATCATTTCTTTCTTAAATAATTTTCCTAGTAATGGCATTTGCCAAATATGTTACACCTCAATCTCACAATTTCCACTAATCATGAGATTAGGGCATAAATTGAGGATTTAACATAATACAAAGATCACCCTTAACTTTTTTTTCTCTTTCAAAACTCTTTTTTTTCTCGCATTGAACCACATAAACTAACTTTACAAGGGAATCTAAACATTGATTTCTCTAATCTGATTTCAACAGTAAAATGCATGTATGAACATTCATTATGTTCCTCATACTTTTTAAGCACATAAGACTTGTTGATTTGCACATATTGATAAAAGAGGAATAATGTTATACATCATCATTTACAACTCTCTCTTATTTATTTATGAGGACCAAGAGTGACAAGGACTGACTGAACTTAAGTATATGCAGACTTAACTCTTGTGGCAGATCTACTCTGATGCAATGATATCTTCTTCAAGTCCATGTGATTTCCCCAAAAATTGTGAGTAGAGGAGTGAGCCTACTCGCTCAGTGTATGAGTACTTCAAAGAAACAATCTAAAGCACTGATATAATTATAGATATACTTTTGAGAAATTGATATCATTTATAACAGTAGTAAGCTTTAAATAGTCTAATAATTGACAATCATAAATATGGCACAATACTCTAAATATCTATAAGAGTGAATCAATATATGAAATGCTTAATTGATCATAAAGATAACTAATAATTCAGAAACATACAAAGAATAATTGAATAATTGTACACACTTATTTGACCTCTCATTCATTTTATTATGCCCTAATCATATGCAGTGTACTCTACATATGAAGACTCATTGTGCACTATGATCACACCGTATAATACTTAGCAAACACACCCGGGAAATGCTAAGTCCAACTACTCTCCTGGTCTGCAACAGGGAGATGGCTCTCTGGCCTAAACTGGAATCCTCCTCTAACCTGAGCACATAGGTGGAGAGTCAAGCCACCTCCTGGCTTTTCCGTACTCTAGTGCCACCAGGTTTTCTGGTTGATGTTGGAAACTGCAAACTATAATTTAAGGAGACTTCTACTAGGGCTTCATCCACTGTGCCACCTAATAGCACGTTCTGACCCACATATATTGGACACTGCCAGGGTTAGGTCATTTCATCCCTAAGGCGCAGACCTCACATAGGGGTTCTACGGTGGTCAGGGCTCCTAACTCTATTATTTTATTATTCCGAGAAAGCTCTTTCTACATTGTACCTTTCTCTTACTTATACTTGACTTCGGTATCTATATGGCGTCGCATCTACTTATTTGAAGTTATAATACAACATGTATATCATTCTAAACTTGGCAGAGCAGTATATTCAAAACATTGTAATATACTGAGTAATCAACATACTATAAATGTAGGCAGACTAAAATTCTTAAATAAATAGATTACATGTCCACATGCCACATACACACTAGAATCCTGCAATTTATCATCTTATTACACTGATAAGAGTTAATTACTTGACATATGAGTAATCATCAATAACACCTGTAACTTATCTATAATTTCTCAAAGAACGTGCATATCACCCCAAATCTTGAGTTTTGCATCTCATAAATCAATTAAGAGTTAATTACTTATCATGACAAGAATTATTAATCATAACTTAGAACATTGATATCACAATACTTGATTCATTGAACACCCTACCCTTAGGGTTTCTTTTAATCACAAAATATTCTACAAAGAAAGGTGTAATACATCTATCACGTACTTTTCAAATCTTTACAACACATGATACCTGGGATCTCCATCCCTTATCACATTACTGGGAAATCTCATCCCTTCACATCATTATCACAATTACTGGATCTGGGTATTCAAACCCTTAGATCATCACATAGCATCTTACCTCTGTAATAGGTAACCATTACCTCTAGGTCCTTAGACCAAGGTATTCATTTCATTGGTTGTAAAAGTATTCTCATGGCTCACAAGGCCATCACACATGTTGTCACCTCTCACTAGGAAACAACTTATTCCCATGGCTCCCATAAAGATTCCATGCAACATAAACATTCACTGAATAATGACTACTATCAACAAATCATATAAAATCAATATATGTATGAAACCTTGGAACTGAGCTAAATTTAGGTTTCCATGCCATTCACTGGGATATCATGCATCAATAATAACATTGAATAAATAAGGTCTATCATGTCAAGAAAATCCCTTCAAATGGATTTCACAATATCTATTCGCAAATATCCAACTTTCCTCGCATCTAGGGTTTCACCCTCTTCACTGAGATACCAAACAAACACTAGTCACTTTAAATAAAATCCAAGATACTATCTGACATATATGTACTATGAATTCAGATAAACAATCATTCAAAACCAAAGGGATCTAGATAAGCAACTTTCTCTATTTACTTATACATCAAATTTCAGTCATAGACAAATTCCCTATATTTCAGTTTACTCTTATAACCTCTGCGAATACTTAAGGAATTCTCATTAGAATGCATTTTATACATTTCTAATATGATTTTATCATCTGAAATTCATTCAAACAAAGGAATAATCCATTTCATTTCATTTTGCAACAACTTAGAACAAATAGATAATTCAGGGTTTGTAGTGGCATACTAAGCAATTAAATATTATGGTTGATTTAACCAATTTTCTTGCAATATACTGTTTAAAGGAAGTTCCCACTCACCCTAAGGTGTGAAAACACCTTAAAAATGTAGCTCATCACTGAAAATCTGGATCTCATATCAAATCCCTAGCAATTCACCCAATTCTTCTTCCTTTCAACTGGGAAACCCTAAAAATGAGGGATTATGAAGAAAAAGTGAGAAAAGGGAGAGTTTTGATACCATTTTTGGATCAAATCAGAGGAGGGACGGAATTTTGACACGTGAGAGAAGATTCACCATGAAACTATATCCAAAGAAGCTAAACTTACATGATTTCATCATTCCTCACACCGTAAAACCCTAGGTCAGCATCTCCATCAATTTCTCCTCTCAAACCCTAACTCTCTCTCTATCTAGGATTTCATTTCACTGGATTGAATCACAAATTATGAGAGCTCCTTGTGTGTTAGGTTGACCATATAGTGCAATTGAGCTGCATGGGTTAATTGCACATTGACCCCTCACTAAACTTTTTCTTATTTCAGCAGATTTTTCTGTCATAAAAAGGTTTATGTGAATTCGTGTATTTCATAGATCAAACCTTCTCTAAAAATTATAATAATTTATCATGTTGTGTATAATTTATTTACCAATCTTTAGTTAATATTTGAGATCATTCTAAGCTTCCATTAAATAATTAAAAATCGAATAGTGCACTGCTATCCAGAATTTTGCATAAATGTCAGTTATTGTAATTCATCTACTGATAAGGTCTAAATGCATTTAAAAATTATGAAAATTTTAAATATTGTTTATGAGTGAGATTTAGATCTCCATTTTATATTTTATATCATTTGGAATTACCAGTAAATAATTAAAAATAAAACACTACACTACAAAAAAGCACTCTGTCAGCATTTTGGTTGAAGTATAGTTCGATCGAGAACCACATTCAAGAAACACTCAAATATTCTGAAAATTTTCTCCAATATGCATGATTGAGTTATATATATCATATCCAAAATTCAGTTAAATAAAAAATTTGTAGAAAATATGAAAAATCATTTACCACACTATTATCCTAATCAAATTCCATACTCATGTACTACCAAAACCCTAATTTCTGCCAACTAGGGTTTATATTTCTCAAACCCTAATTTCTCAAACAATAGAACACTTAACATTCTTATTTGGTTTAAAACATCATAATTGAATTATCATCTTTAATTAGATTTAAAAAATGATCAATCCAATTAAGCATATAATCATCCAGGTAAACCCTAGTTTACCAATTAAGCTCAGATGCGGTCATAACAATTTTCCCCCCTTAAAAAGGTTTCATCCCCGAAACATAAATATGCAAGTAAAGTACATTCAAGGTTTATTTTAAGCTTTTGAAATCGTACATGTCATTATATTCTTGTATTTCATACTTGAATGTAGTTTTCAACAATAAGTCCTTTATTCCTTTACTAAATCACAACATGTTTGAAATAGTCCTCAATGATAACAAACAAATTATCTATGCCACAATCAATCATAGGATAGAGAGAGAAACAACCATTTCAATATTTTCATACTCTTGAGGTGTTACCTCAACATTGATAATCTGGTCCAACTATCTCAATTCACACTGCTAAATATGTACTATTGTTATGTATTACCTCTAAATCATGAAAGAGAGTTCACCATGTTCTTTTGAATTTTACTATTGTGCTACTCAAATAGCAAAACAAAATTTAGTTAAAAAACTAGATTCAAAAACAATTGTACATTACTACTCACGACATCCCCATTGGATCATGGATGCATAAGGTGAAGCATTACCATCACATTCCATACTATTATCAAGTATGAACCCACACATAATTCAAGGTGTAACCATCGGGTTATAGCGTTATAGGGTTTCAAAAACAGTAACAGAGTACTCCATAATTGTATTAGTCATTAAAGGACTATTCATACCCAATTACCATCACTTAGTTATATGAAAGCTAGGTATAACAAGTTACACCTCATTAGGGTTACATATCAATACAATATGGTTATCATCCCTTCTATTCATATGAGTGAATAGGTAAGACTACCTTATTCAGGGTAACCCTCCATTTGTTCCATCATCATTCAACCCATATCACCACACCATAATTGTACAATACTAATATGGATTACGGGTATGAATGACTCAAACTATCAAACACCTTTAATTAACATATTGCTTGTACATGTACACTGAAATCATACGTAGAACCAATTTACATCCCTTAATATACCATCAACAAATTATACTTCTAAAAACAAATTCACATATTACTAAGCCATTGTTTTCTCTTATCTCTCTCCTCATTAATTACTACTTACTTTTTGCTACTTATCCTTCTCATTTTAATCATGTAGATTAAACATCCCTAAAATTGAAACATACAAGGTATGAATAGATTATTAATCATTCTTGCTATTACTACAAGAATTTATTTCATATCACACTTCACTCATATTGTATTTCTCCTTTTTTTTCAAAACACACCTCTTATATTTCAAATCTATTTCTTATCCTTTGCTCTAAATCATTGCCATATTGTTATCTACCTTTCAGATTAGCTAGGATTACTATCAGTGCTAGTCTACTTCTCATAGTGCAACTTTCATGATATTATTTTATAGAGATGCTAGAATTCAAGGTCAAATCACTAGTGACAACCCTTGAACTACTACAACTCCAAACATTCTAGGTTTTGGCCTTTATATGTGGCATGACGTTATTGTGGTGTGACTTTGCTCCCTTAATTTGAAATTCAAACTTTGGATCTCACAAGTTTTTACTAAAGTCTTCCTTATCTTATCAATTGAATTTCCTTCATCTTAATTGGCCATTCAGACAGATTACATTCTCAATTTACCCTTCTAGGGTTTCATCATCATATTGTGTGTCATTATGACATTCACTAGATGCCTCTACCATGATGGTTATGCATCAGATATGATTCATTTTCTTATCACTTCATTCCCACATTTCTCTCATTAATTAATATATGGAAGAGAAGATGGTTCTGAGATTTAGAATTATTATCTTCAAACATCCCATTAATACATTTTTCGTGTGTAGGTTTAATTAGTTATCAACAAGGATACTTGACTAAGTAGAACTTGATTGAATCTCCTAACCTCTTTCTTTTATAATATATATTACTCCACTATGTTTCAAACCCTTCCTTAATTTCCATAATCCTCTTACCATATACTACTCTTCCACTTGTTATCTTTAACTTCTACTTTTCTCTTATGATCATGTTGCTTATTCATGTGTATGATCATGTATACCATGTAGCACATATTTCTTTTTATGCTTCTACTAATGTGAAGTTGAAATTCTAAATCAATAATCTCTCTACAAGTTTCAACTCATGTTTAATACATTACATATCCTTCATTTTAAATCAAACGACTCATGCATGGGTGAAACATAGTTTCTCTTATATCAAGTTTTTCTTTCCTAAGTATAGTCTACCTTTGTATAACTTATTCATTTTGTTAAGCTACACTTTTTTTTAGAAACTAGTTTGTTGTTCTATAGAGACTTGGAATCCAAAGGTAGTAAGGATGAATGTATTAAACTTATTAATAAAGGTATACATTCCATGCTCTCAATCATATCATAACCCTCATTCCTTAATCAAGCTCATCATTTCCAACATTTATCTTTGTTTTAACTTAGTTTCTTATCCTAGTCTTATGATTTACATATTTATCTAATTCTCTTTACTTTAACTCTTTTGTAGACTCTTCACTTATATTTACTTATCGTATGCTTAACTCTTTTATTCTATTTTTCCTTTTCTTTGGAGTACCTAAAACCTTTGTACTCGGTTATATAATCCATTCCTCATGATTGGTTCTTACTACCTTGGCTCTTACATACTTTTCTCATATCTTTTCCATATTTCATATTTAGAGTTCATATAATATTAATCATTAAACTTAATCTGAACCTTACGTCGTGTTCCTTTATTCCCAATTAAGGATTTCTCATATGAGGCCCCAAAGTTGGGTCTCAGATATCAGTTCCAACTGATTCTTGTCTATTCTAATCTTTCCCATATGTTTCAACATCTTAGTGTATATACATTCTCACTATAATGTGGGTCTAATTTATCCAGAGTCTACTCTTATCATATTGTTAATAGGAGTCATTAGATCCCACTAATGCATCCTGCCATCCGGACCAGGCCAAACATCCAGTCCTGAATCCAAGAGCTAATTAAGATTAAGCAACTCCTACTAATCTCAAACATGTGGAAAGAATATCCACTTAAGAAAGTTCATTCAAAGATCATTTCTAGTCTACTTGATACAAAGAATGTTATCAATAAATGCTACAACTGCATAGTGTACAACAAATCTTAAAGACCCATATATATTTCAAAATATTGAATATCTGAATTCAAACATATAAGAGCATTTATATCCATTTCCAATAAAACAACAATATGATATGAAAGCTCTATCTCATTTTATATTTATACTCTTAATTCATGTTACTTATGTTGTTTCTAACGCTAATATTTCTAGGGTTCCTCTCTAGCCCATCCTTCCACTATATACCTGGCTAGGGTATACATGAAAGAATAGACAAAGTAGCTTGATATTGGTTGATCCAAGTACTCAGATACTGGGATAGGATATCCAAATGCTCAAATCCCCACAGCTAACATCATAACATCTCCTATCTGCCATACTTATGACTCTAACTTACTAACTTAATGGTCCCTAACAACTCTGCCTAAGCTCTGATACCAAGTTACACCCCGATCTCACAATTTCCACTAATCATGAGATTAGGGCATAAATTGAGGATTTAACGTATTACAAAGATCACCCTCAACTTTTTCTTCTCTTTCCAAACTCTTTGTTTTCTCGCATTGAACCACACAAACCCACTTTTCAAGGGAATCTAAACATTGATTTCTCTAATCTAATTTCAACTATAAAAATGCATGTATGAACATTCATTATGTTCCTCATACTTTTAAGCACATAAGACTTAATGATTCACACATATTTCTAAAAGAGGAATAATGGTATACATCATCATTTACAACTCTCTCTTATTTCTTTACAAGGACCTAGAGTGACAAGGACTGAATGAACTTAACTATAGTCAGACTTAACTCTTGTGGCATATCTACTCTGATGCAATGATATCGTCTTCAAGTCCATGTGATTTCCCTAAAAATTGTGAATAGAGGGGTGAGCCTACTCGCTCAGTGAATGAGTACTTAAAAGAAACAGTCTAAAGCACTGATATATGTACATATATACTTTTGAGCAATTGATATCAATTATAATAGCAGTAAGCTTTAAAGAGTCTAATAATTGACAGTCATAAATATGGCATGATACTTTAAATATCTATAAGAGTGAATCAACATATGAAATACTTGACTGGTCATAAAGAGAACTAATAATTCAGAAACATACAAAGAATTATTGAATAATTGTACACACTTGTTTGACCTCTCATTCATTTTTTTATGCCCTGATCATATGCAGTGTACTCTACATATGAAGACTCGTAGTGCACTACGATCACACCATACAAGACTTAGCGGATACACTGGGGAAATGATAAGTCTGACTACTCTCCTGGTCTGCAACAGGGAAATGGCTCTCTAGCCTAAACTTGACTCCTCCTCTAACATGACCACAATGGTGAAGAGTGAAGCCACCTCTTGGCTTTTATGTACTCTAGTTCCACCAGGACTTTTGGTTGATGTTGGACACTGCAAACTATAATTTTAGGAGACTTCCACTAGGTCTTTGTCCCTCGTTCCACATAATAGCACGTTCTGACCCCCGTATATTGGATGTTGCCATGGTTAGGTCATTTCACCCCTAAGCCGCAGACCTCACATAGGGGTTCTATAGTGTTCAGGGCTCCTAAGTCTATTATTTTATTATTCCTAGAAAGATCTTTCTACATTGTGCCCTTCTCTTACTTATACTTGACTCTGCTATTTCTATGGTGTCACATCTACTTATTTGAAGTTATAATACAACATGTATATCATTCTAAACTTGGTAGAGCAGTATATTCAAAACACTATAATATATTGAGTAATCAACATACTATACATGCAGGCAGACTAAAATTCTTAAATAAATAGATTACATGCCCACTTGGCACATACACACTAGAATCGTGCAATTTATCATCTTATTACACTGATAAGAGTTAATTACTTGACATATGAGTAATCGTCAATAGCACATGCAACTTATCTATAATTTCTCAAAGAACGTGCATATCAACCCAAATCTTGAGTTGTGCATCTCATAACTCAATTAAGAGTTAATTACTTATCATGACACAAATTATTAATAATAACTGAGAACATTGATATCACAATACTTGATTCATTGAACACCCTACCCTTAGGGTTTCATTTAATCACAACAAATGCTACAAAGAAAGGTGTAATACATCTATCACATACTTTTCAAAACTTTACAACACATGGTACATGTGATCTCAATCCCTTATCACATTACTGGGAATTCTCATCCCTTCACATCATTATCATAATTACTGGATCTGGGTATTCAAACCCTTAGATCATCACATAGCATTGTTACCTCTGTAACAGGTAACCATTACCTCTAGGTCCTTGGATCAAGGTATTCATTTCAGTAGTTTTATAAGTATTCTCATGGCTCACAAGGCCATCACACATGTTTTCACCTCTCACTAGGCAACAACTTATTCCCATGGCTCCCATAAAGATTTCATTCGACATAAACATTCACTAAATAAAGACTACTATCAACAAATCATATAAAATTAATATATGTATGAAACCTTGGAACTGAGCTGAATTTGGGTTTCCATGTCATTCATTGGGATATCATACATCAATAATAATATTGAATAAATAAGGTCTATCATGTCAAGAAAATCCCTTCAAATGGATTTCACGATATCTATCCGTAAATTTCCAACTTTCCTCGCATCTAGGGTTTCACCCTCTTCACTGAGATACCAAACAAACACTACTCACTTTAAATAAAATTCAAGATAGTATCTGACTATATGTACTATGAATTTAGATAAACAATCATTCAAAACCAAGGGGATCTAGAAAGGAACTTTCTCTATTTACTTATACATCAAATTTCAGTCATAGACAAATTCCCTATATTTTAGTTTACTCTTATAACCTCTGTGAATACTTAGGGAATTCTCATTAGAATGCATTGTGTACATTTCTAATATGATTTTATCATCTGAAATTCAATAAAACAAAGGAAGAATCCATTTCATATCATTTTTCAACAACTTAGAACAAATAGACAATTCAGGGTTTGTAGTCGGATACTAAGCAATTCAAGATTATGGTTGATTTAACCAATTTTCATGCAATATGCTATTTAAAGGAAGTTCCCACTCACCCTAAGGTGTGAAAAATCCTTAAAAACGTAGCTCATCACTAAAAATCTCGATCTCATATCAAATCCCTAGCAATTCACCCAATTCTTCTTCCTTTCAACTCGAAAACCCTAAAAATGAGGGATTATGAAAAAAGAGTGAGAAAAGGGGAAGTTTTGATACCATTTTGGATCAAATCATAGGAGGGACAGAATTTTTACATGTGAGAGAAGATTCACCATGAAACTATATCCAAAGAAGCTAAATTTACATGATTTCATCATTCCTCAGACCGCAAAACCCTAGGTCAACATCTCCATCAATTTCTCCTCTCAAACTCTGTCTCTCTCTCTCTCTCTAGGATATCATTTCTCTGAATTGAATCATGAAATATGTGAGCTCGTTGTGTGTTAGGTTGACCATATAGAGCAATTGAGCTGCTTGGGTTAATTGCATATTGACCACTCACTAAACATTTTCTTATTACAGCAGATTGTTCTGTCATAAAAAGGTTTTTGTGAATTTGTGTATTTCAGAGATCAAAACTTCTAAAAAATAATGATAATTTATAACCTTTTTTATAATTTAGTTACAAAGTTTTAATTAAAATTTGGGATCATTCCAATCTTCCATTAAATAATTAAAAATTTAATAGTGCACTACAATCTAGAATTCTATATAAATGTCAGTTACTGTAATTTGTCTATTGATAAGGTCTAAACGCATCTAAAAATTATAAAAATTTTAAATTTTGTTTATGATTTAGTTTAGATTGCCACTTAAAATTTCAGATCATTTGGAGTTACCAATAAATAATTAAAAATAAAACACTACACTACTGAAAAGCACTCTGTCAACATTTTGGTCAAAGTATAGTTCGACCAAGAACCACATTCAAAGAACACTCAAATATTCTGAAAATTTTCTCCAATATGCATGATTGAGTTATACATATTATATCCAAAATTCAATTAAATATTGAATTTGTAGAAAATTTGAAAAATCATTTACCACACTGCTATCCTGATCAAATTCCATACTCATGTACCATCAAAACCCTAATTTCAGCCAACTAGGGTTAAAATTTCTCAAGCCCTAATTTTTCAAACAATAGAAAACTTAACGTTCTTATTAGGTTTAAAACATCATAATTGAATTATCATCATTAATTAGATTTAAGTAATGACCAAACCAATTAAGCATATAATCATCCAAGTAAAACCTAGTTTACCAATTAAGCTTAGATGCGGTCATAACAAAATATGTGCTTAATTTAAAATGCTTAAGAAATAATTAATACCATCATCAAGAAACTCTCCTTTTCTTAATTTTATTCATACCAATATTTTTGGACTTAATAATGTTCTTACTCAATATAGAGTGTTTTACTTAGTGGCTTGTATAGATGACTTTTCTATGTATTTTTATATTTATTTGCAAAAATCTAATGATGAGAAATCATAAAAGATTAGAATTTACAAGGCTCAACTATAATATCATTTTGAGAAGAGCAATGGGAAAATTCAAATTCAATGAAGAAGGTGAGTAGCCATGATTGAGCTTAATCAATTCTAGGAGAACATGAACTTACACATGAAATTTTTTACCTACAATACTCTTATCAAATGGTGTGCCTTAAGAACAATTAGGACATTGAATATTCTATTCATTAAATGTTAGTTGAGTCTCGCATTAACCAACGGTTGTGAAGGTAGGCTCTCCAAACTACCAACAATGTTTTAAGTTGTATACCCTTTAAATATATAGAGAAAACTCTTTAAGAAATTTGGTTTATTCTAGATACCTAGTTAAATACTTAAAGTGTGTGGTTTCCTGGACAAAACAAGTAACCCTAAATATAAGAAGATAAATTGTATCCCAAAATTGTAGATACTAATTTTATAGGGAAATTTGAAATTTCAGATGAACGTAGATTTTTTATATTAAATCTAAAGATTTTAACATTATGATTAATTCTCTTTTGTATACTTTGTTTATTGTCACATCATCTGTCCTCCTAAATCCCAAAGACAATTGTTCTTGTGCCATGGAAAAGAGGGTGGATAGACTTCTCTGCATGCTTCTATTACCTTAGAGAAGATGGTTGAAGACTAGGTATGGGGTCATTATTTTGTACTTGGATACTAGGAGGATTGATCTATCCCACTGTGTGAGAGCCATGATCTATGCTTGGGCAATGATGGAACAAGACTATCTTCTTTGTAGGGATCACTGACAGTTGGTGAATATTAATACCCTTCGTTGGGTTAGGGATTTTGACCTTCCAAAGGTTCCCTAGCATACCCTCCTTTAGAGAAAAGTTCATCAGCTGAACTAGAGTTTTAATGCCTATCATGCCATCTTGAACAAGCTCCCTAATATTGAAATATTGCTAAAATGGTGCTTGAATACTAATCGTACATGCTTTCTATGTCGTCGTGCAGCTGAAAATTACCAAAACCTTCCCTTTGATGTGCTTTTACCATGTATTGTTAGACGATATCTGTTCTAAAATGTGGATTGGGGGGTTCACCCCGTGTGATATTCAAAATGTTATACCTTGTATACTGGAGAATACAAAATATGATATGGCATCGAGAATGTTCTATTGGCTTGCCCTTTCTTCTATCATTTTCTATGTATGGGGACAGAGAAATGCCAAGCTTCATGTTAAAGGTGTGAATGACCCCATCATCATTTTTGATCTCATTGTAAATAGGATTTCCAAGATTGTTAAATAGAAATCCAATGCTTTGAGAGAGCTCAATACACATATCCTAGATATGTGGGTTTTCAAAACCTCAGTTATAAAGTATACAAGATTTTGACGTGTCCCTATACTTTCCCTTTATGTGACTTGATTAATGTTTTATCTTATCCACAAAAACATCTCTCGTGTTAAACTTACCAGATAGTTGGTGAATGTTATTTGTACACTAAACATTACAATCCCCCAAGGATTCAACTCATATTATCCAATAAATCAAACACATAAACTACGAGGTTGAGCCTCACCAGGTAAAACTAATAAATTTATTAGAATTTTGGTTCAAACGTCTACACTTGTCAAGTTGAACAAGATCAGGAGAGCTTTGTTGGATCCATGAAATCAATGAACTATGAATTATTGAAGGAATTTATTTTTATTGAAATAAAACTATTATGAATAACCAAACTTGCATTCTTACATAAGTTCCTCAAGGATACAAGAATATTAGATGTAAATGGGTCTTTCAAAAGAGTACATGAGCATATGCTTCCATAGATATGTTTAAAGAAAGACTGGAAGCTAAAGGTTACAAAAAATAGAGAACGCCAATTGACTCATCACCTATGCTCCTATCATTGACATTTCCTCTATTTGTGTCCTTATCTCCTTTTGATGATAGTCATAATCTTAAAATCCAAGAAACACATGTCAAGAATTCTTTCCATTTTGGTGATTTAGAGGAAGAAATATATATCATTCAACTAAAATTTTTCATAGTTCTGTGACAATAAAATGAAGTTTATAGAAACATATTTATATGTGGTGAAACATGAACCTGTGTAGTGGAATGATAATACTATCCTTACTACCTAATGGATGTGATGGATACATTAACACTAGATATGTTGATATCACATTTATGTTTACATTCTTGTAGTTGAAAATATGTCTTTCTAGAATCAATGTTGAAAATATTTGCAAACAAAATATTTTCACAATAAGGACATTTTAATGAATGTTTTCATGATATGAACTTAGATATGAAAGATTTAGGAAATTCTTGTGTTTTTTGTAAATCAGCCCCCCTATGTAGAAAAAGTTCTACCTATGTTTTCCATGTACCATTTTTTACTCCTAAGTACATCTTGTGATCCCTATATACCCCTAAATGCTAGTATCACGTATCCCCTTGTATTAGATTTGATACTTCTAAGCTACATGAATCTTGTTTTCTCTTGAATTTTTTTTTGACATGATATCATATACTAGATTTGAAGGACTAGTAGGTACACTAGCTATCCAAACATTGGCCATTTGAAATGTTAAATTTAAATGTTTAGGTGTTTAAATGGTATTGTTTAGTATGTTCTTCATTTCTATTGTTTTTATGGTGTAGTCTAATGTTATACTAATGCAAATTTGGTTTTTTACTTAGTTGAAACAAAGTCCACTAGGGTTATGTGCTTTTTCTTTACGGGGTAGCAATTTATTGGAAATCCTCAATGAAAATTGTGTGGTCTACATCCATTATGGAGGTTTAGTTTACAACTCTAGTTTGATCATGTAGTTTATCTTAATTTTATGGAAGACATTTGCAATAGTTACATATTTCAAGACTATTTCCTCCAAAAAAAAAATCATTGTGATTACAGATCAACTCATACAAATCTACTAATTTTAGCCCAGTCTAAAAGGGATTTTATGAATTTAAGGTATGAAGATGTGAAAAAGTTCATTAGCAAATGTGTTATACCTCTATGATTTTCTAAAGTTGTAGATAAGATTTTTTATCCTCTTTCAAATAGCAAATCTGGAAGGCTAATATTCAATGTGTCAAAGAATTTGGTTATATATGCATGAGTTGAACGCTAAAGCTATGTGTCCCTACCATTCCAAAATTGGACATCTGACAAGAATCAGTTCAAGAAGAAAACTATGATGTAGTTGTCTTAGTATAGAAGAAAATTCTAGGTTTTTCCACTCTAGAACATTCCCAAAGACACTTGTGATTTTGTGCCATCTTTGTAGAGAAAGAGATTTCCAATGAATGGACTCATGCCATATATGAGATGTTGTAGTTCTAGGCTCTGCACCCTTGGGATTTCCTACTATCGGAGTGTAACCTCAGGTTGGGGTTTATTTGAGTTGTGTATTTTTTTCTTGAGGACCTACACATGCAAAAGTATCACATTTTCTTGAATAGTTTAACATGCCTAAAATGACAAATTTATTTTTATTATATGCACTTTCAAGAAGATGTCACTAAATAGAGAAATAATCTATTTAGAATCAATTTCATCACTTTTTTTGAAGTAATATAACAACTATTTGGCATATATATTATAGTTATAGTTGTGTGTTTAATACTAGAATTGTTGATTTACTACTAAAATGATGTTGATTAAGTCTATAGTCAATTATTGACAAAGGAGGCCTCTAGATGTACTTAAGAATCCTTCGTGATTGATTAAATGAACCACAATTTTATAGAAATGGTCTTGATAAGAGAAAACATTACATCACCATGCACAAAGGTCAATGTATCTAAACAAAATTGTAGAAATGGAATTAATGTGATCTTATAGCTAAAATCAAAAGTGAAAAGAAAACCCATTTAAGACTTAATGATAACTTTTGAAAGGAATATCTCATCGTACACATGTATTGATACTGGAAAGTGCGTGGAAAATAAGAAAAGAAGATTTCTTTGGTGCCCATGTGGGATTAGAGGAGGAATTAACCAGCTAAAGTTGATTGAATATGACCAAAACATGATTCTTAGTATTCTCCACTAGGATTCTTTTCTGTTCACTTTGTTTTACCATGTGTTTTGTTCTCTATTATATTGATTACACGTAGCAATTAAATTCATGAGGACCATTTCTCTACAAATATGGAAGTATCCTAAAATAAGGTTTTTATACTGGATTAGTATTGATTATATATTGTTTATTGCTTTTACTTTCATGTTTTGATGGATTGTCTTCTATGAATATGGTTAGATACCCTTTTCGAAGTGTAATATAAAAAGAAATTGCCAGAAGATACTTGTTTTGTTGGGTCTCTTTCTTGAACATATGTCCATTGGATCACACAACTAGTCTTGTGCATACGAGGCTTTAGTCATTGTATACCTCGGGGCAACAAATTTAGTTGTGTTTAAATGACATGGAAGTAGTGTTCATCATTATTAATTATGGTATTACAATCCAAGCGAGGTAATAGTATTGTGAATTGTCTATTTAAATAAAAATATCAATATATAGATAGTTTATCCTGTTATTTGTAGTCGATTTTTATTGTGAGTCTAGCATTATAGATATCCATAGCCCTAACATATAAAAAAAGTTAATCATTCCCTTAAGTTTAGTTCTTAGTTATCTAGTAACTAAAATCAAATTGTTTTGGTCATCATAGTTGATCAACTATAGTCTAGTAGTATCTAATGATCCAATACATTTCTAGGATCAACACCATAGAGATCTTTGGGCCCTATATGATTTGACTTTGTACTTACATTCACACACACAATTTAAGTATATCAATACCTCATGAAGGAATTCTTGTGGAGACCATATTGCACGCCTGATATTAATCCACTACTACAAAAAATGGTTTTTACAACAGTTCATTTTTTCATTTTACAACGGGTGTCAACTGTTGAATTAAATCGCGTGGTCTTATGGGGGGGTCCTCTATACAAAAGGTGTTGCACATGTTGTAATATATGTATTTTATACAATAGTTAATACATGTTGTAGATCATTGAACACACATGTTGTAATAGGGGTGTTGTATATAACATGTTGGGACAAAAGGAAAATACATCTAGACACAAGGTTTCGAACTTAAGACCACTTGAAAGTAAGGCACATCTCAAACCGTTGAACCAGTTTCATTTTATGCAACACATATATTCTTTATTGTACATATACAATAAATGACGTACAAACCAGTTGTGTGATTGTGGTCTATTACAACATGTAACTATTACAATAGGTGAAAGCATGTTGTGTAATTATAGTATACTACAATGGGTTATAGTATGTTGTATAATGATGGTCTATTACAACGGGTTAACATATGTGACTATTACAATGGGCAGAGCATGTTGTGTAATTATGATCTTTTACAACGGGTTAGAGTATGTTGTGTAATGATGGTCTATTACAACGGGTTAACATACATGACTATTACAATGGGTTAGAGCATGTTGTGTAATTATAATCTTTTACAACGATTTAGAGTATGTTGTGTAATGATGATCTATTACAATAAGTGAGCATACATGACTATTACAATGGGTTAGAGCATGTTGTGTAATTATGGTCTTTTACAACGGGTTTGAGTATGTTGTGATATTACAGTCTATTACAACAATTTAGCACATGTTGTAGTATCACATATACTACAACGAGTTTGACCTGTTGTATATAACTTGTGTTGTATAATATATATAATTCACAACACACAAATAGACTTGTTGTAAAAGATATGCTAACTACAACACAACCAACAAAACGGTTGTATTTTTTCCGTTGTAAAAAGCATTTTCTGTAGTAGTGATCAGTCCTTTCACATTTCTATGTTTGTATGATTAATTGAAATATTAATCAAAGATAATAATACAACACTTAGTTCGTCATGCCTCTCTAGATGTAAATTGCTATATTAGGTTAACTGTGACAAGCAACCCATGTTGAAAGACATAGTTTAGCCGTCATTTTATCCTTTAATAATTTATAAGTTCTATGAAATATGTAGAGAAATTAATACTTCCGTTATTTTAGTTGTACTATACCTCTCATAAAATTTAATCCCATTATATGTTTCTTTGTAAATATAATTTTGTATATCTGTTATTCAAGTCATTTTAGCTCTTGTCGTTCTGGACTCCCAATATTGGACAATATTCACTTCGCTTGATTAAAATCATCCATTTACCTTTTTTGTTTGCAGATTAAGCATGTTTGAAAGCCATTCGCTTAACTTAAGTTACTGGCGATGAGTTATAGGTCCGCCATGTGTATTCGAATGACATTCTTATGGTATTTGACTAAATTTTATTCGGATAGACTAGATTGTCTTTTCTCTTTTGTCGAATTTGCCCACTAACTACTCTCAATCTGTATTCAACTAGATGACTTATATATTCAATCTATATCTGGCCATATATGCACCTTTGTTTTCAAAATTTATAGTCGTTTGGTAGGGCCATTCTTTGTGACAACTCTATTTCAATTAACAAATCATTTAATCGTTCTAGAATCCTGATGTGAAATTATTTAAGGAGTGAATAACTACTTGGATCATGGGCACGTTTTCCCTTGTCTTCTATTCTGTAAACGGAGACGTATTCCTAATGATTAGAAAAAATTAAGGATTCAACATTAGTGAGACAATCATTTATCCCACTTGCTGCATGTGAACTGATGTGCTTATTTCTTCTCGTTGCTTACAGTGCAACATTATGCTCAAACTCCGCTACAGTAGCCTCTTCCTACTACCATCTCCTATATATGGGTTGTAAGACCCCGTGGTTTCCGACGAGATCTATTTCTTTGATGACGTATAACGACTAATGGATGGCTCGGCTCTGATCAACGGGAAACAAGACCTGAATTCTGAAAAGTGAACGAATCTGGAGAAAAGTAGCAAGATAGCTCGTACAAAGGACTGGCGGTATTTGTCTCTACAATATTTATCTTTGGATACGCTTTCACCCCTATTTGTACTAATATTTCTAACAAGATTCCCCATATGGGATAGTAGCACTTGGCATCTTAAGGCCTAGTTTGGGACAAAAAATTTAAAATGCGGCATTCTTATACAGAAGCAGTTGTAGTATATTAATGACGTGGTGTTAGCAAATACCACATGACTCACGTTTAATAACTAAAAGTTGTATTTGTGAAAGTCATCAAAATCGGCAGACTTTTTGATCACCATGTTTCTGTGGCTCTGCGCTTGCTCCGGGCACACTCAACGAGCTCGTGAACTGAAACACGCTGCAGCGGGAGCTGTTAAGCTGGGGACCAAAATACCACCGCTCCAATTTTACATATTAAATGCTGATACTTGTAAAGGTTATTGGCTAAAAAGAATAAGCTGTGTTTTTCCTTTATTTGTAATATCTGTATATATGGGCCGCAATGGTTGATTGTGGTAAAAGCCCATCTAGGCGATGTTTTGCGGACCACACCTTTGCTCTGTATATATGACCTGTGATCTGTTCTTTTGTCCTTTGAACTGAATACGACTATCATTCAGTCAAGCTAGGTCCTCTCCTCGTCTTCCCTGTCTCGCCCCTCTTTTCTCCTCTCGCCTCTTCCTTTGCTTCTTCTAGGGTTTGACATGGTATCAGAGCTTAGTTCCTGAAGGTCTTGCTTCCACATCTCTCCTTCTTCCTGATCTTCTCACATCTCAGCTCCTTCTACTCTCCTGCTGTACAAGATGACAGACGCGGAAACGGTGATGAATCCTGAGATGACGAAGGACAAGGCGTCATCGGAGAAGCTCAAGACCTCATCGCCGACTACTGGGAAGAAGTATCCCTATCCACAAGGAGTCAACGTCGCCAATTTCATCTCTCTCCGTCTCAACAACATGAACTACCTCTACTGGGAGGTACAGATCCGAACCCTAGTTGAGAGCAATGGCCTTGAAGCCTTCAGCGAAGGGACTGAACCTTTTGTTGTTGTCGGTTTATCCACTTCAAATCAGATTTGGAAAGCTCTTTCTAAGAATTTTTGTGAGTCTACACAATCTCGTAGTTTTGAATTGAAGACTAGGCTGAGAAGGATTCAGAAAGGAAACAGACATGTTACTGATTTTCTTTGTGAATTCAAATCTATCTGTGATCAGTTGCAAGCTATTCACAAACCTGTCACTGATGATGATAAAGTGTATTTTCTATTAAGCGGTCTTGGATCTGACTATGAGACCTTTGCTGTAACCATGATGCGTCCTCCTATCCCCTCATTTGATGAAGTTTCCTCTCTGCTGAAAGATCATGAAATGCGAAAAACATCTACTGAAATCCCTCCACAACCTCCTGCTATTGCCTTTGTTGGACAGCGATCTACAGGACGCGGTTACTATCGGGGAGGAGCACCTAGTTCTAAAATCAACTACAGAGGTATGGCACCACATTCTGATCAACTCCAGGGGGTTCTCGGAAGTACTCCTCCTGGCTACACTTCTCAAACTCCTCCTGGCTACACTTCTCAAGGATGAGGATTCAACCCTAGTATTAAGCAAAGGGATCAAGGGAGACAACTGACTATATGTCAGATCTACGACAAGAGAGGACATGATGCTCTGCGCTGTTGGCACATGTTCAATAACAGCTACCAATACACTAAGATTCCAAAGGCTCTAAATGAAGAGATCAAAGCCCTTGCTGCTCTGCAGATGACCAATTCTGATGCAAAAACGTCTGAAGAATGGCTAGTTGACACTGGAGCTACTAATCATGTTGCTCAAAGCTCAGGTATTCTAAGTAAAATTGTTTCTTATAAAGGAAATGATTTCATTATGGTCGGTAATGGTTAATTTCTGCCTATCACTCACATTGGTGATTCTTTTATAATACAAAATACACCTATACCTCTCAAACAAATTCTGGTTGTTCCTGAGATAAAGAAGAATCTCCTCTCTATCTCAAGACTCACAAGTCAGTATCCATGCTATTTTATCTTTCTCAATAATGTGTTTTACATTAAGCATCTGCAGACACACTCAACTCTGGCCAAGGGGCATCTTAGAGACAGACTGTACGTGCTGGATGCAGCAAGCAGATCAGTGTCTCTTAGTAGCAGAAGCAGGAATATCTCACCTGATGTTTGGCATAGAAGATTAGCTCATACAAATGAACAAGTGCTTCATATTTTACAGAATAAGGGACTTATCTGTTTGTCCAACAAAAATTTAGAATTATGTAATAGCTGTGCTATGAGCAAAAGTCATAGACTGTCGTTCAATAATTCTCATTTGAGAAGTAGTTTACGTTTTGACTTGATTATAATTGATCTGTGGGGTAAATCTCCTATTATGTCTGTACATGGTTATATCTATTATGCTTTACTTGTGGATGATAACAGTGGATACATGTGGTTTTATCCACTCAAACAAAAGTCTGATTTTACTACATGTTTCATTCATTTCTGTAAAATGATTCAGACTAGATTTCATACCAAGCCGAAAGTCATTCAAATTGACTGTGGTGGTGAGTTTATTAACAAAACCTTGAGTTCCTTTCTACAAGATCAAGGGATTTCTCATCAACTCAGCTGTCCTTATACTCACGAACAGAATTGAAGAGTTGAGAGAAAACACAGACATATTGTTGAATTGGGTCTGGCTATGATGACAGATGCAAATGTTCCAAGACATTTCTGGGTAGAAGCTTTCATTATTAATAGATTGCCTACGAAGATTCAATCTATCTGTCCTCTTACATCTCAATTTCAAAAAGAACTTGATTATAACTCTCTGAGGATTTTTCGATGCTTATGTTTTCCTTGTTTACGTGATATAACTAAGCATAAATTAGAGCCTCGATCTCTACCTTGTGTTTTTCTTGGCTACAGTGACACCTTCAAAGGTTATAGGTGTCTCAATGTCAAATCAAATAAAGTGTTATTGTCCAGGCATGTTATTTTTAATGAGCAAGTTTACCTCTTCTGCTCTCCAATTCATTCTGATACGGATCTAGGTGAATTGAGCAGCTACTGTGGTTTTTTAAATACTACTGATGAACCTGTGCATATTGCTGTTCCAACTTCCTCTACTACTGATACCACCACTAGCTCTCTATCTTTACAAGTTGAACAAGCCCGTCTGTTTTCCTTTATTGATCAACATGACTCTACCAGTGACATTATAACTCTGTCACAACAACATTCACATGAACCGGGTACTCCCCAATCAAACTCTGACCGTTTATTGTTTGATCAACAAGCTTCCATTTCTACGCCAAGCAATTCTACTCTCTCTGATGAAAATTCTTCTAGTGAAAACTCTATTGAAAATTCTTCTCCTGTTGATTCTGCACCTAACATCCACCCCATGATTACAAGGGCTAAAGTCGGCATTCACAAACCTAATCCCAAATATGCCTTGCTTACAAGTTCCAACATTCTTCTACCAAAAATAGTTAAGAGTTCTCTAAAGCATGATGGTTGGAAACTTGCCATGGAACAGGAGCTACAAGCCTTGGCTCATAACAACACCTGGTCTTTAGTTCCTCGCCCCAATGATCAGAATATTGTGAGTTCGAAATGGATATTCAAGACCAAGTTAAAAGTAGATGGTAGTCTTGATAAACTTAAAGCTAGACTGGTAGCTCGTGGGTTTACTCAGGAAGAAGGTGTTGATTTTACAGAAACTTTTTCTCCAGTTGTTAAAACTCCCACTATCAAAGTTGTTCTTACTCTTGCTATTACTTTGGGATGGCAATTACGACAAATCGACATATGTAATGCTTTCTTAAATGGTGATCTCACTGAGACTGTTTATACGGAACAACCGCCAAGATTTCTGAATCCAGCTTATCCATCTCATGTTTGCAAATTGCACAAAGCGTTGTATGGTTTAAAACAAGCACCACATGCTTGGTTTAATAAACTCAGTGAATTTTTTTTATCTTCTGGGTTTGCTTCCAGTACTGCTGATCCATCTCTATTTGTCTATCATCATGCGTCTGTCACCATGTATCTTCTACTTTATGTAGATGATATTGTTCTTACTGGTAATAACTTGCAATAACTGAATGCTTTTATTTCTAAACTCAGTGGTATGTTCAATCTTCGCGATCTGGGTACTGCACACTATTTTCTTGGCATTCAATTACAACAATTATCCCGTGGGTTTCTCATGCATCAAGGAAAATATATCATGGATGTTCTTTCTCAGGCTGATATGCTAGATTGTAGACCCATTGCTTCTCCTATACCACAAAATTTCCATCAGTTCTCGTCAGATGAACTTTTCCCGGATCCAAGTTTATATTGCAAGCTAGTGGGATGTCTTCAATATCTAACGATAACCAGACCAGATATCACGTTTGCGGTTAACACAACTTGTCAATTCATGGCTGCTCCAAAATGCATTCATTTCACTCTTGTCAAGAGAATACTTCGGTATCTAAAAGGTACCATTAGCCGAGGATTAGTGATTACTCCAGCATCCTCTCTTCACATTACGACCTATTGTGATTCCGACTGGGCTGGATGTCCGCTCACTCGACGATCTACCACTGGATTTGCTATTTTTCTTGGGCAAACGTGCATATCTTGGAGCTCAAAGAAGCAACCCACTATGGCTCGGTCAAGTACAGAGGCCGAGTATCGAGCTCTAGCCACAACTGCTGCTGAGGTTACCTGGATCAGTCATCTTCTTCGAGATTTGCATATCTCTCAATCTCAACCAGCTACTATCTTCTGTGACAACAAAAGTGTCATTCAATTGACAGTAAATCCCGTTTTTCATGCTCGAACAAAACATATCGAAATCGACTATCATTTTGTTCGGGAAAAAGTTGCTCTCAAACATTTGGTGATCTGCTACATTCCGACAACTGAACAGGTTGCTGATATCCTTACCAAAGCCCTGCCCAAACATATTCACAGCTTTCTCTGCAACAAATTCGGTCTCGGTCAAGCCTCGTCCAGTTTGAAAGGGGGTATTGGCTAAAAAGAATAAGCTGTGTTTTTCCTTTATTTGTAATATCCACAATGGTTGATTGTGGTAAAAGCCCATCTAGGCGATGTCTTGCGGACCACGCCTTTGCTCTGTATATATGACTTGTGACCTGTTCTTTTGTCCTTTGAACTGAATACGACTATCATTCAGTCAAGCTAGGTCCTCTCTTCGTCTTCCTTGTCTCGCCCCTCTTTTCTCCTCTCGCCTCTTCCTTTGCTTGTTCTAGGGTTTGACAAAGGTGGCACGCAAACGCCCCCTTACTCTAACCGGAAGCCCTCCATTTAGGAAAGTTTACCCCGAATAGAAAACCCGTGGTCCTAATGATGGGTTCCTGTTGTTCGACAAACAGGACTCAGGTCCACTGGATTATATTCCCCATAGGTTGATTTGATTTACATCCACTCATGTATAAATGCAATCGGTCTCCGATCCAAAAAGAAGGCCGTATAGCTCATCCAAAGTCAAATAGCTTAAGACCACATTTCAATGAAGACCCCACCAACATGGAGGTGTTGCTGTAGTGCAAAATAGAAACGGATGGAATATACAAACATCGGATATCTGGTTTCATGTGGAATCTTCCGGGCTCTTTTCCGGCCAGGAAGATATGATTCTAGTTCTTTTCCGGCCAGCATATTATCTTGCTTTTTCATGGACAAGAGACATTGGTACAGTATACCGCCTTAAGAAGCGATTTAATACCATGCATGCATCTACAAATGCATATTGTACCGTGTATCTTTGAAATGCATGCATTGCTCTGTCAATTATATAAATCCATATTTATTTGCAAGAAGTCATCTGGCATCCGGGCTACAGGTTATCTCAGCATCTCACTTTATGCCGAAAGCAACGAATGGTCGTTATCCTGCTGGATTCTTGAGAAAATATTCCGAATTATGATATGCTTCAATCTGAATACGTTCATATACTGATGCCTGATGGCAAACAGACATAATGCTGGGGCTGGCAATAAGCACAAGCCGTACGTATACTCAAACGACTATATATAGAGTGACTCTAAATTGAGTAGTGCAAACATATAGGCTACCAGAACACGTATAGAGGTAGCAGTACCATGCGTTTCTCTGGTAGCGAATGATGACTTGCCTATCTTTGTTTACGGATATCTGATACAGAGAGTCAGAATAGTGTGAGGTTAGATAGGCAGTCTTCTTGGCTAACCACAGAAGTGCTGGTCATTCCCCTCCTTTCTTACAATGTATACTTCGTCCATCCAGCTCATCGAGATCAAAGCACTTATGTTTCACCAAAGTACTTACAGTGAGAATTATTGTTTCTTTCTTCAAAGGCACCTAATCTTTTAATCTTTGATTTCTTATTAAGATACATATTTGACTTTTTTTTTCTATTGTGTGATAGTCATAATTTTGAGAAGGTAATCCTGATAGTAGGTTGAGTGAAAACCGGAAACATTCTGAAAGAAAACCCTGACAGTTCACAGTAGTGGGCATGGTTTGGTCAAGTTTGGTCTAACCCCAAAACTGTAGACCAAACTACACATATTGGTTAAGAAATATTCCAAACCAAACATGATAAAAAAGGCAGGGTCCAAACTTGATTTAACTTGACAACAAAAGTATGGTCAAGTTCGGATAAAGTTTAGTCAAAAATCAATACTATTTGGTAAGTGGTTGTACACACTTGAATGAACATCAAGTATAGGAATTGTCACTGATGTAATGCCTAAGATTTTCACTGTCCATGGAAGCTGAGGAGGAAGTGGGCACATCTTCACCAAAAGAGAAGTAAAAACATCAAGGTCTACTTTTTTTAAACTAATTGAGATTATTAGGGTGATGTCTATCACTCAATTTGTCATATTTTCTTTTATAGTTTGTAACGATGAGAATGTATTATGATAGTATACATAATAAAACAATTTTTTTGTAAACAAATCAATATGATAATGTATATCTACTGAATAACATATCGTGTATATACAATGACATCTTTTAATTATTCATATTATATCGTTAGTCAAGTTTTGTCTAACTAGTTAACACTCACAATGACCTTTACCAGACTTCATAAAAATGGTTTGAAGAATTTCTAGACCAAACTTAACCACACTACCACCATAAACTAGACTAGACCGCATAGTTTTGTTTAGTTTGGTTTGGTATGGTGGTCAAGTTTGATTTCGTGCCCAATCCTAGTTCATAGTAATGCATGCAGAACCAAAATGGTTATGTCGAACAACTATTATACTAGACATATCTTAGCTTGATTTCACAAGATCAAAATCCTTCTCACGTAGTTCATCCAACCTTTCTGATGAAGCAACCCATGTCATAGAGTCATACCAACATATACCCTTCTCTCTCTGATCATGTAAACCCACACTACACAAAAATGACTATCTTAGAACTTTTCAACATGCAAAATATGCATCCACCTTTTCTAAAGCTTCGTTACAGACAAACACCTCCACCTTATTACATACACACACTTATCTTCGCAACCCCCTATGAGCCTAATTAAAGAAGTCATAAAGAACCACCTTCTTTGAATACATTATTAGAACCAATATGAAGGATAAGTCCCCAACTACACCCTCTCACAACTCTAGAGATGATAGTCGATTTATGCTTTCTTCCATAGTCATCACTTCCTGATGACCGTTATGCTTCTCCTTTGGTGGGTCTTTTGCTCCATGCTCACCGGTTCGGTTTTGTTCCAACCATCCCTTTCATTTTCTCCTTTA
Organism: Alisma plantago-aquatica; assembly: GCA_963693085.1. Classification (NCBI taxonomy): domain Eukaryota; kingdom Viridiplantae; phylum Streptophyta; class Magnoliopsida; order Alismatales; family Alismataceae; genus Alisma; species Alisma plantago-aquatica. Next base: position 421,011,125 of record OY856411.1, read on the forward strand.
TGGTTATCTGACCCCGCTAATAGTTCTTACAACCACCGGACCCCTCTTCTCCACCCATACCCTCCCCCATGTAAAATAGTTAATCAAACCCCAATCATAACAAACTTTGCTGGTCTAGCATGAAAACCTGGTCAAACTTCTGTGATAGCCTAGGTTTTGTGCTTTCTAATTATAATGATAACATCCTTTCAAGAAAACACAATTGTAAAGATAAAAAAGAGTTCATGATTGTAGTTTGTATGATCTTATGGCTCATGGAAAACATGATAATGTGGATCACAACTATTCTTCAATTCTCTTCACATTGAACCAATTCATAATTTAACTATTCATATCAGTTTTATGATTATTTATTCTTGAAACATTAATGGTATTGTTTCCCATAGTAGAAAATCATTTTTCAGACACCATATTTATGCTAATGAAGTAGATATCATTATTGTCCAATAAACAATGAGCCTGTTATCTCCTTTCCAAGTTTATTAGTTTGTTGGTTATAGAATGAATTCCTTGCTTCAACTTTTGACTTTTGGTCTTAGTGGTGGTATTATTATTGGTTGGAACTACCATCCTCTTACCCTACATGACCATGCTAAAAAACAATTCCAAATCTCTGCCCCTTTCTAACCTAACTTCCAATATGGATTGGTTCTTCACAGGACTTTAAGGTGCACTTTCAAAAAACAAAGATGCTTTCCTTTTAGAATTAGACAGTGTAGGGCATAATTTTTAACAAGCCCCTTGCTCTCTAGTGGGTATTTCAACATCATTTGCTTCATTCCTGACCATTCTGGTCCACACAATCTTATATCATCACACATGAATCATTTTAACAACTTTATCAACACCCTCAACCTAGACGATCTAAGCTCATATAGCTAAAATTACACATGGACTGATAACAGACCCCCATTTTACATAAAATTAGATCACTTCCTATGTAACCCTACTTGTCCAGACATATATCCTATATCTTTGTCCTAGTTTGGTCTTAAACACATTTTGATTAAAACATAGTTATCCTGAACACATAACCGTCCTTTTGGGGGGAAAAACCCTTCATTTGATTGCCTTTTATGGAAGCATCACTCTTATAACATTACTACTCTCTAGTCTTGGACAAACACACCTTATGCCAAACACCATTACCTTTCACAAAAACTTAATTGTCACCTTATGTTTTTCCACAAAGTCATCAAATTTGGGGCATCAAAGACTTTTGTTTCACTTGACAGCAATATTACTAACCTTAATGAAACGATCACTGTCATGGAACTCTCTAACCCCTTTGTTCTAACCCCATGTCACACCCTTCACTCTAGCAACACCCCCACTCTCTAGAGAGTCATATAGAACTCAAGAAACATATTCAAAATAACGATCTAAGTTTGAATGACTCAAAGAGGGTGACATGATATGACCCTTTTCCGTTAGATTTCCTCAGCTCATATACTCTACAACTCCATAAACACCCTCATCATAAATAATTTTAATAAATATCACAAAACTACCATAGAAAATCTCATTTTCAAACTATTTTCCAACCTTATGAACCAATATACAAATAAGAAACAACTTTCATTTTCCACAATCAGTCCCTCTTTTGTAATCACAAGGTCAATACTACCTTTTCTCTTACTACTCCATTCACATATGAGGGAATATTGTTCTCTTAGAAATAACATCCCTGAAAAAACATCTGGTCATGGTATCTTATCTGCCTCCTTCTACTCTACTAATTGGGACACAATTGGACATTGATTTAAAGGTATTTTTAACAATCTCCACACAAACCCTAACCCATTTTCACTTACTAGAAGCCTCAATGCCAGATGCCTAAATTTTTTTCCAAATGTCAACAATCAAAATCTCATCTCAGAATACCAACCTTTCATTTTAATCTATTTCTTATATAAACCTACCACTTTAATCTATTTCTTATATAAAATATTTAAGAAGGTTATTAGCACCAAACTAGCAAATAATCTCAAATATGTCGTGACAAATAATCTATTCACGTTTGTCTAAGATCAATGCATCCAAGATGCTTATCTTACTACAAATGAATTTATTCATCACAACCAGACTTATCATCTCCCCCTATTAATAGTAAAAATAGACTTTAATAAATAATTCTATCACATCAAATGGCCTTTCCTCTAAAAGATGTTTGAGGGACATGGTTTTGATAGTACCTAGATTGCTTGGATTGCATGTGTTCCTTCATCATCCTTCTCAATCCTCACTAACTTCATCACTGTTGGATTCAAAAGTAAGTCTAACGGTCTTATATAGGGAGATCCTCTATCACCTCTACTCCTTATCCTTGTCACACAATTTTTTAGTCATATGATCTAGCATGCCATTTCTTCTAGCCTTGTTGAACTTACTATTGTAAATTCCAACAACCTAGACATCCATGTCTTGTTTGTTGATGACACTCTTCTTTTCATGAGTTACTAAAAAAATATTATTAACATCACAAGCATTATATGAATTTTTCAATATATCTCATGCTTGAAGATCAAATGTTGCAAAACTTCCCTTCTTAGTTTCCACACGACCCCCTCACATCTTCTATAATATTCTAACATCCTCAATTGCAATATTTTTTTGGTCAATTGAGCACAACTATTGCTTTTTTTGGGATTTTGAATGTACAAGTATGTAAAGTACAATCATGAGGACAAATCCTCAAGAGTACTATCAAGAAACAAATAAGAGAGAAAACTATTTAGATTAAGCAACTAGTATTAACGAATCCTCCTAGCTATCTTATCCACACAACCATGTCCTAGCTACTCAATTAAGAGTTTGATATCAACATTGATACATCCCCAGAGCTTAGCTGCATTGATTTCTTTGTTATCATGTACTCTAGCTTTCCTTTCTCTCCACAACCATAAAAGTTTACATTTACAGGTGATGTATTCCTTTTTCATCTTACAAGTAGTAATATATTCAACAAAAGAAGGGCTAGTAATTGAAAGATATTGTTGAGAAAATGACCAAATCTGAATAGAATACTCATAAGAGAACATAAGATGAAAGACATTTTCTTCACTATTTCTACAAAAGAAGCAAAGGGAGGCCAAACAAATGCCAAAACGTTTGATGTAGTTGGAAGTCAAAAGCCTGCCATCACTTGGTATCTTCTGGGACCTTTAAACACCCATAATCAACAAAAAAAATCTTCAAGAAGATTACCTCTAATCCTTTCCCAAATATTACTGCATTTTAAGCCAGGTTTGTTAAGAAAGATAATTTGATTCTATCATCATTCGGTTTAGGAATATTTATTTGAATAGTGCTCAAAGAATCATGTAACCTTGACGTGCCAATATTCCATCTCTTGGAATTCACTAAAATACTGAAGGAAGCATAAGCAACATAGCCCTGTTGAATAATTCCTTACCTACCCAGAACATACGTAGAAATTTACACCCAGGAAACCAAGGGCCATTCCACATAGAAATGTCTACACCATTTCCGGCCACAAACTTGATAGTCTCTATTAAGAATTTCCTTTTGTTCAAAATCCTGTTGAAGTACTAGGAGTGAGAATCACTCTCATGAACAGACCAAAAGGAAGACATGGATAAGTATTTTTCATGGATCCACTTGATCAAAATACTATCTTTCTTACTAGCTATATTCCAACCATGCATAAGAGTTGACGATCTACTCACTTCTCTGATACATTTAAATCCTAGGCCTCCCACATTCTTAGGATTAGTAATATTTCACCATTTGATAAGGTGAACCTTGGATTTATTCTCAAAATCACCCCATATGAAATGCTATAATTTTCATCGCTAATAGATAAAGGAAATGGAAGATTGCTGGACTGGTAGGCATGAACCACAAATAAGGTGGTTTGAACCAACTCAACTCTCTCAGCCATGGGTAGTTACTTTGCTTTCCAGCCACCTAGTTTACTTTTAATTCTATCTATCAAAGGACTACAATGAACTATGGATAACTTACCAAAAACCAAAGGGATACCAAGATAACGTTGGGGAAAAGAATCTTCTTTGATACAAAAAATATCAATAATCTTTTCTTTTCTATCACCATGACTAAATAAGACAAAACTTTTATTAACATTGATCTTCAAACCCGTACAAAGGAAAAGTTCATCAAGAATACTCCTAATGGTACTCACACTATCCTCGTCTGCTTTAAAGAAGATCATCAAGTCATCTATGAAGTTCAAATGAGAAACAACAAAACTAGAAGAAGATTTGAGAGATCTTAATGTTCCTTCTAAGACAACTTTATCAAGTTGAGTAATCATTGGCATAACAATAACAAACATACAAGGGGCTAGAGGATCACCCTGGTGTACCCCATTATTTGATTTGAAAGATTCAGATGGTTCACCATTAATCAATATTTAATAAGAAGAAGTATTAAAGAATATCCTTAATTAAAACCAACCAACACATAGGAAAGTTCATAAAAGAAAGGATATGAATCATAACATTCCAAGAGATAATATCATATGCCTTGGACAAGTCAATTTTGTTACACATTCTAGGTTTATTATTAGCCCTGCTGAAATCATGAATAAGTTCATTGGAAAGAAAAATCACATCATGGACACCCCTAACATTAATAAAAGAACATTGGTTAGATCTAATAAGATAAGGCATAAGTCTTTGTAATCTTTTAGTTGTAGCTTTAGCAATGATCTTGAGAAAAACACAACATAAAGCTATGGCACGCCAATTCCTCAAATCATAGGAATCATCAGATTTAGGAATAAGAGTGATGAAAGTTCGATTAGCCTCTTTGAGAGGTTTTCAAGTTTTAAAAAACTAAGAACAATTTTCATAATATCAACATTCATGCCCTCCTCCCCCCCCAAAAAAAAACCATTTGTAAAACTTTCCATTTAGACCATCAGGTCTGGGACACTTATCAGAATTTTTGTTCTTAATCACATCAAGAATTTCATTAATTGAGAAACACTTATCCAATAAAATCTTATCCACCTCATTCAACTTGGGAAAATTAAGAGAGTCCAAAACCTCCATAGTATCTTGATGACCATTCTTGTAAATACCAGAGAAATAAGAAATGATATGGTTCTTAATAGTATCAGTATCCGAGAATAACACTTCATTAATATTCAGACCCTTGATGTGGTTAATGCTTCTCTAAAATTTAAGATAAGAATAAAAGGATTTTTAATTGTAATCCCCTTCTTTGAGCCAAGTGACTCTAGATTTCTACCTAAGGAGGGACTTCTCAGGATTCATTACAATAATGGCATCTTTTCTTTGGCTAACAACTTCCTCTTGTAGATAAATATTATGAGGATCACTATCCAGTTTGCATTAAGCATCTATAGCAAATTTCTCCAAAGATCTAGCTGAGTTAGAGAAGTTTCCAACCTTGATCTTGTTCCACTTAGAGAGACATGACTTCATATTTCTAAAATTAGAATATACTTTAAACATCAGGGAGCCTTCCAAATGGAGTTCCAATTGTTCTTCAAAATCATATTGAAATCATCGCTATGAGTTTAGGCATTTAAAAACCTTAAAGGAGCATTAATGTTCTTCTTTGTACCAATATCTAGAAGCAATATTTTGTGATCACTGATAATATTTGGAAGGAGCAGACCTTTGAAATTAGTAAAAGAATTCATGAACTCAAAATTATATAGGATCTTATTAATACGAGATGTACCAAATCTATCGCCACTCTGGTGATTATCCCAAGAGAAACCTTCAATGTTAATCTCAAAGTGACCACAATGGAGCATGAAAGAGTTAAAATACTCCATTGATTTTTTTTTGAGGGAGGATCCTTGCTGACTATTTCTTCATCTCTTCTAACAATAATAAAATCCCCTAAAATAACACATGGATTACTCATCAAGTCGTTAATGTCTTCAATATCTTGCCATAAACCAACTCTATCATTGTCAGAATTATGACCATACATATCCATAACATAGAAATGAAGATTGTCACCCAGGATTTCAATATGAATAGAGTGATCAGTCTCACAAATCTTAGTAAATGTACAATCCTCTTCCTTACACAGAACTAACACCCTACCTAACACATGGGAGTCATGATTGGAGAACCAACTATAGCCTGAAAAGAAACTATTGATCCAATTTCATATCTTCTTCTTCCTGACTTTCGTTTCATGATGAATAATGAGTTTGGGTTTCAAATCCTTTATTATTTCTTGGACTGTAGGAAACTTGATATTCAAGCCTCTTACATACCAAGCCAAAAATTGAAGGATGAATCAACCATTACAACTAGTTGAATCCAATACTTCACTATTTTTTTGGCCCATTTCTTTATCAGTAGTAGCATTCTCACCATTCTCATAATTTACCCGTAGATTGTCAAATTTGTTTGAGAGAGAAGCTTGGGCATTTCCAGCATGTCCCTTCATTCCTTTTCCTATTTATTTCCTTTTTTGTTTCCTTTAGGAAATTCAAAACCTTCATCTCCATCCTTATCCCCTGAATTAGGAGGAGTCGTAAGATTGACAATACATGTAGGAATTTCATCTTCAACAGAATCAAAAGCATTACACCCACTGTTATTGAAAAAATCTTTAGGCATGTGAAACTCTTCCTCTTCATTACTCACTATTTTGACTTTGGAGTTCAGTTTCTCTTGGCAAGATGAAGAATCCACCCAGATCTTCTTTCCCACATGAGGTTTTTGACTAATGTTACAATCATAAGCTTACAAGTAGAACAAGTTTTTAGGATCCATTCGTACTCAAAGAAGATAGTATGTGATGTTCCTTTATCACTTGTGACCTAAAATTTTTTTGGAAATTCCATCTTGCCGTCATTAACACCTGTATTCTTGCATACTCAAAATTTCTAAGATCAAATGTAGATCTATCAGTTCTCAAAGAATTTCCCAGATAGGAACCCACTATAGAGAACATCTTCATATCCCAGAGTTCCAGAGGAATTTCATGAACTCAAACCCAGATAGGCAAATCCTTTGGGCAGAAACTCTTCATAATATCTCTTGGCTTCCATTTCATTAGCAAGAGAGGTTTTCCCCTTAAAAAACAAACATTGCCATCAATAACATTCTCAAGATCTGATTGGTCTCTTAACCTAATTAGGAAGAATCCTTGTCCATGATTCATCACCTTGATAGAGCCCTTCAAAATCCAAATTTGAAAAAGATATCTTTGTAGTGATGGCGAAAATGTCTTGAAACCAATAGTTCTTCCATCTCTCCATGTTTTCTCTACCTCCTCTCCTAGATAAATCAAGGCTTGACCTCTCAACTATATATTGATCTTCTCTAAGGACGTGTCTGTCTGGTTTGTATCTCCATCCTTGATTTAGAGCCTCTTATATAAGAATCATCACTACTTTCTCCAAAATCAAGTTGGTTCTCAGGGCCAGGAGAAGGATGTTGCTTAGAAGAATCAACATCATTGCCACCACCCCCAGTTCCTCTATTACCATTGCACCGTCGGTCACTCTCCATCGAGAGAGGAGGTTTTTTCTCACCTAAGAAAATTTGTGACCAGTGTGGACTATGTTAATCAATATGATCCTTTTCATACCAAATACTTTGGTCTACATTTAAATAATAAAGCTTTACATGCTTCAATTTAGAACCCCATTTTTGATAAAAACAAATATAATCTTATAGGTTGACATAGCTTCTCTCTCTCTATACTTGGTCAATTAATTATAGTTAATTTTGTTCTTTTTCATTAGGTACCTATTATGTTAGTTGTATTCCTATCAAATAGGAAACCATTAAGGCAATTGACAAACATCATAAGGATTTTAGTTTAAACTACAAATAATGCATCCAACTAGAACATTTGATGTCTCCCTAAATTTGTAGGAAGTTGGGTCATGAAAAACCTAAACAACATGACCTAATTCTTCTACATTAAAAATGTGAACACCATTTTTCAAGAGGTAGATGTCTTAGGGTGTAGGATTCGAATTTCTAAAATCAATATAAAACATCCATTGTGGAAAAATATTCTTTTAAACAAATGCTCTTTATTTTGGTGGTAACTTCTTCAAAGGCACAAACTTTTTGATTCTTTGTTTTTACCTTATCCATGACATGTTCCTAGAATCATTGTGTTTAGATTACTAGTATGATAAAATAAATATGGTAACACTTATCAGCAACTCTGAAGTTCTAAAATGTAGTGGTCTTTGTATGATGCATGACTTCTTCTTTTCAGCAAGCAATCAAACATTTTTGGTAGAATTGTTGGTTCTACCTCTCATGTCCTTGTTCAACAAGATTATCAACTACATAAGAAGCACACAAAATAACCCATGTCTTATTTGGGTATGGCTATTCTTTCTCTATCCATGAGGTTTAAAAATTTATTACCTGCCATGGCTCAGCAACCCTTAAACATACTCTTTTGTTTTATAAACACTAAACCAATATCCTATTTTTTATGTGGTGTATTTTCTCAAACTAAATGTTTTGGGTCATAATCTTATTAAATGATATATATATCATCTTTTCACGTACATGCTTTCTTGGGATAACTTTTAGGAAATAGCAAACACCTTTCTGTAATTTCTCTTTTGTTTCCACTGTTTGGTCTCTGTTCAAAATCAATTGTCATATACTCAACACAGATCTAAATAATAAAAACATTAACACCCCCCATTTCAACACTTTTCATATGTAATCTTAGCGGTCATTTATAATATGTTACTACTCCTTATTCTTTTTTACGTATTTGGCTTGAATGAAGTAAACTAATTTTGAAAATAATTGCATTAATGTAATTTACTACTGCTAACATTATCAATGAGCTATCTGTCAGGAGCTCTCTTTTAATCAACATAAATGCTAACCATTAGGGATAATTCGTAAACCTAAACCCAAATTAAGACACACAACACCAATTTTTTGACAAATAGGATTAACACATACAAAAAACACTAGATATTTTTTCCCTTTTCCTTTCTCATTAAACCTCATAAACAAATGTCAGATATCATAAATTTCATTCAACTTTTCTCAAATTAGAATAAAATCTTATTGTTCATATGGTGTTCAATTTACATGACATGCATGTACATTAAAATATTGTTATACTTCCCATCCTGGAAAAAAAAGTGTATTGAGACATTCTAAACTTTTTTTCTCGACCTCTCCTCTAGTATGCATGATACCTAGAAAAAATTGAAACAACCTCATGAGACCCATACAAAACTGTAGTGGGTGGGAACCTCCCGATTAATCTATGTACATGCATCAACATTAGATTAATTATATTGAACTTATAAGAAACTTTGGATATTATTAACTTGAATAGATTGTTCTAGCATTTATCACATCCATTTCTAACAATAATCTAATGATTCATATAAGGTATTCACTTAGGCAAAATTAATTTTTTTAACATCTTTAAGAGCTTGTCTATGAATAGATCAATAGATGTTAATTACTTCAGAATGACAAACTGATTGCAGTGGTAACAAGTCAAAATATAAACAATTACAATCAAGACATAACAATAACATCATCTTTGTTGCACCCCACCACTTGTACCAGGAACACATCATGTAGTCTTCAAGAAGAAATACAGACATTACATGTTTACCAAACATGACTATTCAATAGACTTGTTTGTCTAAATCATATTCAGAGTGAATATTAACTCACAACAACTACCACTTGTCAACATATAAGATTAGATTCCAAATAAGAAAAATAAGAATATGGAAAAATATTATCTTTATATTGGAAGGATTAACTTCAACAATATGAAATGTATCCAACAGTAGTAGGTCTTTCATCTGGAAATAAAAAGGGATGTGTCAAATGTTTAACTCGTACTTTTACATGGCTTGTCACCCTTTATTCATTCATCCTAAAATTGCTTGGCTTGTACCTCCCCAAGTAAAATTTTGCATGCAATATTTTGTGTCAATGGCTCACCGTGAGTATCTTAGGGTTTATCCGTCCACCCTAAGATATCAAAGACACACCCTGGTCCACCATAAGGTTCCATAAAGAAGCTCACTTTTTCATCTTGGGGCACAAGATAGAAACAAACATAACATAATATCACATATCACCATATTTCACGTGTTTCATAATTTTCATTTCATCAGAGTCTATTCCCCATAGACATAAGACTCTCATAAGAAAGGATTTAGGACTAAAATCACACCAGATGACTCACTAAAAAATCCTAGTGTAGTAAACATATAAATCTTGATTCACACTACATAAATACTTCTCATAATCATCTAATTACTAGATGGAAATCCGTTCATCTTCCCCAATAAAGACCTCAATGGAGACTCATGATGTTCTCTACACATAACTAGATGTATTCATCATTTTACTTGTTACTTAATCCTCTTACACATCTTAAAAAAATCAAATTACAATATATCATGTGTGTGTGTTTTTTGCACAATTAGAATGACATAAAGAAGATTAGGGTTAACAAGAAAGACAGTGATTATAAATAGAGGCACAATGATATGATATTAGCCACATATATGTTTCTTCCATTTCCACATCCTTTCATATAATTCATCATCAGTGGGCTATTAGCTTGAGACAATCTCATTATTCAACATTTGTGCTAAATAAGGTTTATCAAATATTATTAATGCATGTTAATTCTATCCCAACATACTTTTATTAGTTCATTCCATATCACAATTGTCATCAAGTATTTAGAAAGAAGGTAGAACCCGCAACAATATAAGCATATAAACATTGTTTATCATTCATCATGCTATGAACATGTTTCTCATATACCATATACATATTCCATCGAATTTCTATATATATGAATAAATCTCAAAGTATAAACATGCATAACATAATTAATATTCCTCTTTTACTATTTACCATTATTTAGCTAGGATTACTATTCAAAACATATGGGATCTCATTTGAAATTCATCAGATAAACCATTCTCAAAATACAAGTATCCTATGAAAAAATACAATCCACATCATTCTTATGAATCAATTCACATCCTTGATTCATGTTGTAACTAAATTAAACAACACTTGTGTACATTCCTTAATCTCTTATAAGAGTGTATTATTCATTATTATCTCATAGCTCATCATATTAGGGTTTATGATTAGGTTCTTGGATCCAACACGATAATTATTTCATTTTTGCTTCATTTTAGATACATTAATATTAACGTCTTTCATTCCATGATCACTACATTGTTGGTAGTAATCATTTATAATTCACTTGATGTGAAACGTTTCTCTCTCATTTCCATCCATCAAAGTACAATTTTGGTGTATTTATTTCAGTTTAGGTCACTGCACAATTAATTCATAGGAATAGATTATAGACCTCATCATACTCATTTCATTATTTTAGTCCACAACTGATTGTCACCATTCAGTTCACTGTTGTCCATTTTTTTTCTGACATCTAGATGAGTGCACCATGTCATTGACTACCAATATAATTTTGGTAATAAATAAAAATACTTCAATTACTACAAGTCTACCAACTTTAGGAGAATGGAACGAATTAGGGTTTCTTCTTCTTAACTATTAGTATCCAGTCATTTTCTCAATTAATTATGCATTCATATGGGGTTTACTCATTATTCCATAAAATATGCTAGAATAGATGCATTAGGATTAGAATATCTACAAAGACTTATCACATTCAATTAAAGTACTAATACCTAAAATTGGAAATGTCTTCATATTGATAAAGTTATATACAAGTTTCATATTAATTTCTCATGCCAAACCAATACACATTTTTTGGTTTTCAAGAAGACTGAATAGTTCAATACATATTAATTTGATCATCATAAGAACCTTATTATTAAACAATATTGTGTGCATGAGTTCATGAAGTCTATTCGCATAAGTGGACATCTTACTTTCCATTTCCACACAATTCAACCATCAATAATAAGCATGTATTGATTCATTATCTCATTTGAATTAATCCCGCAACACTAACCCTGTAAATGGAATGTGTAGCATCCTTACAATTTGCAAATTTATGCTTAATTGAAGAAAATTGGATGTAATTTAATTAAAGTATATCAAGCTCAATAATGTGACATAGGAAGATAGGATAATGAAATTGGAATTTTCTTAGTGTAACCTTAACTATGCAACTAAGGGTTAGCCATGAGTTCAACTCAAGGCCCAAGTGAGGCCCATAGGACTATTTGCTTTAAAAATAGGTCCTTGTGAAACAAGTTTAAGGCATAAAAGAATTTATGCATAAATGAATGATAATGGCTTTGTGAGTTGTTACATAATCAAAATATTGGTTAAAAGGCAACTTTCCAAAATAGTTTGAGATAATTTGTGAATTTGATATAATGCGGTAATTATCAAACCCTGACATGCAATACTAGGTTTTGGAATAAAATAAGGTTATTTGGATATGACATCTAGAATTATTGTGAATAATAAGGAAACAAAGATAATCCTAGAATTTTATATGATAATGAGTTTCCATTTATAGGGGAAATTGATTTAAGGAAACACTTACACACATTTTTTGTCTATGAAAGTTACCTCAACAAATCCCAAAGTATTATTTAATCTTGATAAGGTATTGGCGAGTTACCCTCCAAATTTCATAGCAAAAGGATGTTCCTAGTGACCTAAGGAAAATTTAGAAGGATGAGGGACTTATTGCTATAAGAGCATGTGTTTCTATATTTGGAAGTCAATTAAATGACTTCAACTTTGGAGTGACACAAACCATGCACCTTATGTGTCAGACTGAGTGTGACCCTTGGACTAGAGGTCAAGAATTAAACCATTGTCCACTACCCCAAGCGTGATTTTAAATGGGGGCATTTTTCACACAAAACCTAGCTACTTGACCCCCCTCTACAATTCACATTATCCCAATATAATCGTACAAAAGGATTTCTCATTTAAAAATAAATCATAGCCTCTATTATAGGAAGGAAATTGATTGCTTAATGTTTGAGAAAATGTGCCCTCCATCAACCAATTTTCACCCCATGCTCAAAAACCCCAATTGTGATCCTTTAGCCTATAAAATTCATTCTCTTGGGTTCACCTTAGATCTTAGATCATGGTCGATATGTTTTGACTCATTGAACCTCTCTTCATTCCACCTTCCTTCTTCTGCAGTGAAGCCTCCTACTTGGAGCACCACCGTGTGTGAATGCAAGCCTGCTTGAGTGTGGGTCTCACATAGACTGTTGGCTCTCTGTCTTGGCTTGACCAAACACTAGATCCCATGGTCAGGATGTAGTCCCACATACGATATGCCATGAGTGGGAATAATAGAACTCGGCCGTGTGATTGTGATTCTAGTCAATGGTGACCTAGAATCCAATAGTTAGTATTTTTTTATTTTAGATATATCCCCCATTCTCTGGGAAATATTTAGATAAATATCTCTAATTTGTAAAATTTATTTTGAAATCCATACTCTAGCCAAAAATCACGAGTAAGTAGTGAATTTTAATAATTAAAAATACAAATTATGAATAAACTACTTTTAGACTCTATACATGCCTCTATTTACAAAAGTATAATCAATACATGATTAGGAGGTGGCTTATACAAAGCAAACCCTAGATTTGTTTAATATATTACTCAAATGAGTTAATATGTTTACATTTTTTTATAAAGTGATATTGCTATATATAATAAGAACCCAAGATGATAAAGATAATGATGATGACTATTTAGGATTTCTAGGTCAATAGTCAAACATTGATACATATGATGAACTAGGATTACGAAACCAATGTTATAACTTGTGATGATTTAAATCCATATAATTATATCTAGGTGTTCATAATGAAATGATAGGTTAGATATTATAATTAGAGTTTAGAACCCCATATACTTTTTAATTATGATATTGAGTCACATTATACACATATGGTTACTCTTTTTTAGTTTTACAAGAGAACTTCCCCCATAGAAGCACCACAATCATGACCCCCCTCCTGTGCCCAATTAAATCCCCCTCTTGTGCCCAATTAAATCTGTGTTACTTTTCACAGAGCACCTATGGTGTGATTCGTACCCAGGTCCTTCATCTGGACTTACCGAGCTGTAACCAGTCAGGCTACTCTGGCCAGACTCATATGTCTACTCTTAATGATAGAGAATGCTTAACTTCATAATCAGGGTTTCACATGATGTCATGTTAGGGTGTGAAACTCTTGTGACACATATATGGTAATATTACAGTTTTGAGCCTAACACTAATATAAAACACTAATCAAACACTCATCCCTAATCAAGACATGTTAGGTCTAGTTCTAATGAGTTGAATATGATGGTCATAGTTTAGAGTTGTGCATACTTTCAGATCATGGCAATTTCTTAGATGTGATTTGATGATTGGATTACATGAAGTGTTTCAAGTATGATTGCATGGATTATACATGGAAATGAGATATGTTCTTATCTTATGAATACTTGCATTATTGATTGACTATGGCTTGTAAAACATTTGTTGATGTTTGATGAAAGCATACCCTAAGATGTTTATTTACATTATGTTCAACTATAATGCCAATATTAGTATCACATAATGATACTAGAATATTTTTAACCATAGGTTACACCTATCAAGGGGTAATGTACATAAATATAATGAGGAGCAATAATTAAACTCGAGATGGTAGACTAGGTATGTGTTAGAATATGTAATGAAAATGGTAGTTCATATTTGAAAGTATTTGACTGATGCAATATATGTTGTATTCTACTTGCACATATTTTAGTTGCACAACATGCACAATTTAGAAATATATTGATTCGTGTATTATTTTTTTTATATTTTTGGTATCTTCCATATACAAAGATATCCATACATGGACTTTCTGATGAAATCAATTGAAGATAATAAGAAAATACCAAGGAGGATCGGTTATATGATTCTTCTCATATGTATTAGTTTCTGATGTAAAGTTAATTGAATTAAGTATAAGACATCATTATTCATGTTGTAAACATTTTGTTCAATTATATGATTCTTCTCATATGTATTAGTTTCTGATGTAAAGTTAATAGAACTAAGTATAAGACATCATTATTCATGTTGTAAACATTTTGTTCAATTATATGATTCTTCTCATATGTATTAGTTTCTGATGTAAAGTTAATTGAACTAAGTATAAGACATCATTATTCATGTTGTAAACATTTTGTTCAATTATATGATATTATTTATTATTTATTAAATGTGAATCTTGGAATTTTAGGTAATGATCTCAACTTTATGGTCCACCAAGATTGGGGAACACTCAAAATTGGAGCTCATTACATTTGGTATCAAATTCCATATTTTTTAAATAATATTTAAAAGTTGATAATTTCAATTAATTCATAGAATTATAAGGAACATTATTAGGAGATAATCTAAGGATTTAGAAAGAATCATTACTTTGGGGGCTAGATATTTTCATACATGGACTTTCTGATGAAATCAATTGAAGATAATAAGAAAATACCAAGGAGGATCGGTTATATGATTCTTCTCATATGTATTAGTTTCTGATGTAAAGTTAATTGAACTAAGTATAAGACATCATTATTCATGTTGTAAACATTTTGTTCAATTATATGATATTATTTATAATTTATTAAATGTGAATCTTGGAATTTTAGATAATGATCTCAACTTTATGGTCCACCAAGATTGGGGAACACTCAAAATTCGAGCTCATTACATTTGGTATCAAAGTCCATATTTTTTAAATAATATTTAAAAGTTGATAATTTCAATTAATTCATAGAATTATAAGGAACATTATTAGGAGATAATCTAAGGATTTAGAAAGAATCATTACATTGGGGGCTAGATATTTTCCTCTGCATTATTTATTTGGTGTACAAGGACTCCCTTCCATATACAAAGTATAAGACATCATTATTCATGTTGTAAACATTTTGTTCAATTATATTTATTAAATGTGAATCTTGGAATGTGAATCTTGGAATTTTAGGTAAATGTGAATCTTGGAATTTTAGGTAATGATCTCAACTTTATGGTCCACCAAGATTGGGGAACACTCAAAATTGGAGCTCATTACATTTGGTATCAAAGTCCATATTTTTTAAATAATATTTAAAAGTTGATAATTTCAATTAATTCATAGAATTATAAGGAACATTATTAGGAGATAATCTAAGGATTTAGAAAGAATCATTACTTTGGGGGCTAGATATTTTCCTCTGCATTATTTATTTGGTGTACAAGGACTCCCTTAACCATTGTCAAACCTACCAGCCTAAACCTAGGTTTTTCATAAAATAATGTTTCCTCTAAGTTTCTCATCTCTAATTTTATCCACGACTCATCTCCCTGCCTAGTAACCTTGTAATTCCTCATATTAAGGTAGGGAATGGAGAAGAAGTAGGATTAAGACAACTTTTATCACTAAATGTACATTTACTGTTTAGATAATAACATAGTTAGTACATATGTTTTATGGGTTTTCCTTGTAAGGGTAAACCCACGATGGAGCTATGGTTGGTTCAAGAAAACCCTATGTGAGTCAAGGGTATCATAAAACCCTACGTTGTAGGGGCAGTCCCTAACTCTAACCCTAAACCTTATTACTAAGAAATGGGAGAAGTTCAGGTAAAATAATAACCCTAACCAAACAAACCCTAAGTTAGTGGAAAAGAGAAAAAAATACAAATGGTTGAGATAATCTATTCTGGGTAAAAGAAATTAGATACACTAATCCCCCATGCACGCACGTACATGGAGTACTGAATGCATGACACACACACAATATATATATATATATATATATATATATATATATATATATATATATATATATATATATATATAGTCAGGCTAGAATACACTTGAGTGTACAGATCGCATGAATACACTCAAGTGTGTTTGTATATCAAGACTATTTTTTGCAAAATATAAACCATTGATCTTCACCGTCATACTATAGCTAGGCTACATACAAAATTTGAGGTCATTTGAATGAGTGTAAGTCACTCATCGAAGGGCAACAAAATTGACGTGCGAAACTAATTTGAAATGCATAATTTTTGCGGTCTTCATAACATGAGCTATACATATCCAAATGTGCTCAAATTTTGCGTATGAATTGTTCATGAGATGTTTAATAAGATCAACAGATTCGATTTAAAAAAAAATAGTGCATCATGAAAAACTACTTGAGTGTATTCCGCTCTGGATACACTCGAGTGTATTCTAGCTTGACTCTCTACATATATATATATATATATATATATATATATATATATATATATATATCATTTATTTAAAACCTGTGCAGATAGCTTGGATTTCACTACCCAACAGCCAAAAAAATAATTGTTCTGACCAGAAAAGTAATTTTGCGATAAAAAAAAGTAACTATGTTGATAAAAAAGTAACTATACAACTAAAAAAGTAATCCCATACAAAATACACAACAGATATATATGTAACTGTGTTTTGAAATGTGCTGTTACAAACGTAACTATCTATACATGAAACTCAACAGTTTGCAAGGTAAAGTAACCCTCTACATGTCAAAAGTAACCAACTTGAAAAAAGGTAACTGATATGGGGGGCGGGTAGCTACCCGCACGAGTATTGAAGATGGGCCCATATATATATATATATATATATATATATATATATATATATATATGTATATATATATATATATATATACAAATATATATATATATGTATATATATATATATACATATATATATATGATTACAAACGTGATAAATAGTTAATAAGAATAAACATAAGGCTCTTAATTTAATTTTTGGGGTGGTGTCTCGACCCGGGGTAGGTTGATCTAAGAACAGGAAAAGACTTACGAGGGACACATAACCCTAAACATGTGGGTTAATGTTTTGGGTAGAAAGTCTAACCTCCTCTTGAAGGTTAAGATGGAACCCTAGGCTTGGACCTTCCCTAGAAGGGTTAGTTGACCAACTAAAATTTTAAAATTAAGGAAACCTTGGGTATCCTCAAAGGACCTAAACCTAACCACCTAGGTGCATGATAATGGAAGAATAATCAATACAAGGATAACAAATGCATGTCCATAAATATAATATGATGCGAGACCTAGATTGAAGAAATTCCAATTTGAAATATACCTTAAAATGAATGGAATGGGATATGATGAGATGGTATGTGGTTAAGGCTTGAAAGAACTTACCCTTACCAAGTAACATTGATTTATCCTTAATAAATGGAAAATTTAATTCAAACATATATTCAATGTGAAAATCTCAGTTAGAGAAATACCAGGGTAAATATGAAATGGCAAGCAAAGTACAATGAATAAATGTAATCGTGCATTCAATTCATACGAGCCCTGCTAACAACAAGTCTGAAAAAGAGTGGTGTGTGTTTAGCATAATGCGTAGGATGCATAAATATAAATGAATACTTTGGATAGAGAAATCTGAAGTAAAACATGTAATGAAAGTATACACATTGAAAGAAGTCCTTTGGAAGGCATATAAGATATAGAATATCCTAGGGAAAGATGAGTCATGGGATGTGGATATATAATGATAATCACAACTCTTATCCTACAACATGGCTTACTTAATAAGAGAAGCAAAAATATGTTAACACATCTCAATAAACCCTAGTCTGGGTCGAGTCCTAAATCAAGCCTAGGGTCAACTAGGGATTATCAAAGGTACATAATACCTAAGAGGTAAGGAGGTGATCATGTTATAAGTACAAAAAACCCATGGGGTCAGGAGAAAGACATCGATGTGTACACAAGGACCATGTGTCAGGAGAGTGGCCACCTCGATGAGTACATAGGACCCAAGGGATTAATGTGAAATGCACTCCATAAGTACATAACTACCATGTGGTAAAGAGGAGATCACTTCACATGTACGTATACCCCTAGAGATCTTAAGGGAATCACACTAAGGCTAATTATAAGTGAGATCCAGATCTAAAGTATACTAGAACTTATGAAATAATGATTGAAATAGAATGATAAGGGATGTTTGTGCATTAACTCAAGAGTTGAAAAAATCACTACCCCTTTAGTTCAAGGAACTTACAAAATTTTGAGGAATTAAAATAAATCCATGATTTGGATTTATTGTTAAGGATTATTCGGCCAAAACTTTTAAATTAAAAGACAATGTGTGGATACACCATCCCTTCTATTGAAACAAGATGAACATTGTATTTGGGTTGCAGCCAAATGCTGATTACATCTTAATATGAGTGTGATACATTGGGTAGACACATGGCAGACATGAAATTGGTATATAGAATGAAAACTCTAAGTTTCATTTTAGTGTCATATTCTATGGTTTTGAAATATAGTCGTCCTTTTATAAAAATAAATGAATAATAGTTTGGAAACCCAGTGAAAATGTAATCACCTAATTGAAACCCAAAGCATTAATGTAATCACTGATAGTATCTTGTAATGAATGAGGATGATTAAATACCCTAGTATTAAATTTGAAATCCAACCATAGTGATATGAGGAGTTTTCATATCAATATAAGTTATACATGATAATCTAGATAAGATATGCCCATGAAGGGTTTCTAACCCTAAATTTTGAAACTAAGTTGAATTATCATTCACCTTAACCTGATTTGGTTTGATTATGGAAACAAAATTCATTTTAATAAACATGAATGTAAGATCCTCAAATATTCCAAAATTATGTTCAATTCAAGAAAATAGATGACATTTTATCAAAGAATATCAAGCTCAATAATTTGACATAGGAATATAGGATAAAATTTGAATTTTGTTATAGGAACCCTAGTAATGAAACAAAGGGTTTTTTTGAACCCACTATGAGGCATGGGTTCAACCCATGTCCCAAGTGAGTCCCATGGGGCTATTTGCTATACAAATAGGTCACTGTGAAATAATTTGAAGCAATAAAATAATTCATTTATAAATGAATTATAATGGCTTTTGTGAGCGTTAGATAATCAAAATATGGGAAAATTGGAAAGTTTCCAAAATATTCAAATTGTGACTTAGATAATTAATTATGTAATTATCTAACTTTGACCTAGAACAAGGTTTGGGTATCGAATATGATTATTTTGAAATTATATTTGGAATAATATTGGATGATGAGGAAACTAAGTTAATCCTATAATTTGATATGATAAAGAGTTTCTATGTACAAGGTAATTGATTTAAATAAGAACTTCAGAGCGAGTTTCATCTATTTGAATCATCTCAAAAGATCCAAAAAATTAAATACAAGTTTGAGAAGTTATTAATGAGTAACCGTCGAAATTTCATAGAAAAAGGATGTTCCTAGAGACCTAGGGAAAATTGACAAGTAAGAGTAACTTAGTTGCAATAAGTGCATGCATTTCTATACTTGGAAGTCAATTAAATGACACAAACTTTAGAGTTACACAACTCATGCACCTCTGGATGCATCCTGCTGAGCATAACCTTTAGATCAAAGATTAATAGGTTAATCATTGTTCCCTACCCCAAGTCGAGACTGGGAAAGGGGACACTGTTCACATGAAAACCAACTACTCCATCCCCCTCTATGCTTCACCTTACCTCAAAATAATTGCACCAAAGGATTTATCTATCAAAACAAAATCTGGAACTCTATTATAGGAAGGCACTTCATTGCATACCAGATAAGAAAAACTTCCCCTCTCTATAACCCTTTCTTACCCCCATGCTCGGAAACACTAATTATGCCCCCTTAGTTGACAAAAAAACTACCCTTGGGTTTGCTTTAGACCCCAGAGCATGAGAGGCACGTTCTGGACTCCTTGAACCCTCTCTTCATCCTTAAGTCAATGCATAATTAATTTAAATGAATAGATTATAGACTTCATCATTCTCATTTCATTATTTTTGTCCACAACTGATCATCACCATTCAATTCACTCTTGTCCATTTTTTCTTACATCTGGATGAGTCTACCATGTCATTGACTTCCAATGGAATTTTGGTAATAAATAACAATCCTTCAATTATTATAAGGCTACCAACTTTAGGAGAATGGAAAGAATTAGGGTTTCTTCTTACCTATTAGTATCTAGTCATTTTCTCAATTAATTATGCATTCTAATGGGGTTTACTCATTATTCCATAAAATATGCTAGAATAGATGCATTAGGCTTAGAATATCATAATAAGACTTACCACATTTAATTAAAGTACTAATACCTACAGTTGGAAATGTCTTCATATTGATAATGTTATATACAAGTTTGATCTTTATGTATCATGCCAAACCAATACTCATTTTTTTTGTTTTCAAGAAGTCTGAATAGTTCAATACATATTAATTTGATCATCATACGAACCTTATTATTAAGAAATATTATTAGGGTGTGCATGAGTTCATTAAGTCTATTCACATATGTGGACACCCTAGTTTCCATTTCCACACAATTCATCCATCAATAATAAGAATGTATTGATTCATTGTCTCATTTGAGTTAATACCTCAACACTAACCCTATACATGGAATATGTAACATCCTCAAATTTTGCAAATTTATGCTTAATTGAAGAAAATTGGATGTAATTTTTTCAAAGAATATCAAGATCAATAATGTGACACAGGAAGATTGGATAACCGAATTGGAATTTTGTTAGTGGAACCTTAACTATGCAACTAAGGGTTCGTTGAACTATTCTAAGGCATGGGTTCAACTCAAGGCCCAGTGAGTCCCATAGGACTATTGGCTTTAAAAATAGGTCCTTGTGGAACAAGTTTAAGGCATAAAAGAAGGTATTAGCAAGTTACCTTTCAAATTTCATAGCAAAAGGATGTTCTTTGTGACCTAGGGAAAATTGAGAAGGATGAGGGACTTATTACTATAAGTGCATGTGTTTCTATATTTGGAAGACAATTAAATGACTTCAACATTGAAGTGACACAAACCATGCACCTCATGAGTCATACCAAGTGTGTCCCTTGGACTAGAGGTTAACAATTCAACCATTATCCACCACCCCTAGCATGATTAGGAAGGAAATTGATTGCTTAATGTCTGACAAAACTTGCCCTCCATCAACCAATTCTCACCCCATGCTCAAAAACCCCAACTGTGTTCCTTTAGCCTATAAAAGTCAGTTCTTGGGTTCACCTTAGATCCCAGAGCATGGTCGATATTTTCCTAACTCATTGAACCTCTCTTCATTCCACCTTCCTTCTTCTCTAGTGAAGCCTCCTCCTTTGAGAACCACAGTGTGTGGATGCAAGCCTTCTTGATTGTGGGTCTCACATAGATTGTTGGCTTTTTGTCTTTGCTTGACCAAACACTAGATCTCATGGTCAGGTTGTAGTCACACCTATGATATGCCATGAGTGGGAATAATAAAACTCGATCGTGTGATTGTGATTCCAGTCAATGGTGACCTAGAACCCAGCAGTTAGTATTTTTTTTATTCTAGATGTATCTCCCATTCTCTGAGAAATATTTATATAAATATATCTTATTTGTTAAATTAATTTTAAAATCCATACTCTAGCCAAAAATTACAAGTAGTGTATTTGAATTAGAAAAAAATATAAATTATGAATAAACTACTTTTAGACTATAAACTTGCCTCTAGTTACAAAAGTATAATCAATACATGATTAGAACATGTTTTATACAAAGCAAACCCTAGATTTGTTTAATATATTACTCAAATTAGTTAATATGTTTAATTTTTGTTATAAATTGATATTTCTATATATATTAAGATCCCAAGATGTTGAAGATAATGATGATGACTAGTTAGGTTTTCTAGGTCAATAGTCAACCATTGATACATATGATGAACTAGGATTATGAAACCAATGTTATAACTTGTGATGATCTTAATGCATATAATTAAATCTACGTGTTCATAATGAAATGATAGGTTATATCTTATAATTAGATTTTAGAACCTCATATACTTTTTAATTATTATATTGAGCCACATAATACACATATGGTTACTCTTAATGATTGAGAATGCTTAACTTGATATTTAGGGTTTCACCCGATGTCAAGTTACGGTGTGAAACTCTTATGACACATAATATGGTAATATTAGGGTTTTGAGCATAACACTAGCATAAAACACTAATAAAACTCTCATCCCTAATCTAAGACATGTTAGCTCTAGTTCTAATGACTGGAATATGATGGTCACACTTTAGAGTTGTTCATACTTTCAGATCATGGCAATTTCTTAGATGTGATTTGATAATTGGATTACATGAAGTGTTTAAAGATTGATTGCGTGGATTATGCATGAAAATGAGATATTTCTTATCTTATGAATACTTGCATTATTGACTGACTATGCCTTGTCAAGCATTTGTTAATGTTTGATGAAAGTAAACTCTTAGATGTTTATTTACATAATATTCAACTATAATGCTAATATAAGTATCGCATAATGATACTAGAATATTTTGAACCCTAGGTTACATATTTCAAGGGGTAATGTACATAAATCTAATGATTGACAATGATTAAACTCGAGATGGTGAACTAAGCATGGGTTAGAATATGTAATGAAAATGGCAGTTCATATTTGAAAGTATTTGACTGATGCAATATATGTTGTATTCTAATTGTAGATATTTTAGTTGTGCAACATGCACAATTTAGAAATATACTGATATGTGTACTATTTTTTTGGTGTTTTAGGTAACTGCCATATACAAAGATATCTAGACATGGACTTTCTGACGAAATCAATTGAAGACAATAAAAAATACCAAGGAGGATCAGCTATATGATTCTTCTCATATGTATTAGTTTCTAATGTAAATTTAATTGAACATCGTATAGGACATCAATATTCATCTTTTAAACATTTTATTCAATTATTGAAAATTATTTATCATTTATTGAATGTGAATCTTGGAAGTTTAGGCAATGGTCTTGACTTTAAGGTCCACCTTGATTGGGGAGCACTCAAATGTGGTGCTCATTACATTTGGTATCAGAGTCCATATTTTTAAAATAATATTAAAAAGTTGATCGTTTCAATTAATACATAGAGTTATAAGGAACAATATTATGACATAATATAAGGGTTTAGAAAGTATCATGACATTTGGGGCTTGAAATATTTTCCTCTACACTATTTAGTTGGTGTATGGGGACTCCCTTAATCATTGTCATACCTACCGGCCTAAACCTAGGTTTTTCTTAAAATAATGTTTCCTCTAGGTTTCCCTTCTCTAATTTCATCCACGACTCATCTCCTTGCTTAATACCCTTATAATTCACTTCCCTCCTCATATTAAGGTAGGGAATGGAGAAGAAGTAGGATGAAGATATCTTTTACCAATTAATGTACATTTCATGTTGAGATAATGACATAGTACAAGTGTTTTATGGGTTTTCCGTGCAAGGGTAAGCCCACAATGGAGCTATGGTTGGTTCAAGAGAACCCTATGTGAGTCAAGGGGTTCATAAAACCCTAAGTTGTACGGGCAGTCTATAACCTACCCTAAACGTTGAGAAAAGGGAGGGGATCAAGTGAAATAATAACCATAACCAAACAAACCTTAAGTTAGTGGAAAAGAGAAAAAAATACAAATGGTTGGGACAATCTAGTTTGCGTAAAAGAAATTAGATTATATATATATATATATATATATATATATATATTACAAAAGTGATAAGTAGTTAATAAGAATAAAAATAAGACTTTTAATTTAATTTTTGGGGCAGTGTCTCAACCTGGGAAAGGTTGATCCAAGAATACGAAAAGACTCATGAGGGAGGCATAACCCTAAACATGTGGGTTCCTGTCACCTTCCCTAGAAGGGTGAGTTGACCAACAATATTTTTAGACTTAAGGAAACCTTGTGTATCCTCAAAAGACCTAACCCTAACCACCTAAGTGTGTGATAATGGAAGGATAATCAATACAATGATAACATGTGCATGCCCATCAATATAATATGATGTGAAACCTAGGTTGAAGAAATTCCAATTAGAAATCTACTATTCTATCATACTAAACACGAGAACTCGTTTCCATCCTCATCGTTTACCGTAATTATTTGGACTCTCATTCGTCCTCATTGTTTACCGTAATTATTTGGACTCTCAAGAAACCAACCGTCCTGCGCTTTTCAAGAGCTCTCAGAAATCAATTGCCGTGACATCCATATTGATCACCGAGGAAAGGTTCTAGCATTCGAGATCCAACGAACCTCTTTAGCTATCCCTCATTGCCGATCTGAAGGAGGCAGAAAGTGCTTCTCTGTCACGAAGCTGGATGGAGTCGATGGGCACGTCTGGAACCGACTCTCTGGTGGGTTTTGAGTCAGAGGCAATGATTTTGATTTGTGCTGTAGGGTGGACATATCTAGCAACAACCAACATTCTAGCTGTTGCGCCGTCAATGGGTCCCATTAATTGCAGTGCCTTGCATTGGAGGAGTGGATCTAAACACAACTAATATTACTAACCACTGCACCGTGTATCTGTTTCAGCAATCAGGATTGACAGTGCAGTGCAGGTGTTGTGTACATACGAAGACCTAGAGCATCGACTATGACTCATGGAAGCATAGCCTCTATGTTAGCATTCCAGACAGAGGAGTCCATCCCCAACTTCTTCCTTTTCATGCGATATGCAGGCACGTTTGTAGACGTCAATAAGATCCCTAGAAGGATCATCAATGTTGATGACTTCTAACACTGGTACAATCTTCCCTCTTACCCACTCACACTGATCATGGATCAAGTGGATTCATAATCTGGATTAGTTGACTGTAACCCACTATGACATTGATCCTATCCATTCTAGAATTGCATCAAGTTCAACGATATGGTGCCTGGAGATGTTATTTGAAATTGAAGGACCACAAACGCTTCTTTGAGATTGCAAAGAGACGCACGCCATTTCTAGGTAGGCATAGTATTCCCCTTCTCGGTTTGAATTAGATCATTAAGATTGTTGGTATCTTATGTACGAAAACATGCTGGGTTAATGGTTTTCAAGTACTTTATGTATTTGATCTTTCATATGCCACTTCTGAAATGTGGTAGGTCGAAACAAAATTGAGTTTGCTGCATTTAAAAGTGACACAGTTTTTTATGTCAGAAACAATCTAGCATATGCCACCTTTTCTTGACAGCTAGAAAACTCCCTTCAGCCGTAGCAATCAAGTAATAGAGGATCTAAAAAGTTCCATAGTTAAATGTGTTAGCATCTTTTTAATATTCATGCTTCGGAACCAAGTCTTCTCAGAAGCCTAACAATCGATCGAGGTTGCACGAGCGAGGACAATAAGTCCCACTATTTAAGAACTGTATTACGTGAGATTTGCAAGTAGAAGTCTTCCGGCTCCTAATCTGCATGGCCTTCCAATTCCCTACCTATTATAAACTCTTTCTCCGCTTCCCTTCTGGGCTCCAAGAGCCCACCAAGTACTACCTTAGGCTGTTTGAAGAAAATGACCTATACACCTTCCATGCCACAAGGATCACAATCATGCTAGGGACAAGTACATGCATCTTGAACATGAACATCGCATTTATGGAGAAAGGGTCTGACTTCTAAAATAGGAAATTCAAGATGGTGAAACTTTTCTTTTCTAAAACATGGCTGGGTCATGAAAACTCAGATTGATCAGCAATTGGTCGGCAACGAACTCTAAATTCCATGTAGATAGCCATGTTGGCCTCCTATACTACATATGTTGTCTGATTTGACACTTTTCCCAGGTATGTTCCATAATTCCGTAATTTTCTATGTAATGTCACCTTGTCACTCCTTTCCCGAACTACAGGACATCCATGGATTATTTGTTCCTCAAAATACCACCCTATCCCTAATTCTTGAGTCAACCGACTCTGGTTTCATCCCACTCACCATTTGAATCCATCCGTAATTCCTGATAAGGGTGAGGAAACGTCAAGGTAATTGCGCCAATATAGCTACTATGGGTCATGGATGACTCGTAGAATGAAATTTGTATCTTAAATGACCTTTTAAGACTCGCACCTAATCATGAAGTTTTTACCGTTTGAATTTTATGAAGCAATTGTATATGCCACGTGAGCCCAACTCGGGGTCAAATAATTTTATACCCAACCACTGTCCCATCCTCATCCCGTAACATCTGGTCCATTGACTTGTAGGTTCCATGATAAAGTGTACATCCATGATTTTTCGGGCACATTGTCCCAGGCATAAAGGATGTAAGCCGACCACACTCCCATCATGCATTCTGAGTTAATAACATGTGCTCTTTTTATCATCTTTTAGTATAGACAAAAAGTTATATATATGCCTATGTACTAATATATCTATCACTTTACTACATCCTGTAGCAACTATCCATTCCTATGGTACTCATTCATATTCACGCTGAATCAAGATAATACATGCTATAATTGATCATGAATGACTGAGTTGTAGAGTAGCTTGTTGATTGTTCTATAAACATTAATAATAGTAGGTTCACTCATAGGCATGAATCATCACGATCTGATAATATGGAATTTCCTTGATTAGGATTCTTTTCCATGATTTTCTTCAACTACAATTAGAATAGATTCTTTTTGTAAATGCTCATTCATAACAAGGTATGATTCACAACCAACATTCCCTTAAGATAGTATTGAATATTGAAATAAATTGCTACAGTCAATAGTAGAATTACTTCATATTAAATGCATTTTCAATTTGATCATATTAAATATCAAAATTTATCTATTCATGTCATCCCATAACATCCGGTCACAACAAAGAATTCATTCCATTACATATAGCTTGTCCTTTGATCTAGCATTTTTTACATGCATTGTATCCGTAGAGAACTAAAGGCCATGAAAAGGAAGATGGTCTTCGCTTGACATGTGTTGTTGCCAATATTAATTTTGATAGTTATTGTCCTTGGTTTACATGCATACATTTGGAAGAGGTAAGCTACATTGGTTGAGACATCAAATGTGGGGGAGATGTATGTCCATGCATAACGCCTTATCTCAATGTTGTTGATACCTTAGGATGAAGCATAGAGAAATGACATGGTCCATCACCCTTGATCTTGATGTTGATCTTCTTCTCACTGAAATAGTTTTTTACTAATCCCTAAAGTGATGGATAGTACGTTTCATTGTCAATTGCAAGGTTGTGTCATTGTGCAATATCAATTTTCATGTTTTTTTCGCATCACATAATCGGTAATATTATCAAATGTGATCACATTTCAAACTTATTTAAACTATATTTAGGACGATGAACATATGAGGTTATATGTTACACAAAACATCTAATAAAACCTTTGTTACATATGCTTCCTCTACACTCAAATATGATGTTAAATATGTAGTTCAACTTGCTCCCATCAATGTTATTAAGTTAGTTTTTGTTCATTAAAATACCCTAATAATATTTGAGGAAAATCAACTTTATTGTTACATATTTTTACAACTACAGTTTTAAAGTTGAATATCGAGGGTATGAGTGGACTGTTAGATATAATTTTAAGATTTACCACAAGTGATGAGTGATTTTATTATATCCTTTGTAAATAATTCACGTGCAGAGCACGTGCAAGAACTAGTATACCTTAAAATGAATGGAATGGGATATGATGAGATGGTATGGGTTTAAGGATTGAAAGAACTTACCCCTACTAAGTAACATTGATTTCTCCTTAATAAATGGAAAATTTAATTCAAACACATATTCAATGTGAAAACCTCGGTCAGAGATATACCAGGGTAAATATGAAATGGCAAGCAAAGTACAATGAATAAATGTAACCATGCATCTAAGTCATACAAGCCCTATTAACAAGTTTGAGAAAGAGTGGTGTGCATTTGGTGTAATGCACAAGATGCATAAATATAAATGAATCCTTTGGATAGAGAAATCTCAAGTAAAACATGTAATGAAAGTTTAAACATTTAAAGAAGTCCTTTCGAAGACATCTAAGCTATAGAATCTCCTAAGGAAAGATGAGTTATAAGATGTGGATATATAATGGTAATCGAGACCTTTGTCCAAGGACATTGTTTAATTAATAATAGAAGCAAAAAAATGTTAAGACATCTCAATAAACCCTAGGATGGGTAGAGGCCTAACTCAACCCTAGGGTCAACTAGGGATTATCAAAGGTACACAAGATATGGGAGGTAAGGAGGTGATCATGTTATAAGTACATAAAACCCATGGGGTCAGGAGAAAGACATCCATGTGTACACAAGGACCATTGTCAGGAGAGTGGCAGCCTCGATGAGTAGATAGGGACCAAGGGATTAATGTGAAATGCACTACATAAGTACATAAGGACTATGTGGTTAAGAGGGGATCACTTCACATGTACCTATACCTGTAGAGATCTTAAGGGAATCACACTATGGCTAATGATAAGTGAGATTCAGATATAAAGTATACTAGAACTTATGAAATAATGTTTGAAATAGTAAGATAAGGGATGTTTGTGAATAAACTCAAGAGTTGAAAAAATCACTTCCCCTTGAGTTCAAGGAACTTAAAAAAAAAATTGGAATTAAAATAAATCCATAATTTGGATTTATTATTAAGAATTATTCAACCAAAACTTTTGAATTAGAAGACAATGTGTGGATACAACATCCCTTCTCTTAGAATGTGATGCACATTGCATTTGGATTGCAGCCAAATGCTTATTGCATCTTATTATGAGTGTGATACATTGGGTAGACACATGGTATGGATGAACTTGGCATATATAATAAATACCCTAAGTTTAAATTTAGTGTCATAATATATGGTTTAGAGGTATAACCATCCTTTTACAAAATAAATGAATAATAGTTTGGAAACCTAATGAAAAGGTAATCACCAAATTAAAACTACAAGTCCAAATGTAATCACTGATAGTATCATGTAATGAATGAGGATGAGTAAATACCCTAGTATTAATTTTGAAATTCAACCATAGTAATATAAGGAGTTTCCATATCAATATAAGTTATGCATGATAATCTAGATAAGATCTGCCCATGAAGGGTTGCTATCCCTAAGTTTTGAAACTAAGTTGAATTATCATTCACCTTATTTTGGTTTGATTATGTAAACAAAATTCATTTTAACAAGACATGAATGTAAAATCATCAATTTTTCCAAAATTATGTTCAATTCAAGAAAATTGGACGAAATTTTATCAAAGAATATCAAGCACAATAATTTGCCATAGGAATAAAGGATAAAATTTGAATTTTGTTAGAGGAACCCTAGTAATGAAACTAAGGGTTTGTTGAACACACTCTAAGGCATGGGTTCAACTCATGTCCCAAGTGAGTCCAATGGGGTTGTTTGCTTTACAAACATGTCATTGTGGAACAATTTGAAGTAATAAAAGAATTCATTCATAAGTTAATCACAATGGATTTTGTGAACGTTAGATAATAAAAATATGGGACAATAGGAAAGTTTCCAAAATATTCTAAGAAACATTTATGACTTAGATAAATATTTAATTAATTATCTAACTTTGACTTGGAACTAGGTTTGGGTATCAAATAAGGTTATTTTGAAATGATATTAGGAATAATTGTGATTGATGAGGAAACTAAGACAATCCCATAATTTGAGATGATAACAAAATTCTATGTACAAGGTAATTGATTTAAGGAAGTACTTGAGAGCGAGTTTCATCTATGTGAATTATCTCAAAAGATCCAAAAATTTAAATACAAGTTTGAAAAGGTATTAGTGAGTAACCCTCTAAATTTCATAGAAAAAGGATGTTCCTAGAGACCTAGGGAAAATTGACAAGTAAGAGTAACATAATTTCAATTAGTGCATGCATTTCTATAGTTGGAAGTCAATTAAATGATACCAACTTTGGAGTTACACAACTCATACCCCTGTAGATGCATCCTAGTGAGCATTACCCTCAGATCAGAGATCAATGGCTCAATCATTGTTCCCTACACCAAGCTGAGATTGTGAAAGGGGACTGTCACACCCCGATCTTCAAAACCAAGATAAGTTATTAATCATGTTGTGGGAAAAGGATAAATAGGCGATATCAAGACATATGAGCTCAGGTATCATGTCTTTGACCTAATCTGAACCAATATTAGTGTTGAGTGAAGCAGAGGAACACATATAAAAATGACCACCATTTGATGATATTGGTCCTTATAGAACTTGAAGTTGATTGTTGTGTTGAGAAAGAGGTTCTATACATTTTTGATGTTTTCTTTTTGAAGTAAAAGTCAAGAAAAAATGACCTTTGGGTTGTTTGGAAAATTTTGATATTTAGTAATATCTAAATATACTTTAGTAAATTTTGTGATATTTATTCGGATACGATGAGATAATTGTTTAATTGTGATGAAGCTTGGAATTGGTATGGTCAAAGCTGGTTATCTATTGGGCAACAGATGTTACCTACAGAGATTTTAGAAGAAAACAAGCTTAGTTAAAATATGTGGGTAATGATTGCTTGGGTCAACCCAAACCAATTTTTAGTTGGTGGTACTACACTATATCGGAAAGTTCTGTTGCTATTAATAGGATATTAAAAAAAAGTAATGTCATCCGCTCCCTAGTAATAGTGGGATGTAAAAGAAAGAAAGGAAAAGACTATCGTGTTTGGGAATCCAAGCATTGTAGGGAGTCAGACTATGCGATTTGAGGAGAATATTTCAATGAGTCTAGGAGTTGTATACATATATAAGTAAGTTGTGATGTTGGGGAAGCGAAGAACAAAGGAAGTGAAGATTGAACCAAACCTACCGGTTCAAGCGACCTCCTATTATTTCGATACAGGAATACAATATGAGTCCACGGTGAGATAGGACTCATTGTCAGACTGAGAATGAAGGACCGATATAGGCCTGGTGCCGCAAAGGAAGAAAGTCCTTAGGGTTTTGAGCAAAAGAGAGAGATTAATAGAGAAACTGCAAAGAAAGGAGGAGGAAGAGAGAGTGGCACTGCCTAAGACTTGGGCAATGTGGCTTTTGGAGGACAACACCACCAATGACGCCTCTTGAAGCTAGCACAGCCAGGGCAATCAAGGGTGAGGTTACGCCGAGGTAAGGAGCAACCCTCCGAACAAGATGCAATGTTTGCCTCAGACGGTGGGTCGTCCGACCACCTAGGAAGGTGGCTTCCTTGTTCGTCGCACAGGAGACAAGGGAGCTGAGACTCCCAATCTAAACCCAACTAGTTGAGTCAAAGACCTCTTTCCTATATGCCTCAACGCTGGGGGAGGCTTAGTGGCGACTTCACGGTTGCGTAGATCTTGGCTGGCCAGACATCACCCTGGAGAGGTGTTCGGCGCTGCACTCTATTTCTATGGAGAAACAAGTCTTAAGTCCTGTGTTGTTCCTGTGAGAGAAGAAGACGAGGGAAGCGCCATCCCTAGGCCTGAGATGCGCTTGAGTTGAGGGCCGCTAGATCAAATCTTGACGGCTGAGATTGGCCAAGGTTAGGTAAACTTCTAAAATTCATATCTTGAGCTACAGATCTCGGTTTGGGACAAACAACATACCTATAGAAAGCTCTTCGATTGTAATATTCCATAAAAATAGTTCCAGAGTATGATTATGATGTCTTCTATTTATTATATTCTGGGTAGACAAAACTATATGATTTTGATGTTTTTCCAATTAAAAATGGTAAACGCCTTTAGAAATTCATATAAATTTTACTAAATGTGTATTTTGATATGTTTAAGATTAATTAAGATCCTTATCTTTCATATATAAAGTTTTAGTGAGGTTTTAATTGTAAACACTAATAAGGGTATTTTGGGTATTTCACCAATGATATGATTTTTAAATTGACCTGATATTTTAATACATGACTATTCCTACATTATATGAGTACTTTTATGGAGATTTGATGAAGTTTCTTGTGCTATTATATTAGTATTGAGTTTTAGATGAGTAGCCATTATGAAAGAATAATAAATGATTATCCTGACACTATAAGTGATATATGTATGGCCAATTAGGCCTGATATTAGTAATGTGATGGTATTATACTTTGATTTCCTAATTGAGTCAGTAAGTTTAGAATATGTGACTATGTTTGATAATTATTCTCATTATATGAAGTATATGTTCATATTAATGCATAAGACGATTTATGTCTTATTTGAGTATAAAGATAATATTTATTATATAGTATGAGTTTTATTTTATTTTAACGCCAAGATTTTATGGTGATTTTAGATTAAAGTTATGTTTAGTCTAAATATGAACCCTGAGTTGGTATATGTAGTTAGGAAGATGGGGTTTTGAGATTCAAAAATAGAAAGAGAGAATATAGGCTTGGACTGATAAAACTATGATGATATCCAGGTTATTAAAGTTATGGAACTTAGAATGGAGACTTCCTTATCGATGCCATCTGTATAAGAGGTAAGTGGTCCATTCCCATGAGTACTCATGTTTTAAGTTTATTATGTTTACATGTCTCCGGATAAGACTTTTATGAATTATATAGTTCAATGTTGTAAGATTTTAACGCAAACAAGAATATTTTCATATCTCTATCATTATGTAAGTTGAGATATTTGAAATTTCAAATAGAGACATGTTGCTCAAAATAGTTGTGACCCATGGACCAAGTCCATGAGAAAGTTAAAGAATCGTGTTCCTACAAGATTTCTTAGAAATGTTTGAAATTAATGAATAAGATTGTAAGATAAGATATGCAAGTAATGTAGCCATACTTAGTTGGTGATTTGTGATAGTTTTGTATTGAGGATTTAAATACAAATATACTGTCAGGATTTCTCATATTTATAGGCATACTTATGTATTATGATTTCAAGCAGAAACATGCCATTAAGATTTCATGCATATGTGTAAATATAACAACTAGATTCCTTAGAATGAATAATATCTAGAATTTAATTACAATATAAGAATATGAATTTCAGAATATTAAGACATGGTCTACTTTTAGAAATAAAGGTACTGTTGGGATCACAATGTATTGTAAAAATGAGTTCATGATGGCATTATAAGATAATGACACATTAATTTATGATTAGGTTGTAATACAATATTTTATAAGATTTCTATTTTGGTATTTAAGGTTTAATATGTAAGTTCATATGCAAAGTTTCAGGGTAACATCATATTTTATAAGAAGATTGAACCATCTTATCAGAATTGATATTTTTAAATATGTGGTACTTATGATACTTTCATAATCTTGACTTAAGATACTATGTATACTCATTATTTCTATATTCATGTCTGATCCTTTCTCATAAGACATTAGACTCATTTATGATATAATTGGTATAATGAAGTAATCTTACCAAATAAGAGTTTTAGAATAAAGTTTACCTAGATAATGAGATACATGTTCAAATCTAGCAATGAATTCAGTTTAGAACTTAAGAATAAGAGATTTAGATTCAGACTTAGACTACTCACTCTGTGAGTAGTCAGATTTTTGAATAAAGATAAATGATATTGGTTATAGACCCAATCTCAATTATGTTGTAATTTGAGATACATATCCAAATTCTATAATAGAATCAGTTCAGATTTTAAAGAGTAGAGATTCAGATTCAGATTTCAGATTTAAAACTATGTGTTGAGTACTCAGTTTCAGGGAAGTTCAGATTCAGAGCTTAGTAAAGATAGACTTAAGATAATTAATTCAAAACCTTCACATAATACATTATATAATAAGTCCTCATTCAGAGAGTCCCAAGACGATTCAGCGGAATCTTTTGCCAATTTAGAGGAGTGTTTACTCTATTTCAGAGGGCACATTGTGCCAACAGAGGTTGTGTTGCACCATAGAGGACACTTCGGTGTCAACAGAGGGAACGTTGTGCCAACAGAGGGTGCGTTGCACCATAGAGGACACTTCGGTGTCAACAGAGGGCACGTTGTGCCAATAGAGGGTGAATTGCACCATAGAGGACACTTCAGCTTCACAGAGGAGGACTTATTGTATAATGGTGGCCACAAATAGATAAAAATCAAAAGTAAAAGATACTTAAGAATAGAGCATATCTTTAATCTTATCCACGAGTGTGATGAGAGGAATTCAGATAAGATATTTGTGATCCAGAGACTTTGGCGTAGGCCATGAGACCTAGAGTATAGGTCTCCAGAAAAGATAGAGTAGAAAATAAGAGTTTAAGAAATGAGAGATAATATGTTTCTAGATTTAATCAGAGTTTAATGTTCATTTTATAGTTATGATTTCAAGAATCTTTTGTAATATTTCAATTCTTTAGCAATGTACATTTTAGAATACTAATACCACTTACTCTAACGACTATTTTTCCCAATGCATGGTCGGGGATGCGATGTCCGCAGGTTTTGGAGCAATTGAAGAACAAAGGGGCCAACAAAGGCTTAAGAGACTTTCAAGCTTGCCTAGTGGGGTGCCATCTACCTAGACGATCTTGAGTATTGACATCTTTTTATTATGAAATTATGCATAAACATGATGTCGTTTTATGTTGACAAAAAGCTATGTACGAATCAGTTTTACTAGTTTTGCAAAGTGTTTCATTTACTTTTATTGCAATGGTTATCATGTTTGTGACACTCCCAGATGAAAAGAAAAAAAAATTATTGCTTTCGCTCATGTGTTATGAAAATTTGGGTGTTACAATATGGTATCAGAGCAATTTGGTAAATGGCCACTAGGCAAAAATGATTCTCATAGTCACCTTGGAGTGAAGAGGTAAGATTCGGGTTTAGGGATAGATTCCATAAGAAGAATACCATAACCTAGAGTGATTATGGGTCTTAACCTTAGAATAGATAAATATCTTAGAGGTAGAAGTCATCCTTGTTTAGATCTAAAGTAGCAACCTAAACCTAGATAATGAGGTTTCTTCTCCATTCTCAGTGGTTATGGCTAGCCAATTAAGAATTGAAAAGAAATTTCATAAGCACTAGACTTGTATGCATCTCTCCTTTCTTATTGGCCCATGTGGGATGGGACACATGTGTTAGTAGGTTAGTGAGAGATAGCATGTCAGAATCCCACATCTCTGGGTATGTGCCTGATCACCACATATCTAGGAATGTAGGAGTTACCTAAAGAACCTAAGATTAGACAACCATGTGAAACTAATGTTAGGAAGTCATGATAAGGTTGAGGTAGATTCCCTAAGTATAGAGACAAGTTTAGTTTCATAGACCCTAAGCATGAGTTGAGAAGTAGACCAAGGTAATAGATAATTCTCACATAAACATTTTATACATATCTTCTTGCATACAAAATTTGAACATAAGTGTACCTTAATACGATGAAGAGGTAAGCAGAACCCTAAGGTGGGTAGACTATTGAATTTCGAGGAAGAAATTTCCAATAAGATGGGTAGTATTGTCACACCCCGATCTTCAAAACCAAGATAAGTTATTAATCATGTTGTGGGCAAAGGATAAATAGGCGATATCAAGACATATGAGCTCAGGTATCACGTCTTTGACCTAATCTGAACCAATATTAGTGTTGAGTTAAGCAGAAGAACACATATAAAAATGACCACCATTTCATGATATTGGTCCTTATAGAACTTGAAGTTGATTGTTGTGTTGAGAAAGAGGTTCTATACATTTTTGAAGTTTTCTTTTTGAAGTAAATGTGAAGAAAAAATGACCTTTGGGTTGTTTGGACAATTTTGATATTTAGTAATATCTAAATATACTTTAGTAAATTTTGTGATATTTATTCAGATACGGTGAGACAATTGTTTAATTGTGATGAAGCTTGGAATTGGTATGGTCAAAGCTAGTTATCTATTGGGCAACAAATGTTACTTACGGAGAGTTTAGAAGAAAACAAGCTTAGTTAAAATATGTGGGTAATGATTGCTTGGATCAACCCAAACCAATTTTTAGTTGGTGGTACAACACTATATCAGCAAGTTCTATTACTACTAATAGGATATTAAAAAAAAGTAATGTCATCCGCTCCCTAGTAATAGTGGGACGCAAAAGAAAGAAAGGAAAAGACTATCGTGTTTGGGAATCCAAGCATCGCAGGGAGTCAGACTATGTGATTTGAGGAGAATATTTCAATAAGTCTAGGAGATGTATATGTATATAAGTTGTGATGTCAGGGAAGCGAAGAACAAAGGAAGTGAAGACTGAACCAAACCTATCGGTTCAAGCGACCTCCTGTTCTTTTGATACAGGAATACAATATGAGTCCACAGTGAGATTGGTCTCATTGTCAGACCGAGAACGAAGGACCGATATAGGCCTCGTGCCGCAAAGGAAGAAAGTCCTTAGGGTTTTGAGCAGAAGAGAGAGATTAATAGAGAAACCACAAATAAAAGAGGAGGAAGAGAGAGTGGCACCACCTAAGAGTTGGGCGATGTGGTTTTGGAGGATAACACCACCAATGGCGCCTCTTGAAGCTAGCACAGCCAGGGCAAGCGAGGGTGAGGTTACGCCGAGGCAAGGAGCAACCCTCCGAACAAGCTGCAACGTTTGCCTCATGCGGTGGGTCATCCGACCACCTAGGCGGGTGGCTTCCCTGTTCGTCACACGGGAGACAGGCGAGTTGAGACTCCATATCCGAACCCAACTAGTCGAGCCGAAGACCTCTTTCCTATGTGCCTCAACGTTGGGGGGGAGGCTCAGCGGCGACTTCACGGCTGCGTAGATCTTGGACGGCCGGACATCACCCTGGAGAGGTGCTCGGCGCTGCACTCTATTTCTAAGGAGAAACAGGGTATTAACTCCTATGTTTCGCCTGTGAGAGAAGAAGACGGGGGAAGCGCCGGCCCTAGGCCTAAGATGCGCCTGAGTTGAGGGCCGCCAGATTAAATCTTGACGGCTGACATTGGCCAAAGTTAGGTAAACTTCTAAAATTCATATCTTGAGCTACATATCTCGGTTTGGGACAAACAAGGTACCTATGGAAAGCTCTTCAAGTGTAATATTCTATAAAAATAGTTCTAGAGTATGATTTTGATGTTTTCTATTTATTATATTCTAGGTAGACAAAACTATATGATTTTGATATTTTGCCAATTAAAAATAGTAAACGCCTTTAGAAATTCATACAAATTTTAATGAATGTGTATTTTGATATGTTTAACATTAATTCAGATAATGATCTTTCATATATGAAGTTTTAGTGAGGTTTTTAATGTAAACACTAATAAGGGTATTTTGGGTATTTCACCCATGATATGATTTTTAAATGACCTGGTATTTTAATACATGACTATTCCAACATTATATGAGTACTTTTCTGGAGATTTGATGAAGTTTCTTGTGCTATTATATTAGTATTTAGTTTTAGATGAGTAGCCATTATGAAAGAATAATAAATGATTATCCTCACACTATAAGTGATATATGTATGGCCAATAAGGCCTGGTATTAGTAATGTGATGGTATTATACTTTGATTTCCTAATTGAGTCAGTAAGTTTAGAATATGTGACTATGTTTGAGAATTATTCTCATTATATGAAGTATATGTTCATATTAGTGCATAAGACGATTTATGTCTTATTTGAGTATAAAGATAATATTTATTATATAGTATGAGTTTTATTTTATTTTAATGCCAAGATTTTATGGTGATTGTAGATTAAAGTTATGTTTAGTCTAAATAAGAACCCTAAGTTGGTATATGTAGTTAGGAAGATGGGGTTTTGAGATTTAGAAATAGAAAGAGAGAATATAGGCTTGGACTGATAAAACTATGATGATATCCAGGTTATTAAAGTAATGGAACTTAGAATGGAGAATTCCTTATCGATGCCATCTGTATAAGAGGTAAGTGGTCCATGCCCATGAGTACTCATGTTTTAATTTTACTATGTTTACATGTCTCCTGATTAGACTTTTATAATTTATATAGTTCAATGTTCTAAGATTTTAATGCAAACAAGAATATTTTCATATCTCTATCATTATGTAAGTTGAAATATCCAAAATTTCAAATAGAGACATGTTGCTCAAAATAGTTATGACCCATGGACCAAGTCCATGAGAAAGTTAAAGAATCATGATCATACAAGATTTCTTAGAAATGTTCGAAATTAATGAATAAGATTGTAAGGTAAGATATGCAAGTAATGTAGCCATACTTGGTGATTTGGGATAGTTTTGTATTGAGGATTTAAATACACATATATTGTCAAGATTTCTCATATTTATAGGTATAATTATGTATTGTGATTTCAAGTAGAAACATGCCATGAAGATTTCATGCATATGTATAGATATAACAACTAGATTCTTTAGAATTAATAATATCTAGAATTTAATTACAATATAAGAATATGAATTTTAGAATATTAAGACATGGTGTACTTTTAGAAATAAAGGTATCGTTGGGATCACAAATATTGTAAAAATGAGTTCATGATGGCATTATAAGATAATGACACATTAATTTATGATTAGGTTGTAATACAATATTTTATAAGATTTCTATTTTGGTATTTAAGGTTTAATATGTACGTTCATATGTAAAGTTTCAGGGTAACATCATATTTTATAAGAAGGATTGAACCATCTTGTCAGATTTGATATTTTTAAATATTTGGTACTTATGATACTTTCATAAGCTTGACTTAAGATACTTTGTATACTCATTATTTCTATATTCATGTCAGATCCTTTCTCATAAGACATTAGACTCATTTATGATATAATTGGTATAATGAAGTAATCTTACCAAATAAGAGTTTTTGAATAAAGTTTACCCAGATAATGAGATACATGTTCAAATCCAGCAATGAATTTAGAACTTAAGAATAAGAGATTTAGATTCAGACTTAGACTACTCATTGTGTGAGTAGTCATATTTTTGAATAAAGATACATGATATGGGTTATAGACCCAATCTCAATTATGTTGTAATTTGAGGTACATATCCAAATTCTATAATAGATTCAATTCAGATTTTAAATAGCAGAGATTCATATTCAGATTTCAGATTCAAAGCTAAGTACATGTTGAGTACTCAGTTTCAGATAAGTTCAGATTCAGAGCTTAGTAAAGATAAACTTAAGACAATTAATTCAAAACCTTCACATAATACATTATATAATAAGTCCTCATTCAGAGAGTCCCGAGACGATTGAGAGGCATCTGTTTCCAATTCAGAGGAGTGTTTACTCCATTTCAGAGGGCACATTGTGCCAACAGAGGGTGTGTTGCACCATAGAGGACACTTCGATGTCAATAAGGAACACGTTGTACCAACAGAGGGTGCGTTGCACCATAGAGGACACTTCAGTGTAAATAGAGGGCACGTTGTACCAACAGAGGGTGTGTTGCACCATAGAGGACACTTTGGTATCACATAGGAGGACTTATTGTATAATGGTGGCCACAAACAGATAAAAATCATAAGTACAAGTTACTTAAGAATAGAGCATGTCTTTAATCTCATCCACGAGTGTGATGAGAGGAATTCAAATAAGATATTTATGATCCAGAGACTTTGGCGTAGGCCATGAGACCTAGAGTATAGGTCTCCAGAAAAGATAGAGTAGAAAATAAGAGTTTAAGAAATGAGAGATAATATGTTTCTAGATTTAATCAGAGTTTAACGTTCATTTGATATTTATGATTTCAAGAATCTTTTGTAATATTTCAATTCTTTAGCAATGTACATTTTAGAATACTCATGCCACTTACTCTAACGACTGTTTTTTGCAATGCATGGCTGGGGACGCGATGTCCACATGTTTTGGAGCAATTGAAGAAAAAAGGGACCAAAAAAGGCTTAAGAGAATTTCAAGCTTGCCTAGTGGGGTGCCATCTACCTAGATGATCCTGAGTATTGACATCTTTTTATTATGAAATTATGCATAAACATGATGTAGTTTTGTGTTGACAAAAAGCTATGTATGAATCGATTTTACTAGTTTTGCAAAGTGTTTCATTTACTTTTATTGTAATGGTTATCATGTTTGTGACACTCTCAGATGAAAAGAAAAAAAAATTATTGCTTCCGCTCATGTGTTATGAAAATCTGGTTGTTACAAGGACATTGTTCATGTGAAAACCAACTATTTCATCCCCCTCTATGCTTCACCTTACCTCAAAATAATTGTACCAAAGGATTTATCTATCAAAACCAAATCTGGAACTCTATTAAAGGAAGGCACTTCATTACTTACTGGACAAGAAAAACTTTTCCTCTTTTATACCCTTTCTTACCCCCATGCTCAGAAACCACAATCTTGCCTGCTTAGCTGAAAAAAAACTACCCTTCAATTTGCCTTACACCCCAGAGCATGGGCGGCATGTTTTGGACTCCCTAAACCCTCTCTTCATCCTTCTCCCTTCTTCTCCAGTGAGCCCTCTATTGGTATGTATCCCCAAAGATCCAATCATATGATGGTTGTAATGGCATAATATGTAAATGATTTTATTAATAGATAAAGGCAACCTTCCAATTTATTTTATTTAATTCAGTTAAGAGATAACGATGTAACATTATAAATTTCTAGAGAGTGATGTTTACTCAAGGACATGTGTTTTCAAGTATCTAACTTGAATGATGAGATCATACGAATGTTAAGAGTATACACATACATTCTCATTATGTTCCTAATTGGTAGTTACTGTGGAAGGTTGATAGACAACAATGACACATATGATCAGAGCATGGGTTGGTTGATTAGAGAGTCTCATTAGTCATGATATGGCAATATCAAACTAGGAACATATATACATGTTATGGAACAGTGTATCAGACAGACCCACCATGGGATTGACACATGGAAGACATTCTCATTGTAGGCATAGCCATCTCTCATAGTGATGGTGGTGAATGTGGTTCTTAGACCTATAGTCAATACACTCATCACATGTCGTTCAATATGCTTTGACAACATCAAACATAATCCTAAAATATGGGTTATTGTAATGGTGATGATTGGGTTACTGTGACACATGGGGATAGACTTTGAGTGATGTAGATGGGATTTGTCCCTCCAATAGAAGTATGATATCCTAGGCCTCTTGATTAAAGAGACTGATAAATGCATGGCTACACACATGTGAGTCAATATGTGATATCGAGCTTACATATATCTCAGACAGTCTGCTCTAGTTCAAAGAACAATATTGAATGTAGAAGGTGATGAATACTCCATGTCTTGAGTTCAATCTAGATACTAGTGACAAAAGAACTATACAAACATTGTAACACCATAAACAAATTGTAGGTTGAAGTTCTTCTCCAACTTTCCATTCACTTAGGTAGCATTGATGTGTGACTAGGCACTTCTCATTTCTTGTGATTTCACAAGTTGTTATGGGGAATCATTGCCAATGTAATATGGGACCTATAGGGTCACACACATAGGTCTTGACCAAGAAGAGGAGTTTAATCTTGAATGGAAATTGAATTGATTACTAAAGAGTTTAGGTATTCCATTCACACAACTGATCAGCTGATGCACTACCAAATGATCAACTCAAATAGTGAGACAACTGTTTTGAGTGCTAACTAATCAACTAAAGTGTTGTGATGACTGTTTGGAAGTGCAAGTTGATTGGAACTAAATGAACTTAAGTTCTACATGAAATAGGCACCAACCTACCGGGTCACTGGGTGAATCTATCGGCTCGG
The DNA here is from genome assembly GCA_963693085.1 of Alisma plantago-aquatica. Classification (NCBI taxonomy): domain Eukaryota; kingdom Viridiplantae; phylum Streptophyta; class Magnoliopsida; order Alismatales; family Alismataceae; genus Alisma; species Alisma plantago-aquatica. The sequence goes on from OY856411.1 coordinate 421,053,643, forward strand.
GTAGAGCAAAATGACTGGTTCACCGAGTGAATAGATCTGCTCAGTTGGGCTGAAGGAAGGTTCTAGTAACTTTTCAATTTATGATAAAGTTTTGTCATTTTGACTACTCAATTATATTGATGCAAGGAAATGATGTTTAGCATTAATTGGAAACAAACTTCAAATTCGTGTGCAATTGGAAAACATGTGAAACAACTGTCTTGCTAAGAAAAACGATCAGCTCACATGCCATACGACCGTCTAGGTTTCAAACTGAACAGTTAGGTGTTTGCAAGTAGCAACAATTCAAGATCTTCTAGTCCCTTCCACTCCCACAGATCGGGAACCCAAACCCTAAACTCTCCTATGAATAGAGGGGTAGTAGGGGCTTCCCATAACACAAATCAATTGCCTCTAAAAATTGTTGTTCTCTCTAGTTGTGGTAACAAATAGAGAGAGCAATCAAGTCCTACTCGATAAAAGGGAGGGATACTAAGTGATAAATAATTATGGGAGATCAAGTTGATGACTAGTACACCAACAGGAGGGACAACTCCTTCCTATCCATTCTAGGAGCATGACAAGAGTTCTAGGAGGTCTGTGTGGACTTCCATAAGGGTATGGAGGTTGTTGTCTACCTCTAGGAGGACAACATCATAGACTGTGGTGCAGACCAGGACGCACAATAGTCAGACAAGTCCCAGTGCAAATAGAAGATAGTTGTACATATATAATGACATGGAGATGATGTTGGGCATGATCTAGGACCAGGTACATCCTTAAAACCATTATTCCCATTTTATAGTTATTGACAAAATCCACTAGTTTATGGGGAATATGGTAGTTAAAATTTTTGTTTCCGCTGCCTATTCTATAACCATATTTCCCTACAGTGGTATCAAAGCCATATCAATCTACTATATTTTGGGATAATTGATATGATCAGATTTTTGGTTTTTTTGTTTAATTATTACATGCAATGTGAATAACTTTGCCCAACCATAATCCCAAAATAATATACATATATATAATATAATATAATATAATATAATATAATATAACATAAAAATATGCAATTTGCACGCATCGCCCTAAAAGTGAGTTTTGATGGTGGATGTGTGGCGTGTTAATGGCCAATAACCCTGTTATCTTTACATGGTTTTCTGGTTGGTTTACCCTATTTATCTCGGTCTATGTACCAAGCCTGTATCTTATCTTCCCAATAATCTTTGCTCCCCTCGAATGTAACTTGAGGCTTCTTGATAATCCTATAATAGTAGGATAGTTTACTTTTTGTTATGACGAAGAAGAAAGACATTTCGACGCACTACAAAAAAGATGATCTTTAACTACAATATTTCTAATTACATATAATTTCTATGTAGTTAAATCCCATATTAGCTACAAATTTTAAAAGTATAAATAAAAGAATTATAGTTAACTCAATTCATAAGACATAGCTACACTTATCCTCTCCATGTCTTAAATGAAATAGCTAAATATAACTAAATGAGAACTTTTCTAAATAAAACCAAACTTCATATTTATTCATTGAAATTTTTGTCCGCCCCACTTTCTAATCAGCTCGCGCGCGACATTTCCCACGTGGTGAAAAATGCATATGTTGTCTCCCAATTGCCCACGATTTTCCCACTCCCCTATGCTTAATCCCTCCCTGCTCTTAGGATCAATCACTGTCATTCCACCCCAAGCAGTTTTCCCTTTCCCACAATCCCTGGATCACACATCTTTCGATTCATTTACCTGCATATGTTCTCTGTCGTCACTGCCAAGCATTGTTTGAGGGTTGCCAAATCAGTACTTCTCTTCACTGCCACCACCCAGCAGCCTGAGGGCACGACATCTCTCCTACGTCGCCGCCCAACAGCCTGAGGGCACAGTCTCTCCAACACACCACCTAACAGTAGAGTGCCCAGACGTCCAGGTTAGTCTTTACCTATAGGGCATGTTTGTTTAGCTACATCTAGCCGTGTTGGATTGTATCTTACTCTCCACGCAATGAGGTTCTGGTGGACCACTGTTGATACTAAGAAGTCGAGTTTAGGGAATGGAAGGATGTGCACAAAAGGGTAAGATGGAAAGTAGGCAGGAGAAGTAGTAGAATGCTCCACGCAATGATGTTGATGTCAGTCAGCAATTTGTAGAAACAATAATCTAAAATGGTGTTGGGATAGCAAACCTCAACACAATGCTTATTAATATCACCTCCAACCTTCCAACCTCTTCCATATTTCCCCACCACTTCATCCAACCCATGTTGCTTCCTAGCAGAAAAATCAACAAATTCATCAGTTTTTGTAGCCATGCAACAACATGCAGGAATGAAGGACAAAATGGGAGTGAAGAGGTGTCTGGTGGAGAAGAATCAAGGAAGGAGGGAGGATGGTAATAGTGAGGTCTTTGGTGAGGCTTTTGTTAAAATTAAATGGACATAATAGGTTTCTATAATTTGATATATTCATGCAAAGGTTGTGTTTTGTTAAACTAACAATTTGATCTAATATTATTCTAATATTGCCTCAGTTTTCTATATTGCCTAGCAGGGGGTATCTACAATCATATACACATAAGACATAGCATCTACTACATCATAACAATAAAACATTGTTGTATCTAGTATTATTTTCCTATCTTTCCATCTTCATACTCCATGAAATGGATCTATGCATCAAGAGAACTACTCGAACTGTTTTCATAAAGAAACCTTCTTCTTAAACAAACACATAAGAATAGAGGGACAAAGTAGTAAAACTAAGTGTACATCTTTAAAGCAATAATTGTGATTCCATGCCTATCAGTAGCATTTAATAATTTGTTGATATTCTGAACATAGCTTCCAAATCAGATCTTAGTCAATGTCCTGACAGGAAGTGTTTGTGCGTGGGGGGTGGGTGGGGGTGGGGGATGAAGGATAGTGCATGGTTTCAGAAATTAGAACGAGTAGAATACAATGTCATAGTAAAAAAATCATACTGAGAGACCGTTCAATCACTAATAGAATGGCCTCATAATAGACCTCATTGATATGCATGATTTATGTTTTTGTATTTACTTAATGTTTTAGACTTTTCTTCATCTTTGATCTATTCTTTTTACTGGAGCAACAATAGTTATTTTCAGTCACTGTGTCATGGTCTTGCTTTTAGAAAGTGTGAAAGTACTTCTACAATGAATCTTTTCCTGGGAGGTTTGTTTGTATGATTAACATTGTTAAGAAACTCATTGTACTGATGGTCTTCCCCCTGTGTTCTTCTTAAAATGCTAGCATATAACTAGAATAAATGCCAAAGATGACCATCTAGTTATAAAGGTTCAATTAAACTAAATCAAAACCTCATGTTGAAGGATAATTAATTGATAATTTATAATATGAATAGCCCCTCTTTGAGAATGATTAACATATGTAATACCAATAGCGGACCTAATCTATAAAGAGTTTGTGTCTTATGTTGATCTTGGCATATTTTTGAGCTGGAATTAGGTCAATGTACATCTATATTAACTGGTCATGTCAAGTTACCATCGAGGCTAAATCCTCAATATGATTCCAATTTTCTCAAGGTACACCTATATCTCAAGTAACAAATTCAAAGAGCAAGAGTTCTATTCAACTAAACTATAGAAAAAATGGCTCATTTTGTAACAAAGTACAGACTAGGACAAAATATATATCATACTAATCCCTATAGAACATCAATGATCTTCACAACAGAGTAGGCACTAGGCAGGCTTATCTTGGAGAAATCATTTTGCTAGTGTACACTAAAGTTGGTGAACTGAATTCATGTCTGGTTGACAATTCAATACTACTAACTAGAAATTTAACTTAAACAAATGTTTGTTTTTTCCCTCAACTTGATTCCAATACTCCTTTCATTTGGCTTTCTATGTGTTTAGAATGGTACACCACAGACTTTCACCCTTGTTTAGTGTTTACATACTTGATCTATGGGATTTCTCATTTAAAAAATAAGAGATTGAATACAGAGGGTTGTTTTTACTCACAATTGTAGTATAAATAGGGGATAACCATGCTTTGCTAGGTGACAACTGATGTGGTCATATAAATATCCATGGTGTATCCAATAAGATTTCATTCTATGCCCTCTGTGACTTTATATACACATAGGTATAACTTCATAGTGCTTGATTGCTGGTTGTAAGTCCTGCAAATACCAATTTTCATATATGTGATCCTTCTCTTGGGGGAAAGATTGTCACCATAATCTATTTCACCCTAGTCAATTATCTCTTAGATAATTTCGAAAACTATAAGTTAGTAATATAAACATGCGATACAATACATCTAACCTAACTAAGTAGGTTATGTAGTAGTTTTATAATCGTTTTCTTGCCTTTACACACTTCATCTAGTCATCAACAAAAAGGACTTCCCATTTTGAACTAGATTTTGTATAAATAGAAACTTTAGTGTAATGTTTACTATTTTATGATAAAGCTTATAGTTATCTGATCCCTTCAGAGAAAAAAGCAATATGCAGGGATTCCCATTTAATAGCCATTTCAGGATTAATAATCAATATGGATGTACGATATTTCGATTCAATGCCTTCAATAAACAAGTTGAAGTATACAAGATGGATTAATTGTGGTGTATATTAGTCCCTTAAAAAAATTATTCAAGTTTTCAACTATTCAGGCCCATCAATAGCATGTCATGGGTTTCCATGGTGCATGTTCAAATATATATGTTTCTCTTCTGAGGTTTGTCTACATTACAGATTAGGAGACATGAACACAACATGAAGACTAGACGAAAAATGAGCTCATCATCAATTAAAGATAATTAATTATGCAACAATACCACCACGCTGATGCAAAACATAATAGTGGCAAGTGCATTGGCTGATTAAGAGGGAAGAATAGTCAAAATTATGAAACAAAGACTATATTGATAGTGGCATGGAAAGAAAGGTTGTTTTTTCCTTTCCAAATGATGAAGATGTAGAGGACAATATTGTGAGTTTGAGGTCCACAGAAACCCCAGCAAGGATTCATGTTTCCAACAAAACTCAGAGCAAGGCTTATATGGATATAAGTGCATCATTGGAAAAATCAAGAAACCAATAGACAAACCTCAAGTTGTTCCAACTATATACACTTCACTTTAAAGTAGATTCCATTGTTTCAAAGAATAGAGATGCCAAATATGGCATTGGTGTCCTAACTACACATTTGGCATTAGGGGTTCCATGCAAAGTAGTGTTCATGTCATGTAGTAGTTTGTTGAAGTGGAAGAATGTAGTGGGGTCAGTTTGGAGTATGTAAAAATAGATCTGGATTGATCATTTCACAGAGATTTTTCACTAGATTAGACATTCAATTGAAATGACCAAAAAATCTAGATAACTATACATGAATCTATCTATTAAGGTTAACTGATTTGGAGTGTAGGCCATACATCATAACATTACTAAGGAGGAATGACTCTGTACGTCCCAAAATGATGTATATGCATGAACCCTTTTCCCAAAGAACATAGAATGTAAGTAAATCACAGATGCACTGCCCAAGTTCTATACATAGGCTCAAAGAACTATACATGTCACTAGTATAGGTGGCATGACCGTCTCCTTCTCGCACATGGAACTATTTCCTATAATTATGTGAAATCATATTTGATGCTTACTGAATAGAGACAAAGACAACTATATAATATGGGCCTTTGGCTTGTCTCAAATAAAATTCTTGATGAATGTTTCCCTGCATCTTCAAGGAAGACAAGTGCTAACCACACACAGACACACAATAATTGGAAATACCCTACATTCCAAGCACAAACTCTCAATTAAGCACTATTTACTTTAACCTATAATAATCCAATGTCCAGTCATGGGTATAGACTCAAAGAATTAAATTAGCAGTCATGGAAAGTACGAGAAGGTGCTACAATTTTTATGAGGTTTCTTTTGGTGTGGAATCTTCACTATGACTGATTGGTTTAGGGGTTCTCCTATGAAGGTCAACTAGTGTTTTGAAATTATTGAGTATATTGGATTATGTAATTGAGCCTACAACTACTAATGTTGGACTAGCTTCTAAATTTTAGACTTGCAGCTTTGCTGCTATGTCCTGGACTTAAGGAAGTTGATACTATGGTTTACATTCTGAAGTGCTCTGCTTTTGATGCTAGACTAGCTTCTGAATTTTAGACTTATCCTTTTGAAGCTGCACTTTTCTATTTTCCTACTCAAAGATCAATTTCACTATATATCTTTAGGTGTTTTGTGCTCATCTGATTAGGAATGTAACCTACTATACTAACTTAGTTCCTTGGATTTTGTCTTGTTTAGCTTTTGTATGCAGGTTCCCTGAAGGTGTGAGATCAGGTCTCACTATACAATGCTTATCTACAGGAGATTGTTTCATCACCCATTTGAAGTAGCTTCTAAATGAATTTGTAGGTTCATTTTGTTTTTTTTTTCTACATTTATTGACTGATGTTCAATCTCTCTCTTTATGACTCTCAACACATCTATAAAAATCTCAACCATCTCTGTCTAGTGGAGAACAATCAAGGAAGGAGGGAGGATGGTAATAGTGAGGTCTTCGGTGTGGCTTTTATTGAACTTAAATGGACATAATAGGTTTCTATTATTTGATATATTCATGCAAATGTTTTGGTTTGTTTCAGGGCCTTGACTTTTCAAGAGGAGTATAATCTACATTGTGACCATTATCAAGATTAGAACTAGCATTTTGTTTTCTTGCTAAATAGAGATGTTTCCATCAGAGGACCTATGTCTAGACAACATATGAAACCAGAACACATAAATCACTTTGGTTCATGGCATCAAATTTATAAGAGTTAAGACTCAAGATACTACTGACACACGCGCTTGGGTCCATCACCTTGACATAGTTAACCCATGCTTCACCTAACAAATATATGTTTTATATTTTTTTCATCTGGTAATTCATACTAGAAACAACCTTGTGTTGGTCCTCATTATAATATAACTGCATTGATGGTTTTGTACATGACACAAAGGTTGGTAATGCCAAGTTCCTAGGTCTTAGGCTCTTGGTTTAACTGCAGGGTGAACTCATCTTTGTGCTTAATCGAGGAGGTATCAACAGAGCTTAATCAAGGAGATATGACCTCATGAATGTTTGACTTCTGTGTGCATTTTGTTTCCCACATAACCTTATTCCCACCTTGTACTTATTGAAACCATTAATGATTCAATAGTTTCTACTATCTATTGCTCATAAGTTATTTTATATATTTTATGTACTTTAGGATTTTAAGACTTCTATTGAAGGGTACACTAACACAATATGTTGGGTAGTGGGGCCGTGAGAGGATGAGAGTTTCAAGCTTTCATACTTGCTCATAATATTTAGACTTGCTTCTTTAATTTTTTTTATAGTGAAGAACATGAGTTACTTGAATATTTTTTTAATCAACTTAAGTAACTCATTTTACTTTTTCATTCGGCTCGAAATCAATGTTTACAATGCTTGAACCGATTTGAGTCATTAGACCATCCTAGTCTAGATCATGTTTCTATATCTAAACAACTAATCATCTAGAATGTATTTCCCTAATAGATGTATACTGATATCAAATGACAGGTTTGAGATTGAGTTCATATTGCTTAAAGATATTCAATCGGTTCATCATCTTCAACCTAACACAGTCTAAATATAGAGCTAGATATTGTCCTTCAACAACATGAATGCACACTCAATGAGGCCTTTTTTAGGATATCCACAAACTTTATCCTTTGAAGTTTAAATTTTATTTTGAACCATTATGTAGAAGATGATCTCAATGTGTAACATCCCCGAATTTTCACCTTCTCAAAACCCCATTGAGATGAGAAGACAAAATATGAAAATGTTAGGCAATTGTATCAAAGTGTATTACGGAAGCAATATGCACATACATGAACATACAACCATAACATTTCTCAACAATTAACATGTATATTAATACAAGATGACTTATTACAACATGAATTACATTTACATATTAAAAGAAGATTTACAAGTCTATGAACATGTATGCTAATCAGGATCTACACAATAGGTACAACCTGGACAACTTCTCACTTCCCTTCTTTTGTCCCATGCTAGCTCTAAACCAAAAACATACGTGAAACAACAAATCAACACCTGAGGTGTTGTGCACGTGGGTAGAAAGATACATACTAATATGCTTGTATAAATGAAATAACTTGAGAAAGAAAGATTAAAAGAAAACATTGTTTAAAGTGATAATTAGGTAAACACATATTTTTAGATGTCTTTTGATGTGTTTGTACTACTAAGCAGTGTCGCACTTCATTTTTCCCCACCCCTTGGGCTATGGGGACCGAGTGCCGAACTTATATTTAGAGGAAAGATGGAGGGATGTCACACTTCATTTTTCCTAACCCCTTGGGCTATGGGGACCGAGTGCCAACCTTATATTTAGAGGAAAGAGAGAGAGGATGCAAAGAGAGAGAGTGTGTATATCCACTTAGTATCTACAAACCATCTATATTCTTTGATGTTCTTATTGACATGGCGAAGATACTATAACCATAGTGCATCCAAGCAATATTCTCAAACAAAGACAAGCAATACAACATAGCTATTGCACACAAGAAAACTAGCCATATACTTAGATAAAAGCCACATACCTGAGTTCAATGATTTCTAATAATTCTTACTCATCTAGATATTTGGTCATTACCGGATTAATAGCAATTAATCGTGATTAAAAAAGGTTCACCATAATATGTGTATTTTAGGTCCAAACTAGGGTTTAGTCAAACCTACGTTCCATATGATGTTAGGATGATATCTGATATTTTTCTACTGCTCAGGAGGTCAATTTATAGGTCTGGTCCGATTTTCATAATTTTTTGATGCTTACAATATCTTCTAGAATTAGAATGAGGTTTGAACAATCTAATTAGTCATTAATAAAGAAAGACCTATTATTCTGTCATACTAATCAGATTATAGTTCATCTTTCAGTTCCATATGATAACAAGATTTAGGATTATTTTTCTCAAAATTAATATACATCATATGTTGATTATACAAATTAAATGAACCCTAAAGAAGCATTGTCATCTATATTAGAAACATACATTAAGTATTCTTAAAAAGCTTGATCTAATCATCTAGTAATGAAGAGGATAATTTCCTAAGGTTGAGAGTATTTTGAGGGAATTTATTGGACATGGTATCTATTCTTGGTGATTATCTTATGAAAAAAAACATTTTTTTGGGAATATTAATAGAGATTACCTTTGGGGGAGGTTAACAATGGCCGGATCTATGGAATGAATCCACCAGGATCACAATCTATAGACCCACCTGGCTCATTTGTCTCCCACAAAAACCTCGCGATCTTGCGTGCACCCCCATTCACAATCTTCTGTAGGTTCCCCTTTGTGCGTCACTGCAACAAGAACCCTGGCGAGCGTACGAAGTCGCCGCCTCCTCCAGCCTATTTGTAATGGAATCTCCTACACCTTCTCACTGCACACACCTCCATTCTCTCCTTCACATTCTCAGAATGCATCCCCTTCTCGTGATAGAAGTGCTCTAAGCCGCCGCACAAGGAGGAAGCAGTAAGGATGCACAATGGCTGGCCCCCGAATTCTAGATCCCAAATGACTAACTTGGGTTGGGATTCACCACCACAGAACACTGCCCCCTCCTTTCTCTCTAGTCATGTGTGATGCTCCTGTTCACTAGGTCCGACCTCTCTTTCCTGTGCATGAGAGCATCGCTGCGAGATATACACCCCGACGAGGGCCATGCTGGCATCATGCTGCAACTTGCCAATCCCATCGTGGATTGCAATGGAAGTAGAGGGGTTAACAACATGGTGGTCTAAAGGATTCTAAGACCTCATGTTGTTCCTCTTTAGGTTATCGGAGATTCCATAGCTCCCATGACGAGAAGGGTCTTGAACGGTTGAGCTCTCCAGACCTGGCGTCATTGCGAGATGGAGGAACAACAAGGAGTCCCAACTTCTCAAGGTTTGTGCTTGGGGTTCTGAAGAGGCCTAAACCCAACGTCTCACTTCCAAGATATTGATGGATCATTTCCTGACCTTGAAGATGGGTAATGATAAATTGACGATGTAGGGAAATGTGTGTGAATCCCTTTGCTCTACTTCCCTAGTAAAGATCACCACGTTTGGATCTATGAGGTCCACATGAAGCTGGAACCAATCCTAGTGGGTAGAAGGCATATGCACTGAGATATTTCCCTCCAACCTGATTCAAACCTATAGTAAGGTCAAGGAAGAACACAACCCTTACTCCAGTTCCATCATGATCAAGCTAGCCCAACACCCATATCTTCCTGGTGCCTACCCTCGTACAACAAGGTTATGAGGCTTCTCTGTTCACCTCTACCCACTACTAGTGGATAACTTCAGAAATTTTGAAAAAGTGGGGGGGTGTCTATTCTACTACTATGAGGGGTCCCTGCACAGATCCGATGATAGTGGATTATCAGGGCTAGTTATTTGTCTCAAACTTAGCACAATCAATGCATTAGTAGTTGAGGGAAAGACTTGGTCATGGGCCCCAAGTAAAAAGGAGCTAGAAGATTATTGTTAGGTCATTATATCAAGAAAATGACATGTGACATAAAGTCACAACATGCATTGTTTCCTAAGTGACTATAGTCCTCACTACACACATGAATCATTAATTGCAATTCTAAACTTAAATAAAATGGTGTGGGCATCATTTCTCCATCAAAATTTAATTGTAGTTAGGTCATCATAAAAGATACTTTCTACCAAAGTCTGTTACCAAACTCCAATACTTATTCAACTAACTTAACACCTCAATTAACCTCATAATTAGCTATATAAACCTTGAATATGAATCAATTGATCATCAAACAATGATGAAACATGTTCAATCCCTTTATCTTGAGCATTATGCATTCCAATATTTATAATCCAACAATATAGGCTCCTATATACCATGATTAGTACACAAATCCATAAGTACCCGAAAGTGGTACATATATAAAGATATTTGGCTTATTCTATGCATCAATTATCCCCCAAAATTATCAACACAAGCCCAACTTATTTAATTTGGATGCACAACACCTCATGATCCATCCATATTTATTTTACTCCAAGTTTGTCTTCAAATACTAGATTGGGTATCAAAACCCTAAAATTAAGGTTATCACATTCACCCCACCATAAATGGAATTTCAACCTTGAAATTCAACTAATATCATGATTAATTTGATAGAAAGAGTTTCTAATTCCTCCATGCTGAAACTTCTAGATGCCAAAGCTAACATACTTTTAGATGAACCCTAAATTGTCATCTGTAGACATTAATGCATCTAGGGTGTAACCACCCAACCTTATATAGATTGAAGCATTACATTTTTTTCTTATAGGAATTGAAGAACCACTTCATGGAATAATTATTATAGGATTCACATCCCTTATTACCCTGATAAGTAGGGAATTGTTTTTGCTCATATGAAGTTAAGGAGGTATTACTTAAGTTTCATCTTTGACCCCACTAAGTCGTGTAAGGTGATATCAGGTGTGCACCTCCTTCGTTTTAGAATCATCACATTTGACATCATTAATGTGGGTTTATGATCGACATCTTACTTAGATTTGATCATTGTAGAAAGGATTACTTTAGATGCTTGAATATAAGGTTTCACCCTAAGGTGTGAGAGTTTTCATCAATCTAATATTATAGATTTAGAAGCATTGAGGTTAGGAACTATACTTTGTGACCATATAATCTAAGATACAAGGATATCTTTGTTCCAATTTCATGATTTCAACTTATATGTTTTATGTATGATATGAAGGGAAAGAGAATATATTTAATCAAGCTTATTATGATTTCAAGTATGGGTGTTACATCTATGATATATGGAGGGAACATAGAATATGCCAAGCTTCTATGAGTGACTCCTCATATATAAATCATCTATATAGCTCAAGTGAGCTTTCTAGCATCATATATTAGAAAAGCGAAGTGGAAGGAACAATATTTATGAATATCATATGCACAAAACATTTTAATCTCTGAACTAGAGTTTCATATATAACCTCACTTACAGCTAATGATGAGTTTTACAAACATAAGTCTCTCAATCGAGGACCTAACTTTGTCAAAGGATTGACCATCTCATCATGATTGAGTCTTCTACCCATCACATTTTTTTACTCAACTCTCACATCAAGTATTCAATCATGCAAGAGGACTCAATTCATCTACTCAGGAGTAAGCCATCTTAGGACACATCATTTCACATATATCTCATATTTTCATATATTGTAGGGTAGGTCCTATGACCCTATCCTTGTGTGTCTCACTCTCTCTGGATTTCACCATGTATCTTGTCCTAACACTAGGGTCCTCCTTTGTAAAAGATCTTGAGGCTCATGCATATTCAACTTTATCTTAGCTTAGCTTATCTTAAGTAAGAAAAGGGAATGTACTCTCATCATCAAGACTTTATTAGATTATCCAAAATTAGGTTCAGTCCTCATATACAACTTAGATTTTTATAAAGAACTTGTACCTCATAGATCACATTTATATAAGATCATACTTTCTTATACCATCTATCATTCTATTATCTATCAATCTATCACATATCCTAATAAGGCTCTAGACATATATTCTAGATATACTCTCTCTTATAGACTGATGTCACTCCCTTTCACTTAGGTTGCATGAACACTAACTACTCTCCAGTGTGAGGGACACATTTTCATATTTACATATATATAATAAAATATTATATAGTTTTTTCTCCGAGAAGACAGACGTCAGAGTAAACTTTCGAGGCTCGAGCCGATTGGAAAACAAAACCAAATCAGCAAAACCGAGTGTCCCACACACAGTAGATAGTCCAGTGTCATGTCACCTAGTGAAATGGTGAGCACAACGTGTAGACTAGTGTAGCTACCCAATACATATGAGCTCTACATAGAAAGGGTTTCACAAACTTGTCTAAACCTAGTTCTCGAACATCTAGGATCTAACTTAGAGGCTAAGTCAAACCTTATTCCTATAGAACAACTTACTAAGTTTCTAAGGTTTAAAGTGAGAGGTGAAATTTAGTTTTATGTTTCATGGTGAGAAATTGTTAGGTGTAGCTATTGTTCATGCTCTGATACCAACTATAACATCCCCGGATTTTCACCTTCTCAAAACCCCATGGATATGAGAAGATACAATCTAAAAATGTTAGGCAATTGTATCAAAGTGCATTGCGGAAGCAAAATGCGCATACATGAACATACAACCATAACATTTCTCAACAATTAACATGTATATTAATACAAGATGACTTATTACAACATGAATTACATTTACATATTAAAAGAAGATTTACAAGTCTATGAACATGTATGCTAATCAAGATCTACACAATAGGTACAACCTGGACAACTGCTCACTTCCCTTCTTTTGTCCCATGCTAGATCTGAACCTAAAACATACGTGAAACAACAAATCAACACACAAGGTGTTGTGCACGTGGGTAGAAAGATACATACTAATATGCTTGTATAATTGAAATAACTTGAGAAAGAAAGAGTAAAAGAAAACATTGTTTAAAGTGATAATTAGGTAAACACATATTATAGATGTCTTTTGATGCGTTTTTACTACTAAGCAGTGTCACACTTCATTTTTCCCCACCCCTTGGGCTATGGGGATTGAGTGCCGACCTTATATTTGGAGGAAAGAGGGAGGGATGTCACTCTTGATTTTTTCCCACCCCATGGGCTATGAGGACCGAGTGCCAACCTTATATTTAGAGGAAAGAGAGAGAGGATGCAGAGAGAGAGTGTATATCCACTTAGTAGACACAAACCATCTATATTCTTTGATGTCCTTATTAACATGGCAAAGATACTATAAACATAGTACATCCAATCAATATTCTCAAATAAAGACAAGCAATATAGCATAGCTATTGCACAAAAGAAAACTAGTCATATACTTAGATAAAAGCCACGTACCTTAGTTTAGAGATTTCTAATCATTCTTTCTCATCTAGATATACGATCATCACCTGATTAATAGCAATTAATCATCATTAATAAAAGGTTCACCATAATATGTGTATTTTAGGTCCAAACTAGGGTTTAGTCAAACCTAGGTTCCATATGATCTTAGGATGATATATGATATTTTTGTACTGGTCAGGAGGTCAATTTATAGGTCTGGTCTGATTTTCATAATTTTCTGATGCTTAAAATATCTTCTAGAATTAGAATTAAGTTTGAACAATCTAATTAGTCATTAATAAAGAAAGACCTATTATTCTGTCATAATAATCAGATTATAGTTCATCTTTTAGTTCCATAGGATAACAAGATTTATGATTATTTTTCTCAAAATTAATATACATCATATGTTCATTATACAAATTAAATGAACCCTAAAAGAAGCATTATCATGTATATTAGAAACATACATTAATTATTCTTAAAAAGTTTGATCTAATCATCTAGTAATGAAGAGAATAATTTCCTGAGGTTGAGAGTATTTTAAGGGAATTTATTGGACATGGTATCTATTCTCGGTGATTATCTTAAGAAAAAAACATTTTTTTGGGAATATTAATAGAGATTACCTTTGGGGGAGGTTAACAATGGATGGATCTGTGGCATGAATCCACCAGGATCTCAATATTTAGTCTCACCTAGCTCATTTGTCTCCCACACAAACCTCGTGATCTCACGTGCACCCCCAGCCGTGATCTTCTGCAGGTGCCCCTTTGTGCGCCGTCGCGACAAGAACCCTAGCGAGTGTATGAAGTCGCCACCTCCTCCAGCTTATTCGTGATGGAATCTCCTACAACTTCTCACCGCACACACCTCCATTCTGTCCTTCACGTTCTCTAAACACATCCCCTTCTTGTGATTGAAGCACTCCCGACTGCCGCACAAGGAGATTGGAGTAAGGATGCACAGTGGTTGGCCCCTGGCGCCTAGATCCCAAATGACTAACTTGGGTTGGGATTCACCACTACAGAACAATGGCCCCTCCTTTCTCTCTGGTCATGCGTGATGCTCCTGTTCACTAGGTCTGACCTCTCCTGCCTGTGTGTGAGAGAACCGCTGTGAGATATACACCCCGACAAGGACCACGCTGGCATCATGCTACAACATGACAATCCCATCATGGATCACCATGGAAGTAGAGGGGTTAATAATGTGGTGGTTTGAAGGATGCTAAGACCTCACATTGTACCTCTTTAGGTTATTGGGGATTCCATTGCTCCCATGACGAGAAGGGTCTTGAACCGTCGAGCTCTCCAGACCTGGCACCATCGTGAGGTTGTGGAACGATGAGGAGTCCCAACTGCTCGAGGTATGTGCTTGGGGTTCTAAAGAGGCCAAAACCCAACATCTCAGATCCAAGATGTTGAAGGATCATTGCCTGACCTTGAAGACGGGTAGTTATTGTTGACTCAAGGTCAATTAGGTCAATGTTGACTCACGTCTAAATTGACTAAACCCGTGTTTTGATGATGACTAACCATTCCACATATTGGTGTCTAATGCTTCTACTTGAGTGTTTTCAGATTAGGTATAGACACACTCCAATTGCTCTAACTTGTGCATCTCAAATTGGAGAAAAGACAAGTCAAAGTCATACAAGTGGACATTTTTGTAATATGATGTATATCCATTAGAATCATGTTGTAAATCACTTGTAATGATTGTATGACTTGTAATTAAGCTTAGAAAAATATCAGGAACACTTAGATCGAATATTAGAGCACTTTTAATGCAACTTTGAAAATCAATTACAGGCACTTGTTCGGTCGAGTTTCCCACCCTGAAACTCGACCGATCAACCTTGGTCGATTTTCTGAAGATTGCATCGGTCGAGTTGTGCACTCACAGAACTCGACCAATTGGGTAGTAGGCCAGTTCCAGTTGGAATGGTCGGTCGAGTTTCCTCAGAACAAACTCGACCGATCATTTCAATATCGGGCTGCCTGCTACTTGATCGGTCGAGTTACACTTATTGAAACTCGACCGAATGCACTGTACGGAAAAGTGCAGAAAAGTGTTTCTAGACGTTGTGGAGTTGTAACAAGTGAAAATAGATCCGTAGCAAGCCACAAAACGGCTAGTTTTCATTCTTAAGTGTTCCCAAAGGCTAAGAGGCATCCCCAGCTATAAATAGGACCCCTTGGGCTTCATTCCAAGGTTGAGCATTCATTGCAAACTCTTTGTGAGGTTCCTATTCTATAGTTGAGTGCTTCCTACAACCTCCTCTCTCTCTCTAAGCTTAATCACTTGCTACATCCACTAGAGTGAGTAGGAAATCTGTAAGAGAGCTAGTCATATATGTATATCTTGTGAGGCTCTCACTTCCACCACCTCCCCATCTCTCATTTCCTATCTTGAAGATGAAGTTTCTCTCTCTTGTCCAAGAGAGGTGAAGAAGAACAAGGGAAGGAGTCCCTTGGTGAAGATCAAGGCTAAATACTTGGAGCTAGAGTGGGTAAGCCCTTGGAGAAGGCAGAAGACTCAAGCTCAAGTGGGTAAGACCTTGGTGGAAAGCTTCTCCAAGTGAAGGTGAAGTCAAAGGCGGAAGATCCAAGAAGAGTGGGTAATTCCTGCAAGGCCGAAGACTTGTGCAAGAGTGGGTAAGTCCTTGGAGAAGGCCGAAGACTCTTGCAAAGTGGGTAAGTCCTTGGTAAGGTTGAAGACTCTTTGTATTGGATAGGTAAGTCCTTTGTTGGTCATGTATTGTATGTCTTATTAACTGAATATAAGAGTGCAATTGTTGGAAGTCCTAGAGGTTGACCTCTCTAGGCAAGTGGACTGACACACTTCTAGTTTGAAGTGTGGAACCACTCTAAATAGCTTGTTTAATTGGTGCATGTTCAATCTCTCTTATCCTTGCTATGCATGATTTAGTTGCACTCAAATTACCTATTTAGCAACCTTATCTTGTCATATAATTTGAAGGTTTAATGAATTTTGTTTAAGTGCTTTCATCTCTATTCACCCCCCCTCTAGAGCATCTAATCACCCATCTAGGATCCAACAGTTATAAAATGATGATGTAGGGAAATGTGTGTGAATCCCTTTGCTCTACTTCCCCATTAAAGATCACCACGTTTGGATCTATGAGGTCCACATGAAGATGGAACCACTCCAAGCGGGTAGAAGGCACAGAGATCTTTCTCTCCAACCTGACTCGAACCTATAGCAAGTTCAAGGAAGAAGACATCCCTTGCTCCAGTTCCATCATGATCAAGCTAGCCCAACACCCGTATCTTCCTGGTGCCTACCCTCGTACAACAAGGTTATGAGGCTTCTCCATTCACCTCCAGCCACCACCAGCAGATAACTTCAGAAAATTTCTAAGAGTGGGGGGGGGGTGTTTGTTCTACTACTATGAGGGGTCCCTGCACAGATCTGATGATAGTGGATTATCGGTGCTATTTATCCTTCTCAAACTTAGTGCAACCAACGCATTAGTAGTTGAGGGAAAGATTTGGTCATGGGCCCCGAGTTAAGTGGAGCTAGAAGATTATCGTTAGGTCATTAGATCAAGAAAATGACAGGTGACATAAAGTCATGACATGCATTGTTTCCTAAGTAGTTTCTCATGTTGGATAGTTTTAAAGTTTTTCTTCATTGTGTGATATGATCCAGAACTAAATCTCAGTACCCTCAAGAAGTACATTGGTAGATGCTAACTCGTCAGTAGCCTCAACACGATAATGCAAGACTCCCTGAGTATCATAGATTCATCAGACCAGGTGCAACCCATGAACCATGTCAGGAACCATGCCACCTTAAACAAAACAAAAGATATTGCAAGGGAAATCAGGGAAGGATCTATTATTTAGTAGCTCAGCCAAGGAAAAGGCTCAAAGAAGAATGAAAAACCAATCTCTCTTCCCTCCTTGCCTAATAATTTTACATGACAACATATGATCCTATCACTAATTTTCATGGCTAATGTTTTATTTTCCAATATAAAGCTTATGAAGACCCTATATGATTATCTAACAATGGACTGAGGCTTCTGTGAAGCCTTGTCTTGTTAGCCATGACTATGGAACTCTTAGTGTAGCATAAGAACAAAGTAGTTATTAAAACATTCCTTGGTTTTATTTTGTGATGCATTACTAAATATAAATGTTATACTAGTTGGGTGGTTTAACATTTTTTATAATGATATCAATGCATATGTAATTTGCCATCAGCTTATAAAAGCATTATTATGGAATCATATCTTATTTTTGAGAATGATATCAATGCAGGTACAACCTATTCATTATTTCTACAAAAGTTAGCCCTATTTCCATTCTTCTTTAAGGCAATAATACTGAAAAAACTCCCATAATAGTGTGGACAAAAATTTTGGACTGTGAAACGAAGACAAACCACAACATGATGTGGTCAAAAATGGTTTCTTCTACTATTTTACTATACTAATATATACTTTGCACCCTACCCTCTTCTCTTCCCCCTTAACTGAAACCCAATGAATGAGCATGGTTAACTCTGCCTATATGACAATGTTTTTTACAAATAAACTGAGAAAGCATTGACATAAGCAACAAAGTAAAGACCTATATGAACTAGATATGAAGGTGTTATTGCAACAGGAAGTAGCAAAATTTTTAAATATGTAGAACCTATTTTTTAGAGACCATTGCTTCATGTGAATCAAGATAAGAACTCTTACACAATATTTCCATGTTTGAAAACATATTCTTGAAATCCAGATGTCAGGAAATTGATGCTTGACATAGAGAGGTAGGACAATACCATCAGCAGAATGGGCAATGGAAAGTTGCAACACATCACTAGCAGATACATCCTCAAGTATTAACTCAAATACTATTGTTTGAAATTAGAGCACTCTAATCTTTTTGATAAACCTATGTGCACAATAAACAAAATTGTCTAGGCCTTCCACAATCTCAATGGAATGTGACACATCAATCCCAATTAATGGTTTACCATGTTTCCCTCTGGATGAAAGTCTCATGATCTTGGAAAACAGTGCATCCCAGAGCTAGGGGTAGTATTTGTCAATATGTTCATCTACAATGTCCAAAACATAGCTAGATATCATTAGAAAGACAAGAATTTAAAAAAATGAATAATTTTTCATAGTTCCTTCCTACAAGGTCTTTCTATAGAGAGACTATGAGGCCAACAACCAAATTATGCCATATTTCATCCTATCATTCCACTATTGGTGAAAAACTATCCTATCATTCAAGAGGCAACTTGTTTTATTTTAGTTGGTCAAGATAGAAATTGAAATCCACTACACCTCCCTATGGTTGTTCATCCACCAAAACAAACTAGAAACAATTAGGAAAGGCGAATTTGGATATGATTATAAACAACTTTTTTGCGGCTCTTGCAAGCTGCTAAGAAATAAGCCAAGTCTTGATTGAAATCAGCAACTCCCAACTTGTTGAATGCCCATCTAAAAGAAATACTAGTGGAGTCCTAAGGTGGAAAGGCATATAAAGCTCGGTCTAAAAAAAAGAATTTTTCACCCAAATTTTAGTAGAAAACTTGCAATGCAGCAAAACGTGGTGAGTGTTTTCTGTGGAATCTCCACAAAGACCCAGAACCCACACTCTATAATATGTTTTGATTCTATGTGCATTTAAGTCATTTTTCTAGTCTAGAAGATATGAAATTGTATTAGCCAAAACAATATATGAAGCCAATCAAGTTTTTATTATATTGAAAATTTTAATGGCTTCTCTAGTTCATCATTATTGTAAAAAAATGACAAGTGTTTTGTTCTGTACATTTGTTGCTAATCAACTTCTCCATTTGGTGTTTTCTTTTATAACATAGGCTGATATAAGGGCTAGTGGACTACTTCAGTGCTTCCTATGGGGAAAATTTCTGTAATGTGTTATACAACTAAGTTCTCTATCATCTTGATGGACACAATAATATCTCATCTCATAATACTCAACCTACTGGATAGGTAGTGCATTTATATAAAAATTCAAGAGACTAAAAAGATCTTGTGTGTCCTATGTATTCCCTCTTTGACTTCAATCTAATTATGACCAAAAAAATGTGCTGCATTTCATCAAAATATTGGGTTGGTTCTAACATTATGTTAGTGGATATTATCTTATCCTTAGAAACTTGTGTGGAATGTTATTAAAAAAGATGCTACTTATTGTTTTGTGATTTGCATGAGTGCTACATATCTAATAGGAGGAATGCATTCTACTAAAAAAAGACCCTATTGAATTAGTTGTCATTTTGAAAATTTAATAGTGTCACTGTCTCGGTTTAGCTAGACATGTGTTTCTAGCACTAATCGTTTTCTTGTTATATTCCTACTATACTTTAGGACTTCTTTAGAAAAATTATTACATGATGAATTCTTCAGAAAAATGCCAAGTTTGAATCTAATAGAATAAATGTAATGTTCTATTGATTCACATGGAATGTCTTATACCATAGTTCTGAACAAATGATGCTCATTTTATAAGATACAAACTTGATTTTATTATTCATCTACAATAGTTTCAATTATTTGCAACGTAAGAAACCTATCATGTATGCTATTCTTACTCCTTCAGCGATATTATTATAAAAATGAATACGTGAAGGACTTGTATTTAATGTCAATTTATTACAGTGACGTGTTTGATTCTCATAAGTAAAGGACATTGTTTGTAGCAACAACTCTTTCTTTCTTATGTCTTAAAAATGACTTTGTACCTCATGTGCCAAAGCATGAGCTTGGAAGGCAAGCTTATGGGAGCATAAAATGGTGTAGGTAATTGTTCCAGTCCCCATTTTCACAGTCAAGAGGACACATTATTTTTCCTAAGGTCTTATACAAATCCATGTTCCTTGTGTAATATATTTTCCACTATAGCATTAGGCATAAAACTTTGTTTAGAGAAATTCATGAGTAGAATCACTTTGTTTATGACTGTAATCTATTCTGGTAATGTCTTGTCTTGTATTATCTAGTTCATCATGTTGTTTGGATTACATTCATTCTGTGATTGTCGATAATGGCTCTATTCTAGGCATATTTGAATGACTGAGAGATTAGATTCCATTTTATTCCTATGACTATTTGAACAGTCTAAAATGTTGTAAAGATTAGGTTTGCCATTATATGTTTTAGCTTTGCTTTTTTGTAAGTAGTTTGGAAAATAGTGAATGACGTTGTTGACCCTAATTAAATTTGATATTGATTTAGCCCAAGCTTGTGGTGCTTGCATTGTTGGGTTCAACATATGAAATACACAAAGCTCACTAGTATGGTTGCAAGCCAAGATAATAAAAAGGTATAATACTATTACATGCTTTGTTGTAGTTGTTAATATCTATTCAACTGGTTCTTAAATAAAGGGCATTTCAAACATATATAATCCTACTAATTGTCCAGTCCCCCTTTGCATCATTTTTATTCAATGCACTTTACGAAATGGTGATATGGGCACTACAAAAATGTGTATACTAGATTTTGATTCAGAATGAATTATAGTCTCCCTTTGAGGTAATGAGCTTAATTGCTTAAGCATCCCTCTAAGGGAAGTCCCCCTTCCAAAGTCATGTACTGTCTTTCTCTACAAAAGCATGCGCTTTTGGTCCCAATTAGTCATACCCATTTAAGAGGTGAAGAAGTTTCCTAGTCATTCCCACATGAGGAGTCCATCACCACACCATGGTCTCACATGGATATAAATTAAGATGTAATCATGCTACCTAGACCACATACCTTAATAGATTAAAGAAGAAGACTACATACAACATCAACCTCTAAAGATATTCTCACTATTGAGGAAAACCCCCATGCTGGGACAAACCTTGTAATCTTGGAGCTTCAATAGAAAAATAGAATAAAAACACACAACGAAAAGGTCATTATCAGTAACTACATGAATTTTAGAAAAACACTCTAGTTGGTTACACATACAAAAGGAAATTGAGTATCCCAAAACATGAGCAACAAATGTAGCTTCCCAAATGTAAAGCTTAAAGAAATAAGAGTCCATCTTCACTACTCTTATATGAAACAAGATGAGATTTGTAAAATGATTATGCTATCTTCATCTTTTAATTCATAAAATACAAGTTTCTCAGCAGCTATCCAGACGATCAAACTAAGAAGTTGGGATCCCAATTTACTAAAATGTCACCTACAAATTATATATACACTTACATGTATGTCTCATACAATATACTATGATAGTGATCATGTATATGTTTGTCTCTTCTTTTCAGAAATGATATCTATTTTGAATGCTCTTATGGTTGAAGTTTAGAAAACTCAATTGTTGCTTATTTATTTATGAATAGATGTTTCAAAAATATGATAACCCAGTTGTGTACATCATATTTAGATGGGGCTCCGTATTCCTATCAACTGTGTTGAGAAAGGTCAAGTGAACATCACAAACCTCATATTCGTGTATAGCCCTACTTTATATCACTAAGTATTTCAATTCATTATATGCACACATGCTCTGACGTCAGGCACTTCTACTTGTTGCCATCATGCTCACCCTTGTACTTAAGATCTTACAAGCTTACTATTCACAAATTGTGTGAGAATTAACTTGTGTGTTATGTGCTTTACATGAATTGATGTAAAAATATGGATTCATCAAGTTTGTACTTAAAAGCATTTAATTTTAGTGCATGTAGGTCATCAACATTAATATCCTTGCTCACCTTTTCTACTTCAGTGACAACAACTTTGTTAGCAACCACATCTACAGGGGAAGGAGGTGGAGGCTAGCTCAACTTTTCTTCCTTCATAGAATTCGTTCTCTACAGATCATTTGCCACAATGACATGCAAGATGTTGGTTTCCATTTTAGTAATAGGTAATAGAGTCATTCTAAGACTCATAGTAATGTACATTACTCTTACAAGACTCACGCCACTTGTCAAAGTAAATCAAAAGCCCTTTATTCAGACCATTTGCCATTATAAGCTAACAACCCTTATATATGGAACTATGTTATGGTTGAGTATTCTGAGCATGTTGCTTTCATTAACTAGAAATTGTGACGTCAAAAATTCTAATGGATTTCATTCGACATGCATGTAAATTTGTAATTCATTGTAACTTGGTTGTCATGGCACCGCCTTACTTTTCTCTGTGGACCTTTTGTACTCTCATGTTTGCAGATCATGATCATTGACTACAAGTTGATCTATCCAAGTGGAACTGCCACAACACCCCTCATCAACAGCTTCTACACTCCTCAAGGAGCCAAGTTAACCAAGTAATTAATCCACTCTATACCATCATTTTCAAAATTTTCTAGTCTACACCTGAATCAATTCATGTTGAGGATGTTGTTTGCCAAATTGACCATGCTTTCTAGCTTTTTGTTACTTTGTGTTGTGTATCTATCCATCAATATGTCACTAACTCTGTGATGTATGGTTCTATACTGGTTTTCTCTTTGTTATCTCTGCCTCTAAAGGAAACAAGTGACATAGATGGGATAGTTCTTCTCTTTGAGCTTCCTCTAGGGATTCATCCAGTGGTTTTTCACTAGAGGAGATGACTTGGTCTCATTAACTTCACCACATTTGGCCTTCAAGCCAAACAATATAGGTACAATTTCCATTTTTTTGGATTCATGGAAAGAGTAAAATAGTGAAGGGTGTTTGTTAATCTATAGTAATGCATTTGGTTGGACTAATATTTGTGTTAATGCACTAACCATCTTTGACTCATTGAATGGCATGTAGGTTCTTCTTCAATTTTTCAACCACTTAAGTTTGTGTTGGTATGATCTACCCATACATCATGAACATATCTATTCTGCTTGGAGCTATTGTTTCTTGGGGACTCATGTGGCCTGTAATAAAAAACAAGGGCAAGTGGTATCCAATGAATGCTTCAGCCACCAGTCTCCATGGGCTTCAAGGCTATAAGGTACTTACGACCTGTGCCACTGATGTTGTTATGTTAAATCCTGATTGTTTTCTTGCCTACAGAGTGTAATAATCAATTTTTCTCCATACATGTTGTAGGTTTTCATTGCCATATCCATGATCTTAGGTGGCGGCCTATACAACTTCTTTAAGGTCATCTCACGTACTATCCAAGGCTTTGTCCAGCAATCTTGGTCCAAAGGTGTCGTCACACTCCTTCTCTCTGACAACAGCTAGCCATCCACACCTGAACCCATGACTTCCTACGATGAAAAGTGTCATGCCGAAGTCTTCTTCAAGGACCAAATCCCCAAATCCTAAGATAATAACCCTTTAGTATCTATAGAGAGTTGTCAATGTTCCATGGAGCCCCCTTAATAAGTCTCTTTTTGGCTCTCTTTGGAAAACAGTATGATCATAATATCTTGATGTATTAGGCCTCCACACTGGATGTTTTGCAAGGTTTTGAATCATCTGGTATAATGCATCTCCTTGTCTAGGTTTTCTTGATCTACATTTACCAAGTGCATAGCAACCTCCTAGGATTTGCCTCTTTTTCAACATCTGATCTTCTTGGTCCTAGTATGAATAGGCATAGGAATTGTAACAACATTCTTGTGATGTTTCATGTTACAATTCCTTCTATAGCTCTTGGGCACTTCAATGCAGATATCGTGTGGGTTTTCTTTCCTTTATATTCCCCTTTTATGCAAGATGGTGCTCTACTATCATTTTTTCTTAAATATTATAACAATCTGATAGTTTTTACAAGTTGATCCTTCTTTCATATGGTCACTTTTAGACTGCTAGATCATTCCTTCCTTCCTTCAATCATGTTAATTTCAATGGTTACCACATTGAGGTTGCTTGATATGCATCAACAATAAAGATGTATGTCTCTTAGGAGTAAGTTTCTTTGACCATTAGTATGTCCTTCAAAAGATGATGCTCAAGTTCTATCTAGTGTAATGATAATTGTTGCATTATATGTCCTTCAGAAGATGAGGCCCAATTTTGTAATTTTTGATCCAATACATGTTCTTCTTAATGATGGTGCAACAACAAGAACCCAGACTATCGCCAACTAATTGAACAGAAGGAGAAGACAATAAGGATGCCAAAATTGGATGATAAAGATACATACTCTTTTGCATCTAGACCTCATTGAATCACTAATATATGTATATCCTTTTCTTTGTACACATTTTGTAATAGGGGCAAGGTATAGGTCCTCCCCATGTACATTTGACATTTTAGTACAAATGAAAGTAATATTTTTGGCATAATTAGCATAACTTGGTCTAACTACTATAAGGTTGTTACTAAAAGAGATTTTGTACTCACAAATTACACAATATATAAATAATCTAACTATGCATATATGTATGTGTCATAAATGGCACTACATATGTAGCTAGATGCATAATCCAACTACATAATATATATGTAGCAATTGTTGCCTTTCCCTACACATTAACTTCATATAAAATGTATTAACTTCATCTTTTTTCTACATACTGACTATATTTGCAATTGTAGTCATACATTTAGCTACAATTGCACTTACATTATTAGATATAAGGACAATATCTAGCTACGCTTCTGACTACATATGAATTTGTAGAGAATGGATTATCTAACTACTTATATGAAAAATATAGTTAAAGGCTTTAGCTATATGAGCATATACTACAATTTGAATATGTAAGGAAACATGTAGTTAAATCCTTTAGCTACAAAATATGGATTTTTTTCTACAAATTTTTTTTGTAGTTAAAAACCATTTTTTTTGTAGTGACGACACAAGATGACCATCTTGAAGGTGAGCCGACCGATTTGAGGACCAGGTGGATGAGATAAATTGATTGTCTAGTAGAGCCAACCGATCGGTAGGAGATCCAGTGGATGGTAGATAGAAGGACCAGATGATCAGGAGAAAACCAATCGACTGGCCATGAGGCAAGCCGATTAGTTCATGGGTTGAACTGATCAACCTGGATTGGCATGCACAAAAATTCATCAACAACAAGTTTCTACATATGATGTGTACCTTAGGTTGTGGTAATTCCTTATGGCTCCAAGGAATTACATTAGGCTGGTGATCACCATCACCTTTTGTTTGTTGCATGTTTTCGTTGTGGGATATAACAAGTATATGATATGTACTATACATGCGGTGATTGGATAAAGTATATATGTTTATACAAACTCTCTCAAATATAAATATTAAGCCTTATATTCCTTATAAAAGTGGCACACATGAAAAACTTGATCAACCAAGCATAGGTTATGCCATAGTGTGGTACGCCTTCTATCTCATTGAAGTGTGATGGTAATAATGTAGGTTTCGTCATAGTAGGGGGCATTATTATTGTGTCGTCTTTTGGGTCAAGCATAATTGGTGATTCTTAGATTGTCTAGGTGTAGAGGCATGAACATGATTATGATAAGTTGTTGTGCATATCATCTATCCAGAATTGCATATGATGAAATTGGCAAAAGTTGCCTACCTTGATAATTGACTATGTATGTTGATGTTGGTTGTGTCATATTTGAACTATCTTGGATCCAACCCACTAGAATATTGTACACTATAATATTCCAAATTGATCTGTGAGGGACATCAATTTAAATAAAGTAGGGGGAGTGATAACTAATTAAAAACCTAATTGATATTGTCAAAATTTTCAAATCAAAAGAGTTTTTGACAAATGCAAATTCTTTCTTATAGAATCAAATCATGAACAAATCTATATTGTGAACAGTCCTTAGGAAGGACAAACTTGATGGAACAAATTTCCATGAATGGTTTTGGACTTTGGAAAGGGTTCCCAATGAAGAGTACAAGCTCTACATCCTTTTCAAACCATTGCCAAAAATACCTACTCCTAATGCGCCTAGGACACAAGTGGATGCTTACTTGAAGCATGCCAATGATGCCTTAGAGATAAAGTACCTTATGCTTAGCTACATGAACTATGATTTGCTTGAGAAGTGCGAGGACATGTGGATTCTCGATATGGTAACACATCTTAAGAAAGTAACCCTTGGCCTTACCAAGCAAGAAAGGGATGATATCATGAAGGAATTTTTTGAGTCTAAACAGACAGAGGGAACCTCAGTAGAAGAACATGTGCTCAATATGATTGGACATGTGTATCATCTTGAAGAATTGGGGTTCATCTTGATCCAAGAGTTGGTCGTTGATACGATTCTAAAGACATTGCCAGAATCATATAGTCACTTTATTGCATGCTATCATGTGAATAGTATGGCCAACCCAATGCTAGACTCATTTTCCATGTTGATTCATGTTGAAGCAAAATTGAAGACAGACAAGCACGTGATGGTGATAAGTGGAGGTGAGTATATGGATCAAAGAAATACTGAGAAGAGGTCCAAGATCAAGCCCAAATCCAAATCTTCAACACTCAAAATAAGGAGAAAGAAAAGTACAAGAGGAACTTATCCTTTTTACTTGAAGGCATTTAGGCAGAAGAAGATGGGGATGGTGATATCCACTTCAAGTATATACATTATTGAGATAAATATATGTACTTATTCATCATGGGTACTAGATACCATATGTGGATCTCACATATGTTCAAATATGCATGATTTGAAAAGATCTAGGCCTTTAATAAAAGGCGAGGTGGAACTGTGAGTTGCTAATGGATCAAGAGTTTCGGCTAGCGTAGTTGAAACTTATAGTGTATATCTACACACAAGTCTTGTAATAGAGTTAAGCAACTACCATTTCATACCTACTATAAATAGAAAAATCATTTCTATATCTTGTATGGACAAGGATGCATTTGAATTCCATATTAAAAATGGTCGATGTTCTATTTTCAAAGATGATATCTTTTATGGCAGTGTCCCAATGTCTTATGGTCTTTAGTTGTTGGATCTAAAGACAAATGTTTATAATGTTAATACCAATGGGATAAAACTCAACAACTCATACAAAACATACCTTTGGGATTGTTGTCTAGGGAACATAAACGAGAATCACATATCTAGACTCCATAAAGATGGTTATCAAAACTCTTTTGATCTAGAATCAATAGGGACATGTGAATCTTGTTTCTTGAGCAAGATGGCTAAGACCCCTTTCACTAGTAATAATGAGATGACTTGTGATATACTAGGACTCATGCATACTGATATATGCAGACCGTTTAGAACAAATGATATAGGTGGGTATCAGTACTTCATTACCTTTACTGATGACTTTAGTAGGTATGCCTATGTTTATTTAATGAAACATAAGTCAGAAACTCATGACAAGTTCAAGGAGTTTATGAATGAAGTACATAACCAACATGGAAAAAGAATTAAGGCACTTCATTCTGATCGAGGTGGAGAATACTTAAACTAAGTTTTGAGGACCTTCTTAGAGCCCATGGGATTATTTCCCAATGGACTTCACATGGAACACATCAACATAGTGGTGTATTAGAAAGAAGGAATCACACATTGCCGGATATGGTAAGATCGATGACAAGTTTAGTAGAGATTCCAGCTATCTTATGTGGGTACGGTCGAAAAAAATTTCGCATTAACGCTAAACTGAGTATCATCTAAGTCAGTTCCAAAGACAACATATGAGATATGGTATGAGAAGCGTCCCAATATGTCTTTATTGAGGGTTTGGGGATGAGAAGCTTATGTTAAGAAAATGTTTTCTGAAAAGTTTGGCCCGAAATATGATAATGTTATTTTGTTGGATATCTCGAAGAGACAAAAGGACATTAGTTTTACTCACTATCTGAAAACAAAGTGTTTGTTGTTGGGGATGATGTTTTCCTTGAGGTGGATTTCATTTCCAAAGGATTCAGTGGGAGAAAGTGGAACTCGAAGAGGTGCAAGACCAACTAGGGAACCTTCAACCAATATATGATTAAGAGGAACAACAAGAATTACAAGGTATTGTAGAATCTCAAATTCTTCAAGTGACACGGGAACCACAAAGATCTAATAGGACACTCCTTGATCCAGAGAGATATGGATATCTTGTGACTCATGAAGGTAGTGAGTTGGTTGTAGATGATGAGCCAACAACCTATGTAGTAGCTACTCAGGGACCACATTCTGAGAAATGGCTTGAGACCGTGAGATCTAAGATGGAATCCATGTATACCAACAAATTACACACATTGGTGGATCCACCTGAAGGGGTAAAACCCATAGGGTGCAAGTGGGTCTTCAAGCAATTAGGATTTGTGTTTTGCCTAAATAATGGAGCTGTAAGCTGGAAGAGTTCCAAGCAAGAGACAGTTGTAAATTCTACAACAAAGGTTGAGTATATTTCTGCATCAAATGCAATAAAGGATCCTGTATGAATTAGTAAGTTCATCAAAGAACTTGGGGTCTTTACAAGCATCAACGACCCAATCAAGCTATATTGTGACAACAATTGAGATATTGGACAAGTTGAGGAACCCATATCGCATCAGTGCTCATTGCATATAAAAAGGTGGTTCCATATCATACGAGAGATCATACAACAAGGAGATGTAAAGATTTGCAGAGTACCAACTAAGAACAATATTGTTGATCCCTTGACAAATGAACTTCCATAAAAGAAGAGTGATGGACATGTTAGATCACTTGAAATATGAATTGTAGGTGATTGTCTATAGGTCCAAGTGGGATTCTTTTGGTATGTATGCCCAAAGAGACAATCGTATGATGATTGTAATGGGATAATATATAAATGATTTGATTAATAAATAAAGGCAAGCTTCCAGTTAGTTCTATTTAATTTAGTTATGAGATAATGATGTAACATAAAAATGTCTAGAGAGTGATGTTTACTCAATGACGTATGTTTTCAAGTACATGAATTGAAAGATGAGATCATACAAATATTAAGATTATATATATATACATTCTAATTATGTCCCTGATCGGTTGTTACCGTGGAAAGTTGGTAGACAATAGTGAAATACAAGATCAAAATATGAGTTGGTTGATGACAAAATTACATAAGTCATGATATGGAATTATCAAACCAAGCACATAGATACATGTTAGGGAATAATGTATCAGATAGACCCACCATGAGACTGACACATGGAAGTCATTATCATGGTAGTCATAGTCAGCTCTCATAGTGATGGTAGTGATTGTGGTTCTTAGACCTAAAGTCACTACATTCTTCACATGTCATTCAGTATGCTTTGACATCATCAAACATAATTTTAAATTACGAGTTATTATAAAGGTGATATTGGGTGACTGTGACACATGACGATAGATTGTGAGTGATCTAGATGGTATCCCCCCCTATAGGAGTATAATATCCTAGGCCTCTTAATTAGTGAGACTGAGAAATGTATGGCCATGCACATGTGAGTCAATATGTGATATTGAGCTTACATATATCTCAGACAGTCTGCTCTGGTTCAAGGAACAAGATTGAATGAAGAAGAGGATGAATACTCCCTGTCTCAAGTTCAATCTGGATATCAATGACAAAGGAACTATACAAACATTTTAACACCATACACATATTGTAGGTTGATGTTGTTCCCCAACTTTCAATTTACTTGGGTAGCATTGATGTCCGACTAGGAACCACTCATATTTTGTGATGTCATAAGCTATTATGGACATTAACTTCCAACAAACTATGGGACCTATAGGGTCACACACATAGGTCTTGACCTACAAGAGGAGTTTAATCTTGATTGATGATTGAATTGATTACTAAAGAGTTTAGGTATTGAATTAACGCAACACATCCACTGACTGCATTGCAAACCGATCAACTCAAATAGTGAGACATCCATTTGGAGTGCCAACTAATTGGCTTAAGTGTTGAGATGACCTTTTGGAAGTGTCAAGTAGATTGGAAGTTAATTGGCTTAAGTTCTGGATGAAACATGCACCAATCGATCGACTCACTGGGTGAACTGATCAGCTTCAATGGAGCGAGACAACCGGGAACTGATTGGCTCGATTGGGCCGAAGGAATGTTCTAGTAACTACCCAAATTTGTGAGTAAGTTTGATAGTTTTGATTCTCGATTCTATTGATGCAAGGAATTGATGTTTAACATTATTTGGAAATGAATTTCCTAATTTGTGTGCGATTGGGAAACATGTGAAATGAACATAATATACAACACTTTGAAAACCCTAGGTACGAATATAAGCCATTTTAGGTCTAACTAGAATGTCTTGAATATGATGGTGACACTTTAGACTGGTATATACTTTCACAAAATGGTGATTTCTTAGTTGTGATTTGATGATTGGATTACAAAAGTGTTTGAAGTATGATTGAGTGGGTTCTACATGGAAATGAGGTACGCATTTATGTAATGAATTTTCACATTATTGGTTGTCAATGGCTTGTCAAGGATTTCTCAAAGTTTCATAATAGTAAATTCTTGGATGTTTATTTGCATTCTGTTGTACTATATTCCAATATGATTATCACATAATGGAAATAGAATATTCTAAATCTTGGGTTATACCTACGAAGGGATAATGCACATAAATCAAATGATGACATTGACTGCAGTCATGATGGTAGACCAATCATGGGTTAGAATATGCAATGAAAATGCTAGTTCATATTTGCAAGTATTCAGTTGATTTAATATTTGTTGTTATTTAACTTTCACACATTTAGGCTGCAACACAAACACAATATAGAAACATATTGATCAATGTATTTGTTTGTCGATGTTTTAGGTAACTACCATATATGTTGATATCGAGATATGGAGTTCTGATGAAATCAATTAAAGACATTAAATTAAATGCCAAGGAGGATTGGTTAGATGTTTCTTCTCATATGTATTAGTTTCTCATGTAAAGTTTATGTAACTCCTTATAGGGGCATCATTATTCACCTTGTAACCATTTTTTTCAATTACTTGATACTATTTATTATGAATTATAATTTGTTGAATATGGATCTAGGATGTTTTGGGTAATGGATTCAACTTTAAGGTCCACCATAATTGAGGGGAACTCAAAAGAAGGGGTTGTTATAGAATACATCCATTTCAAACTATCATATTGATCTTTATGTACATGACATATATAATTCTAGCAAACATTCCAAAACATAGGTGAGGAACTATTTGTTTTTATTTTTGACACCTTATTTTATTCTTGTCAACTCAATTTTCAAGAATACCATTCATGAGATTGATTTTAGGCAATATTCATATAAAATAACATAGCTTCTCTATCGTAAGGATTCTTCCTGGAACTTGTATCAATAGATTAGGGAACTAAACAAATACAAATCAATAATTATTTTAGTCAGATATCTAAATTTTAGGAAATTCAACCAACTGGTGAGGATCAGATCCATTTCTTAATTAATTCAACTCAGAAACTGTAGAAAAGGAGTATAGGAAAGAAATAAAAAGAAAATATGTGCCCTAATATCATTTTCGATTCGTATCAAAGAAGGGGACAAATTTCATAGATAGGAGAGAAGATTTGTCATGAAAATATATCTATGGTTGCTAAAATTGTATGAATTCACAAGATTTAGGAAGATGAAACCCTAAATAAGCATCCCTACAATTTCTCTTAAAAACACTAAATATCCCTCTCTCTCTAGAATTCATATCTTTGAAAGAACGACACATTTTGGGAGATACTAGGGTGTTAAGTTGATTATATAGTTCAATAGAGGTGCTTGGAATATTTATAAACAAGTTCAAAATCCGTTTTCAGTCTTTTTTTTGTTCAGAATGGTTGGTCAGTTGATCTATTATTAATAGGAAACTAGGCCAACACTACACACTTTAACTACTTAAATATCATCCAAAAGTTGTGGAAATTTTATCAAATGCTTGAAATTTTGTTTTTCATGCAATAGTGAATATCTCAACTCATTTGTATGTACCAAAAAAATATACATATCAAGTATCTGAATGCTATATTTCATCCAAAATGCATGATTGACTACGTATAATCTGAGGAAAATCAACGAGCAACATGTCCCAAAACATACCAAAATTTCAAAATTTTTTGAAAATGCTTATATTTGAGATATTCGAACTATATCCAAAATCAAAGAAATCATAGTTATAGATAAATTACTAAAAACATTCACCACACCACTATACATATCACATTCTTATTTTCTTATACTACATAAATTCTCAATTTGTCCAGATAGGATTTTCCATCTCTCAAACCCTAATTGTTCAAAATAAGACATGCATAGAGTTCTCATTAGGTTCAAAAGAATCATAATTCAACTATAAAAATGAATCAAACTTTAGCAATGATCACTCTACTTAAGTATGTAATCATTAAATGGAATTCTAATTAGACAATTAAGATGAAAATGGGTCCTTAAACTATCCATCACCCTTGTCTATGATAACCTCAATTTTTTTGAAGGTCAGCTTTCCAATTCACACCTCTAAGTCACTACATTTTAACTGGTGTTGAACATGCTTCGTCTATATGCCCTTCCACCCCCTTCCTGTAGTGAGATTTTACTACTACACATGCCTGAATCCTTGACTCCTTGACTTCTTAGAGATTTTCTTCTAATGGTAATGGTTTACTTATGGAGTCCCTCCTCCTTATTAATATGATTTGTCTAAACACTTTTTTTCTCTATTTTGATCTCACTAACATCATGTTATCCCATGATTAGTTTTCCATAATATATATATATATATATATATATATATATATATATATTAAATAATGGAGCCTCACTGATTAGAAACGTCAAACCAGTCACATCAAAAATGAGTCAACAAGATATCACTATACTAATTCACCGCACAAACAATCTAATCCATTATATACAATGCTAGTATTCCTCTGATGCATAATTGGTTGTGTGTGTATGAACATATATGTGCATATATGTATATATATAAACATATGTATACATATATATGTGTATATATATATATATGCATAGTTATATGTATACATATATATGATATACATGAGTATAGATATGTATATATGTGTGTGTTTATATATATCTAAATCTCTATCTATTTATATACATATATGTATATATATATATATATATATATATATATATATATACATATAACATAATTATACTCACAGTTGTCATCTTTATTATTTGTATACTGCACAAATTTAACTACCCTTCTAATATGAATCTATTTACATATATAACTTGGACCCCACACTGAAACATGACAATAATTTCCTGTTACAATTGCTAACACCAACTCTTTGTTTAGGATAAATGACTACCATTTCATCAAATAAGAATAAGATTGCAAGCAACTAAGAATTCAATGCATGTGTTGAAGTGTTGTATCATACCATATTTAAAGTGGTAATAGTGTTATTTCTATATAGACATTCAATACACAAATGAGAGAAGAACAAAATTGCCTAATTTGTTTTTACGTTTTCTTTTGAATAAGTTGGATGAGTAAGACATATATAGCATCCATGCGATGTTTTTTTCCTCATCACCATGTATATTAATTTTCTAGTTGTTTTAGGAGCATGTCGATCAAGTGTATCATTAGTATTTGTGGCTTTTGATTCCACTAAATTTATAAATAATGGGGCTACATTTTGTATGCTAAAGACTTCTGTAATTGTTTACCTTTCACATATGGAATTTCATACCCAACTAAATATTTTCAATTTGAGTTGTCCAAATTGTAGTGTGCAACCATCTTGGTTCACCATAGTACAATGAAATTATCCTTCAATAAGTTTGTCTAATTCAGATTCTGATGAGAAAACATCAGAAGTATGAAAAAAATGAAATTTATCATGTTATACTCAAACATATGTTGTTTGACATAGGGATGGATTATTTGGTTTTCCAATATTTCATGAATTGAAACTTTAAATATGGAAAAGAAATACAAACCATGAATATGCAAATCTAAAACATATAGATGTTTGCAAAACAAATTCTCCCTTAGGGTTATGTCTTTTCAACTGAAGGTAGTTCCTTGTTTTATGTGACATTGTGACCATAGTCACACCATTTTTTCTTTTTTAAGTGAAGGAAATAGATGCAAATTATATGATTATAATTTCAGCGCTCACCCAATAACGAATGAATAAAAGAATTATTTGTGTGCATGTTTTACATTTATTATTAGTAATTATAATTTATTTAAACTCACAATTATAATTTTAATATCAATCAACAAAAGTAGAACAAATTCACAATGTGATGCCACATATTTTGTGTTCTTATATCAAACATATTGTGTAACATCTCAAATTTAGAAATTTCAAATTATATTTAAGAATATTATCTGACAATTAAAGTGGAGTGATGAGGGACATAATATGACATTCATTGATGAATTTGAGCTTTTATCCTATGACAAGAATTTATTTCAAATTAATAACATAACACCAAGCAAATGTATTAATATGCAGTTTCAATTGAGATCTTATGATGATCCAAGCGCTCGTTTTGTAAATAAGAATATAATGAAGAATGTAGTTTTATTAGAGGGCCTAGGTTTAGACCATGAGCCCTAGGATCCACAATAAGCCCAATTAAGCTACGATTCTGTTCACAATTGGTTCTTGATATAGAAGACTATATTTCAATATTAAGGGTTCACATTGAATACCAAGAATAGTTCTAGTTTAATTATAAAGGAATTATGAGATCATGAAAGAAAATCTAGAAGATTCCAAGATGCCTTTTGTCTTAGTAACTAATTAAGTAATCATATTTTCATTGTTTTGATACAAATATCAGTTAACTAATAGATGATTCAAGTTTAATATTTTTTTCCCAACAATGGATAATTTATAAGTAAGCATTATCCCAGCATATGATATTATTGATACCAATGATGTGTCCTAGAGATATATAATTGTAAACATGGTTTTTATTTGTATAGGAATTCATATATTTTTTGAATATGAGTCCACTGGAACATGATTAGAGGATCTGAAATGGATACATAGAGAGCATTATCTCTCATGACCAGACTATAGATGAGATTCAATGTGAACAAACTTCCTTACACTCTAGACTATCTTTTCTAATCTAGACAACAATTTTCCCTACTTGTCATGACCAGTGTTCCAACCTAGCAAACAATTTTTCTACTAGCCATACCATTAAATTCAGGATAAGGAAATGAATACAACCAACTTTACAGTCTTGAATATTCTTGTACGTGGGATAAAACCAAAAACCACTATCATCCCAAATTTTAGATATTATGATTCCACCACTCTCTTTTAATCAAATTCCTATATAAGGTTACAACCACTTATGAGCCACAATACTAGAGTCTCCTTAGATCACTTTTGCCCCAATTGAAGTTGAGATGAAAACGCATAGTCTCACATCTCCATGCAATCATGGTGATAGAGGATCAAAATATACATCCAACATATCTGAGATTCCCAAGTAAAGATGCATATTTCCATAGTTAACTTTATATCCATATTATAGAATAAGCACTCTCATCCCCAATCCTCGAGATCTAGGCTACCGCAACCCACACCTACATGCTTTCAATATTTTACATGGTATTTTGGAGGTTCTTGGATCTTTTCTTGGGTTCTCTAGTTCCAAGAAAGGATAGTCATCTAGTAGGTTGACACTTCCATGGTGGGAGGGAGTAGCTTTGACTAAGAAGAGGAAATCTCATGAGTGATTGGATTGATGTTCCCTTAGGGTGTGTGTCAAGGTATTTACCACACTTCACCAATCATTTCTTTTGCATTTCTATTGATGTCCAACCCACTCGAGAGTTGTGTGATGGTGTGGCATCTTCCAATTGGCTCAAACTGACCCTAGGATAAAATAGGAATAGGTTTTAAATTCTCACATGGATCCTCTCTATTGGTACACATATGTTTAAATTTGAATAAATGTAGAAAATAAACCTTAACTATGATGATAATAAAAATCATATACCAAATTTATTAAATCATGATGAATTCAAATAAAATAGATTCAATACCTAATTACACTTATTTTTCCAAAAGTATGTATTAATGCATGAATATAAGATAATGATTATATGCAAACTCTATTTTTGTTCAAAAGAATGTTGGACATGTTGATTACATTAACTTTATGATGTAATCTCATACTAACTAATGATAATAAGTCTTGAGATAATTGTAAGATTATGATGTTAGTGAGGTGTAGTAAGAGTGTGTAGGTCATTAGTTATTAAGCATTAGAATTAGGACTTTGAACATAACCCTAATATTGAATTCACACTAGGGCTTATTTAAAACAATCATATTAGTGAATGCATTTTGTATTTCTTAATTATTGATTTGAAGAGTTTAATCATTCTTGAAATAAAGTATGTTTTAATATTGAGGTGGTGATATATCCCTAGTTTGGGTTCCAACTTGTGTCATTTTGCCTCTTATTCGCATGTAGACATTTTATTATGCATTTTTTTACTCAATAGTTGTCATTGTTGTCAATTTCACTTATATATGTTCCTTATGTGTTTCTTAGGTACTTTGAAGGCCATTTGATGGATGGATAAGGGAGATATGATTACTAGGACTCCCACCTTGTAAGAGGATCCCAACAATCCATGGAGGCAAAGTGTAACGACCCCATCCCCTGGTAACCCCCACTTAAGGTAGACCAAGAGATCCGAGCCATTATCCAATAACCCGGATCAAAGGTTCGACAAATAATCAATAATAGTTATGAAATTCTACTAACTAAATTGAAATCTGGTATTAAAATAAAACTTTGCATAACTTTTGAAAACATTGGAAAACTATCTATGCACAACTTGAATTATTCTATCTAACCCTCCTTGTACTTTACTTCTTATTTTTCATGATGTGTCACTTTACTATTTGTGATTTTCAAACTTGTACCTAAAACACCGACAAACAAAATGTCGGTCAACATATCGAAATATACTGGTATGTGGGGACAACCAAAAGTTTGCACATATGGATAACAATCTAATTATCACAATCAAGTTAATTAACAAGTCAATTTACACTTTTTCACTATGACATTCTCCACCGCTTTTTCCCTAACCCTGGCATGCCCACCTTAGGGTTTCTTTTGCCAATGACTTAAGGCCACCTTCTCAATCCTGAGCTTGGTGCCTGGGGTCACCACTCATGGTGCCCTCTAGTCATTCAGTATCATAGGCCACCTTCTCATTCCCGAGCTTGGTGCCTGCGGTCACCACTCATGGTGCCCATTGGTCTACCCATCTGGGCCTGAACTTTGGCATCATCCATCAGGGTGGCATGTAGGTGCAAGAATACATACTTCTATTATTAATGTGATAATCATAGTGACTTTATGATTTGCAAGTATGAACATCCAAACTGATAATTTGCATTCAATGCGATTAACCATCCGGAAAATCCTCGGGAAACTAAGATGGTTATTCATAATTAACCACATACCTGATTTGTAGATTCAACAAGCTAATAACAATTCCAAGCAAGCAAGTAATCCAAGAAACAGTTTAACATTCATAGAATTCCTAAAAAGCATACATAACCTATTTACTACACTTTACTAAGAATGTTACACCCCGATCTCACAATTTCCTCAAATCACAAGATTAGGGCGTAAGATAGGATTTATATTTAACACAAAGAACACCCTTAATTTTTTTTAATTTTCCTTTAAACTCTTGATTCCCCGCATTGAACCACATAACATCTTAACAAAGGAATCTGAACATTTCTTTTACTAATCATACTTCAATAGAAAAGATACATGTATAAACATTCATGATGTCTCTCACACCTTGTGCACATAAAACTTGCTAATTAGCATATATATCAAAGAGGAACAAAATTACACATCGTAATTACAACTCTCTTTCTCTTATCCCTTACTGAGGACCTAGAGTGACAAGGACCGACTGACTCAACTAATCTCATACTTGACTCCTGTGGCAGGTCTACACTGATGCTCTGACCATCTTCAAGTCCATGCGGTTAACCCTAAAAATGTTTGAGTAGAGGGGTGAGCCTACTCGCTCAGTGAATGAGTACTTCATGGAAACAGACTAATGCACTAATGTGATTACAGATATAATTTGAATAAACGATATGCAATTTAACAACAATAAATACTACACTGAGCAGTTCTAAAACAATATAATTGAAATAACAAAGAATGTAAATATTGCATCCAAAGAATAACTACTAGAAGACTATGCTTCTATTCTTCCTTAACTCTTTCATTTATAAATAACTCTGTGAACCTATGTGATCATATTTTAGGTTATGCCCTGATCTATGCAGTGTACTCTGCATAGAGACTCGCAGTGCACTACAACCACACCGTACAAGACTTAGGGACACACCCGGAAAATGTTAAGTCTGACGCCAGCCCTGCTCTGCCACAGGACCACAGGCTCTCCAGCCTACAAGCTCTCCGGCCTCAATGCACTACTCCGAGTGCTCTAGACTCCTCCTCTAACCTGAGTACACAGGCGGAGAGTCTCACTGGGTTACCACCGTGACTTCACACGGATTAATGTTGAATAACCCCTATTTTCTCCAGTGCCACCGTGACTCCGCACGCGTTGTTGTTGGACACTGCCTCTCTGTCCTCGTGTCTCCATGACTCCGCATGGATAATGTTGCAACATGAGTTTCACCCCTAAGAAGCAGATCTGTCAAAGGGGTTCTACGGTGTTCAGGGCACCTAAGTCTAACATTAACATTATATGTACATTTTAAACAGAAATCATAACTCATTTAACATTTCTCACAAGGCTCACACGGCCTGCCATATCATACCATAAGAAACATCATAGCTCATGTATTCAACATATACCATGTCTTAGTAACATCCCTTTCTAGGGCATGTCATATCTCATCACCTGCAATTTACGAGATATGTATTGAAATATAAGAAGCCCTGCAGTATGAAGATATCAACTCAGAGAGAACAAGCATATAAAGTTAAATGCACTAGAAACATACAATTCAACAGTTAAGTATCACCACATCTCATATCGAGATCTTTCATGTCACCATAACATGATTCATTGAACACCCTATCCTTTGGGTTTCATTTTCCTTATTCATTCATCACATGCCAACACCCTACTCTTAGGGTTTCATTCGCCTCATTCACCTTTCCATTTACCTCATTCACTTGTCACATGGCTCTCAAAAGGATTTCATAGGATATAAGCATTCACTAAATAAAGATTGTTTTCAACAAATCATATACAATCGATATATGTATGAAACCGTGGAAATTTAACTAAATTTAGGTTTCCCATACCATTCAATGAAATATCATGTATCAAGGATAAATTCAATTAAGATAACCCATGAGGTACATCCTAACCACTTATAGGATTACCAGTCCTTCTCAATAAAGCTGAAACTCTAGTGATGTCTCAATTAGGTTAAACCCTAATTACATCATTTGATATAAATCTTAAAAGCATTCTCACTAGGAAGTGTTGCGTACGTTTCTGATATGAATCTACCATTTAGGAATCATTTAAAATAGAGAAGGAATCCATATCATATCAATTTGCAACAACTTAAATCAAACGGACATTTCAGGTTTTAGAATCACATACTAAGCAATTAGGGATTTGGAAGCTATAATCAAATTCGTGCATTACACTGTTTAAAGGAAGAACCCACTCACCCTAAGGTGTGAAAACACCTCAAAACCGCAGCTCAACTCAGGGAATCTCGAATTCCTATCAAATCCCTAGCAAATCTCCCAATTCTTCTTCCATTCAACTCGGAAACCTTGAAAATGAGGAATTATGAAGAAAGGGTGAGAAAAGAGGGAATTTCGACATCATATTGGATCAAATCAGAGCATGGACAGAATATTGACATGAGAGAGAAGATTCACCATAAAAGTCTATGCAAAGGATCCAAACTTACTTGATTTCACAATTCTTGGGACCGCAGAACCCTAATTCAGCAATTCCTCCTCTTTCTCCACTCAAGCCCTAACTCTCCCTCTCTCTCTAGATTTTCGTTTCTCTGGAGTTAATGACGAAGAATGAGATCTGTGTATGTGTGTGGTTTCTCATATAAGTCAATTGAGCTGCTTGGGTCAATTGCATATTGACCCAACACTTAACTTTAATTATATTGGCTGAATATTCAGTTATACAAAAGTTACTGTAATTTGTTTATTTCAGAGATCAAACATTCTCCAACAATTATTGGAATTTATCACGTTGTTTATAATTTATCTATAAAGCTTCAGTTAAAATTTGAGATCATTTAGAGTTACCAATAAATAATTAAAAATAGAACAGTGCACTGCTATATTGCAGTCTGCAAAATATTCGGCCGAGTTTGTCCTGCACAAACTCGACCGACACCCTTACTGTAGGGATTCAAAAGTCATCCAAAAATTATTCCAATTTAACAGAGTGTCTAAAACTGTGTTTTGAAAGCACAGTTAAAATTTGAGATCAATTGGATATACCAATAAAAAGATAAAATTCAATTACCACACTACTGTATAAATCTGGAAATGTGATCGGCCGAGTTTGAAACTCGACCGATAAACAGGTCAGAACATTCTTCAAAAATTCTGATATTTACCAATATTGTTCACATTTTATATATACAAATCATATCCAAATTTGAAGTAAATCAGAGTTACACATAAAATACTAAAAATCATTTAGTGAGACATTCTACTTATCAAATTATGTATTCATGTATCATCAAAACCCTATTTGGGCCGATTAGGGTTTATGCTTCTCAAACCCAAATTCTCAAGACAAAAGAACATTTAAACTTATTATCATAGTTAAAACATCCTAATTGTGTTATCGTCATTAATTAGATTTCAAGAATGATTATTCCAATTAATCTTTGCAATTGTCTAGGTAAACCCTAGTTTACCAATTAAGCTCAGATGGGGTCGTAACAACTCTCCCCCCCTTAGAATGTTTCGTCCTCGAAACATGAACCTACAAGAAAGATACATTCAAGGTTATTCTAAACTTCTAAATCCTTCCATGCCATTATATTCTTGTATTTCATACCCGAATGTAGTTTTCAACATTAGATCTTTTAATTCTTTACTAACTCACAACATATCTCAAATAGTTCTCAATGATATCAAGCAAATTCTTTATGCCACAGTCAAACATAGATTGCAAAGATAAACCACCAAGCTTTCACTGCGCAACTCTGATACTCTGATACAACTATCTCAACTTATGCTGCTCAGAGAGTTCTATTGTTCTGTATCACCTTTAAGTGACAAAAGCAAGTTCACCATGTTGTTTTAAACTTTAATAACATGTTACTCAGATAGCAAAACAGTCTTGAATTAAAAGACTAAATTCAACAATCAATTGCACAATACTACTCTTGGCATCCCCATTGGGTCATGGATGCATGAGGTGAAGCATTACCACCTCATTCCATACTATCTTGTTTCGATCTTGGGACCTGTGGGTTATGGGCCCACACACAATTCAAAGTGTAACCATCGCATTATATCATTTTAGGGTTTCAACAACAGTAATAAGGTAATCCACAATTGTATCAGTCATTCAAGCATTAATCATACTCAATTACCATCACTCAGTTATATTAGAGCTAGGTATAACAAGCTACACCTCATTAGGGTTACTTGTCTAAACAATCTGATTATCATCCTTTTCTATTAATATGAGTGAATATGTATGACTACCTTGTTCAGGGTATCTCTCCATGTGTTCTGACATCATCCAAACTGTATCACCATATCACAAATACACAATAGTAAGATGCATATCAGGTATGAATTACTACAACTATCATACGCCTTTAATTTAACATATAGCTTACACAAATACCCTGAAATCATATGTAGAACTAACTTTCATACCTTAATATGCCTTCAACAAATCATACGTGTAAAAACAAATTCACATATTACACAAAGCTAGTGTTTTCCCATATCTCTCTGCTCATTCATTACTTCTTTACTTTTTGCTACCTATCCTATTCATATGATTATATACAATAAACATCATTAACATTGAAGCATTTAAGATAGGAATAGATTATTCGTCATTCTTGCTATCACACAAGAATTTATTTCTTATCACACTTCATCATATTGTATGTCACTATTACATTCACTAGATGACCCTACCAAGGTAGTTATGCACCATATATGACTCATTTTCTCTTATTATTTCATTCCCACTTTGCTCTCATTAAGGAATATATGAAAGAGAAGATGATTTTAAGACTTGGAATACTTGTATTCAAACATTCCCTTAATACATTCTCGTATGTAGACTTACTTAGTTATCAACAGAGATATTTGATTAATTAGCACTTGCTTGAATCTCACAACCTCTTTATTTTATAACTTCTCCATCATATTTCAAACCCTATCTTACGTTTCATAGTCCACTTACCATATACTACTCTTTAACCTGTCATCTTTTAATTCTAAATTTTTCTCTTATGACCATGTTGCTTATTCATATGTATGGTCATGTATACCATGTTGCACATATTTCCTCCTTTATCTTTATACTATTGTGAAGTTAACGTTCTAAATTAATAGTCCTTCTATTAGTTTTTCCTCATGTTGAATACATTACATATTCTTCATTTTTAAATCAAGTGGATCATGCATGGATCAAACATAGTTTCTCTTTCAATCAAGTTTTTCTCTCCTGAATACAGTCTACCTTTGTATGACTTATTTATTCATTAAACTGCACCTATGTTCTTTACTTAGAAACTAGTTTGTTGTTGTAGT
Organism: Alisma plantago-aquatica; assembly: GCA_963693085.1. NCBI lineage: Eukaryota > Viridiplantae > Streptophyta > Magnoliopsida > Alismatales > Alismataceae > Alisma > Alisma plantago-aquatica. Next base: position 421,097,285 of record OY856411.1, read on the forward strand.
CTTATGAATTATATGATCATATGATTCTCTTCACTTTTACTCTTTTGAAGACTCTTCACTTCTATGGACCTATTGAATGCTCAACTCTATTCTTCTACTCAGCCTTTGCTTTAGAGTTCATAAAAGCATTATACGCTATTATATGATTCATTCTTCATGATTGATTCTTGTTATCTTGAACCATACATACATACATTTCACATATCTTTTCTATATTTCATATGTATAGTTTATGTAATATTAATCAATAAACTGATTATGAGCTTCATATCATGTCCTATTATTCCCAATTAAGGGTTTCACATTTGAGACCCCAAAGTTAAACCTCAGATATCAGTTTCAACAAATTCTTAGTTGTTCTGATCTTGCCCATCTGTTTCAACATTTTACTGTATGTACATTCTTACTCTGATGTGGGTCTAATTATTCCAATTCTATTCTTATTATACTATTGATAGGATTCATTAGATCCTAGTAACGCATCCTGCCAACCGGACTAGGCCAAGCCTGAAGTCCTAAAGCCAAGAACTACAAAGGATTACATTCTTTCTGAACTGCCACTCACAGCTCAGAAACTCGGCTGATTGGTCAGAAACTCGGCCGATTGCTTCACAACTCGGCCGATCCGCTTGAAACTCGGCCCATCAACTAGCTGTTAGATTTCCTGAAAAAGGAAACTCGACCGAACTACATACAACTCGGCCGATCAGTTTGCTATTCGATTGCCTATTAAGGAAACTCGGCCGAATCACATACAACTCGGCCGAATCGCGTACAGACTGAAAACCTAAACAGACCTGCTGATGTCAATTTCACTCGAATCAGCGGGCAAAACTATAGAAACAAAAGCCCATTCAAAGGTCAATTCTAGTCTACTTGTTACAAAGAATGAAATCAATAAATGCTACAATTGCATAGTGTACAACAGATATTAAAGATCCATATTTCAAAGTATTGAATATTTCCATTCAAACATATCAGAGCATTTCTAACATTTCCAACAAAAACAACATTATGAAATGTAAGTTCTATCTCCTTTTACATTTATGCTCTTAATTCTTGTTTCTTTTCTCATTTTCTAACCCTAACATTTCTAGGGTTCCTCTCTAGCCCATTCTTCCACTGTATACCTGGCCAGGGTATACGTGAGAGAATAGATAGAGTAGCTTGTACTGGCTGATCCAAGTACTCAGATATCGGGCCAGGATATCCAAATACTCAAATCCCCAAAGCTAACATCAAACATCTCCTATCTGCCACACTTAGGACTCTAACTTACTAACTTAATGGTCCTTGACAACTCACCCTAAGCTCTGATACCTTACACCCCGATCTCACAATTTCCTCAAATCATGAGATTAGGGCGTAAGATAGGATTTATATTTAACACAAAGAACACCCTTAATTTTTTTTTCTTTTCCTTTAAACTCTTGATTCCCCGCATTGAACCACATAACATCTTAACAAAGGAATCTGAACATTTCTTTTACTAATCATACTTCAATAGAAAAGATACATGTATAAACATTCATGATGTCTCTCACACCTTGTGCACATAAAACTTGCTAATTAGCATATATATCAAAGAGGAACAAAATTACACATCGTAATTACAACTCTCTTTCTCTTATCCCTTACTGAGGACCTAGAGTGACAAGGACCGACTGACTCAACTAATCTCATACTTGACTCCTGTGGCAGGTCTACACTGATGCTCTGACCATTTTCAAGTCCACGCGGTTAACCCTAAAAATGTTTGAGTAGAGGGGTGAGCCTACTTGCTCAGTGAATGAGTACTTCATGGAAACAGACTAATGCACTAATGTGATTACAGATATAATTTGAATAAACGATATGAAATTTAACAACAATAAATACTACACTGAGCAGTTCTAAAACAATATAATTGAAATAACAAAGAATGTAAATATTGCATCCAAAGAATAACTACTAGAAGACTATGCTTCTATTCTTCCTTAACTCTTTCATTTATAAATAACTCTATGAACCTATGTGATCATATTTTAGGTTATGCCCTGATCTATGCAGTGTACTCTGCATAGAGACTCGCAGTGCACTACGACCACACCGTACAAGACTTAGCGACACACCCGGAAAATGCTAAGTCTGACGCCAGCCCTGCTCTGCCACAGGACCACAGGCTCTCCGGCCTACAGGCTCTCCGGCCTCAATGCACTACTCCGAGTGCTCTAGACTCCTCCTCTAACCTGAGTACACAGGCGGAGAGTCTCACTGGGTTACCACCGTGACTCCGCACTGATTAATGCTGAATAACCCCTATTTTCTCCAGTGCCACCGTGACTCCGCACGCGTTGTTGTTGGACACTGCCTCTCTATCCTCGTGTCTCCATGACTCCGCACGGAAAATGTTGCAACATGAGTTTCACCCCTAAGAAGCAGATCTGTCAAAGGGGTTCTACGGTGTTTAGGGCACCTAAGTCTAACATTAACATTATATGTACATTTTAAACAGAAATCATAACTCATTTAACATTTCTCACAAGGCTCACACGGCCTGCCATATCATACCATAAGAAACATCATAGCTCATGTATTCAACATATACCATGTCTTAGTAACATCCCTTTCTAGGGCATGTCATATCTCATCATCTGCAATTTACGAGATATGTATTGAAATATAAGAAGCCCTGCAGTATGTAGATATCAACTCAGAGACACAAGCATATAAAGTTAAATGCACTAGAAACATACAATTCAATAGTTAAGTATCACCACATCTCATATCGAGATCTTTCATGTCACCATAACATGATTCATTGAACACCCTATCCTTAGGGTTTCATTTGCCTTATTCATTCATCACATGCCAACACCCTACTCTTAGGGTTTCATTCGCCTCATTCACCTTTCCATTTACCTCATTCACTTGTCACATGGCTCTCATAAGGATTTCATAGGATATAAGCATTCACTAAATAAAGATTGTTTTCAACAAATCATATACAATCGATATATGTATGAAACCATGGAAATTTAACTAAATTTAGGTTTCCCATACCATTCACTGAAATATCATGTATCAAGGATAAATTCAATTAAGATAACCCATGAGGTACATCCTAACCACTTATAGGATTACCAGTCCTTCTCAATAAAGATGAAACTCTAGTGATGTCTCAATTAGGTTAAACCCTAATTACATCATTTGATATAAATCTTAAAAGCATTCTCACTAGGAAGTGTTGCATACGTTTCTGATATGAATCTACCATTTAGGAATCATTTAAAACAGAGAAGGAATCCATATCATATCAATTTGCAACAACGTAAATCAAACAGACATTTCAGGTTTTAGAATCACATACTAAGCAATTAGGGATTTGGATGCTATAATCAAATTCGTGCATTACACTGTTTAAAGGAAGAACCCACTCACCCTAAGGTGTGAAAACACCTCAAAACCGCAGCTCAACTCAAGGAATCTCGAATTCCTATCAAATCCCTAGCAAATCTCTCAATTCTTCTTCCATTCAACTCGGAAACCTTGAAAATGAGGAATTATGAAGAAAGGGTGAGAAAAGAGGGAATTTTGACATCATCTTGGATCAAATCAGAGCATGGACGGAATATTGACATGAGAGAGAAGATTCACTATAAAAGTCTATGCAAAGGATCTAAACTTACTTGATTTCACCATTCTTGGGACCGCAGAACCCTAATTCAGCAATTCCTCCTCTTTCTCCACTCAAGCCCTAACTCTCCCTCTCTCTCTAGATTTTCGTTTCTCTGGAGTTAATGACGAAGAATGAGAGCTGTGTGTGTGTGTGGTTGCTCATATAAGTCAATTGAGCTGCTTGGGTCAATTGCATATTGACCCAACACTTAACTTTAATTATATTGGCTGAATATTCAGTTATAAAAAAGTTACTGTAATTCGTTTATTTCAGAGATCAAACATTCTCCAACAATTATGGGAATTTAGCACGTTGTTTATAATTGATCTATAACGCTTCAGTTAAAATTTGAGATCATTTGGAGTTAGCAATAAATAATTAAAAATAGAATAGTGCACTGCTATATTGCAGTCTGCAAAATATTCGGCCGAGTTTGTCCTGCACAAACTCGACCGACACCCTTACTGTAGGGATTCAAAAGTCATCCAAAAATTATTACAATTTAAAAGAGTGTCTAAAACTGTGTTTTTCAAGCATAGTTAAAATTTGAGATCAATTGGATATACCAATAAAAAGATGAAATTCAATTACCACACTACTGTATAAATCTAGAAATGTGATCGGCCGAGTTTGAAACTCGACCGATAAACAGGTCAGAACATTCTTCAACAATTCTGATATTTACCAATATTGTTCACATTTTATATATACAAATCATATCCAAATTTTAAGTAAATCAGAGTTACACATAAAATACTAAAAATCATTTAGTGAGACATTCTACTTATCAAATTCTGTATTCATGTATCATCAAAACCCTATTTGGGCCGATTAGGATTTATGCTTCTCAAACCCAAATTCTCAAGAAAAAAGAACATTTAAACTTATTATCATAGTTAAAACATCCTAATTGTGTTATCGTCATTAATTAGATTTCAAGAATGATTATTCCAATTAATCTTTGCAATTGTCTAGGTAAACCCTAGTTTACCAATTAAGCTCAGATGGGGTCGTAACAAAGAATACATCTATTTAATTGGCTTGGATTCACTTTCTAGGGTTTCTAATCCGAATTGGGTTTTATTAGGGTTCTTTTTACAACTATCCTCATTCATACCCTAGAATAGCAGTTCTAAGTGCAAAACCCTAATTACTCACATATTCACATTACAACCTTTTTATCATCTTAGGTTCCTTCCGGATGAACAACTCCTAGTTCATTATGATCTAATTCACCTATGAATTCCATTTATCAATAATTCCAACTTTATCCATTAGAAAACCCTAATTATCATCTTAAGGGTATCTATCTATGACTAGGAACTTTTTATATTTAAAAATATCTTAGAACCATCATTTAACAACATATTATCATATTTTTCGAATGAAATATGATCTTATCCTCTTTTACCCTAAATTAGGGTTTCTAAGTGCTTAATCATTCATAATTGGTCTAGAACCCTAAATCATGTAATAAAGAATCTAAATCAGGATCAAGTTCATTATCAACTATTCAACAGGTTGCAATTACTCAATTTCATCAACTTAACAATACAAACTTAACCAATATGTTCAATTAGGGTTTCTTAATCTAATACATAAGCACTTTTCATTAGATTAACACACTTTTGCAAATGGGAACTTATTCAGGTTTTCAAACCAATTTTAATATGTTCCTCGTATTTTTCTAAGTAACTTTCATATTTTAACTTTGTTCATCCGAGCTTCCTAGAAGAAGTTATGATTTTTGTAAGAAAATCCCTTTCTATTGATTATTAGCAATTTACAGAAAAGCCAGGATCATTAGATCTGTGGTCCGCTGGTCCACTCAGGATCCAACGGCCAGGGATGTACGTGCCTTATCTTGTGATTAAAGGGAGTCAAAGGACAAGCCTGCCCTTACCTTACTGAAGACGCTACATGGGTAACAAGGTCTTTTCCCCTTCTCTTCTTATTCCTTGCGATGAATCCCACATGCAGCACAGGGTCGACGATGCGGTCAACAACGACGTTGACTTCGAGCTCCTACTTCTCCACTATTGAAACGACGCGTCGCCCTCCGTCGATAGTTCCTTTCAACTCACCTACACATCCAATTTCCCCGGACATGCGTCGCTTGCTCGGGTACTGAAGAAGCACCTCTGGTGGTGCTTCAGGTGAATCAACGATGAAATCCAGAGGGAAGAGTAGCACCTCGAGGGAGGGGAAAGGATGAGGGAGGCCTTGCGGAGTCTTTGAACATGAGGGAGATCTCACAGCGAGATTCTACCCTTTATATATAGGGATGGCCGCGAAGGGTGGTTGGCGGAAGTCCTGGAGGTTAGGGGATTCTCCCACTGCTTCCTAAAGATAGCCAAACCCAGGCTCGTTGAGTTCGGCTTCCCAATCCAAACCTGATGGAAAGATTTCCAAGAGCCCTCGTCAACCAGGGAGAGAGAAACTCAGAGGGGGAAATAGGAAATTGGGCTATTTCCTTTTACGGTCTGTCCCAGTCCGTCCCAAGCTAGGTGACAAACAAAAATCCTCAAATCCCGATCCTAGGGCCATGAATGCGAGCTAAATAGTTGCCTGATTGCCCAAATCGTGACATGTATATCAAAAATCCAATATCCTTCACACTTTAGGATAACTTCAAAATTCCATATTTTGAAATATGTGCATCTTTTTTCAACCAAATTTTATGGGAAATTTCCTTTTGCCCTTATCTATATGCATGCCAAAAATGCGTCCCAAATTCCAAAGGAAAAGGGCTTTTCCATTAAAAGTAAGTTATTCTTTAATAAGACTTATTTAATTGATATTTCCTCTTCCTTTTGTCATTATCTTATCATCTTGGATTCATTGGACCACAAGGAATCCTAAAGGCACGGATTTCCACATTGGAGACATATCTTCTTGCTTTTATCTTTTTATTTGTGTTTATTTCACATATTCTCCTTATCTTTTTATTTCTTCATTAAAATATCTCGTTTTAAGGAATTCTCTTTATTTCTCTCTTATTTTACTCATTGGTATTCCTTTTAACATTAGGAATTGTTGGGATACGAAATTCCACCAAGGATAACTCAATTATACCTCTTTCCACTTATTTCCCACATTTATCGTTGTTTTTAATTTCTTTCTTAATAAATAAATACTTAATTGATCTTTTCTTTTCTTATAGTGTTTCCTTTGTAACTTTGGACTCCTTGGAACCCAAGAGGCATGAAATTGACCTTTGGATTATATTTGATTGCCTTCTAGAGATTTCTACACCTTTCTTATCTCAAATTCTCAATAATTCATTAATTAATTGAATTTCCTTGTTATTGGGCCCAATAACCCATAAAGCCGACAACACAATCAACAAGGCTATTGTAATCGAAATCTATTTATTCAAAACAGATTATATCATTATTTTTTCAAATATCATTAATGTGAGAAATTACATTTCTCACCCAATGAACCTAAGAATTGGGGTTATAACACAAAGTCCAACCTATCCCAATTCTTCAAAGCATAATTTAAACAAGGAAATTCATAATTTCATCAAGAAACCATTCAAGTTAAATAAATACCCCAAGATTGATTGAGCCATGACAAGAGCATCAAGGAATACACAAAAAAGTACTAAACCCCTTTGAAACTCGTCCAAGTCCTAAGTCTAGTATACCTAGACCATGGAACATTCTACCACTAGAGCGGCCGTGACACAATAGACATTTCCACATTTCACTATCATTTCACCTTAAAACCCATGATAATATGCTGAATTATTTTACCTGGGATCTAGAACAATCATTTTTTTATAGAAGAGTTGTCCTAGATTGGCCAGTATCACCAATACCTTGTCCACTCAAACAAATTCTAGAATAAATTCCACCCAATATCTAGATGACAATTCTATGTAGAAAGACAATGCTACTTCACAACCAAAATGTTTGTTCTTCTTGAAATGGTCATTCTTCTTAAAAGGACCTTTCCATAGACAAAAAATGGTCGTTCCACCAAGACTTCCCATCAACCCACCTTGGGGCAGAAGAGTTGTTCTACCCTTACAATGGTTTTTCTACCCCAAAAACCTACTACTTCCCATACTAATTTTACAAACCACCACCACTTAACCCTAGACACTCTAGCTCTCTATATACATGTTAGCGGTGTCTAAGAGGCAAAGGTTACCACCTCTTATCATTTAAGGAGGCCACCTACTCCCACATATATAATATGGATGGAGGATGACACCTTTGATTCTTCTATAGAAGGAAGAGGAGTCTTCTGCATCGAGCTACATGCACTATAAGAAACCTTGTCAATACTAACACCCAGTCCTGAAACCATGTGTTGTGAGATGGTATATATATATAGGGCTTATCTCTAATACCCACACGGGTAGCCTATTTTTTCACTACCCGCACATCCAAAAGAGTAACTATATGGTATACAAAAGTAACTCTAAAGATCAACAGAGTAACAATATGGTACACAACAGTAACTCTGAGATCAAAAAAGTAATAGTGCAGATAACATACAGTCAGTAAATATATGGACAAGTTTTTTTATTTTGGGGGTAAAATGATATTATTTTTGGATGAAATTTTTTAGGAAGATATATAAAATGCTCCTTTAAAATTTCAAAAAAAAAGTTAAAAAAAATCGTGAGAAGGGTGTGCGAGTATTAAATAAATCCCCATATATATATATATATATATATATATATATATATATATATATATATATATATATATATATATATATATATATATACTGACACATAAATGATGGTTGTATTACATAGGTTACATATCTCTCCATGTCAAACACATGTAAAGTTATAATTGATGCTCTTTACCACAAGAAGGTTAGAATTTCCATTGATGCACGATAAAAGTTTGGGGTCTTACCTAAATAAAGTAATTACATATCCAAACCATCAACGAAAAGTTATCTACAAAACCTAATTATACTCTCTCTTACTCTCCCTCCGCAATTTCATAGATGTACAATATCCCTTGCGGGAGGCATCCATGGCGGCCAGAAGCATAAGTCATACTTCCCTCTGTCTTCTTCCATGTCTCAAAAATTTCAATTGATGGTATATTGGTCTCTCGAATAGCAAGATGGAGCTAGCATGTATGTTCATGTAGTTCTCAATGCACCCTTCAATTCCCTTCAGGCTTCTATGTTGTACATAGGAAATAACTCTAATGTGTACCCCTAGAAAATATCCTTGATTGGTCTAGGCCATTGAGATTTGTGATGATCAAGACTCACTTTACCAACTACATCTTGCATCATTTACAGACATACTCTACGACTGATATACTTAGATAAAATAATTTTGTCAAGTTGATCATCTCTCCACAAGTGCTAAATTTAAAAAGGTTTATCAAATAGGTATGGAAACAAAGAATAGAAACTTGTTTTGAAAATTCTTTCTTAGTATCCTTGTATACAATCTACACATTACCTCTTTTTGTAATTATATAACTATGAATGATAAATGGATATCCTCATGAACCTATAGCATAATAAACTATATAATGTTTGTGTGAATCTTGTTTAAGATGAAATTCATGATAAGTGATTTCCATAATAACAATTAGTACCATTGTTCTTAGTATAAAATATTTCTTACTTTGTGTTCACAAACTACATAATTGGTTACTATAGAAGATTGAGTGATGGCGTTGGTTCTGGGTTCTTCTACATCTTTTCTTAGTAGAGAGTCATCATAAATGTTTGTTTGATCAATAAAGAAAGATTTCAAATATTTGTAAACTTGAGCATACTCTATCCTCATCAATAAATGTTTGTTTGGGAACGACATTGTTCCGAAATATATATTTATGTATTTTCATGATTAAGGGAACCATATGAGAAGGGTTAGATTTGTGATCCCCCTAGACGATGCAAAAGTCTCGGTCCTGGGATGCCCCTCCACCCAGGAACTAATCAAAGTTGGATTTTGAACTCAGGTCCATTTCTTAGGAGAAACATGTGAAACTACTTGAACCACTTGTCCTCGTCTATTTATTTCTTTTATATATTGCATTTATCATATATATTACTTCTCAATGTATTTATCTCTTTTGACATCTTCATGTATCAAGTTATCTATAAATTTTGGAATGACCACCATATCGACATTTTGTCTTCTTATTTGTTTGATATAAGTATCCACCATAAGGAGCATGTATGTGATATATCTTTATTTATTTTAAAATGTACATTTCAAGTTTCCCTTGTAATTTTTTTAAATATGAACTCTTTATTTACAACCCGTTCAACATACATGAGGCATAAAACAACAATAATTTTACATTTTTTCAAGCCAAAAGCCATGGTGAATCAAATTAGTACAACCAAATATGGGAGATAATTTTTTTAGAACTTTTTCTACCTTCTTATAATATCTTTATGTTTCCTAAGATATTGTTGATTATCTTTTTAAGATGTGCTTATTGATAATTATATGTCGCCCCTTCCCACCAACTAATTTTGGATGAAGAACTCCTAGTTTCCCACTTCTTATTGAAAAATTTAATTTAGATCTTATCTTGTTTTATATGGTGTTTAGAAGCTACACAATTTTGTTGTAAATCTATATAGTTTTACATTATTCAATAGATAAGAACTATGTAGATCTTTAATTAAAGTTGAGGTTGCCTGTATGCATCAAACATGCATTATGTTTTTCTTAAAAAACTGGACGAAATACATTTTTTGTATGGATATTAATTAAAATTGAGAAGAACATCATAACGCATATCAATCTTGTAATGATCACCAGAAGTTGAGGCTCCTAAACAAGAGGAAATTGAGATTGGAGATGAAATACAGTTTTAGTCTAAACATGAAACTGAAGTCATTAGAATGAAAATATTTCATTACATCTTTCATGATTATTTATCATTCTTCAATTCATTATTTTTATCATAATACATATATATATATATATATATATATATATATCATACTAAGACACTTTATATTTAAAAAACAATAGAGCTTGTGTATCTGGAATAATTTGAGAAATGGTAGACACGTGGAACCTCCAAAAGTAGTCAAAAACTACCCAACATTTTTTTCCCAAAATTAGTGTGAAAGAGTCAAATCCTTTCTCTTGATGTATGTGATCGGAGGGTGCATAATTTGAGAAGTATAGAAAGAGCATTCCATAGTATCAAAATGTATAGTATTTATGGAAAGTTGTTTTAATAATAAATATTTATAACATATGGAGAAGTATAAACAATGAGTGAAAATAAAGGTATTTTCACCTACAATACCGTAACAAGGAAAAACTTCATGAACAAATCATGGGTGGTGATTCAGAGAATCCACATCAATGTGATATCCTTTTTTACTTTTGGAAAGCAATCACAAAAGAAAATGAAGTTCAAAGGATTATGATTCATTGTAATAAGGATGGAACTCTTTTACCACAAGTGGCATCGATTGTCGTATTATTTCATTTTCTAGTTTTCAAGCTCATATGATATAAGGCATACTAATAAATGTTCTCATCATATGCAAGAAAAAAGTAGATGAGCTCCTACACAATACTAATGATTTCCAAAGAAGTTTCACTTCTTGACAATGGGATTTTCATACTTGAAAGAGATATGTCCCACAACAACATTACATATAACTACTTATATTGCTTGTACATATTATCTAAGGTACACTAAATAATACATATATTTCATGATTTTCATTTGGATTTCCCTTCAACCAAAACTATAATGGTTGAGTTTGGTTATGTTTGGACGTCCTTTTTCCTTGCAAAGGAAAAGGAAATATCTACGTGAGTGGAGAACCCACTCACATTAAGATAAGAAAAAGAAATATCCACTCACTTATGGATATTATTATAATATGATTTAAGGTGCTTAGTTTGTTTTCCTTTAAATCGTGGATAATTGAGAGGAATAAGAGGCAAATAGGATAGCCTCATCCCTAAGGAAGAGAAGGGTGAATATGGCAAGAAATTTGAGGAGATAATTCCTACTTTCTCTCTCTTAAATGAATTTTCTATAAAATTCATATATAAGCTCCTTTATCTTTGAGGTGAATGGATAATTTCGAATCCACTTTCACTTCTTTCTTGCAAAAACGACCAAGGGAGCTTGGAGAAACAGGAGGACGACCCCCAACCTGTTGTTAAGCTTCTTGACCCTCTTTCACCTTGAATTCATGGTGGAAATCACAAAACAATGCATGATTTCTTCTCTATTTCCCTCCATCTTCAATCCTAGCCAATCTTTTCACTCCAAAGCTTGAGGACGAGCCTTGGGAGGGTTGCAAAAGCTTCTTCCATCATTGTTGACGTGAATCTCCAAGAATTGAAGCACAATTGAAGGTGGGTTATATAACTTGAACCCTTGAACTTTGTTATTGATTCCATATCTTCATTAATTGTTGATTCTCTTTTTGGTTCTGAAATTTTATTTGGTTGATTGATGCAATCACCATGGAAATCACATAAAGCTTCGTGGGTTTATAGCTTGATGATGATGACATCATCACAACCACACACCTCCACAAATATCTATTGCAAACGGTTTAACCATTTGGTCCAAACGGTTTCACCAAACTGTTTGGTGACCAAACCGTTTGAAGGTTTGGGTTCCAAATCGTTTGGAATGGTTGATCGTTTGAAATGGTTGACCATTTGAGGAAATATGATGTTTTTCTTGGATAATTATACAATACTTTCAATTGGTTTGATCTTGAAGGTTTCAATTTTGAATGATTCCTTAAATGCAAACCCTAATCGGGTTGAGTGTGGAACCCTAAGTAATTGAATCAATTTTTGGGTTGACTAAGCCCAAATGGTCTCAAGACTGTTTGGAGGTCACCCAAACGGTCTCAAGACCATTTGGAGGTCAACCAAGACTATTTGAAAGCTTATGATGAAGTATGATTGGATGGTTGAAGATCCAATGATATTACATGGAAATACAATCAATAGCTCAATTGATGATCGATTCAATGATGCAAACCCTAATTGAATTCCATAGGTTTTAATGATGGATTTGGAAAACGGTCTCAAGACCATTTGGAGGTCATCCAAATGACCTCAAGACCGTTTGAGGTCAGGTCATTACATAGCTAAGTGGTGATTCAATGTTTTCAATCGAATTAGTTCCACAATGTCAACCACTGATGGTTCCTCGATTTCAAAACTCTAATTGATGGTGTCTTGATTATAAACCCTTATTCAATTGGGTTCAAAACACTAATTGAAGGTCTAATTGAATGGTGATTTAATGGTTCAACTGAAGAATAAATTAGTGGCTCAATTGATAGATGGTTCAATGATTGAAACCCTAAACTAACTAAGTGATGGAAGACCCTTTTTGGTCCATTCGGTTTTGAGAGAGTTGGAACCAAACAGTCTTAATATTGTTTGAGTTCAAACGTTCTCAAGACCATTTGGGATCAAACATTCTCAAGAATGTTTGGGACCAAACGGTCTCAAACCATTGGAGACCCAAGTTCATTTGGTTTCAATATGTTTTGTCTAAATGGTTTCAAGCACCAACCTTGCTAAACGGTTTCAAACTGTTTTAATTTAATTGGTCAAGACCGTTTGAGGTCTAAGTGACCAAGACTGTTTGGGGTCTAAGTGACCAAGACTTTTGAAGTTCAAATTTGTTAAACCATTTGGACACCTACATGATTAAAGGTCAGTTAGCTACTTGATTGATAATGATGTAGACTAAAGGTAATCATAATGGTTAACCCTAGTTGTGTGTACTTAAATGAAGAGCTGACCTAGATCAATCTTGGAGTACTTGACATCCTAGAGAAGATGAGAGAGAGAGGAATGCTTATATAATTAAGCCCTAATTCTCTCATTATGAATAAATATGTAATTAGGGTTTGATACATAATAATGAGATCATGAAACCCTTATTAAAAAGATTAATGAGCCTTGATCCTAAATTAGGGCAAAGTTATGTGAAACCCTAAATTAGGGTAAAGCTAGGTGAAACCCTAATTGAGGGAGATGTCAAGTGAAATCCTAATTTTCGGTAATACTAAGTGAAACCCTGATAAAGAAGGATGTTATGTGAAACTCTAATGAAGAGTGATATTAGGTGAAATACACATTTATGGGAGATGCTATGTGAACCTCAATTTATAAATATGGAAAATCCTATTCCTAAAAATGTAATAGTGATCAATGTATTAACAAATGTAACACCTAGAGAGGTTGATAATGGATACTCTTATATCAATAATTCCTAACTCAAGGATGAGTCCATATCATTGGCAATGTTTGTATATTCTAAATATGTGATTTATGACCATTACATTACATGATAAATATGATGAACTGGTGCATAAAGTATTAGGATAAAGAATACCCTAATACAAGCTAAGTGGATGAACTCAAGTAAGATAAAGGTAATGAGGGAAGTGATACATCAAGATATGATAGATACTACATCCAACACCTCAAGACTGATATACCTTGATGTGTTAAAAATCCAATATATTTGGATGAGTGACACATGAAGTGTGTTTAGTAAATGGTTACATTGGGATGTAATGCACTTTGATAAGTGTAGGTTAACATGCCTTATGAAAAGGTTAATCCAAACCAATAAACTATAATGCAATCATATTCTGATAAAGATGAGAGAGAAACTCATACTTTGTGTTGATAATTCATTTGATGATGAATGATGAGAATACATAAGTATGATTGAATACGTTTGTTATCCATATTGATTCCTAGCTGTGTGAAGCAATGAAATAGGACTTGACCATTAATAACATGATCTTGGGAACCTATATGGTTATTTGTGGAAAACCCTAATCTAGGGTGATGTTATGTAAAGTTACAGTAAACCCTAAATTGCGTAAAAGGACATGATGAATCCTATTCTGATGTGAATAGTGCATCCTAACCCTAAATTGGGTAATGAGATATAATAAACCCTAATATAGGGTAATGTTATGTGAAACCCTATCACAGGGTGATGTTATGTGAAGTCTTAACAGAGAGTAATCCTATGTGAAGCTCAATTACAGATTGATGAATTATGAATATCATAAGAAAACCCTTATATTGCATGGTACTAGTATATAATTGTTATCATGAGTACTAATCATGCATGTATGTTGAAATGAAGAGCATATCCTGGTATGGGCTATGATGCTCTGTATATTGAAAATGTTTAATAGGCCTTATAAGCCTTCATATGCTTTTTTGCTCAGTGAGAGGTAATCTTAAAAATTAGTGAGCCCTGTGTGCCATATTTTGTTTTAATTATTGAAATTTTTTATGAGCTTCATAAGCCATAATATGCCTTGTTTCCTAGTAAGGGGTAATAAGAGGTGATATGAGCTTTGTGAACTATGTGGAATACTTTGTGAAGCAAGAATCATAATGTCCTTGGTTAGATGACCTGAAGTTATTAAGTTACCTAATAAGTGGTAACAAGTATTTTATGATGAGTTAAGGGTTCGAATACCCATATTCTATAATCATGATGATGAACTTGTTAAGAAATGGAAATGTACTTGATGAGATGAGGGATTAAGATTCCAGTACTTTGTTAAAAGAATATGGATACAAGCCATGACTCCACAAAGACAATGCCAGGCATTAGCTATGTGATCTAAGCCTGAAGAGAATATATGTTGTGGTTATAACTCTATAGTGAATAAATGCTATACATGTTCTTCATATTCCTTAATGGATAAGTGACATGATGCTCTATCAAGTTACAACTACAATGCTTTATATAAGAATAATGTTCTAATATGTTAGACAATGAAATAACTATTGTTAAACAATTATGATTCCTTTGTCCAAGTTTATCCTATTAAACTACAATAATAATGTTTCTCGCAGAGAGTTATATCTCTCGCTGGGGCAATTTTACAATTGTCTCACCCCTGTGGGAACCAAATTTTTAGGTTGACACGGATGAGGAGGCAGGAATCCTTCAGTAGGAGAAGGACAACAACAACAACAATAGGGACAGTTGTGAATTCTCAAGTGGAGACACTGGCGGATATGTCTTGCATAGATGTAAATAGAATCCTATGTGTCGTCTCTATACTCTCAGGTCCTCAGAGTAGTAGTTAATGCTTTTGAGATTTTGGCTTAGTGCCTAGAGATTTTGTACTACTTGTGTTTAGTCTAACAGAGAAGTTGATGCATGTAATCCTCAGTAAAAGATGATACATTACATGTACTTGTGAACCGGTATGTAATTAAGTTACTCCGGTTCTTTATGAAAGAGTTTTCTTATGTGTGGACCTCTTTGTAAAATGGTTTTAATTTAAGTGATTTTTGGTAATCCTCTGCTTAGTGATCGCTTCCGCTTAGTTAATAACATTTTATTTGAATGATGCGTCACAATTTAGTGGTATCAGAGCGCTAGGTTTGTTGAGTCTATAGAGACATAGGACTAAGATGTTGAGTTTGTTCTAGTGTCTTCCAGTTCATATGATAGTGACTTTTGCTCATATAGGAGGAGAAGAAAAACTTGAAGATGTCTGGGACACATGAAGAACACGCTGCTGATAGTAGTGTTGCTGCACCGAGAGGAGGTGCAAGAGACTAGAATAGGGAAGGTTTTGTACCTGAACAGCCCCAGATTGACCCAGCTGTGATAGAAAACCCAGCCCTCCATTCTCTATTTGAGAAATTCCTGACAACCATGACACTCATGGCAGATAGGATGCCACCACCTGCACCTAGGGCACCAGCCCACCATGAGGGATATGGAGCCGGAAAGACTTTTGAGAGGCTTCGTCGGGTTGGAGCCATAGATTATGTTGGTACATCTGATCTTGATTTGTGGCTGACAGAGCTGGAGAAGGCTTTCAGGATCCTTGATATTCCTGAAGCCGAAAAGGTAAGACATGTTGTGTACCTCCTAAAAGGGAGTGCTAGTCACTGGTGGATGATAGAAGAAGATAAGAGACCAGGTGAAGAGATTGGATGGGAGGTATTCCGACAAGAGTTCGTCAGTAGATACTTCCCTAAGACATATCTAGACGAGAAGATCTCTCAATTTGAGAAGATCAGACAAGGACATATGAATGTTAGTGAATATGAAGCTAAGTTCATGCAGTTGTTGCGGTTTTGTCTGCATATGTCAGTTAGTGATGAGGAAAGAATTCAGCATTTGGAGAAGGGGTTGAACGTTGAACTAACCACTCATGTGTCTGCTTTAGAGAACAGGGAGAGGTTTGCCACTTTTGTGGAGTCGGTAAGGAGGATAGAAAGGTCTAAAATTGAGAACGACAGGCCAGTGATAAGAAGGTATACACTCAGTTTCAAGGACAAGGATCTGAAAGTTTTAAGAAGCCAAGATTTTCTACATCGGCAGCACCATCGATATCCCATACCCAGATGCTATGGATGTTAAGTAGGGGTAGGGATCATAATATTGCTCTAAGTAGAGCCCCCAGCATAGCATCAACATTGGTGACTGGATCTCACAGACCCTATTTTGCACCCAGGATCTGTTACCAATGTAGACAACCAGGACATCTAGCAAAGGATTGTCCAGATGAGAATTCAATGATGACTCAACCCCAGGGGCAGAGTCAGCAAGGCTCACAAAGGAGGCAGTTTTCTAGTAATATTAGAGGACGTGGGCAAGCGTCCCAAGTTGTATCATCAACACCTAACAATTAAGCACAGCGTCAGCAAAAAACAATTGTGAGGTTCTATGCAATGAATCAATCTTATGCAATAGTCAATCCTCGGGTTGTGACAGGAGCTACTACAGAAAATGCTTTTTACAATAGGAGATAGACAACAGTTCTGATGATTGTGTTGTAGTTAGCATACTTATCACAACAAGCCCATTTTTGTGTTGTATATTGTATATTTTATACAACACAAGTCATTTACAACATGCCAAACCTATTGTAGTATAGGGGGATACTACAACAATGGCTAAAGTGTTGTAATAGGTTGTAGTATCACAACATATTCAAAACCGTTGTAAAAGATGTTATTTACACAACAGATTTTGACCCATTGTAATAGTCACATGTTGTAATAGATCATCATTACACAACGCAGACTCACCCATTGTAGTATGTATTAATTATACAACATGCCTTTACATGTTGTATTTGGTACATGTTGTAATAGACCACAAAAATACAACATATTAAAACTCATTGTTATATCCCAACATGAGACAATAGACTCCAACCTGTTGTTATATATTATAATTACACAACATGTTGTAACCTGTTGTAATATCCACACATAAAACATCATTGTAATAGACCTCCATTACACAACGTAAACTAAACCATTGTAATATACTATTATTACACAACATGATATCACCTGTTGTACTAGCTACAGATTGTAAAAGACCATAGTTAAACAACACATCATATTCACATAATTCTCTGAATTTTTCAATTATTCGTGTATAATATGCGATTTTTTTATTACACATATGGTACACCTGAATTTCATATTAAACCTGTATTTTCCCCGAATTTTATGAATTATTCATGTTTTATTCGTCATTTATGCATTTTCACGTATTATCCCGAACAAAACAATTTATTTCCGAATTGTTTTAAAAAGTACTCACTTAGCATTGTTTCATGTTTCAATATTTTCTAAAGACTATTTCCCCTCAATCACTACTACAAAACTCAACAAGGCCGAAGGATTTTTCCTCAAGGACATAATCCCAGACAAGTGTATTAATTTTTCCGAAGGCTTATCCCTGACCCTTGTGATGCTATCCTTGATGAGTATATTAAATTTTCCCAAAGGCTTATCCCTAACCTTTGGAAATGTATCCCAGACTATTATTTAATTTATCCAAAGATTGCTCCTGAATCTCATTAACTTTTTTCCTAACCAATATTAACTATATTAAACCAACCATTATCTCTTTTACTTCTGTGAAGAGTCCATTAATTTGATTGTGGACATTTATCCTTTTGTTTTTAGATAATCATAATTGTTTAAATGGATCAGTCGTTGATTTTAAACAACAATTGCAGTTTCCTTTTTTGTACCTTGTTGAATTCTAATTCATTTAGACGGTGGATTACTTTCCAATACATGTCTCCCTTCCGTTCTATATCTACCGCTCTAAAAACAAAACAATTGTGCCAAAACCTCACTCTCACTCTCGCTCCCTCTCCGGAAATAGAACGACACCAAAGTCCTACCTCCAAAACCAAAACAAGCACTCCCTCTCCTTGTGCCGCTACAAGTCTTCTTCTGTCTAGTCTTCTTCATCGGGATTCAATCCATTTTGCCTCTGTATTAGCCATCGGAAGTCTATGATTGTTTCTGTAAGGAGTCTTTGGCGTGGTTCGCCTACTGCGGCCAGGCCTAATCGGGTAACCGACGACGTCGGATAGGCCATTATCTAGTGGGTGCCTTCTCCGGGCATTAGATAGTTCCTTATCCATTCTTCTCCGACGTTGGATAGGTCATTCTATTTTTGCCTCTACTTTTGGTGAGTGCCTTCTCCGACTATTAGATTGTTCCTTGTATACTAAAATTATATTTGTCCCTGCACCAGGAACCATTATCCTTGACCAATCTACCTAGATAGTGTTAAAAGGGGCATCTTTTAAATCAAATATGTGGGTGACCGACAATATTTAGGTCTTTTCTATTTTCTCTCCTCGAACAACAGTTTCCAAGGAGAGTCTGTCTGAAAGAGAATATACAATATGTCTTTTTTTTGTTTTATATAATAAAAATCTGAACTTGAGAGTCATTGACATGTTTGTCTAGATATTGCATCCATATTTTTACATGTCAACTCATCAAATGAGATGTTCTTGTTATTTTATATAAAACTTACATGTAAAACAATGATTTATTTGAACCATGATATACATTATTCTCTCCCTCCCTCAATCCCTAGCAGAGGCAAACACTCAGAAGGGTGGTAAATTCAATGCGGCCTCTAAGAGTCAAACTCGGGTCCTTTTATTATGGGACGCCATGCTTGACAAATCTTGTAGACGGGAATGATTTATTTCATTACTTGATTTTGATTTAGGTTCTCTTTTTGTTGGAATTGTTGTCAATTCCATATTTAGTAATATTTTCTTATCTTAATTTTTTTTTTGTGTTGCTGATAAATATGTGAGATCATATTTTAATTAATAATATTAGATCACTCTAAAAAATAAGATTTATCACCATTACATACTCTTGATAATCGAATATTATCAAGTGGTATTAACAATATCTTAGTGTTAGTATTCAA
This sequence comes from Alisma plantago-aquatica, assembly GCA_963693085.1. Lineage (NCBI taxonomy): Eukaryota > Viridiplantae > Streptophyta > Magnoliopsida > Alismatales > Alismataceae > Alisma > Alisma plantago-aquatica. The sequence goes on from OY856411.1 coordinate 421,117,172, forward strand.
AAATCATGGTTGACGTACATTGTTCATTCAACTATATAAGTTAATGACCTATTTTCTCATTGAGTATGTATTACTTGGATATAAAAATCTTAACCTTTTTCTATACATAGGACAAAATAGTATATATCTTAATTTTACAATACATGATCTATCATCATTATTCTAATTAATTATATGAGGTTGCTTATATTTAAATTTGTTATGGCATCCTAGAGCATGTTGTTGTCGCTTTTTTAGATCACCATAAGGCTAAAGTTCTCTTTACCTTAAAAAATCGTGTTTGTTTAGCGTAGCGATGGAGACATATTTTTTAATAACTTTTCCATTCTTTTCTCTTTTTAGTTATCCTCTCTTTCCCATATGTTACTAAACAACCATTTTTAATAAATTTCCCATTCCCTTTCCTTTCCCATTTGTCTTTTCTTGTCCAAATGATACCAAACAACCATTTGTAATACATATATCAACTAAATTATTAGCAATGATTTACTTTTAGAATTAATTACATTTATCTCATGCATATCCAAATTCTTGTCATTGTTTTATAATGAAATAAAATTTTGATATACATGTTTTAATTTTATTTATTTTATTCATGGTAAAAAATTAAGATCAACTAGATATAGAATATTTTTAAAGAGCATGCTAAGTTTGTTTTGTGAACTACATTACTTGTACTTTTTCTCTACAAATGATAGATTTTTTAGTTAAGTCAAGTGATCTTAGTTGAACTTTGTTTACATTTAATGATGAAGATATTGTAATATTGAATAATGTCATGTTGTTACACATTAGAACATGAAGATTTAAAGAAGATAAAAACAAATTAATAAATTTCTAATTTTAATAACACATTCAATACAACTTTAAATGATCAACTTGACGTGCTATGTTAGATGCAATAAAATATCATAAAAATAAATTAATTAAATAAGGCATATCTTGCTCCAATTTTTATTAGTAGATTTTTCTATAACACTTGAATAATGTCATGTTGTAGACAATTACTATACTTACATGTGCACATTATAATTTTTTTCAAACATTCTGTAGTGATATGTATTTCTGGTTCATATATTTTCAAACGACATGGTCATAATTCAAATACAACTCTTTAATATAATGATATTTTAGTTAAGTCAAATGATCTTAGTTGAACATTGTTTTCATTTAATGATGAAGATATTGTAATGTTAAATAATGTCATGTTGTTACACATTAGAACATGAAGATTTAAAGAAGTTAAAAACAAATTAATGAATTCCTAATTTCAATAACACATTCAATACAATTTGAAATTCTCAACTTTACGTTCTATGTTAGATGCAATAAAATATCATAAAAAAGAAGATTATTTAAAATAGGCATATCTCCAATAAAAATTTATTTGAGAATGTATCTTGCAAGCTAGGGAAAAGAAGTTCATCAAAATATCTAGAGAAGTATTTTTATTATTGTCATATGGATGATCAACTTATTTTCCTACTATGATACTAAATATATTATTAATTATTTTTGTAGATGGATTACATAGCCGATAGGAGTTGGATGTACATTGAAAGACGTTTCCTTAGTAAAGACTTTCGAGAGGGGGTGTCTACATTCATATACTATGCTCTTTCTCATCAAAGGCCTTTAAGAAACAATCAATTGTTGTGTCCATACAAAACTTGTAGCAATAGGTATTTAAAATCAAAGGAAGATGTTTATGAACATGTCATGATTAAGGGATTCTTACCAAATAGTATTTGGGTGACTGTAATATTATTCGTATCATATAAATCTTTATAAAGCAAAATCCAGTTCTACTACTGATTAAAGAACAATATAACTTATGTAATATCACATGTTTGCATAGAAATTTTGTTTGAACATATTTGGATTAGTTTCTTTTTTATGTAGATGGTTGATCATATTGGTTGTAAGGAACATCAACAAACATATGTCATTTTGATAATGATGATCATGTTGATCTTGAGCAAGATACGACATAGAAATTATATGTGTATTAAAAAATCATATGTACTTAGGGATAAGCCTATGAATAATACTTTGTTGATTATGAAGTTCTATTTAAAATAGATATGATATGGTTTGCAAAATATAAAGTTTGTGATGTCTGTGGTTCATTACATTTCATGTATTGTAACAAAATTATAGCAAAGCAATCACATGGAACTCATTTTCCTGAAAAACTTTGATTTTTAAACCAATCATCTAAACTCAATTTCCAGGAACTGCACTTCAGTTCCTGGAAAAGGACTTCCAAAAAAACTCTACTTACACTGAACCAATCGGAGCCTTCTAGGAAAATGAGTTCTAGGAAAATTTTACTTATACCAAACCAGTCAGACCCTTAAAGGTCGATGTTTATCAATTGTACATATTTTTGTTTCTCAACTAAATTCTACACCTATAATTTTACCAAATTGACCATTGTGGTACCGTGGTGCTTTTATGTACATGTATGAATTTTGATAATTGTTGAACTTTTTATACGAAATTACCAAGTAAAATTTGCATATATATATATATATACAAACTGTATCTATTTTTTTCCAGAATGATTGACCGAAACTTTTATCGTATCTTTGTTGTTTTTTATCCGAAGTTCCCGCATAATTTCCGAATACCAAAATTTTCAACCTCACCAAATAACGCCGAATGCTGAATTTGTGACTATGCAACACACTTTACATGTTGTTGTATCTACAACATACTCCTACTTATTATATACTGTGAACCGAGTCGGACACAATTTTTTTTATAGAATTTTTTCATGAACATGTAATCAGATCATGATTTTTTTATAAAATTATTGTCAAATATGGGTACAAGTTCTTTATACCTTATAATGTGGGGTATGCATACATTGTGTCGATTGTCTGTTATTTGTTTACTTTAAATGTTGCTTAAAATACATTAATCTTAAAATGCAATACTCATGTATGCGTAGGAGACATTGGATACTTTACGTCTTCGACCCTATGTGGGGGTAAGTGTCACTATCTTGATCCGTTATGAGGAAAATTATGTGGGAACATGGAACAACTCATGGAGTTGTAAGTACTTCATAAAACAATTTCAATTACATAATACATGTATTGAAAGTTCCATATATAGTTACTAATGCATAGAATTCTTGATATGAATTTGAATAGGACTCATAAAGTTTATCAAAAGAGAGATGTGAAATATAGGAAGAATTTGAAATGGGAAATTATCAAGGTAATTTACCATTTTGATCTAGAAAAATACTGCTTTCTGATTTACCAATAGAAGTGTTGTTCTAGTTTCTTTAGATTTTTCTACTTGATTTGATATGGTCTTATTTTTACAAATGCTCTCATTTTTACATATATCGATTAGATCTTATTTGGGTCATTATCATCAAGCTACTCGGGCATTATCCTTTGAAACAAGATATTACACTTTGGGTTTACAAGTAGACCCTATAGGTAGATCCCAATTGTAAGGACATTTAATAAGTTTGTAAAGAGCCTTCTTCTAGAATGTATGCAGGAGTTTAATGACTATTTACTTGATAGTGGTCTACTTGAATTGAATTTAAATGTTGTGAGGCTATAGTTTAACAAAGGTTCCTTTTGGAAGGGTGGCATTCTTCACTCTTACAAAATCCCCCTCTTGCAAGAGCAAGTTTTGCATCATCCAGTATGGCATATAAACCACACCTTCTTCAGCAATAAATCATGCCTTTTTCACTCTTATAGCATTTTTGATTATGTTTACACATACCTTTTATTAAGTTTTCTGGATATTTATACCTTTCCATCCTCTTATTTGCTAACAAGTTCTCACAATTATTTGGATAACAAATTAATATTTATTTTGTACAATGTCCAAAGCATCCGAACAATACAGATTGCGGGTATTATGTGCTGAAGTATATGAAAGACATCTTTGATGCGAGAAATATAAATATTCTTGAATGTGTAAGCTACTTAACATTATATTATTTTAGTTTGTTCAAATTTCTAAATAAATTGAAAAAATCACAATATGTTGATATATTTGTCATATGATTGCAGTATTATTCGAAGTATATTGGCTGTTTCTTCAACCAAGAAGAAATCGATGAGGTATGAAATGAGTGGGCGACGTGTTCTTGAGCACACATAAGATTATGAGACATGTCGGGGAGACATTTGTTCTTTAGCATAGACCAATGTGAAACTTTTTTAGTTAGTTTTCAATTCGATTCTAGAGTGGATACTCAGTACTTTGTATTATTGAATCGTTGTATGGATGATTTAATATTAATTAAATTTAGTATGAGTTTCTTTCAAGGTTTGATGGAAATTTTGTTCAACTATGTGTTTGTTTGTGAAATGAAAAAGTATAATTGCATATTTATTATAATTTTTTAATAATATGGTTAATTTGATCAATACAATTGGTTCGATATATGACCTGTCAAACTCTAATCAAAGACAACAATTAATGATATGTTGTAAAATGTATGATTCTACACCAAACAACACATGTTGTGTTATCCACACCTATTACAACAGGTTTGTCAGGAAAAAAATACACCTATTACAACAGGTGTTTCTAGTGAACTACAACATGCATAACTTGTTTTATAAATTGTGTATATTACAACAGACACACACCATGTTGTCTAAACAATCCTATTACAACGGTTAAATGTATGGAAAGACAACATACTCCAACTGTTGTATAGACATGTATATTACAACAGGTGCACTACATGTTGTAATATACCTACCTATTACAATAGGTATGTTTAGTTAAAGACAACATGCTTCGACTGTTGTATAATATATATAACAATGGGCGAACCACATGTTGTAAAAAATACCCCTATTACAACGGGTGTGTTTAGTGAAAGACAACGTCGTTCAACTGTTGTATAATATATATTACAACAGGTGTACCACATGTTGTGTAAAATACCCATATTACAACATGCCATTCCTTAAAAGACAACATGTTTCAATTTTTGTATAAAATACATCTATTACAACATGCAATCACATGTTGCGTAAAGCACCCCCCATAAGACCACGCGATCTAATACAACGATTAACACATGTTGTAAATTGAGAAAAGGAACTGTTGTAAAAAGCATTTTCTGTAGTAGTGAGGTCAGATGAAATAGATTCATTCTGATATTTCATTTTATGATTCTATGTGTTAAAAATAAGAAAGTAGTTGTTTTTTAACTTTCCTTGACTTGTCCTATAAGGACACAAGTAAGATGAGAATTTACATTTTACTCAGTGCCCCTTAAAATGCTTTATAATCTCTCTTATCTGTGTGATAAAAGATGAGATATAGAAGTGATGTATGAAGAAAATCTAGAAATGAAAAATTCTGTGTGTATAATGATATGAAAAGTGAGGAACATGATAGCAAATAAAGTGCATACTACCTAATCTCAATACTTGTATACCCTGGCCAGGTATATGATTATTGGAGATAAGGCAAGTATGGAACTCTTAGATTGTTATCTTTCTGATTACTATGATCAAGTAGTCATTCTGAAACAATCTATAGAGTATAATGAAATTAAATAGGAACTTCTAAGTGAACTTTTCCAATTAAATAGGAAATTGCTCAGTGAACTTTCTCAATTAAATAGGAACTGCTAAGTGAACTTTTCCAATTAAATAGGAAATTGCTCAGTGATCTTTCCCAATTAAATAGGAACTGCTAAGTGAACTTTTCCAATTAAATAGGAAATTTCTCAGTGAACTTTCCCAATTAAATAGGAACTGCTAAGTAAACTTTTCCAATTAAATAGGAAATTGCTCAATGAACTTTCCCAATTCAATAGGAACTGCTAAGTGAACTTTTCCAATTAAATAGGAAATTGCTCAGTGAACTTTCCCAATTAAATAGGAATTGCTAAGTGAACTTTTCCAATTAAATAGGAAATTGCTCAGTGGACTTTCCCAATTCAATAGGAACAACTAAGTGAACTTTTCCAATTAAATAGGAAATTTCTCAGTGAACTTTCCCAATAACATAGGGATTGCTGAAGTGAACTTTCCCAATTATATACGGTTTGCTAAGTGAACTTTCCCATCCATATAGGAAGTGCTAAGTGAACTTTCCCAAACAAATAAAGTATTGTTGAGTGGATTACCTCTGTTAAATATATATGTTTCCCTTTTGATGAACAACCTTGGGTAATGACAGGAGTATGATACTTTATGTTTCTCCTTTCATTAACATGGCAATCAAGTAAGTATAATGACAGTTGATGTACTTGGATTAGAAATAATCTTTTGATGGATACTTAGAAAAGTATCAGTTTGCTTTGGACTTTGGTTCCAAGATAATGATATATGGATCAAGCAATGTCCTAAAGTAAAAGAAATACTTTGTGCATGTGTACCCTTGGTGGTAACAATAGGGAATCAAATATTATAAGGATGAGATGTGTTCTCAATACATATGATGAATACCAAAGTAAGGTATTTATGTTGGTTACCTATATGGGTCAACTATGAAATCAATCTAGTTACAAAAAAATAATATGAACATCGTATGTTAGGGGTTTATGCTCTGCATAAACATAAACATTGATAAGGTCGAACTAATGGAAGGAACAAGTGTAACTATGGTGGAAAAGTTTATCAAGTTGAAAATATTTCCTTAGAATAACCCTGTGTGGAAGAACTTTGTGTGGATTAAAGATCTATGGTATCTTCATGACATTGAGATGATAATTAGGGACTTTATGACATGAGTAACAACTATCTTCTGTTATCTGGGATTTTGGGGATGAAATCCTTGTTAGGGGTTTATAATTTGTAACATCCCTGACCTAGGTTATCCTTAACCCTAGATGTTTTGCTTAATGAAGTTGATTATATGCTCTCTCTTATCTCTCTAAAAGTAATTAAGGCTCGAGAGGAACTTATAATTCAATTTTAGTCCTTTTTGAATAATGTTGAAACAATGTTTTGTTAGTTTTGGATTAAAGTGCAAATTACCCAAGTGGAGGGATTAACTTGCAAATTGTACACGATACAATGTTCCTCGTGTGTTAAAGAATCATGGGAATGAATATGATGCAGTAGTATCGCTCCTACAAGCCTGAATAACAAGAAAGAGCTTGTTGAGCAATGTTTGTACATTAAAACCTAGTTTTTGTGTAATGTGCAATTTACCCAAAATCTAGGGGTTCAATATGCAAAATACCAATTCAAGAGGGTCCCTCATGATTCTTGGCATCAGGTAGAGAAAAGAATTTGAGAGGGGCGCCTCCTTTGAATCATTTTGAAGGAGAGAGAATCTTGATATTAAAATAATCAAGATTTAAGCATAATTGAAACCCTAATTCAATTTAATGCAAAAATAATTACATTAATTGGATTGCCCTTCAACAAAAACTATAATGGTTGATTTTGGTTATGTGTGGACGTTCTTGTTCCTTGCAAAGGAAAAGGAAATATCTACGTGAGTGGAGAACCCACTCACATTAAGAAAAGAAAAAGAAATATCCACTCACTTATGGATATTATTATAATATGATTTAAGGTGATTAGTTTGTTTTCCTTTAAATCGTGGATAATTGAGAGGAATAAGAGGCAAAGAGGATAGCCTCATCCCTAAGGAAGAGAAGGGGACATATGGAAAGAAAGTTGAGGAGATAATTCCTACTTTCTCTCTCTTGAATGAATTTTCAATAAAATTCATATATAAGCTCCTTTATCTTTGAGGTGAAAGGATAATTTCGAATACACTTTCACTTCTTGCTTGAAAAAACGACCAAGGGATCTTGGAGAAATAGGAGGACGAGCCCCAACCTGTTGGTAAGCTTCTTGACCCTCTTTCACCTTGAATTCACGGTGGAAATCACAAATCAATGCATGATTTCTTCTCTATTTCACTCCATCTTCAATCCTAGCCAATCTTTTCACTCCAAAGCTTGAGGACGAGCCTTTGGAGGGTTGCAAAAGCTTCTTCCACCATTGTTTATGTGAAGCTCCAAGCTTTGAAGCACAATTGAAGGCGGGTTATATAACTTGAACCCTTAAACTTTGTTATTGATTCCATATCTTCATTAATTGTTGATTCTCTCTTTGGTTCAAAAATTTTATTTGGTTGATTGATGCAATCACCATGGAAATCACAGAAAGCTTCGTGGGTTTATAGCTTGATGATGATGACATCATCACAAGCACACACCTCCACAAATATCTATTGCAAACAGTTTCAACATATGGTCCAAACAGTTTCACCAAATCGTTTGGTGACCAAATGGTTTGCAAACCGTTTGAAGGTTTGGGTTCCAAACCATTTGGAATGGTTGACCGTTTGAGGAAATATGCTATTGTGGTTGAATAATGATCCAATGGTTTCAATTGGTTTGATCGTGAAGGTTTCAATATTGAATGATTCCTTAAATGCAAACTGTAATCGGGTTTAGTGTGGAACCCTAAATAATTGAATCAATTTTTGGGTTGACTAAGCCCAAACGGTGTCAAGAACATTTGGAGGTCACCCAAACAGTCTCAAGACCATTTGGAAGCTTATGATGAAGTATGATTGGATGGTTGAAGATCCAATGATATTACATTGAAATACAATCAATAGCTCAATTGATGATTGATTCAATGATGCAAACCCTAATTGAATTCCATAGGTTTTAATGATGGATTGGAAAAACAGTCTCAAGACCATTTGGAGTTCTTCCAAACAACCTCAAGACCGTTTGAGGTCAGGTCATTACATAGGTAAGTGGTGATTCAATGATTTGAATCGAATTAGTTCCACAATGTCACCCATTGATGGTTCCTCGATTTCAAAACTCTAATTGATGGTGTCTTGATTATAAACCCTAGTTCAATTGGGTTCAAAACCCTAATTGAAGGTCTAATTGAAGGGTGATTTAATGGTTCAATTGAAGAATAAATCAGTGGCTCAATTGATATATGGTTCAATGATTGAAACCCTAAATTTACTAAGTGATGGAAGACCCTTTTTGGTCCATTCAGTTTTGAGAGAGTTGGGACCAAACAGTCTTAAGACCGTTTGATTCCAAATGTTCTCAAGACCATTTGGGATAAAACGGTCTAAAGAAATTTTTGGCACCAAATGGTCTCAAACTGTTTGGAGACCCAAGTTCATTCGGTTTCAATATGTTTTGTCTAAACGGTTTCAAGCACCAACCTTGCTAAATGGTTTCAAACCGTTTGAATTTAATTGGTCAAGACCGTTTGAGGTCTAAGTGACCGATACCGTTTGGGGTCTAAGTGACCAAGAATTTCTAAGTTCAAATTGGTTAAACCATTTGGACACCTAATATGATTAAAGGTCAGTTAGCTACTTGATTGATAATGATGTAGACTAAAGGTAATCATAATGGTTAACCCTAACTGTGTGTACTTAAATGAAGAGCTGACCTACATCAATCTTGGAGTACTTAAAATCCTGGAGAGTATGAGAGAGAGGAATGCTTATATAATTAAGCCCTAATTCTTTCATTATGAATAAATATGTAATTAGGGTTTGATCCATAATAATGAGATAATGAAACCCTTATTGAAAAGATTAATGAGCCTTGACCCTAAATTAGGGCAAAGCTATGTGAAACCCTAAATTAGGGCAAAGCTATGTGAAACCCTAAATCAGGGCAAAACTATGTGAAACCCTAAATTAGGATAAAGCTAGGTGAAACCCTAATTGAGGGAGACGTCAAGTGAAATCCTAATTTTAGGTAATACTAAGTGAAACCCTAATAAAGAAGGATGTTATGTGAAACTCTAATGAAGAGTAATATTAGGTGAAATACACATTTATGGGAGATGCTATGTGAACCTCAATTTATAAATATGGAAAATCCTATTACTAATAATGGAATAGTGATCAATGTATTGACAAATGTAACACCTAGAGAGGTTGATAATGGATACCCTTATATCAATAATTCCTAACTCAAGGATGAGTCGATATCATTGGCAATGTTTGTATATTCTAAATAAGTGACTTATGACCAATACATTACATGATAAATATGATGAATTGGTGCATAAAGTATTAGGATGAAGAATACCCTAATACAAGCTAAGTGGATGAACTCAAGTAAGATAAAGGTGATAAGGGAAGTGATACATCAAGATATAATATATACTACATCCAACACCTCAAGACTGATATACCTTGATGTGTTCTAAATCCAATATATTTGGATGAGTGACACATGAAGTGTGTCAAGTCAATGGTTACATTGGGATGTAATGCACTTTGATAAGTGTAGGCTAACATGCCTTATGAAAAGGTTAATCCAAACCAATAAACTATAATGCAATTATATTCTGATAAAGATGAGAGAGAAACTCATACTTTGTGTTGATAATTGATTTGATGATGAATGATGAGAATACATAAGTATGATTGAATACTTATGTTATCCATATTGATTCCTAACTGTGTGAAGCAATGAAATAGGACTTGACCATTAATAACATGATCTTGAGAACCTATATGGTTATTTATGGGAAACCCTAATCTAGGGTGATGTTATATAATGTTACAGTAAACCCTAAATTGGGTAAAAGGACATGTTGAACCCTAATCTGATGTGAATAGTACATCCTAACCCTAAATTGGGTAATGAGATATAATAAACCCTAATACATGGTAATGTTATGTGAAACCCTATCATAGGGTGATGTTATGTGAAGTCTTAACATAGAGTAATCCTATGTGAAGCTAAATTACAGATTGATGAATTATGAATATCATAAGAAAACCCTTGTATTGCATGGTACTGGTATATAACTGTTATCATGAGTACTAATCATGCAGGTATGTTGAGATGAAGAGCATAGCCAGGTATGGGCTATGATGCTCTGTATATTGAAAATTTTTTATAGGCCTTCTAAGCCTTCATATGCTTTTTTGCTCAGTGAGAGGTAATCTTAAAAATTAGTGTGCCATATGATGTTTTAATTATTGAAATTGTTTATGATCTTCAAAAGCCATAATATGCCTTGTTTCCTATTAAGGGGTAATAAGAGGTGATATGAGCTTTGTGAACTATGTGGAATACTTTGTGAAGCAAGAATAATAATGTCCTTGGTTAGATGACCTGAAGTTGTTAAGTTACCTAATAAGTGGTAAAAAGTATTCTATGATGAGTTAAGGGTTCGAATACCCATATTCTATAATCATGATGATGAACTTGTTTAGAAATGGAAATGTACTTGATGAGATGAGGGGTTAAGATTCCAGTACTTTGTTAAAAGAATATGGCTACAGGCCATGACTCCACAAAGACAATGCCAGGCATTAACTATGTGATCTAAGCTTGAAGAGAATATATGCTGCGGTTATAACTCTATAGTGAATAAATGTTATACATGTTCTTCATATTCCTTAATGGATAAGTGACATGCTGCTCTATCAAGTTACAACTACAATTCTTTATATAAGAATAATGTTCTAATTTGTTAGACAATGAAATAACTACTGCAAACAATTATGATTCCTCTATCCAGGTTTATCCTATTAAACTGCAATAATAATGTTTTTGGCGGAGAGTTATATCCCTCGCTAGGGCAATTTTACAATTGTCTCACCCCTGTGGGAACCACATTTTTAGGTGGACGTGGACGAGGAGGCAGGAATCCTTCAGTAGGAGAAGGACAACAACAACAACAGCAGGGACAACAGTGAATTCTCAGGTGGAGACACTGGCTGATATGCCTTGCATAGATGTAAATAGAGTCCTATGTGTTGTCTTTGTACTCTCAGGTCCTCGGAGTAGTAGTTAATGCTTTCGAGATTTTATCTTAGTGCCTCAAGATTTCATACTTCCTGTGTTTAGTCTAACAGAGCAGTTGATGCATGTAATCATTAGTAAAAGATGATACAGGACATGTACTTGTGAACCAGTATGTAATTAAGTTACTTTGGTTCTTTATGAAAGAGTTTTCCTATGAGTGGACCTCTTTGTACAATGGTTTTAATTTTTAGTGATTTTTGGTAATCCTCTGCTTGGTGATCGCTTCCGCTTAGTTAATAACATTTTATTCGAATGATGCCTCACAATAGCACTCACTATCAATTCGGAAGATTGCAACGTACAACCTTCTAGTGAGCCAAGATCTAAAATAATTGGATCAATGTCCATCCAACGCTGGTGTCAAAGACCAAATACTAATGTAGATAACTTTTGTCAATTGCATCATATGCAACTCTTGGATAGATGATCATGGACAACTCCTTGCCATGATGCATTTGTGTGCCTCTAGGTATTTGATACTATCAAGGTTCCCTAGTTAAGGCAAACCCATAAGCCAACACAATGAGTATGCACCCTATGGAGGCAGACCCACACACCCACCATCACACATCCATGAGATAGACAATGTACCACACAGAGGCATGCCCACACATAGTCAATCAAGCTTTTCATGTATGTTGCTTTATGGAAGACAACTAAAACTTAATATTATTAATTGAGGGGTTTTATTAATACATATACATATCCAAACACCACATACTTATAGTACGTATCATATAATACTACATCCACAACCACAAACGATAGACATGAAATCACAAACAAAAATACATCGGTTATGGCCTTACTATTGTAATCCTTTGGAGAAAAAAAGGATTACGGTCCGCCTACGGTCTTATGCATCTCATGCAACAACACCTGTGAATCAACCTGTAAGGATCAGCATTACAGTAAACAACTTCATGGATGTTCTGTGAGGTTGGAACTTCAAGTTACTTCTCCATGGATTCTCCTTGGAGTTGGATGTTTAGGTTGCTTCTTGGAATTGGATCTTCATGGTGCTTCTACATGGACACTCCTTGGAATTGGATCTTTAAGTGGCCTCCTTACATCAAGTTTACAAAGACTAAAACTAATCATATCTCCATTACATAATATGAGAACAAATATAAAGAGAAATAATTAATTACACTTTGAAATAAGAGATGAGGCTCATCATGCAAGCCGAATACTTTATACAAAAGATCCACATACAACCATTATACATCAATAGCATTCTCAAACAAACATATCCACAAGATTCACAACCACATTCATTCACAACATTCACAAAAAGGGATTCTAGGCCATAACCATGTGTGCATTCACCACATAAAATAGATTTTTAAGGCGATGCATATGAAATCATAGGTATATCTACATATACATATATACATATTAAAATTGTAGTCCTTTTAATGCGGGACATTTCCTATTAAATAAATTTTTGACTCCCACATAGACTATGTAGGGTACACAGGGGCAGCGCCTCTGTGTAGAGAACAAAATAAATTTCCACCCAACCTAAAACATGATCTCATCAACAACAACATATTCAGAAAGAGTATTTGCGTGATATACCTTATCACAGAGCAAGTCCGGTGATGTCCCACTACATGATGGTGTGCAATTCTCTTAGACTACATAGATGATACTTCTCTCTCATTCGTTGAGTGCATCGCAGGAAGATTTGGTGGTGCTCATTTCGTGCGGTGATGTATGCCACTCGTAGTGCGCAGGGATGGTAGTTGATGTCCTCCGAACGTAGGTGTCTCATCGTCTGTGTCTTTACTTCATCCCTACGAATGGACTGGAACTCCACATTATGCATCCTAAGATGGTAGGAAGGAGTAGCCTCTGTGCGGTGACATGCTAGCATCGCAGTGCTCTCCTTTCTCTCCTGAGGTAGGTGATGGATAAGGTTTATGTACATAAGCGTCAACTGAAAATCCTCTCTCAATATCTTATATAGATATCGTCCGTCAAGTACCTTTAAATAGGAGATGAATGGAAGCAGGGTTTCCTAAACCCATCGGTAAACTGAAACACTACGTTAATTAAAATGCTCGTGGATTAATTAGAATATTTTTGAATTAATTAATTAATCAAATAATCATATTAATTGATTAATTAATATCTGACTCCATGCAATTTCTCAGGATGGCTCAATGGGCATATATACCAACACTTACCCCAAAAATTCAAGCAGGTGCACCAGGGTATATAATAGATTTCTCTAAATTATGTTCAAGGTCTGCCAACTTAGTATAATCAACATGAAATTATTATTCTTAGGAAATAGTAGATACAACACACATTTATCTAGCCAGTCATTCATACAAACATACACACAAACAAGCCAATATCATAGGAGCATCAAGTGATTAAGTGTACCTTGTTAGTAGTGAGCAAGTTATGATAATATCTCTAGAGGTGGTCCAACCCGAGGGGACCTAAGATACAAAAAATGTAATGTTGGGGTCTTAGATCAGTGGAGTCTTGTTAATATAAACATGAAACATGTCATGTGGATGTTCTCCTAAAGCTAGGTATCAAAAAAGTTCATGTCTGGCCTCTTCATGTCCACATTCATTTATTGCCTCAACATGAAGTCCAAAATTCAAGAAAACCATACACATTAGATTATATACCAAGGCCATGTCATCTCTAATTTGGAGATAGGGGAAGCATAATATTTGGTTTATTATCATGTTTCAACGTTTGAGATCATGATTAAGTCATGTTAGATCAATTCCATGCAATAAATTTCAATTTCCAAGTGATAAGATCATTAAAGAGCATAGGATATATCAAGTTGGTATTATTAATACAAGTGTGATGAATCTACTTCTTTGAACTAAATAGAGAAATACATTTCCTTAAAAGTCACATTTCATCAAAAAGAACAAACTAGACCAACTAGATCTTTTTAAAGCACAAACGTGAGTATTTGACAACATACATGGTTCTTAGAGTATTAGCATGAGTTATTTGTCCAAAAGAGTACGATTCTCATGTTAGGGTACTGATTTCATAGTAAAACCATTACAAGATGAGCATTTAGGTATAAGACTCGATATATGATCAACTTGCATCATTTGAACACATAAAAGAGCCATATATGAAGCAAAGCTAGTCATAGGGTTCAAGATAATCATTAAGGTTCATTTAGATGGTCTAAGATGTCAATCAAATAAAAAGGGGCTAGACTTTGCTGATTTGGATAAATTTAAGGTCCAAGATAATTACATATAAAACTTGTGCATGTTTAGGGTTGATTAGTAAGAACAAGATCACAAAGACACCATTTTCACCAAGTCAGGGAGTAAACACCTAGAATTAGGAATAGGTATCACTACCATTAGAAAGTTGATGTTTTTTTATGAAAATGGTATATAATTTCATTGAATTTGGATACAAGACCAAGGAGATAGAACATTTTAAGTATAATACAAATAAATGAGTTATTAGAGGAGAAAAAGCCTTAATTGGGTCAGAGATCATGCACAAAGGGGGCCAGCCCATGGTTAATCCATTGGGCGTACTCCCCTCGTCTGCGGTTGCAGGTCACCCAGTGAAGTAGCCCTATTTTAGGGCTTCATCTTGAGTCCTTTTGCATTATAATCACATCTAAACATTGTATATTGCAAGTTATTTCCTCTAATGTGAACTTTCATGCCAAATGCCCTTATACCTCCTTTTGTGTGTTTTTCAAGGTACTTATGCATGCATTGATGCAAGGGAGAGAGATGAAGAACATCTTTGGGTCCTTACAGTTCAAGATTTGACCTAACTATTCCCTGACATCTCCTTGGATGCACAAGGATAAGCCCAAAGCAAAAGGAGATCAAATGAAGAAGTTGAAGTTAAAGTCAGTAGAAGGAAGCCCCAAAATGGTCATGGGAAACCACCACCATCGTGGTGATTTAATCTTCAAAAGTTATAGACACTTCATCAAATTTGCACATGAATGCCCACGGCCGTGGTCAGCAAAATGACTGTGGCCACTGAAGACACCACGACCATGGCTAGCAGAATGATTGTAGTCGATAAGTTCCAACTCGCTCGTGGCCCATGCCACAATCGTGGAGAATTGATCTCCAAGGTCCTAAAAATCATCAACGACTCGGCCCAAAATACACATGAATGGACATGGTCGTGGCTATCAATATGACTGTGGCCACTGAAGGACACCTCTCATGTGGTGACTACCACGACTGTGGTGAGGCAAAGCCAAGATGACTCTGAGAGTGAGCACACCTGTGGTAACCTCCTCCAGCACAGCCGTGCTACCCAACACGACCATGGAACCCTCTATCCACCATGACGGTGGTACCCTCGACGGTCATGGCTACTCATGCATATACTTACACTTCACCTTGACCTTCCACCTCAGCCATTCCTACTACCCATGATCGTTCCACCGTATCCCCAACACGGCTGTGGCACCTCACCATGGTCGTGGTGACCACCTAACCCAACCCTTTTTCTCCACTATTTTCCCATTTTCCCCCCACTTACGCCAGTGCTCCCCCACCACCTATATATACATAGTTCATGGCTAGATCATGGAGGTTAGCACCCCTACAAGTTCTCTAGAGCCTCCTAATCCACTTCCTTTCATTCAAGTCATTGACCTGCCTCCCACCTTCCACTTCCACTCCATTTCCACCCTAAAACCCTAGTTTTCTAGGTTCCCCCCCTTAATCCCCCATATTTCCATGCCATTCATACATCTTGTAGGAGGTGACATGTTCTACATATACTAGGAGGTGAAGGAGGAGGATCTACCACAATATGTCATGGATTTCTACCTCTTTCTTCTGTTTTCTTTGCTATTTTGTTTAGTCATCTGTAGCTAATCCCCTTTTGGTGGGCTCTTTCGGGAAAAAATGATACATTGATACCATGTTGAGGGATGTTAATTTGTAAACTCTATGATTTCCTTCTATCATGGTTTATTTCTATTTATATCTCATTTCATATGTCTCCACTTGTGGTTTCTATCTAAAAATATGAATTGCTTGTGTTTTTATGATTGAAACCACCTAAGTCTAGGAGAAGATAGCATATGTGGGGCTATATTGGGACTTAATCCTAGGTCCAATAAGTGGATCACTTTCTAGAACCCCATATCCCCCTACATATAGTCCTTATCCTACTCCTAGTTGCATTGGAGTTTGCTAAAAGCTAGGTGGTGAGTAATTTGGGGTGAAACACCCTCACCTCTACTCCCCAATTCTACCTTTGGCTCCCAATTACACTAAGCAAATCTATACTAGAAACCTAGATTAGTCAAATTCTAGTGAAATCTCATGTAAACCTTTGGCAAACTAATAGTGTGGGTGATCTCTTAGCATTTGACTAGTTTTTTTATATAAGTAATCTGGAATGGATGATTAAGCTTGCTTGTTCTATCTTTACCCCAAATGAAATCTTAGTGTCATTTCCTAACAGGCCCACATATCCCTATCATTGCTAAAACCTTCCTTGCTAATTTATCTCATTCATTCTAAGTAGTTTCTTGTTCTTAATGGCTTCTTAGTTAATTTCCTAGTTCTTGATAGTTAGATTTTGCTTGAATAGTTAACACTCTTTTGAGCCTACTAGCTTTGCTCTTGTTAGTTAGTGATAACCTAGGTTCTTTCTTGCTCTAGTGATTAGCTTGTATATTAGGTGTTAACTTGCATTGCTACTCTAGTATATCTTGGTTGTAATTCTTTGCTCTTGCTTAGTTAATTGTCTTGCCTTGCTTCTTAGACTTAACTTGTTTAGGATAATTTAGGGTTTTTGGTAATCTAGTTTCCTTCTTATCATTAATTTCTTGCAACCTTAGAGTAATCAAACAAAATCACCTTTAAACCCTAAACAACCTGCACTCCTCTTTAGGAATGTAGCTCACACTAACCTAACTCTAGTCCCCCCTCTCTCCCTGAGGATCAACCCTTTTCTTACAACTCACCTATACTACAACATGACCATGTGCTCTTGTGGGTACATGTGATTAGTTTAAGTAGGTGTGTGAGACTAGGTCCACTATAAATTTCAAAGATCCCAGTGTGTTTGTTCCCCTCCCTTGGTTGCATCTAGTCACTATCGTAGTTGATTAATGTGTGACCTTGGGAGAACCACACCAACCTTTCTGGCACGGTTGTCGGGGAGTAGAGGGCTCGACCAGGCTATTTAGTATAGCTTAGATTTTCCTACTACCCTCACCTTTTATATTCTTTATTCTTTATTTATTCTTGCATACTTGCCATCTAATTTGGCTCTTGTTATTTATTTGTGTATTTTGTAGGTGACAGTTGTGCATGCTTGGAAGACTCTCTACTTCTACCTCTTTTGTGCCTTTTGACCCCTAGATAGGTAGAAGAAGACACCAACACCGATGCAAGCAACACCAAGAAGTAGAAATGGGTGGCCCAGATGCCCACAACCCTCCTGGGGGTTTTCGACAAAACCCATAAGAGGGAGTTCCACCACAACCCAACTTCCCTCTCCATGACTACTTCACCCTAGGAATTACACCTCCCCAATTTCCACCCTTGTTGACCAAATGTTGGGTCAACAATTCTCCATCCCACCAGCCCCTCTCAGACTCCTCCCCACTTTCTATGATATGGAGAACCGGAATCCATACCAGCACATCGATGCTTTCCTGGAGACTTGCTCGACATTTCACACCCCAACTACCATCGATGACTCAATCTGATGAATCTTCTTTCGGTTTTCCTTGAAAGAAAAGGCTAAGGAGTGGTACATGTATAAGATTGAGTTAGTGACATGGAATGCAGTTAAGAATGAGTTCATCAAGAAGTTCTACTCATACTCCAAGTTGACTCAGATGCATAGATGCATTACCTCCTTCACACAAAGAGATAATGAACCTCTCCATGAAGCTTGGGAAAGGTTCTAAAAGATATTGAGAGGTTGCCCTCAACATGAAGTCCATTTACAGAAGCTGGTGTAGACCTTCTACACTGGTCTTGTTGAATTGAGTCAAACTTCTGTTGATTCCTCCTATGGGGGGATATTCATGGATAGACCTCTAGAAGAATCTTGGTCTCTATTTAAGCATCTTACAAATAACTCATGAGATCAAGCTTCAAGTAAGGGGGATCTCCTTGACATAAGCTATGTTCCCCCTCCTCTACCTCCGGCTCCTATTAGAGAGGAAGACAATTGTCAAATGATAAAGATCCTTGCCTACATGATGAACCTCATGAAGAATCAAGTTGGAGGTTCTACTAGCTAGTCAACCATGACCATTAATTCTATTAGTGAAGAAGTGCAAGCCTTACAATCCTTTGGAAGCCGCAAAAACTAAGGCCCAATGTCCAATTATTATACTCTAGAATGGATAAATCATCATAACTTCTCATGGAAACAATAAGGTGAGGAAGGGCAAGCGTAAGGGCAAGGGCAACCTTGGCCAAGGTACAACTCAAAGTTTGAATATGAGGTTCTTTGAAGTATAAGGAGACTAGACGAAGTAAAGAAAGATGTGTCCTCCATGGGCAGATGATTAACCACCTTGAGCAAAGGCTAGATCATATTTCTCTTTGACTTACTCATCATGAAGAAGGAAGGCTCCCTTCTCAACCTATGCCTAATCCAAATAATGATGGTGGTTTTTTGCGCACCAATCAAAGTACCTATGCTCCACCACAATACCAAGGGCCACCCAACCTTTATTCTCCTCCACCTCCACAACCCCCATTTAACTAACAATACACTCCACCTCCACCTCACTCATACCAACAAACCCCTCCACAATATCACCCCCATCCACAACCACCACCATCTCAGCCGCAATACATCTTCTAAAAGCCAAATCCCCCACATCCAAGACCACCACCACCTCAATAGCCACAACTTCCACCACAAGCTTTTTCTTCTACCACCCATGAGCATGTAAAGGTGGTGATAGTGTTGAGGAGTGATAGGACTTTGTAGCATACATGGGACACTTCTGTTGATAGTGCTTCCAGGGATGACTGAGTTGATACTATGATTAGAGATGGTGATACTAAGATTCAGGTTGATGCACTATGATAGGCACCCACATTGATAAAGTGATCTAGAAGGATGATACTCTGATTCCTGTGATACTGATTGATTTGAGCCAGTAGGGAGCACAAACTCCCCCTTTCCCAGATGCACTTGACGAACCATCCATTGAAAAGAGGAAGAAGAAGCACACTGAAGTCATCATGGAAACTTTTAAGGGGTGAAGATCAATATTTTGTTGATTGATGCAATCAAGAAAATCCTATCTTATGCTAAGTTATTGAAAGATTTGTGTACATTCTAGAGGAGAACAACAGGAAGAAAGCTAAGGTAATTCAATCTCACTAAGCTAGTGAGCTCAATTCTACATAAACCATGCCAAGGAAAAGGAAAGATCACGACGCTCCCATCATCTCTTACTACATTGGAGCACATCGCATAGACCAAGCTCTTCTTGACTTGGGTTCTAGTGTGAATCTAATGATGTATGATGTGTTTTCTGAACTGCAAATGGGACAACTGGGTCTAGACACCTAGCAATTGGCCGACCATTCCGTGAAAATGCCTAGACGGTGAGTTAATGATGTTCTGGTGAGCCTTGATGATGAGACCTCCACATCCTTCCCTACTAACTTTATTGTGTTGGATATGGAATAAGACTCAAGAAAAGTGAATATTATCTTGAGAAGACCCATTTTGGCTATAGCCGACGTAGTGATTTATGTGAGGACTGGTACCATGTTTGTGACCTTCATGCACATGAAGATCGGGTTGAACATTTTCATGTCTTCTGCTAAGTCCCAGGTGATAGGTACGACATAGGAAGATTGTCAAATTATTGAGTGTCTTGATGAGATTATAGAGGAATGCCAACATGCATGGATTCAAACTATCACACAAGGTAGAGGTCAGGATCCTATTGTGGAATTTCCCGATGAGAATGATGTTGATGATAAGGAAAATGAGCTAGCCTTAGTGGTTGCAAGTGAGGACCTCCCGTAAATTTCTAAAAAACCTATGAACAACTCCCTTTAAGAACCTCTAGTCCTTGAGCTCAAGTCTCTTCCTGAAGGGATAAAGAATGATTTCCTATCTTCCAATGAAACCCTCCAAGTGATCATTTCCTCTATCCTTTCTCTGAGATAAGAAGATGCCTTGATAGTAATTTTTAAGAAAAACATTCAAGCCATTGGATGGTCCATTGCTTATTTTAGGAGCATTGACCCTTCCATTTGTGTTCATAGGATTTACCATGAAGATGATGCTAGGCCATCATGACAAATGAAAAGAAGGTTGAATCCAAAGCTAAAAGAGGTTGTGTCTCAAGAAGTAGTGAAGTTTCTAGATGTTGAAATTATCTACCCCATTTATGATATCCCTTGGGTGAGTCTCATCCAGGTTGTGCCCAAGAAGGGTGGTATCATAGTAGCTAAGAATGAAGATGGAGAGTTGATGCCAGTGAGAGAGCAATCAAAGTGGAGGATGAGTGTTGATTATAGAAAGTTGAATGAGAAGACCAAGAAGGACCACTTTCCCCACGCGTTCATTGATCAGATCTTGGAAAGACTTGTAGGGTAGAGTTTCTACTATTTTCTTGATTGCCATTCAGGTTACTTCCAAGTAGCAGTTCATCTTGTATATCAAGAGAAGACAACATTCACTTTTCCAAGTAGTACTTTTGCTTACATAAGGATGACATTTGGGTTGTGCAATGCTCCTTCTACATATCAAAGATGTGTGACATCCATGTTTGTAGACATGCTTGATTCGTCGCTAGAGATCTTCATGGATGATTTTTCAGTGTTCAAAAAGACATCTGATGATTGTTTGCTCCATCTGGGAGTTGTCCTTGAAATATATGTCAAGGTTCATTTGGAGTTATCTTGGGAAAAGAATCGCTTCATCGTTCCCTAAGACATTGTTCTAGGTCACCGAGATTCTAAGGTCAACGTTGAAGTTGATATGGCCAAAGTGGGTCTAATTTCCGCTCTTACTTTTCCATGCACTGTAAGACATGTCTATTCTTTCTTGGTACATGCATGCTTGTACCACCAATTCATCAAATACTTTAGTAAAATTTTGAGGTGACTTTGACATTTTCTAGAGAAGGATGTGGATTTCAATTTTGATGACAACTTTTTTGAAGCTTTTAACCACTTAAAGCATAAGCTAATCTCTGCTCCTATTATACAACCCCTAGATTTCTCTTTGCCATTCAAAATCATGATTCATGCATAGGATATGGTAGTGGGGGTTTTGTTGGGCCAAAGGATTGGTCAGGTTCCACATGCCATCTATTATGTAAGAAAAACCCTTGATGAATCCCAAAGGAACTACACCATCACGAAAAAAGAGTTGCTAGCCATGATTTTTGCTCTTGACAAGTTCCATTCTTATCTCTTGCAAAACATGGTGGTGGTATACATGGATCATGCATCCTTAAAATATCTCATGGAAAAGAATGATTCTAAACCAAAGTTGACTATTGTATTTTGTTGCTTCAAGAATTTGATTTGGATATTCTTGATGAGAAGGGAGTGGAAATCTATAGCTGACCATCTGTCCCGCATCGAGGCACCTTATGACAAAGTGAACTGAATCAATGAGATGATGCCCCATGGGAAACTATTTTTTCTTAACTTTTCTCAAAGTCCATGGCGCAAGGATATAGCCAACTTTTTGGCAAGTGGGAGGGTACCAAGCACATGGACTAGAGAAGAAAGAAAATGGTTGTTTGCCATGGTGAAAAATTATGTTTGGGATGACCCTCATTTGTTCAAGTATTGTCTCTACCAACTCATAAGAAGATGTGTCCCTAAAATTGGGTAGCAAGAGATCCTATCCATGTGCCACTCTGGCATGTGTGGAGGTCATTTCGGTGGAATATTCATAGCCGCCAAAATTCTTCAATGTGGATTCTATTGGCCAACCTTGTTCAAAGATTTTAATAAATATTGTAAATGATGTTTGAAGTGCCAAAAGGTGGGCATTATCTCCAAGAGGTTATATTCTAGTGGTTGAGGTGTTTGATGATTGGGGGATTGACTTCATGGGTCTGTTTCCTCCCTCCTTTAGATATGTGTACATCTTGGTGGTTGTGGATTATGTGTCCAAGTGGATTGAAGGAATCACCACAAGGACAAATGATCACAAATTAGTTTGTGACTTTGTCAACTCAAACATCTTCAGCCGCTTCGATATACCATGAGAAATGATTAGTGATGGAAGAAGCCATTTCTAACATAGGACCTTTGAAGAATTGCTAAAAAGGCATGGTGTGAATCATCGCATGGCTACTCCTTACCACCCTTAAATGAGTGATCAAGTTGAGTTAGCTAATCAGGAGATAAAAATCATTCTTGAGAAGACAGTGAGGCCAGGCCTTAAGGATTGGTCTTTGCATCTCAATAAAGCTTTCTGGGCATATAGAACAACATTCAAAGCCCTGATTGGAACCACACCATTTAAACATGTGTATGGACATCACTTCCATCTACTAGTGGAAATGCAACATAAGGCACTATGCGCATTGAAAGCCATGGACATGGATAGAGACACTGCCAGAGTGTGAAGAAAATTACAATTGCATGAGCTAGAAGATATGAGACATGAGGCATAAGAAATGTCAAAAAGTTACAAGGAAAGGACCAAGTTTTTACATGATAAGCTCAACAAAAAGAAGTCCTTTGAGCCCCGACACTGGGTATGGTTTTACAATTCTAGGATGAAGTTCTTTCCCAAAAAGTTTCGATCTATATGGGAAGGTCCTTATCTCATCAAACATGTGTATCCATCTGGGGCTATTGTGATATGTGAAAAGGATAGAGCAAAAGAGTTCACTATCAATGGGTAAAGATTGAAAGTCATTGTTGAAGTAGGACCAGACAAAGCAAAAGAAGGTTTTCACATTGTGATGCTAGTAGAGGAACACCAAATTGATGATGAGATGTGCTTAAATGCACATCAGAGAGACATCTACTACAAGTATGTGTTAAAGGTTCCACGAGGATGATTGAGTCCAGAATCGATAAGCCTAGCTGAAGACATAAAATTTGGTGCTAGTAGGAGGCAACCCACCTAAGTTTGGGAACTTTTATACCCAACCTTCACTTTTTGATAATTTTGCTTTATTTTTTCATGGTTCCAAAAATACACACACACTTGTGCTTGATAGTTTTTGTTTAGTTTTGATGAGATGTAGGTGAGTGGTTGAAGAAATCGAGTAAAAATGAGTGCAAGCATGGTTTTGTGAAGAAAATGTGTCATCCATTCAATGAAATTTGAAAATATGAAGTTTTTTTTAATTTTCAATGACAAGGCATTTTTGAAGGACTCACCACGACTGTGGTGATGCCAAACGACCGTGGTGGAATGTGATGAAATTGTAATAGTGACATGTGAAGTTTTGTGAAGGAATAGACATGACAGTGGCAATCACCACGGTTGAGGCATGTGCAAGACAACACAACTGTAGCCACAGACACGACCGTGGTAACATGATGGTACCATGGCCATGGGGATTTAATTGCAAAAGTTCATGAAAGTTACAGGGATGAAGGTGATTTTGTGCATGAACGACCACGACCGTGGTGACCCCCATGACCGAGGAGAGAGGAGGTCACTAGGACTGTGGCAACTACCATGGTCGTGGTGAGGGTCGAGTTGTGGACCCCATCCCCACCCACCATGACAATGGCACCTACCACGGCCGTTCCACCTAACCCCCACCATGACTATGGCCATCCACCATGACCATTGCTAGGGCCGACACCACCCAAAAATTTCACTTAAACCACCTACTCCAATGAACTACCCTCATTCTATCCCAACACCCCCAACTCCCTCACCCGTGGCACAGCACCGGCGGCCACCTACTCCTCTGATCTTCCTCATCCATCCCTCATCCTTCACCAATCTGACCTTCAATCACTACCTTAACCTCCACCACCTCTCCCTATCCCATTTTCGCCCCAAATCCTCCATAAACTTAGATAAAATCTCCACTTTCATCCTCCACCTCATCTATAACAAACCTACCTAAAATCCAAAAAAATCTGACAAATATTTCCCAAAACCCACATTTAATCCATCCTCCACCATCACATCAACCATTCTAACCTATTCCACCCATATTTTACCTCCATTTCATCGTTTCACCACCAAATCCAAAAATTACAGCCCTTCACCCCACCACCACCCCCACACCATGAAGGGGATTGGAAAGTCTATGAAGAAGGGGGCTCAAAAGAACCTTGAGGTGATCACTAGAGGCAAGGTGTGGACCAAGAGAGCATCCTCCAACATTTCAATGTTGTCACACACTCCATCACCATCAAATTCCATCAGTGCCTCGATTCATCATTAGGTATCTGTGAGTGCTTCCCACAGTCGATCATCGGATGGCCATCACATCACCGACGAAACCTATGTGGAGGAGGAGGAGACATTTGAGGAGAACACCAATGCAATGATAAACAAAGTGGAACCCGAGGTCACCACCCGCACAAAGCGAGGCAAGGGGGTTGTTGCCCCATCATATTCATGCTCGTCATCTTAACCTACACCATCCTTCCACTCCACCTCTTCACTAATGGAGAGATTGCAACAGCAACCATGAGCGCACAAATAGTTTGTGATAGAGGAATAAGAGGAAGCACAATAGAGATACCATGAGCAATAGGTACCGCTGAATCTTGACACAAGCTCAGGGTTAAGATCACACTGGATTTATGAAGAAGATGATGACATTGATGAGGAGGATCTAGTTTTAGAGCAGGAAGATACATTGGCCTACCTAGAGGAGGATAAATGGAAGGGGTTTGGTAAAGCTCCCGAGGGGACATCTGATGGAAGAGGCAAAAAGAAGATGCAAATCCCCCTCCTCTACCCTGAATGCATGACTAGGAGAGTCATCTCCATAAGGTATTTGTGCGAGAAAGTGACCGATGACCTAGGTATCAAAGTAGAGGTGGAGAACAAGCTGAAGATAACCAGGTTGTGGAAGGTTCTTTTAACAGCACAAACCACATATGCGGAATTGACACAACAACTCTTTGCTACTATTGAAAGGGTCAAGGTAAAAGGAGAAGAAGAAATCAAGTTTTGGATGTTGAATAAAATGCACACTCTTAATACATCTTAGTTGAATTGCATTTTTTCCACAAATGTTGAAGAAGCCAACAAGTTGAATGACGGCTTGATTGAGAAATTGAATGATGTTGACTGTGCCGATTTTTGGTTTGATCTATCAGGAAGTCGAAAATACACAACTGGAAATTCAAACACTATGGAAATGAGAAATCCCTTGGTTCGATAAGTGGAGAAAATCATAGCCAACACAATTGTGGGGAGATATGACAACTAGGGTAGAATTTCACAGAAGGACCTCTTTGTTATGCATGGGATAAATAAAAGGTTACACCTTAACCTAGTCACTCTTGATAGATCATATGAGAACAATTCCATTCAAAAGAAAAACTCCATTTGTTATGGGATGAATTATGACCTCAATTGCTCTATCTGTAGGTTGTGATGTCACCAGACTCAAAGAGGCTGAGGGGGCTCAATTTGGTGATTTAAAGTATCTCATTCTCTCTCACATGATCACTATTAAGGATAAAAGAATGATGTATAATGTGAGTTCCAGAATTAGAGTACCAAATATTGAACTACCATATGATGTGGTTCCACTCCTAGAATTCAAGGGTCCTTTGGACCTTTTGGACATACAACTTATGGAATGGACGAGAAGAAATCCAAGGGAAAACTAAAATGATATTGTTGTACATGAAGAAGTGGGAGAATCAAATGCATAGGGGCAGAAAAAGAAGAAGAAGAAGAGTAGTGAAGACAAGCTTGAAGGGTGAGGAGAAGGGATGAGGCAACATCCCAACTATAGGAGCCTTCAACAAATGCCTATGACATGTCATCCATACAGGCATAGTTTGAAGAAATTCAAAAGACACAACATGAGATGTCACTCACCTAGAAATACATGTGGCATGACCAACAACAGATGCACTACTAGGTCAACCACATGTATCACTACCATCATGCTCAGGCACAAAGAAACCCTGAATGGGGTAAATATTTATGGAGTGGTATCTCGAGATATCAAGAGACTTACCCTCCTCCTCAGGATACTTACTAGGGTCACTACTATCAATTTCCTCCGGCCCACCCAAGTCATCCACCTCTCCAAGCAAGTCTTCATCAACACCAGCCAAACCAGTCACATTAGGGAGACCTACCATTTGATTAGTCACACCAGCCATGATTCTTAACCTAGTATCCCTAATCTTTAGTTTCATGCTAAGGACATCATGATTCAAAATTTTGCATTGGTAGGACGGTATGCACCACCCTTACTCTATCAAGCATAGATTTCTTTTTGTTTGCATTCATGCATACATGTAGTTTAATTTCATGCATTTTTGAGCAATTTTTCAAAAAAAAATTGCTCATTTTGTTCTTTCATGTCATGCATTGCATTCTCTTATAGATTTTGGTAATTTTATGTGCTTTAGCTAGAATTTGCTACTTTATGCTTTAATTTCCCTAAAGTAGGCTTTGATGTGATTAAAGTGCAAATTGAAACCATTTTGGCCAATTTTGCCCAAATTTAGAACTCCTTACCCAAAAGATTGTTTCAACTTAAATCTCTAATTTTTTAATCAAAATTTGTTAATATTGGAAAAATGTACGCCATATTCTTAGAGTTTATTTCAAAATGGTCTTGATTTTTGACTTTTTATATGTATGTCACCTCTCTCATGCTTGTGAATGTTTCAGTTGAATTGTAAATTGAGCAAGCCATAAATGCTTAGAGCCTATGGAATCACTTGATGAAAATTTGAATATCATGTTGCTCACTCATGTGATGTGATATCATTTGATGAAGTGTTGGATTAATTTTCATGTAGGATATTTTATGTTGAAGACCACACTAATGACCCCTCTTTGACCTGACTCTTTTTTCACCATCTTCATACCTATTCACCTCATGAAAGGATGCCTTAGTGCACATATTTAGCCATGGCCACCTCTAAATGTTTTGGGTCATCATATCTACATCTCCATGCTTCACTCTCTCCACCATATGCCATATCTATGACAAGGGAAAAAGAAAAGAAGAAAAGAAAATAAAATATGCTCCTATTTAAGAACATCTAAATAAAATATGAGTGTGTAAAAGCACTCCAATCTCTTACTGCAATTTGTTCTTCCATTTTCATATCCATTGAGATAGGAAACATCAAATCTAGCTCACTTCACCATTTTCTATAGCCACGTGGGTCACGTGGTATGGTTTGAAGCATAAGATTGAATGCATGAAAGTGAAACAACACTCCTAGTCATCATTGATTAATGCCATCATGAAATGGTTTACATGGGACTACATGAAAGACACATGGAAAGCTTGTGTGTTCTATGCTCTGTATTTGAAGTTTTTATGCTCAATGCTCTTTTTATGATTGGATTGTGAAAGAGGAGAGGAGAGAGGTGGAATAAATGCACTTAATCACTTTTGAGACCATTTAGTCAATAATCATCTTTTGCAATGCATTTATCATTATTTGTTTGATTGAAAAGAAGAAGAAGAGAGATATTAAGTTGGAGCATACTTGAGGAAAAATATCTTTTATGTTGGGGGTGGTGATGCAACCCTATTTTAGGGCTTCATCTTGTGTCTTTTTGCATTATAATCACATCTAAACATTATAGATTGCATGCTATTTCCTCCAATGTCAACTTTCATGTCAAATGCACGTATACCTCCTTTTGTGTGTTTTTCAAGGTTCTTACGAATGCATTGAGGCAAGGGAGAGAGACGGCGAACATCTTTGGGTCCTTCCACACCAAGATTGGACCTAACTCTTCCCCAAGATCTCCTTGGATACACAAGGATAAGTCCAAAGCAAAAGGAGGTCAAATGATGAAGTTTAAGATAAAGTCATTAGAAGGAAGCCCCAAAACGGTCATGGGAAACCACCACAGTCGTGATGATTTAATCTCCAAAAGTTACAGAAACTTTAGCAAATTTGTACATGAATGCCCACGGTCGTGGTTAGCAAAATGACTTTGTCCACTGAAGACATCATGGTCATGGCCAACGTTTTCAGAGACTATTAGTAATGTTTCCACGCTAGTGGGGGTTTCATCCGGCAGATATGTATAATCGTGTTTGGGATTGAAATGGTTGGCCAACTACCAATCATGTGTGCTACCACTTAAGCAAGAGATCGCGGACCCGAGAGCTGTGTGGCACCCGATGACACATTGTGCAATGTTAGTCAGGAGGAGAGAGAGGGAGATGAGAGGGATGAGAGGTGTGTGCATGGGAGAGGGCCCAAGGTGGCTTGGCACACTGGGATTGACCACATGGTGCCTTTATGGCAGAGAGAGAAACCAAGTGAGAGAGAGAGAGAGAGAGATAGGATGACGGGGAGCATGTGTCCTGTCGCATGAGTAGGAGATTGTGGGTCGTGATCTAGGCCATTGGTCCTCAATCCAATGCCCTATGTGTCATCCCTTTCACCATGTTTGGGTTTTCAAACCCTAGGGCATGTGGAAGCAACTCCCATAGGGTGAACCAGAGAGACTTTTCAGATTGTGATGTGAAAGGAAAAATGAAGGGTGGGAGCTGGCGGATTAACGAGTGTAATTTATAGGTAGTTTGAGTGAGGGAAGTAGAGGCTCAGTCTTTTAAAAGACTATGGCCATTAGATGAGGGCACATGGTGGCGTCTAGCTACTACGTGCCCTTCCTCACGCATCATTAGCATGCCTCATAGGTCAAGTGGATGAAAGTGGTCATAGGGGGGCCAAACTGTGAGAAGGGAGGGTGTGAGGGAAGGCGACATCAGCGTCGGGTGCATGCATAGCTGCTGTATTGCAGTGCCAATGGAGGGGAAAGGGTACGATCTCCTATCTATTCAATCTTAAGAAGATTTGAGGCTTTGCGGGATCCAACGATTCATGCTTCCCAGGTGGTAGTTAGGTCCTGGATGAGAGAGGAAAAGGAAATGACTGCATGTGCTCAATCTGTGTTCATCCCAAAGTAGCAGGCCCATGTCCAACATTGGGTCCAAATAGGTTAGGAATAAGTTCAAGAATTTAATGGGTTAAAAGAAGCATAACTTCTTTGTCCTAACTTCAAAATTGGAAAAAAGGATGTGGTTCAACTGTGAGATAAATCTCTACAACATGACGACAAGAAAAGGGTATAGTATACACACGGAAAAGGTTAAAATTCAAGTGGAAGATGTCTATGTGCTACATGAAGGCAAAGCTAATTTTCAATCAGATTGAGCATCTTCCTAGAGACACATGCATACTAGGTGGACCAATTGTGCACACAAACTCATTCAACCATGTGATTGGAGTTAAGGATAAGTGCATGGTCCAAAATGGAAATTTCATACTAGGGGTGAAGTTCTACATTATCATAATATAGTCTCCCAATTTTGTGTTAGACCAATTTATATCAAAAAACTAAATTTGGTAGTGTATGTTACCCATAATGTGTACAAACAACTAAAATGGTTATAGTACCCATTCAACTCCTTCTTGGTTCTAGAATATATGTAACAAGTTTGCAATTTTTGGTTTGAATAAAACATATACCAGTCATAGTAAAACTTGTTTCAGCACCCTAAAAGTAATTGTGTAGAGGAAATAATGAAACACAAGAGATAATCCAACAAATCTATTAAAACAATCACCAATGCTGGTATAGACTCAAAAAATGTTGGTAAATTCCTACGTCATCATATGTATAGCTAATATTTACTGGTGACTTGTGTAGCCTATTTTGGTTTTATGTGCTTATACTAGCATTTTATAGGTTTTTGGTATAGGACCATATTGTTGTTGCAATGGTTTATTGTCCCCTTACCTCTCAATTTTTTTTTCTTTTCCATTTTGTGTGTATCTAAGCCCTCTTTGTGGGATGTTTGAGAGAATAACATGTGAAGTGTTGGTATGTATGCCTAGAGTGTCAATGATATGATGATTGTAATGGCATAACTTGTAAACGATTTGATTAATAATACAGGAAATCTTCCAATTTAGTCTATTTTATTCAATTATGAGATAATGATGTAACATAATAAATGTCTAAAGAATGATATTACTTAATGACGTATGTCTTCAGGTTGAGGACCTGAACAATGAGATCATATAAATGTTAAGCGTATATACATTCTTTTTATGTCCCTAGTCATATGTTATTATGGAAGGTTGATAGATAGAAATAAAATTTAAGAGTAGAGTGTGTGTTGGTTAATGATAGAATCCCATTAGTCATGATATGTGATATCAAACAAAACACATAGATACTTGTTACAGAACTATGTATTAGACATACGCACCTTGATAGTGATACATGGAACCATTGAATGGTAGTCAGAGTCAGATCTCATAGTGATGGTGGTGATTATGGTTCTTGGACCTGAATTCACTACACTCATCACATGTCGTTTGTTGTACTTTGACATCATATACTATGACCTTGAATAAGGATTGACATAAAGGTGGGGTCAAGTGCATTGAGACACATAGGGATGACTATGAGGGATGTAGATGGAATTTGTCCCTCCTACATGAGTTTGATATCTTAGTCACTTGATAAGTGATACTAAGAAATGCATGGCCATTCTCATGTGAGTCAATATGTGATATTGAGCTTACATAGATGTCATACAATATGCTCTAGTTAAAGGAACATGGATTGAATGTTGAATATGATGACGATTCCATGCCTCAAGCTCAATCTGGATATCAGAGACAAAGGAACAATACAATCACTGTAACACTAATCACAAATTTTAGGTTGAAGTTGTTCTCGAACTTTCCAATTACTTAGGTAGCAATGATGTCTTTATAGACACCACTCAATGCATGTGAATTCATAAATAAGTTATGTACATTCACTTCCAATGAAACTTGGAACCTATAGGGTCACAGACATAGGATACACATGGAATAGGATTTTATTCATGAATGATGTTTAACTTGATTACTAAAGTGTTTAGGTATTCAATTTGAACAATAATAATTAAATTTGACTGACTAGACTGTGAACTGATTGGTTTAAAAGATGAACCAATCGATTCAAGTGACATGTCAATTTAACCAAGATTGGCAATCATATCAATGACATGGACCGATTCTACTGGTGAACCGATCATCTCAGGTCTCTGAACCAACTAGTTTACATTGTAAGCCAACCGATTGGCTGATCAATTCAATCAGATCAAGGATTGATGTTGACATGTGCATTAATCAGATATTAATTGCCAATACAATTGCGATCAAGAAACATAGTAAAATGATTGGTTCAAGAGTTGAACAAATCTTCTCATGTGTGAACCAAGAGGTTCAACGTTTGTAGATTCCACAAAATTCATGAAATTTTGTCTCTTCAACTCCCTCTTAGACTAGAAGTCTTGACCCTAACCCTTCTATGAATAGAGGAGAAGTGGAGGCCTTTTGAAGACACAACATAAAGCTCTAAAAATTGGTGTCATATCTGGTTGTGGTAACTGAGAGAGCCTGAGAAAGTCCTACCCATCAAAGGGAGGTATAGTAAGGATGAGACAATCGTGAGATTAAGTCTGTCCTAGAACACTGACTAGGAGGGACAACTCCTTCTTGTGTGTTCATCTAGAATGACAAGAGTTCCCAGTGGTTTGTGTGGACTACTACAGAGGCGAGGAGGTCATTGCCACCTATTAGAAGGATGCAGATCAAGTAGTAGGGCATCATTCATAGCCATCTAGGTGAAACTTTAAGAAATTCACTTACAACAACAACAGATTGTCATTGGACATGCTTCAAGACCAAGAATAAACCTGGCAACCCCCGTTCCCATTACATAGTTGTTGATGGAATTTGTTGTTTAAGGGGAATATGCAAGTGAAATTTTTATTTTTGCTACCATATTTCTCAATAGTGATTTTAGAGCCACATCAATATATTATGTTTTGGGATTTCTTCAATATGATCATATTTCTATTTTTATCATTTATTTATTGCATACGATCTGAATAATTAAAATTATTAATGTGTGTGTTTGATTAAATACCACATACAATCCAAATAATATATGCATATATATGTATATATTAATATGATATATATGCAATTTACATGAGTCGCCCTAAAATCAGTTTTTGATGGTGGATGTTAGGCATGGTTATGTCCAATAACCTCTAGATATTTGTATGTGGTTGGATGGCTATTTTATCAGGTTTTTATCTCAGTTTGCATATTGAGCCTCTCTCTCCTTTTCCATATGTAAAAATATTAGTTCTTTCCTTCCTATGCTCCCATCAAATGTAACTCAAGGTTTCCTTATTACCATGTAATATGTTAAATAACATTAGAATATTTATTAATTATTGTTATGGAAAAGAAAACATTCAACGCTAGATAAACTACCCTTTTTAGTCAGCAAACCAATTAATTGGAGGACCGAGGATGTCAGACAATAGGATGAGCCAAACTGATCAGCTAGTTGGCCCAACCAAGTAGTTAGAGATGTCTAGAGGTCACTTGGATGGGAGACCATATGACCGTTCTGAGAAGCCAACTGACTGAACAGAAGGCAAGCCGATTGGTTGAACTGTTGAATTGATCAACCCAAATTGGTTCGAGCACAAATCTTCATCAACAACAGATTGCTACATGTTATGTAGACCTTGGGTGGTAGTAATTCTATGTGGCTCCAAGGAATTACAATACTATGTCCATAACCATCACTTTTGTTTATAGTTGGATGTTTTTCTTTATGGGATATAACATGTATATGATACATACTATAAGTATGTGGTGATTGGATATGTATATGTATTTATATAAATACAAATCCCTCAATAAATATTAAGTCTAAGATGTTTTCCATAAGAAGCACACATGATTAGCTTATTTGACCAAGCATGGGCATGCCCTAGCGTGGTACCATCTATTTCGTGGAAGTGTGATGGTAGATATGTGGTTCTAGCCTATCAGGG
Organism: Alisma plantago-aquatica; assembly: GCA_963693085.1. Taxonomy (NCBI): domain Eukaryota; kingdom Viridiplantae; phylum Streptophyta; class Magnoliopsida; order Alismatales; family Alismataceae; genus Alisma; species Alisma plantago-aquatica. Next base: position 421,150,981 of record OY856411.1, read on the forward strand.
TGCATATTCTATCGTGTTGACTTATAGGTCAAGCTTAAATAGGTGATCTTAATAGGATTAAGTGCCTAGAAACATAGAGATGGATTGTGGCAAGGAGTTGTGCATACAACCTATACAACAATTGCATGAGATGTAATTGGAAAATGTTGCCTACCTTAATAATTGCTCATGACTGATATCATTGATTGGGTATTGACTTAATTGTTTCGGATCTTGTCTCACTAGAAATTTGTATGCTGCAATATTCTAAAATTGTTGTGAGGGATATCAATTTGAAAAAAAAAATAGTGGGAGTGATATTTAAATATAGGCCTAATTTAATATCATCAATATTATCCAATCAAATCATAAGTGTTTTGACTAAGTGCAAATTTTACACTTTTAGATAAATGGAAAACACACAACCATTGTGATCGTTCCTTGAGAGGGACAATCTAAATGGGATTAACTTCCATAACTAGTTTGGAACATTGAGAAGTGTTCTCTATGTTCCTGAAACACCAGTGCCCATGTAATCTACTCTATATGTTCCTTAGGCTAAAATAGTTGCTTACTTGAAGCATGCCAATGATGTCGTAGACATGAAAGACCTTAAGCTATGGTATATGAACTATGAGTTGCATAAGAAACATGTAAGGTATAATGTCTCTAATGTGTTGTTTGAGTGCAAGATGACAAAGGGAGATCCACTAGAGTCCCATGGGATCAATATGATTGGGCAGGTGGAACATGCAGAAAGACTTGGATTTCCTTTAGGTCAAGAGTTGGCCATGAATATTATTTTTGCAATCATTTCCTTAAAAATAGAGACATTTTATCGAGTATTATCACTTGAGTAACATGGTTGAACTACTATCTATGTTGCTTGACATGCTGATAAATGTCGAAGCACAAATGAAGAAGGGGGAACTGAGTATGGTGATTAGAGAAATAAAGTCCTAGGATAAAGGCAAGGCCAAGAAGTTTTCTGAGGCTAAGCTAAAGTCCAAGTCTACTACACTAAAAATAAGGAGAGGGATAAGGAAACCACGGAAGATAAAGCAAGGTATAGACATCTCTACTTCTAGCATATACATAATTGAGATTAATTTCACTACATCTTTGTCATGGGTACTAGATATCGGATGTGGATCACACATTTTCTCAAATGTGAAGGATCTGAAAAAAAGTAGATCTTTGAATAAAGGAGAGGTTGAACTACGAGTTGCTAATGAATCAAGAGTTGATGCTAGTGCAGTTCGAACCTATTAGATATCTCTTCCAAGTGGGCTTGTAATAGAGTTAGAGAATTGCTATTATGTACTTCCATTACTAGGAACATTATATCTGTATCTTGTTTTGACATGAATGGAATTGAATTTCTAATCAAGAATGGTTGATGTTCCATTATTAAAGATGAGATTAGTTATGGTAGTGCCCAAATGTCTTATGGTCTATACTTGATAGATCTTGAGACAAGTGTGTATAACTTGAATACCAAAAGACAAAAACTCAATAACTCAGACCAAATATACCTTTGGCATGTTGTCTAGGGCATATAAACACATCTTTAGTTTCCATAAAGATAGATATCTAGACTCTTTTGATTTTAAATCAATAGAGACATGTGACTCTTGTTTGTTGGGAAAGATGACAAAGACTCCTTTCACTAGTAATAGTGAGAGGGAAGGTGATCTGCTAGAACTCATACATACTGATGTGTGTGTCCCTTTTAGAACAAATTCTAGAGGTGGTTATTAGTAGTTCATTACCTTTACTAATTCTTCCACATGTATGCTTATGTTTACTTGATGGAATGTAAGTTAGAAATTCTTGACAAGTTCAAGGATTTCAAGAATGAAGTGTCAAACCAAATTGGTTAAAGCATTCAAGCACTTCATTCTGATTAAGGTGGAGAACACTTGAGCCAAGAGTTTGAGTACCTTCTACAAGCCGGCCCATGTATCGTATCACAATGGACTCCACCTGAAACATCCCAGGACAATGGTGTGTCATAAAGAAGAATCACACATTTCTAGATATGGTACGATCATTGATGAGTTTTTCTGATCTTCCCATTTCCTTTTGGAGTTATGCTCTAGAAATTGTAGTGTTTACACTTAATAACATACCATCTAAATTGGTTCAAAAGATACCATATGGGATATGGTATGGAAAAGTCTCGATGTATCTTTTATGAACATTTGGGGATGTGAAGCTTACATCAGGAAAATGTTTACTGAAAGATTAGACCCAAATCCAATAAATTTTATTTTGTTGGATATCCCAATGAAACCATACGATACTAGTTTTATACATCATTTGAAAACAAATTGTTTGTTTCCATAACTTATGTATTCCTTGAAAATGAATCTATTTCAAAAGAAATAAATGGGAGAAAAGTAGAACTCGAACAGGTCTGAGACCAACATGAAAACATTGAACATGTAGAGGTAAAAGAGGAGGAAAGAGACTCATTAATTACTGTGGAATCTCAAGTTCCTCATGTAACACAAAAACCTCATAGATCTACTAGTATACTCCTTGATATTGAAAGATTTATTTATCCTGTGACTCAAGAAGGTGGTAATTTGGTCATAGATGATTAGCCAACAACCTACCAAGAAGCTATGAAGGGACTAGAGTATGAGATTGACTTGAGGCCATGAGATCTGAGATGCAATCCATGTACACCAACAAGGTATGGACCTCAGTGGATCCACCTGAAGGGGTAAAACCCATAGGGTGCAAGTGGGTCTTCATGACGAAGACTGACATTGATGGTAATGAACAAAACTATAAGGGTAGATTGGTTGCAAAGGGTTTAAAACAAGTTCAAGGTGTTGACTATGATGAAAATTTTTCACCAGTTTCCATGGTTAAGTCCATTAGGATCATGCTTGTCATTAAAGGTTATCATGGCAATGAGGCTTCATAGATGGATGTTAAAACACCATTCCTTAATAGGAATCTTCTTGAGGATGTGTACATAACATGACCTAAGGATGTTATAAATCCAAATGATGCAAATAAAGTCTCTAAGCTACAAAGGTCAATCAATGGATTGAAGCAAGTATCTCAGAGCTAGAATCTCAATTTTGCCAAGGCAGTCAAAGGGTTTGGCTTTACTCAAAATGAAGATGAACCTTATATGTACAAGAAGGTTAGTGGGAGCATAATTGTATTACTTGTATTGTGTGTAGATGACATACTATTGATGGGGAATGATATTCCTACTTTACATATGGTAAAGACCTGTCTAGGAAATATAGTCTCTATGAAGGATTTAGGGAAAACATCTTATATCTTAGAAATCAAGATTTATAGAGATAGATCTAGAAGGATTCTTGGGATAAGTCAGAGAACATATTGTTGGTTTGTATTACCAGAGAGCCAATCATATGATGATAAAAATGAGGCATTAAAATACTAGATTTGATAATAATAAAGGTAGTTTTTTCTATTATGTATGTCTCAACATGCGATGATGACACAAACATGGTAGATGTGTAAATAATGATGTTACTCGATGATGTATGCCTTCAAGTATGTGAATTAAACAATGAGATGATTTGTATGATAAGAGTACATACATTCTTATTATGTCCATAGTCAGATATTACTATGGAAGTAAAATATATAAAAGTAATACATAAGACCATAGTGTTTGTTGACTAATGATAGAGTCTCATTAGTCATAATATGCAATATCAAGTCAAGCACACTGGTATATGTTATAGAATAGTATATTAGAAGACCCACCATGAGAATGATATAAAGAGATGATGGAATGATAGTTAGAATCATCTCTCATCGTGATAGTGGTGATTGTGGTTCTTAGACCTGATGTCACTACATTCATAACATTTCGTTCATGTACTTTGACATCATCCAATGTTATTCTGAATAAGGGTTTCCATAATGATGAGGATTGCGTGCATCGTGACACATGGGGAATGAATCCAAGTGATATAGATGGGGTTTGTACCTCCTATAGAAGATTGATATCCAAGGGCCTCTTGATAAGAAAGACTGAGTGATGTATGACCATACTCATGTGACTCAATATATGATATGTGAGCTCACGTGCATCTCAGACACACTACAACAAACATACTCATTAGTGAAATTTGACAAATGCCGGTAAAAAAATATAAATTCCACTAAGGCTCCTATTGGTTTGGTGTAAGTGATGAGTTACATGGAACTCATTTTCTGGGAACTCTAGTTCATTTTCTGGTACTTAAGTTCCATTCACTTCCATGTGATTGGTTTGTTGTAAGTGTAAATATGGAAATCATTAAAAATATTTTTAATTTTTGTTGTATAATACAAATAAGTGAGGATTACAATGACATAAAAAAAGAATCATATATGTAAAAAATCATAATATTCTTAAATCATAATAACCATAACAAGTAGTTGTTGTGCAAAAGTTGCTCCTTTAAAAATACTTTATTATGGTAAAATTATAATCTTAATAAAATATTATGATTAGAATCACATCACAATACTTTTATTTCACTTTGTGCATACAAAGTATTGTAATAATATATGCATTTCATGTGCTTGTAAATATAAATTTTGGTTCATTTTTATTTAACGCAATGTAGAATATTAATTTTTACATTATTTCTGTCGGGAATTTTAACTATATTACTCATGCATGGATACAATTAATTATCATTTTTCTCATCTTATTGTTTAAACATGAAGAATAAAAATATAATACGTGAATCACATTGTTTTCACATGGTGCGGTATTTTTTTTCATGATGTTTGTATTTTTATTTTGTAGATTGTACTGATAATGGTAGTTATAATGTTAAATATTTTACACAGTGAAATTATAGTGTATGATATTTTGTCATATTATGTTGTGATTTTAGCAACGAACTATACCTCACCATTAATATTTATAGTCATAAATATTTTTACATGTGTCACTTATAACGAATGAAGAATATAATTGTATAAAAAATGTTGTTAGTTGTCCCGAAACTCGTTTTCCGCTCTTTTTAAGAGGGAACTCAGGAACTGTATTTAGTATGGAAGTCTGTAACTCCCCGAAAGTCACAGAACTCAAGTTCCAACACTTACTTAAAACCAATCATGAAAAACTACTCAAGGAACTCCACTTCATATGTTTCCGGACCAGTTACGACAAACCAATCAGAGCTTAAAAGTATTTAGTGGCATTTATTGACACTTAAAAATACCACTAGTACCAATGCCACTAAAGCAATAGTGGCATAATTTATAAATGCCACTAAATACCATGCTTTATTGGCTTTGCATAAATGCCAAATAAATGCCACTATAACATTATTTGGCTTTTATACAAATGCCACATTGACATCAATTGACTTTTATAGAAATGCCACTATTGTGCATTTGGATGTTGTATAAAATCGTTCTTGTTGAGTATAATGGCATTTAAAAAATGCCACTATATTAGCATTTTCATTGTGCATTGTGCCATTTTCATGAATTTTAACAATTTGATTCTCAGTTTATTAACTAGATTTCTGTAAGGATGCCAATTGCAATTTGAACTCACAATTTTGAAAAGTACAAATTTCAAATATGAATTTTTTATATATAATCAAATGAAAATTACATGGGGAGGACATTTTACCTTGCCCCTTATATTAAATACAACACACATGAGACACTCTTTCATACACTATTTGTCTAATTCATACAATATTTTCTACATCCTTTGACCGTATCATTCTTGATATAAATACATGTGAAATGACTGCTCTTAGATTTGTATGATGTGATTGAGTATTGCCTTGGTGGAAATCATCTTGACAAATCTTGCATCACAATTCTTTAAGAACTTGGGCTTCTTCTCAAGCTCCTTACCAGGATGCATGCCAATCTTGGATGATGATCTCAGTGAACTTGACAACTGTAGTGATCAAGAATTTGTGCGTACCTATTTTCAACATGTCTGTGGTGGTTCATGATGATAAAATGGGTGGTGATTGGAAGCTTCCTTTGTAGGGTTATCCTTGGGAGTTTGTAGCATTTTATCCAACCTTTAAATCAATGACAACAACATTAATCTTCATAGTAAATAACACATTATCACCAAGATGGTTCTCGAGGAGGGACTCGTGATCCATCTCAATTGACTTGAGTTTAGTTGTCAGGCCATATTTTTTTAATGTAACAACTATCCATGGCTTTAAGGCACAAGAAAGCCACATATTATGATTGACAATAACTTGGAATTATTCATGTATAACTTCTAATGTAAGTAACCATTTGAGATGTCGAATGTCAATAAACATAATAAATTGGATGTGCTTTTTCATAATTGTGAACACGGTCAAAGAAATCAATATTTACTTTGTTCTTGTGCCAGATATCTGCAAGGCTATCCCTATCCGTCGACTTCTCAAATGAGCACTCAACTGCACAATAGAAGTCAAAGGAATATTCAAATGTGGTGAGCTAAAAATGTCAACCATGGATGCTTAGTCTATTTACAACCTAGTGTTCGCAAGATTTCTTATATATGCAAGGTTGTTTGTGGATGAGAAAATAGAATATAAATAGTTTAAAAACCATTCATACTGAAATGAACTTTTATATTAGTAACTATCTTTAGGAGGTAAGGATAATCTATGACATAAAGTATAACACAATACCCATAGCTGACTTAGACAAAAGAATAAAAATTAGATGCACAATAATAATCAAACAAACATGGGAGAATCTACAGATTAGAGAAGATCCTTTCTTAGTATGACATATCATAATTGAATGACAAAAATACATACAACTTTGAATGAATAACATAGAGAAGGAACATAAACCATATCCTACAAAAAGTAGTAAAAAAATGAGGAGATGAGAGGCAAAACAATAACAACATATTCTAAGTGTGTGATATTATACTCAATGTAGACTGATATTGCATAGTAATTTACTACATTCCCTATAATAGAAAGGTGAGTCTTCCATTGTGCACTACAACTTTTTTCTCTAGTCCCTAAAGAAGTCATGAATTAATTTTATCAGAAAGAGTATACTTGAAATATATAAAAAGTATACATCAATGTGGGTCTAGTCTGTGTGGAGTATTTTTAAAATAGCAAACATCAGGAAATCAATAGATTTAGGAGGGATGATATGAGGGTCAACAACTTTCATGATGTTACTATATCATAATGGCTATGTGAAGGTTCTCTTTTGGTTCATCATCCACCTTGTAGCGCATTTACCAGGTGCTAGGCAGTAACGAGGGAGGGATGGTAGAGTGGTGATCTTGAGTGGTGGTGGTGGTGGTCATTGTACGTGTGATGTTGTGTTAGTTAAGAACATTTGTTGTAATAAACATAGATGCATTCATAATCATGATTTTACAATTGACATGCAAAGAGATATTTGACAATAAAATAATGCATACATGTAGAATACAATATTGATATAACCTATTGTCTAGCAATGCCATGTATAAAGGAGTAGAAATTATTACACATGTCATATTCTGTCAGCACATGTTTTCCTCATTGTATCTGTCTCATAGTTAAGTGTTTATATAAAACTCGCTGAATATTTTTTACACATGAACATATGAATTCAAAATTAGATGTTTATTTGATCAATAAGCATGTGGATCCTTATATCTCTCCATGCAGTGATCATAAAACTAAGACCAAGTTCTTGTATGACTCTATTGTTAGAATCATGAATTCTACTAACTAAAAGAAGGTAAAGGCACCACTTATGGACATGACACTCACATGTACTCAGAGATTAAAAATGAACAAAAATGCAAGATCAGTTAAGTACTTGAATATCAGTTAAGCACCTAAATAAAAATGTTACCTCTCAATAGTAATGACTGCTTTTCAGTACTTTTTATCTACCAAGATAACTTCAATTGGAGATCTGCAAATTTACATTATCGGTTTCCTTACGAAGATACAATAATGTCAAAACCAAACACTAAAATGACATCTTTAACAAAGTCATCTTGTATAAAGCATGTCCATATCAGGCATTGTAAAAATCTGTGAGACTACTTTGAGAGACACATATTGAGCTGTAGTAGACTTTTCTTAGAGTGAGATAATGACTAACTTCAAGAGAAGTGATACTTCGAGCACCTACAACATCATATGTAATAGTTTTGGCTTAATTATGCAAAAAGGAATATTGCACTTCTTAGTAGCCCACCGTGGAAGACGATGTACAATATTCGATACTTTTGTATTACAACCAACCAGATGAAAAAAGCACACTCTTGACATAATGTAAATCATGTAACAACTAGTAAACCAAGAGTATATTCATTCCAAAAGGCCATTAGAGGTTTAACATATCGAAAACAAAGAAACTTTCATTCAATAGCCAGGAAAGTCGTTACAACAATAGCACAACGGAAAAAATACACATGAGTTTCGTCTAAAAATAAAGGCATATATAGTCACTATAAGATGTTGAACTGGAAATACGTGTCAGATATAATAGATCTAAGAAAAAAGTATTTAAGTAACAACTCATTTTTGTTTAAGTTTAATTGTAAATGATTCAAGCAATTGATTCCAACATATGAAAGAGATATGTATAGTTGTTGCTAAAAGAAATATTTGGATAGTTTTTTGTTATGCATGCCAGCAAAATAATTGATAAGAAAGTACAAATCAAGCATATAATAAACCATACCAGCAAGCCAGGATGAACCCAAAGTCTGATCCAACTTCATATTCCTTATTATGATGCTTTGGATAAGCTGAAGAAGGGGATGGTTGTTAACTCAACATATGACCTTCAGGTATGCTAAACAAAAATTCCCAACAACAAGGTTTTGCTGTAGAAATGAGCCTAAGGTCGAGTGATGATGGAAAATTTGTGTACATAATTCTTGCATGAGCACAAACAAGAAAACCAGAAAGGAATAATAAGGAACCTTAGTTTTTATGGAATCCATCCCAAATTACACAATGCAATGAAAAGAAGTTGTCACATTATGCTATAGAGACTTCAATAACAATCTTGGAGGCACTAAATGAGATCGTTCACAGACATGGTTCAGTGAAAGGAATATTATTTCAAACCATGATGTGAACGGTCTTGGAAAGCAGAACTCCTGTCTAAAATAATTCTACAAGAATATCTACAACATCAATTGATCAAGTTATAGAATTGCCACTTCCATTGTATGTACCACGCAAAAATAAAATTAGCCAGCTAACCATAAGAAGCCACCATCACCTATGCTTTGTATAACCACTCCAAAATCACCAAAAAGCCACACTACCAACGTGCACATTGTAAACATCACTATGCCATAAACGAGTCGCGTCATATTAGGAAGATTTCACACCATTTTTACTATTTTTTGCACTATCAACATCCTAAAAGGAATTCTAGTAAAAGCATGTGCGTATTAAATATGAAGAACACCAAAAAGTAGAAACATAACATTATTAGTATTTGACTATTTGTCAATGTTTTAAAGGATATATATATAACAAATAAATGCCAACGATGCTCTATGGGAGTGAATGTTAGGTGGTGAAGAAACAAGGTCTCAACAAGATGAAATAGAGGAGTGTAATTGGAAGGTTCAAATGGAGGAGTGAAATTGGAGTTTTATGTGATCGGAAGATCCCTCTCAGGTTAAAAAGTAAGTTATATAGAACAGCTATACGGCCAACGATGCTCTGGGATTGAATGTTGGGCAATGAAGAAATAAGGTCTCAACAAGATGGACGTGGCTGAAATGTGTATGTTGAGATGGATGTCTGGGAAGACAAAAAAAAGATCACTTGAGAAATGACAATATCAGGAATAAAGTGAGGGTGGCGAGCATTGAGGACATGTTGCGCAAGGGCTGACTCATATGGTACGGATATGTGCAACGCAGACCGACAAATGCGCCAATACGAAGCAATGCTATTGAGTCAAGTATAATAAATAGGAAAAGAGGAAGACCTAAATTAACATGGAATGAGATTATAAAGAGAGATTTTGAATATCTACATCTCAATCAGAATATGGCCCATTATAGAGCTGAATGGAAATGAAGGATCCATGTAGCCGACCTCAACATAGTTGGGACTGAGACTTAGATGGTGATATAGAACATATAGCTAAAGATACAATAGTAAAACCCAAAAGATTATCATTATTCTTCTTCATAATTTTTAGTTTATTTTAGTATCTCACACATTACATCTAATAAATGGAGTTTATCAATAAAAAACGACATGTACAAATGCCACAATAAGGATAAAATAAGTAAACCTACTTTTCACTTTAAAATTAACCAACCCCACTAGGCATGCTTCCGTGCTAAATGATGCAATGACAAAATTCATAGTAAACTCTATGTCATTGTTTTGACACTTGATTTACAATTTGTATTTTACACAAAGGAGAAGACAAACATGGCAAGATAATTCTAACATCTTTGCGCTTGCTCTTAAAGTAATGATGAATCATACTAGGGAATACCTATAAGGCAGTAACTCAATCTGGTGCAAGGTCCTAATAATTAGATATAAGGGAAGAGCCTATAACAGCTGAACGGGCTCCATGATTTGGCGGTTGAGCACTTGCCAACTAGCTCAGTTGGTTAAGCCTGCTGCTTGTGAAGCACAGGTTGCGGGTTCGAATCCCAGTGAACTCGTTGGGGCCCTACAGGAAGGGATTATAGCCCTCGGTATAGCTGATGGTGTTCTCTCTCTCCTGCTACCTTGGATAGGGGTGAAATTCTCCACTTCCAAAAAAAAATGATTTGGCGGTTGATTTGCCAAAAGCTACATCAGTTTATTAGCAAAAGTTGTAATTGTATTATGAATGAACAATCCACAAATGTGTGTGTGTGTTGGGTGGTGGTGGTGGGGGGGGGGGGGGGGGGGGGGGGGGGGTTACGAAAACTAAGAACCTAATCCTCAATCCAGGGAAAAGCATCTCGATGGAATTCTAGGATCTGGTGGTTTTATATATTGCTATAAAATACTGATAACAGGACGAGAAGTTCCTGAGGTAATGATTCACGGATGAATCTATATCCTAGGCCACTAGAAAGAAATGTATGTGATGACTACCGGGTGTAGAATCTCGACAAGAAAGGCTGTTTTAGAACGAAATCAGGTTATCTAGAAACATTCACCAGTAGAAGTACAAGGCAAATGGTTAACTGCAGTATGGATAACTAAGGGACTTGAGAGGCTAAAGGCCTTCATTTGGATGCGCATGCAGGATGGACTAATGATGAATAAAAGAAGAATACATATGAATGTGACGACTGTCTCAAGCTGTAACAGATGTTAAAATCACCAGGAAGGGGAGCAACACATACGAAGACATTGTGAATATAGTATCCAACGTGGGTCTAAATTGAGCTTTTCATATGGAACAACTTCAAATAGCCCTTCAATTATAATGTTTGAATCCATCGATCAACAAAAAAAATGTCAAATTGAATGACTAATTTAAAAGCAGTAAACAATGTAATGTGAAGAATCATGGTTACCTTTGTATACCTGCATAAGGATAAAAAGTGGCGTCGTTGGTTTTCTTTGCTCCCTGTCCAGCGCAATGACCAAGGGGCGGAGTGCTTTTTCTCTTGGATCCGATCCACCTACGCAGCGCTTCCATGTGGCTCGACCTTATGCAACCGGTTCCTGGGCCTGTTCAGCCGCGCGTTCTTCACCGGAGTCATCGTTTCTCCTTGTCCAGCACACAGTGCAAGGGCGCAATGCTCCTTTTTGCGGCAGCGCAAGGATCGCTATGGTCACAGATGCCTCCAAACTGGTCACGTCGGGCGTGTTTTATCCGGTTAGGTTACGATCGATAATGATGCGGTTACTGCAAAATGAAAAAGGGAGCGCCAAGTACCAGCGGGAACAATGCAATGACAAATAAATATAATTTTGATTAGCAAACTAAAATAGAAAGTGAGCGATGTTTAGGAAACGAATGAAATTTAAATTTGGCAATTATATACTGCCGTTATTTACATTCACAAATTCATTTATAACTTAATTCTTCTATAAAATTTATATTATGGCTTTTAGGGGCATTTAAATAAAAATGCCTTTAATATGATAATATAATGGCTTTTTTTACAAAAGCCACTAAAATAAATGTCACTAATGCATATTTTTGTTGTAGTGACAGTCTTCTCTAGTTCAAGGAACATGGACTAAATGTTGAAAGAATAACAATTTCATGCCTCGAGTTTGATCCAGATATCAGAGATAAAGGAACTATACAATCAAAGTAACATTTATCACGAATTGTAAGTTGAAGTTGTTCTCCATCTTTCCTAATTACTTGGATAGCAATGATGTGTTGCTAGGTGTCACTCCTTGCTTGCGATGTTGTAAGTTAGTTATGAACATTCACTGCTAACGTGATTTTGGACCTATATGGTCACACACATAGATTACATTTGAATTCAAGTAGTATATTCATGAATGATGTTTAATTTGATTTCTAAAGGTGTTTGGGTATTTAGTTAAACAACTGAGGTTCAAAATTGACATATTGGACTCTGAACTGACCGACTCAAGTGTTCAACTGATCGGTTGGAGTGTCAGGTCAATTCGAATCAACATTGGCTAATCAATTGTTGAACAAGGTAATGAAATGACTGGTTCACATATCCCAACTGATTGGTTCATGGGATGAACCGCTTGGTTCGGTCGCCAATTTGATTAGATCAAGGATGGTGCAAACCTCATGTTGTGCATTAATTGTAGATGGATTACTAATTTGATTCAGAGTAAGAAACTATACAAACCGACCAATTCGCTTAGCGAACCGACCAATTCTCCATGCACTGGTTCTAGAAAATTCATAAATTTGACCCTTTCGACTTCTGCACAGATGTGACACCCTGACCCTAGCCTCTCCTATAAAGAGAGGGGTGTTGGGGGCTTCTCAGAACACAACAATTGCTCTGACAATTGTTGTCCTTTCTGGTTGTGGTAACCAATGGAGAGTCTGAGCAAGTCATACCTAATAAAGGGAGGGATAGAAAGGGATAGACAATTATGGGAGAGTGTATCAACTCTAGCAAGTTGAAATTTGAAAGGGAAAACTCGTCCACGTTGGCGCTGGTAGTGCAATACGGCATTCCTAGTGGTTTGCGTGGACTTCTCTAGAGGTGGGAGGCTTTTATCTGCCGCTTGGAGGACATCATCAACCACTGGCCATGGTGTTGCACCAAGAGGCCAGTAGAGATGAATGTTCGAGTGTTGATGTTGCTAAAGGAGCGAGTTGCTTCTTGATGAAGAAGAATGAAGCTACTATAAGGGTAATTTCATTGGACTTTCTCGAGGACTAGGTATAACCTTGCAACCTCTCCTTCCTAGATACATTATTGTTGACGTGGTTTTGTTGTTTAGGGGAATCAAGCATTTAATTTTTTGTTTGTTTTGCCTTATCTCTCACCCTGATTTCCCTACACATTCATTGAAAATGTGTTGAAGAGGTTCAACATGGAGAACACAAAGAGAGGAAACTTGCCCATGTCTCTAGAGCTCAATGTCCCAGTTCTTACAAAGAAAGGGAGTGCATGAGTAAGATTCAATATGCATCTACAATTGAATATATCATGTATACAATGTTCTGCACTCATTTAGTTCTTGTATGCCTTGAGAATGACAAGAAGATATTAGTCATATCCCAATGATAGTCAGTGGACTACCTTGAATAACATTGTTAAGTACTTGAGAAAAGGATCAATTCCTTGTCTACAATGGCGAGGAAGAGTTGGTGGTAAAGGCTTACGCCGGTGTAAGCTTCCAAATTGAAATATATTATTATCGACCACAATTAGGATTTGTGTTTTGTCTCAACAATAGAGTTGCAAGCTGGAAGAGTTCCAACAAAAAGATAGTTGAGGATTCTACAACAAAGACCGAATATATTGTTGCATCCAACACAACAAAGGAAGTTGCATGGATGATGAAGTTCATCAGTGAACTTGGGGTGGTTCCAAGAATATGTGATGCAATTGGGCTACATTATGACAAAAATGGAGCTATTTCACAAGCTAGTAGGAACACAGATCACATCATCGTTTCAATCATATGCAAAGGAGGTTCCATCTTATGAGAAATTGTACAATGAGGAGATGTGAAATTTGTAGAGTACCAACTAAAACCAATGTGACTAACCCCTTGAAAAAAGCACTTTTGCAACATTTAAAGGTCATGTTAGATCACTAGTTATTAATAATGGGTGATTGGCACTAAGTGTGTGTGGGAGTCTGTTGGTATGCATTCTCAGAGAGCCAATTATATGATGATTGTAATGGCATAACTTGTAAACAATTTGATTAATAAAAGAGGCAATCTTCCATTTTATTCTATTTTATTAAGTTATGAGATAATGATGTAATATAATACATGGCAAAAGAATGATATCACCCGATGATGTGTGCCTTTAGGTTGATTTCATGAACAATGATATCATATAGATGTTAATAGTATATACATACTTGTTAGTCCCTAGTTGGAAGTTATTGTGAAAGTTTGATAGAAAACAACAAGAATACTTAAGACTAGAGTGTGTTGGTTGATGACAAAATCTCAATAGTCATGATATGTGATATCAAACTAAACATATCAATACTTGTTAGACAACACTATATCAGATAGACCCACCTTGATATTGATACATCAAACCATTGACTGGTATTCAAAATCTACTCTGATAGTGATGGTGGTGATTTTGGTTCCTAGACCCAAACTCACTACACTTATAACATGACATTCAATACTTTGACATCACCCACTTTGACCTTGAATAAGGATTTCCATAAAGGTGGTTTTAGGATGCATTGAGACACATGGAGATGACTGTGAGTGATGTAGATGGGAATATTTCCTCCTATAGGAGTTTGATATCATGTCCACTTGATAAGTGAGACTAAGAAATGCATGGCCATGCTCATTTGAGACAATATGTGATATTGAGTTTACATGTATCTCAAATAGTATGATCTAGTTCAAGGAACATGGATTGAATGTTTAATATGATGATGACTCCATGTCTCGAGTTCAATCTAGATATCAGAGACAAATGAACTATACAATTATTGTAACACCAATCATAGATTGTAGGTTGAAGTTGTTTACCAAATTTCTAATTATTTGGGTAGCAATGATGTCTTCCTAGATGCCATGCATCACTTGTGAAGTAATAAATCAGTTATGGACATTCACTATCAATGAAACTTAGAACCTATTGGGTCACACACTTAGGATACACCTGGAATAGGATTTTATTCATGAATGTTGTTTAACTTGATTATTAAAGTGTTTAGGTATTCAGTTTACACAACAATGATTGAAAGTTGACTGAATGGATAGTGATCTGACTAATTGAAGTAATCATTTCAAGTGTGATGTCAATTGAACCAAGATTGGCAATCAGATCCATGAGACGACTGGTTTAGCAAGTGAATCGATTGGCTTAGGTCTATAAACTGATCGATTCAGGTTGTAAACTAACTGGTTTGTGGATCAATTCGATTGGATCAAGGATTGGTGATGACATCATGGTAGGATTTAATTAGATATTAATGGCTAACACAATTGCGATTGGGAAATCTAGTGAAATGATTGATTCAGGTGTTGAACCAATCATATCATGTGTGAATCAACCAGTTCAACGTTCGCAAGTTCAGAAAATTTGTGAAATTTCGTATCTTTGTCTCCTTCTTAGAAGAAGTCCTGAATCTGACCTTCTTGAATATAAGGGTAGTGGAGGCCTTCTGAAGACACAACAATAAATCTGATAATTCTTGTCCTCTCTAGTTGTGGTAACTGAGAGAGCCCAAGAAAGTCCTACCTATTAAAGGGAGGGATAGCTAGGGAGAGATAATTGGGAGGGCATGTCGGTGCTAGTGCACTGACTAGAAGGGACAAATCCTTCTGGTTTGTTCATCTAGAATGATAAGAGTTTCTAGTGGTCTTTGTTGACTTCTACAGAAAGAACCTAAGTATAGTAGAAATTGTGCATGTGGTCATTTGTGGAAAAGATTCTAATTCCAACTAGTGGATCCTTATCTACCTATCTATTTTCCTACATATTCCTCTAATCTTCTATCCTTAGGACTATTATCGAACTGGTTAGTACTGCCTCACTTGATGTACTACCAGAGAGCATGTCTAGATCTTGGATGGACGGTATGAAGGTGAACACCCTTCTCCTACACTCCATACCACCCCTTCACACTAAGTACATTAGGAGAATCACTCTTAATTTCATATACTAGTGTTGCCTTGATTGGATTATTCCTATACCCTAGTCAATTTAACCTAGTATGGTAGGAGGAGGGGTAATATGGACTAGTTTCCCTATGTACAAATTATGCCACCCATGCTCAACTAGTAGTATGTGACAATTCATCATCACCACACTTTGTTGTTTGGCTTGATGATATGATTTGATTGAATGTGTTACATGATTCAAGCCTAACAAGGTTTAGAGTCACATTTACCCCCAAATGACCCATTGTCCTTATTTGCTTGTTAAACCCTAATTTTCTCTACTTCTAGCTAGTTTCTCTCTATCTTAGTTAGTTAAATGTGTTGTCCATGTTAGCTAACCCTTGCTAGAATAATTAGTTCACGTCCTTAGTTACTTGTGCTACATTTGTTAGTCTATTTCTATTTTAGGCCCTCAATGGAATTCATGGTGTACTTTCCAGGCTATTGTAACTAGTTTCTCTCCCTTTCCTTTTTTAGTTAGTTGTTCTCTTAGTTGCTATTTGGGATTGCTTTTTGTTGGTGTACTGTAAATTTCTTATCTCCAGATATTTTCTTTAGTGTACTCGCTCTCTTTTCTTATTAGTTAGTATTAATTCTTTACAGTTAACCTTGTTTTGATTCTTACCTCTATTTCTTGATTGTTCACCTTGGTGTATCTCAAACCTATAGTCAAACCCCATTCTACACAAGGAACCTAGTAAAACAAACCTAGATCCAGTGCCACCACATCACCATATGGATCTATCCCAACTTACTATATATTCTCCATGCTCCATATTTAATCATGAACTTGAGGTTATATTATGATGAATGTGTCTAATTTATGTAGTTTTAAATCTTTTTTATCTCATTGTGTCTTAGAGGTACATCACTATGTTTTTTATGCAATGCCTTGATTAAACGATGGTGGCTAACAAGTTGGTTTCCCTTCAACATTGTAAGTAATAAAACATCATATCTATGTGCATATAGTGGCTTTGAAATGTAAGATACGATGAAAGTCATATCCATTGTTGATAACATAACTCTTTACTATAATTCCTAGGCCCAATATCCTCACCACAAATAAAAAAAGTTGAATAGGTGTAGTCTTGTCACAATGTTGCCTATTATAGTTTTTTTCATATGGAAATAGACAAGAAAGATCATCCTTCTACTAACATTTTCAGTGATTTTAAATCCAAAAATAAACCTAAGCCACCTAACCAAGACTTTCAATCCTTCCAATTGAGATTAAACTAACCATCCACTTTTAAACCTTGACTTAAAAATAAACCTATTTTTTAGCATATAGGATACAACTATTCTTGTCACTTAATAGGTAATATCTGAATTAGACATAAACATCTTGAATTCCCAACTAAGCTTGACTTTAACAAGATAATATACTAAAAGAAACAAGTTCTATTTTTAATATAAATCAAGTATAACATATTACAAAACTTCTCTCCATCCTCACTCTCAAATTCCCACTACCAAAGAAAGGATAAGAGACAATTCAACTAAATAAGATATCCCTTTCAAGACCACAAATGAACTAATGATAAGTAAAACTTGATTTTGTATCCTCTTGTTGGGTTAAACTTGTACCTAAAAAGTGTTTCAATTGATCATGTGAGCTACTGGCTCGGTGCATGGAATTCCATCAAGAAACCATACTAATCCAGATACCTATTGTAATTGAATGAAATGGAAAACAACATAAGTATGTAATTCGAAATCTACAAACTATACAAAATGGTAGGAGTTCTACTCATAACTATAATAATTAAATCAACTAAATCTGCCTAATAATATTTAGTTCCTTTTATTATACCCTAGACCTACATGAAGTGTACCACAACATGTGGAAGTATCCTAGATATGTATGATCTCATTGTACAAAACATAGAGAAGATCTAAGACTCTAAGTCTACCAAAATATAACTTCTACCTACAATAGGCTTGTCACATCTTGCCTCAGTGGTTAAATAGTTGTTTGTATAAGCTAGATTGCTCCTATAAACCTAGGTCCTCAAGCGGAGAGTCAAATCACTTGAATTACTACATGCATTAATGGCAGCAAGGGCTGACTCACTAAGTAATATCTAAAGTGAAAGAACTATTTTGGGTACCACCAGAATCTCCTGTTGATGTTAGTTACCTTGCTATTTTAAGGATACCATCCCCACTAGTGTTAGTCTCACTTACCTCAATGGTACAATCTATCTACCACATCATGGTATCTACCAATTGGTAAGCATGTTTTATCATTCATAGTGTATACCTCTGTGATGGATTTTAAGGTGGTGAAGGTGTCTAATACATTTAGTTTATTCATTAGTTTCAATGGCAGATTTACTATTTCATTGTTATTTTCTTAATTATTTACTAGGGGTTTTATTTGAATTTTCATGAAGACTAAACTTGATCTGAATCACTGGCTTTAATAAAGTAAACTTCTTTTACTGATGACATGAGCATATTGAAGACTTGATAAAATAAATTCTTCTTAGATTTTGTAAGTATATGACTATCAACCATCATCAATAATATCATAATTTATAACATGATTCATTATTGTAGAATATAGGACAATTTGGGGCTTCACTGTCTCTAATTTTATCATCATGGTTTGCCACAATAAACTAACAATTTAATCGCAAGATGAATGAAAATGTAAGACATCATGATTATGCTCAAAGAATCAATTTCTCAACTGAAATCTCATATTTTGGATAAACAAAACAATATTCAAGGTACAAGGTAAACATGATTTTTATGGTTTTGTGGGTTAATTTATGTAAAAATCAAGATTAAAGGATGATATTTAACTCACCTACATCTGATCCTAATTTAATGGTCATTAATATGAACTCAATAATTCCACATTTTGGCCTAATCTCTTGGATGCGAGCTAAATGCTTCAGAATCCACATTTGAATAGCTTGACATTAGGTTTGTTTCCCCAAACAAAGTCTATTAGAAGATGAATATGAAGAGGGGAGGTAAAAGAGAACCTGCTGTGAGTCATGCATGATACTTAGATCTATGGAAAGAGGAAGATAGAAGGAATGTATGACTAGAACTAGCTTGCCATGATTGATTTATAGGTTGGTCTTTGATTCTCCCTTTTCTTTGTATTCATCCGCAAAGTTGCCCTATAAATCCCCTTTGAGTTCACTATTTGTGTAGTTTAGGGTTTTGGTTATGTGGAAAATTGAAACATGAATACAACATAACAAATTCATTGAATCTGATATGTATTTTGAAAGTTATGGTGTTTTCATGATTGGTTATACAGGGTGGTAGCACAACTCATTGGCCACTAGTCTGGTCATCATTCTACATGGCCATTGATCTATGTGGCCATCAGTTTGGTCATTGGTCTATGTGACCATATGTCTACCTGGAAATCATCTATGTACCCATCAGTATGATTTCTAGTCTATGTCATCATCAATCTATGTGGCCATCGAACTTCTTATCCATCATTCAGGTCATCACCTGCATGGACCAATGAAAGTGCAGATAGATGATAGTTTTTCACATGATATAATATTCCTTGGTTAGGAAATAGAGGAACATATAAGCCAATGGAAACAAAAATTGGAATGCCAAATTTCCAAACCAGCAAGATCTCATCGACTATGATGTATCTAATAAGTAAAGTAACAAGAGTTATACCTGGTCCAGGAGCAAGTCTAGTGACAACTCTTGTTATAGTAGCATTCTTCTTCTCTAAGAAGCACTCCAACAGTCGTTAGAAATGGCCTCCTGGTTTGGAACCATGGACAGTAGTTGATGACATCCTCCTAGCAGAAAGAAAAAGCCTCCTCAACTCTAAAGTAGTCAACACAGACCACCAGGTTCTCCATGTTGTGCTACCAAAACCAACAGAAAGGACTTGTCTCTTTGAACATCAACCCACTAGAGTTTATTCACTCTCCCAATTGTCTCTCCCTTTCTATCCCTCCCTTTTACGGGTAGGACTTAGTCATGCTCACTTAGTTACCAAAACTAGAGAAGAAAACAGTTGTCAGAGGTTATTGTTGTGTCTAGGAAGCCCCCAGTCACTCTCTACTTATAGGAGACCTATGGTCAGGCTTTCTAATTCATTTGGGAGTTAAAGGGACAAAATTTCATGATTTTTTTGAAAGCTACGAATGGTGAATTGGTCAGTTCACTATTGAACCGGTTAGTTCATGTGTGAACCAATCAATTTAACCCTTAAACCGATTGACTGATGTAATTTCATATTTTCAAACACACTGGGATTCAATATTTGATTAATGCACAACCATGACATCAACATTAATCCTTGATCCAATTAAATTAATTATTGAACCAGACAATCTAGATGATTAACCAATCATTTCACTTTTGAAATGGTCATTTCATGTCATGATAAAGTCATTTAATATCATGAAATGTCCGCTTCATATGTGGAACGGTCATTTTTTTTGGGCAATACCGACTAGGGCCGGATACATCAGCAATCTAAATTAGAGAATAAATGACTAAAGAGGGATTTGTCTGAGATATAAGTTTGAAAAGCACTAGTAGGGCATCTACTCTAGTCCATAGGCAGTGATGGTTGTTTTAGGAAGAATTTGGCTAGCATGTCGGTGAGCTTGTTTTGATCCCTCTTCAGGTGCACGATGTCTTGAATCTTCACCCTCTTGAGGTACTCGTGGGTTCTCATTGTAATCGTGAGGTACTTCGAAGGAGGTGCAACATTTCCTTTGATCCATTGTACTGCATTCCAAGAGTCCGAGATGATGATCCCAGCCTGGATATGGTTTTCTAAAGCCAATTTCGTGCCCTGTAATATAGCTTTCAGTTCCCCTTGCATGGCATCTATGCCTGCTATCAGCATTGCAGACCCTGTGATCCAGTCTCCGGAAGCAGTCCTAGCGATTGCTCAAGCACAAAATTGATTGGTAACTGAAGAAGTAGCCACATCCACTGTGATGATAGAAGACGAGCATCGATTATTCATAGCAATATTTGGAACATGCGCTTCATCGGGCGACTTGGACATCTGACAGAAAGCCTTCTGTATAGAGTTTGCTTCTGCATAGCATTGCACCGCTAGAACATTGTGCAGGATGGCTCTGTGCTAAAAAATGGGGGTGTTCCTATTTTTCCATAACTTCCAGCAAGTAACCGCGAATAGAGTACTCCAATCCCTCACATTACGTAGTGCTTGGAGGTTATAATCCAGCCAATTGTTGACAGTGGTGCTTGAGAAGAAATGGATAGCTTCAGGCAGCAGTAAAATGGACCAGGTCAATCTGGCTTCCTTGCAGTCTCGGAGGACATGAATGCAATCTTCTACTAACGCTTCACATCATGAGCATCTGGCGTCGTCTGTCATCTTCCTTTGGGCGCGAAGAGAATTCGTGAGGAGACGATTATGTAGTAGCAGCCATAGATGGGTTTTGATGCGATGAGGGAGGGGTAGTGACCAGATGGTTAGGAAAGGCGCCTGATTTGTATCGACATGAGTTTGGTTAATGAGCGTATATGTTGTGCTTGCGGTGAATCTACCATGTGCCTCCGGTTTCCAAATATGGACATCCTCCCCATAGGAAGATCTGGGGCTCGGCATGTCTGTGATAAGGTTAATAGTTTCAGGAGTGAACCATGAATTCAGGAACTCCAGGTCCCACGAACCATCATCTTTAACAAGACTTGAAGCCTTGAGGTCCATCAGGTCATCAGGGGGAGATAGACCTGCTTTTAAGGATGGTGTTTGCCCATGTCAGATCCATTCGTCTGACCACACAAGAGTATCTTGACCCGATATGGCAATGCGGCTTGAATGTTGCAAGAGAAAGGGGATATGGCTCCGTATACTCTTCCAGAGATGTGAACCAGTAGACTTGTATTGTCCTCTCGAGACATATTTTCCCATCATGACCTCCACCCATGGTATTCTGCGCCCACTACAAAAAATTGGGCCATTATTCACGGGAGAGTCCTGTCACAAACCCCTCTCTACAGACCCTCAGAAATAGGGACGGTTGTGGGTCTGGCCCTCACAAATGGTCCGTGAAGAGAACTCACGTGACAAATACTAGTGGCCCTCACGAATACAATTGTCACGGACCAACTGACCCTCAAGAATGTTATATTGAGGGACTATTTAGCCTTCATAAATACATTTTTGAGGGACTATTTAGCCTTCATAAATATATTTTTGAGGGACTATTTAGTTCTCATAAATACATTTTTGAGGGACTTGATGGTCCTGGAGAATATATTTTTGAAGGATAATGCCTTCATTAATATTATTTTTGAGGGGCTATGTGGTCGTCATCAATGCAATTTTGATGGTCAATCTGGATCTCATTTTTGAGGGACTAAAGACCTTCATCAATATATTTTTGAGGGATTACTGTAAATGATTTGGTTATTGATTTATTGAATGATTTGTTGAATGTTAATTAATTTTAAATGAAAACTTTGTATATATAACCTCAAGCAATATTTTTATAAGAGTCACATGACATCATAAGAATTTTCAACACCAAAATGACACATAAAAATGTTAAATCACCTCAAACCAATTTCTATTAATGAAGCAAAATATTATCCGTACATTGTGTGCTCAACATTGATATAAATAATGAATACATATGATTCTAAAATTTGAGATTGATGACAATCAACATATCATGCTAGAAATTCTTAAGATCTGTAATGTCTCTATATTCCTTCAAATGGTGTGGTGCTCTTTATCAATGACATGCCTCATACGGTTGTCACCTGGAAAGAGGTAAGAGCAGATTTCAATATACCAAAAAGACAAACAGTATAGACAAAATATATGTACATAATGGGTCTGAAGCCTAATTTGCAGGGAACTATACTGATTACCTTATGGGAGACTTACTAATCTAGCTGCGATGCTTGCTTAAATTTTCTTTTGAGGAAGTCATATTCCTATGGGAGTCCAAAGGGATGACTCCCTCCAGATCCCAGATCCCATAACCTTTTAGTCTTGAAAACAGAGGCTGACATCACCTTCACTGTATACAGATAGAATAAAGCCTAACATCAGAAATAAACTAAGCATTAACGCCACACAATATAGTGGTACAACATCATTCTAACAGCATTGGTGCAGCGAGCATGGTATGATTCTAGATGTATTTTTATATTAAAGCTTTCCCCATGACTGAATAAGAGCTACAGATTCTGCCAAAATATTCCTTTGAATGGAAACATGAGACAAATGCTAGTTAATTCTGAGTTATTTTGTCATTAATTGTACCATGTGCTACGGCCTGGTCTGGTAACGCATTTGCCATTCAGTGTTGTTTGATTTTTGTGTGTGACCCACCCTATCTATGCGGGAGCTGGAGCTTCTTGTCAGTATAACTTTTACATTCTTTTATATTATTAACATGGTAGCTGAAAAGATATTATAGATTAAAAGAAGCATTTCAAATAACACTGACAATATTATAGATTGTATCTTTTATATTAAAGAAGATTGTAAATACATATAAAAGATAAAAAGCATTTCAAATATTATAGATATTTACTAAGAACAACTTTGTTTGAATTCTGATGTTTTAAAATCATTGTACTTTATAAATGATATGATCTACCCATGACACTTATAGTTCCTAGCATGGATGGGTGTCCCAACAACACCATAGAAATCCAGAGTTGAATTCTGAATCCATTAATTTCCAAACTTATCTAGCTATCTTCATTTTCATTTCAGTATTAATCTATAAGTTATTGTAATGGCCATCATGTTTACACATATGTTATGGTAAATAGTTAATAGGATAGTTAGTGATGCAGAAAACAATTTGTATATGAGGACAATTGGAATATAACAGTGGACTTTTATAGATTAGTGTAATGTTTAGAATATACAGTTTAAACTAGTACCAAAATAAAAAATTTGGAAGTTAACAACAGCTTATACAAACTCAAAATGTTTGAAAGAGAGTGCATCATATGTATTTAGTGCACGAGACTACTTGGTTAGTAGTGGGTCACTATCTTAAGGAATGTAAGGGTGTCTCTTCTGGTTTTTTGCACAATTGACATGAAGCAGTTTTATACATATTTCCAAAGCCTAAATGATTAGCATTTGTGAAGATACAGTAATATCCAACAGATTTGAGTTGTTGGTAATATTACCTATACCCTAATCAACAAATTTGAGTAGTTGGTAATAACAATAGATTTCTAAAGTGACCAATCATGTATGATCAGAAAATCCAGGAAATGGAGGTATATTTGAAAATCTGAAGCAAAACCAGAACATTGATGTGCAGAATAGAATGGACACTTGCTTAAAAAAAGAAAATCTAGGAAACTAGAGATATGATTCTAGTTCCATAATAGATTGTTACTCTAGCAAAAATAGATTCCCCTTTATCACCTCGATGATAATTTACACACCTCAATTCATCATGACATTTCTATATGGATGAGACTAGCTTTCCAGTGGTGCTTCAAGATGACTCAACATACCATATATAGGGTTTTGAAGAATACAAAAACATGATGCTCATTTAGCAACGATACCACTAATAACACTTAGAACGAAATTAAAAAGAATCAAGGTCACTAATTCAGAGTGTTGTATTTATTATATGCTGGACAATTAATTTCATACCTCATTTTGAAGAGCAGAGGCTGCAGTACCACAAGATGATGGGTCAAGTGCTAAAAGTGTAAGCAAATACATTATGACCATCAGGACACTAAAAATCTTCAGATGTGCATGCATCAACACGATCCACCATATCATTGATATCGACATCCATGGGAAATGAATCCAGCAGTCACCTCTTTCTCCCATCACTGTTAGAAATTGACATCCATGTCTCTAATTATGACATTTGGAAGGAAGGAGGATAGGGGACTCTAAATTCAGAGTATCCAAATCAAGTTGTATACCAAGAACACAGTCTCTTCCACCAAAGAGCAATGGAAAGGGAACTCAATAGGTTCCTGCTGCAAAAAGAAGTAATACTTTTTTAAAAGCACAAAATAGAAACAGAACACCACGTTATTGAAATGACAAGAACACCACTAGACATTCCCTGATCTCAACAAGGGGTGAACTCGAAGTACAAGTGTCCTTCTTGAATAGTCTATTTATAGCCAAAATAGCCTACTGGATGGGTTCAACAGCCACAATGTTGAATGGATGAATAGAAATATTGGTTTACCAACTATCAAAGGATTGCCTTGATTCATAGTGATCAGGCTAGCAATGTTGATGGTAACATGTAATTTGTGAACCACAAGCTGTGATAAATGACGAACCTAACCAAGAAAAGTTGAATAAGAGTTAGACAATACCTGGTAGCTGTGACGGATGTAGCCAAAAATGAGTTGAATCGGCATTGGATGGTACTAAATCAAGTGATGCCCATGAAAAAGCTCCCCCTTTATCAGATAACACTTGAAGATAATCAATAGGGTATTTAATGTTGTAATGGATATGACTATAGCATCTCGATAAATGATTTTTAGTATATTATTTGTAATTCTGATTTAGCTCAAATTTGGATATGATTTGGATACCTCAAATAGGAACACTACTGAAAAATATCATAATTTATGAAGAATGTTCAGACCTGTTTGTCGGTCGAGTTTGCAACTCGACCGAATCTGCTGCAGACAGCAATATAGCAGTACACTGTTTGATTTTTAATTATTTATTGGTAACTAGAAATGATCTAAAATTTTTACTGGAGGTCTGAAACTTCATTAGGTATAACATATAAAAATTCCAGAATTTTTGGAGCTACTGTTAGCTACTCAGTAGGCGAATTACAGAAACTATTGTGAAACTGAATATTCAGCCAATATAATTAAAGTTGAGTGTAGGGTCAATATGCAATTGACCCAAGCAGCTCAAATGGTCTATATGAGCAACCACACACACAATTAGCTCTCATTCTTCGTCATTCACTCTAGAGAAACGAAAATCTAGAGAGAGAGGGAGAGTTAGGGCTTGAGTGGAGAAAGAGGAGGAATTGCCGACCTAGGGTTTTGCGGTCCGAGGAATGGTGAAATCAAGTAAGTTTGGATTCTTTGCATAGACTTTTATGGTGACTCTTCTCTCTCATTTCAAGATTCTGTCCATGCTCTGATTTGATCCAAGATGATGTCGAAATTCCCTCTTTTCTCACCCTTTCTTCATAATCCCTCATTTTCAAGGTTTCCGAGTTGAATGGAAGAAGAATTGGGAGATTTGCTAGGGATTTGATAGGAGTTCGAGATCCCCTGAGTTGAGCTGTAGTTTTGAGGTGTTTTCACACCTTAGGGTGAGTGGGTTCTTCCTTCAAATAGTGTAATGCACGAAATTTGATTATAGCATCCAAATCCCTAAATGCTTAGTATGTGATTCTAAACCCTGAAATGTCCGTTTGATTTAAGTTGTTGCAAATTGATATGATATGGATTCCTTCTCTGTTTGAATGACTCCTTGATGGTAGATTCACATCAGAAATGTATACAACACATCCTAGTAAGAATGCTTTTCAGATTTATACCATATGATGTAATTAGGGTTTAACCTAATTGAGATATCACTAGAGTTTCAACCTTATTGAAGAGGACTAGTAATCTTATAAGTGGTTAGGATGTACCTCATGGGTTACCTTATTTGAATTTTATCCTTGGTGCATGATATCTCAGTGAATAGCATGGAAACCTAAATTTAGTTCAATTTCCATGGTTTCATACATATATTGACTGTATATGATTGTTGAAAGCAGTCGTTAATTTGTGAATGTTTATATCGTGTGAAATCCTTATGAGAGCCATGTGATAAGTGAATGAGGTAAATGAAACCCTAAGAGCAGGGTGTTGCCATGTGATAAATGAATAAGGCAAATGAAACCCTAAGGATAGGGTGTTCAATGAATCATGTTATGGTGATATGAAAGGTCTCGATTTGAGATGTGGTGATGCTTAATTGTTAAATTGTATGTTTCTAGTGCATTTAACTTTATATGCTTGTTCTCTCTGAGTTGATATCTACATACTGCAGGGCTTCTTATTTCCAATACATATCTCATAAATTGCAGGTGATGAGATATGACATGCCCTAGAAAGGAATGTTACTGAGACATGATATATGTTGAATACATGAGTTATGATGTTTCTTATGATATGATATGGCAGGTCGTGTGAGCCTTGTGAGAAATGTAAAATGAGTTATGATTTCTGTTTAAAATGTATCTATAATGTTAATGTTAGACTTAGGTGCCCTGAACACCGTAGAACCCCTCGAGAGGTCTGCACCTTGGGGTGAAACGACCTACCTAGCGTGTGTCTAGATGGTCGGTGACTCGTGTTCAACAATAATCCGTGCGTGTGTCACGGTGGCACTAGAGTAAATAGGGGTTATTCAACAATAATCCGTGTGTGTGTCACGGTGGTAACCCAGACTCTCCGCCTGTGTACTCAGGTTAGAGGAGGAGTCTATAGTACACTCTCTTGAGAGTGCAGTGAGGCCGTGTGAGCCTGAGAGTCCTGACGCAGACCAGGACAACAGTCAGACTTAGCATTTCTCGGGTGTGTCGCTAAGTGTTGTACGGTGTGGTCGTAGTGCACTGCGAGCCTCTTATGCAGAGTACACTGCATAGATCAGGGCATAATCTAAAATATGATCATATAGGTTCACAGAGTTCCTTATAAATGAAAGAGTTAAGGAAGACTAGAGTATAATCTTCTAGTAGTTATTCTTTGGATGCAATATTTACATTCTTTGTTATTTCAATTATATTGTTTTAGAACTGCTCAGTGTAGTATTTATTGTTGTTAAATTTCATATCGTTTACTCAAAGTTCTATCTGTAATCACATTAGTTCCTTAGACTGTTTTTAAGAATGCTATGTTATGTTTTCAGAACCTTCTTAGTTTATAGCCTTGGATCTAACAGTTCAGCAAACCCTTACCCTACATCTTATCTACTAAGAGATTAGGCACATCGCCAATAAATGGCTTACAAACCATCAATCGGTGCATCATTATCCATCTCGAGTTAAGGAAACACCTAATAATGTCTACAAATATCCAAATCTCCCGAAAATGCAGCCTGTCTACTACAATCCAGGCTCCTCACGCGTCACAGTTCCATCCTCATTATGAAAGCTCCAATTCAGACTGTATCAGTTGTCGTCTGTAGATGCCCATCCACACTACCCAAATGATATTTGCATTTTTTTGCATGACCTTCTTAAAATAGTCTATATAAGCATAGCTTGATAGAGTTATGGAGCTCTAAGAACCATTCATGCATAGTTGATAGGTTCTTATTGTCCATTCTAGAGTTTCTAGATTCTTTACAGTGTAGTATATGTAATATAATTATACATGTGTATCTGTATTTAGGAATAGGAAACTTTGTTGTAGTCACTTCCTACCATTTGTCTCTAGTAAGTATATGAAGCCATATTGTAATCTTTAATTTGTGTGTTAACAACGTTTGTAATAATGACAACTTTTTATCCTAAAGTAAACCTCTTGCCATGTTCCAAACCTTGTGTATATAATGAAAAGAACAATTGTTTCCCTTCTAGTATATAATGCAATTTGATGTAATCTATAACATGAATGTGAATGGAGCTTTATACCTAGTACCTACCATACATGTATGCTACTTAATTATTGATATGGATTCCAATAGCCTTTTCTCAAATGGCTGTGATTGCCCAAGTGGAATTGAATGCAAATTTTGCAAATTTGTAGCAGGGTAGTCAAGTCACATGGTAATATTTACAATACATTTGTATAGTTTTACCTCTATACCATTATACTTATAGCCTTCATCCACGTTCATCCAGACTAATTTCTAGACCAGAATGAACTATCTTAACAAACTAACAATATTTTAACTAGAATGTCTTCTTGATTGATGAAACAGAGTTGTGTATATGCATAATTATCATACACTAATTTTGTTGTAGTCCCGAAACTTGGAAGTTTTGTCACAGAGGCAGGAAAGAATATTGAAGATAAATATAGAACTAACAGTAACAATAGGAACATACCAGTTAATTTAATTTTAAGTATGAATCTCTATATATATGGTTGGGCTATATGCAAGAAGTGTCCAGGCCATATCCATTAAGTATCTACCCTCTAAAAAATGACGTCTAAAAATCTATCTAATATTTATCCAGGCAAATTTAAGGAGTACTAGTATCCAATGCATGTCCAGTACGGACAGAAGACCTATTTAGAGCAATGGTGTTTCTAAGATCTATGCTTGTATCTCACACCGAAGGTTTATACAGAAAAACATATGAAAAAGACGGCACGGTTGAATTATCTTAGGAGTTTCATCACTACTAATAGATTTATGACGTATTAACAGGCAAAGGAAAGCAAGAAAGGTGATTTGCAAAATATCGAAGTCAGAAATCTTACATCTGAGTTGTTTAAAAACAATTGAGAATACAACGTAACTAACACCGAGGACTAACTAATAAAATTGCAGTGAATTTAGAAGAACCAGCGTCAAATAAAACAAAGTGAAATAGTAAACACTGGATATTTTGCTATCGAAACAGTGAGATACTGGAATTTTGAAAAATCACTATAAATAAGACATCATAGAGATCATAAACATCAAAAATTCATTACCTTTTCCTTAAGTTATCAGATGATAAGACATAGTCTTGTTTCTTGCAAGAACTAATAATATCATCAACCTCTTGTCTGGAAAGCTCATTGATATCTTGGATCTGTAAAACGAGTTTAGCAGTTGCAAGTGAAAAGGTGGTAAATATGGGATAAGTACTAAGAAAAACATGAGCACTTCCAACCTTCCCAGACAATAGGGATTTCTCATCAGCAGTTCTTTCAAGAGCAGTTACAGCATAAATGTTTTGTCCGTGACTGACATTTTAGAATGCTATTGTGTCCCATGTCCATGTCTAGAAATGTTACGTGCTTCATTTTCTGAACAGTAATAATGTATATCCTAAAAAGGGCACATACATAATATCTATGCCCATCCATGAATCAATACCATCCTGTAGCAGCTGACTAACGCATCAAAAATAGGAAATGTGTCATGCCCACACTCACAAGAAAAGAAAACAGGGCTAGTTACTTATTAGTGCTAGAATAACACAAGTACAAAATGAATATATATGTTGATAACAAAATTTCTAAAGGAAACGTATATGATGCATTTAGGTAAGGCATCATTGTAATCGATATAATGTACTAGTAGAGATTTACTCTCAACCCAACCCATATAAAACAAATGAAAATTTTCAATTGTGGCATGAATATAAACAGAAGATATACCTCAAAAAATCTGACAAATCAATCAGTGTTGCAAGACTAGCAACAAGCCTAAGAACAGGAGTAACCCAGGGAACTTCTCGCCAAGTTTCTGAAGGGCCGGAGGTGACACTACAGCAGAAACTATCTTTATTTGTTTGTTACCAACACCTCGATCTTTCAATAAATCAATTGCAGCTATCATGGTGCCACCAGTTGCGAGCATGGGATCTGCAACCAGGACGCGAGACCCTTATGGAAGCTTTTATGGCAAATTGTTCAAATACGTGGATGGC
Source organism: Alisma plantago-aquatica (assembly GCA_963693085.1). Classification (NCBI taxonomy): domain Eukaryota; kingdom Viridiplantae; phylum Streptophyta; class Magnoliopsida; order Alismatales; family Alismataceae; genus Alisma; species Alisma plantago-aquatica. The sequence goes on from OY856411.1 coordinate 421,181,780, forward strand.
AGTAGAGTTTCCTCATCCCTCCGCATTCCTAGATGGTATGTTTTTGTTGAAGGTAACACTGACGGTGCATGCTCCGCCAAAGCCAAGCCAGCTCTCAGAATGGGGACAACCAGCACAGGCTCCCTGGGGTCAACAAATTCCACAGAGGCAACCCCAACCGGAGTCTCTATCTCCCCACTGATCATAGGCAACCAATCCCTTGAAGCTTCATAGATCAGAATTCTTCCTAGCTCGGACATTGCATTCCTGAAGATGGCAGGGTGTGTTTCCTTGTTCCTGAGAACCGCGATCCAGTGCTTGACCAGGGGATGAGGCGGAACAAATACCAGCATCCTGTCACCAGGCAAAGTTGCCCCTTCACCCCCGCGGCGGCCTCCTACTGCTGTGCCTCCAAATCAGGCTTCGCACCGGCAGCCAGCATCCAGCTCGTCATTGACCTCCGGGAAGTAACCATTGCAGGACGGAGGAATAGGGGGCTGTCTCGAGGGGTATAAATAGAAATGGCATTGGTAGATAAGCAGTGGGGGCGGGAGACCCGGAGACATGGCTGCGACGAAGGAGGGGGAAAGTGGTGCCGAAGGTGAGGTCGAGCAGCGGTAGGGGTATCGATGCTAGTGGCCCAAGAATAGGATGCCATCCGTGTTTGTCGCTCCCGCCAAATAGCCTTTAGGAGGCAGTCAGCCCGCTCAGTCCTGCGCCCAGAGCGGAATACACTTCAAGCAGCTTCTTGTTAATGTCGTACTCTCTCGATCCAGTGTCGACGCCCCATCATCATGCCGACGGCTTCTAGTAACAAGCTGGCTTATCAAATCACTTTAGGGGGCTGGAGAGAAAGGGCGATCCTGAAGGACAAGCTGGTAGCGTGGACTGGTAATTGTGTGCGGAGGGATGGGGATTGCGTGCGGCAGGATGGAAGCTAAGTGCCGCGGGAGGAAGAGGGGTTGCCGGAGGCGGAGACATTTAGCTTGAAAATTGGTTTGCGCTTCGGCGGAGGAATGGTTATTTGGATAGGCAAATTGCCCGCCATCAATTTGGGCCGGGTGGGAAGGGTTATGAGATGGAGGGAAATATTTGGCATGGTATTTTTCACGGGATGATTAGTGAGTAATGTATTTGTGAGGGATTAGTGTTCACATAAAAGGTCTAAGGATGTAAAAAACAAGGTTGAGGGATTTGATCCCATGTTTGAAGGATGATCCCTCACAAATAGACATCATTATTCACGATTTTCGGTTCCTCACAAATGTTCTTCAATAAAGGCCAAATTTTTTGTAGTGGCCTTTGGATGAATTCCCATGCGAGCTTCATTATCAGTGCAACGTTGAAGTTTCTGGTCTTTTTGACGCCCAGGCCACCCAACTTTTTAGGTAAGGTGATCCGTTTCCAAGCACTAAATTTAGGCGTCTCGCAGATGAGGGCCCGTTCCGGATGAAATTCCTCACGATCTGGTCGATCTTATCACAGGTAGAGATCGGGAGTTGTATTGATTGCATAATATAGCAGGCCTGAGATTGGAGCACCGATCTGGCTAGTGTTATCCTTCCTGCGAGGGACAATAGATTATTCTTCCAAGAGTTAATGTGCTTGTGAAATTTCTCCACTAGGGAAAGGAACAATTCTTTGCTCTTCCTTCTATGGATGATGAGAACGCCCAAGTGTCTGCCCAGGTTGCTAGTTTCTTGAACTCCCAGTTTCCTACAGATTTGGTTTCTAGATCTTCTAGGAGTGTTATGGGAGTAGAACACAGTTGATTTTTCATAGGAAAGAAACAATCCGGAGGCGTCACTAAATTTCCGGAGACATTGACCCATAACCTTGGCTTGGTGTAGAGAGGCTTCTCCAAATAGGATAATGTCGTCAGCAAAGCTGACATGTGTGATCGGCACCTTTGCTTTTGAAATAAGAACATGTCTCCAGTTTCATGTAGTTGTTTCCATCTCTATAAGCTGGCTGAAGCATTCAAGGCAGAGAATAAAAATGTAGGGCGAGAGGGGATCTCCCTGCTTAACACCACAAGAAGGATGGAAGGAGCCTGCTATCTCCCCGTTCCAAAGAACAGTGGATTTCCCAGAACAAATGATCTGCATAATGATATCAACAATATTCCTGGGCATGGAGGTGTGGACTAGAGTGTCGTGGATAAATTGCCAGCTGAGTTTATCGAATGCCTTTACCAGATCCAGTTTGAGAGCAAGGTACTTCTTGGAGCTTGTTTTGGACTCCATAGAATGGATAATTTCTTGGACGAGCAATGTGTTATCTCCAATCCTCCTTCCTGGCACAAAGCTTGACTGGAAGGGAAAAATCCAGTCCTGCAAGTATGGTTTGATTCTAGTCGCAATGACCTTGGATAAAAGCTTGGTACAGACATTATTTAGAGAGATAGGCCGGAACTGAGAGCACTGCTCCGGCGAGGGAGCCTTTGGAATGAGAATAATAGTGGAGTCCGTCGAGGCAGGACGAAGGGTGGCGCTGATGAACGGCTGTTGTATAAAATTGCAGAGTTGAGCTTTCAAAAGTGACAAGTTTTTCTGATAGAAGGCGGCTTCCACACCATCTGGCCCTGGCGCCTTCACCGACGACATGGAGCTGAGGGCAGAACAGATCTCGTCCATCAAGGGGACTGCTAACATCTTCTCACGCTGCTCCAGTGTCAGGCGTAGAAAGGAACCCACGAATCGTGGGCTTTCCGTCTGCCGTAGCTCCTCATTGTTTTCCTCATAAATAGAAGAAAAGAAGTTAAGAATAAGGAGTTTCATTTCCTGTTCATCGTCTTGCCAGGCACCTGATCCATCCTTCAAACGTGTTACTCTATTACGTTGTCTCCTCGCTTTGGTTATTGAGTGGAAAAAGCGGGTGTTATTATCCCCAAGCTTATTCCATTCACATCTGGCTCACTGTTGGCTCTCCGCCTCCTCCCGTCGGAGAATAGAGTCTAATTGGGCCTGTAGAGCAACCGTTTCTTGTGCCATTGCATGGTCGAACTGGAGGGCGAGATTCATCTGATACCATTTGATCTTATTGGAAATTTGATCCTTTGTTCGTCTATCAGCTTTGCGGATCGCAGTGTCCCAGCTAGAGGCCGTGGCGAGGAACTGTGCGTTGGCAGCCAAGAGGTCCTGGTCCCTGGGCCATGATCGCTTCAGAAGATCATCAAACCAAGGCGTGGTGTACCATCTCATAGAGGTGCGGATAACTTGCATCCGATTCAACTTGGATAGTGCCTCTGATGACACTAGGATGTGTGTGTGATCTGAATGGTTCTTTTCGAGTACCTGGACTGAATTGCGGGTGGGTTGAACGATCCAGTGTCTGTTCCCCAGCGCTCTGTCTAGCCGCTCATGGAGGAGGCCCCTCCTGAAGGTGGTGCGTGCTGCGCTAGCTCCCAGGTCATGCAGAAAGCATGCCTCAGTGGCTTCGATGAAATCCCGACTGTTAGCGCTATCGAAGGTATTGCTTCCAAATTATTCTGATGGGTACATAACCACGTTGAAATCCCCCACCACCACCCAGGGATCAGTGATGGAGGATGCCAACATAGCGAGTTGATTCCAGAGGAGTTTCCTTCCGCTCCTAAGTGTGCTTGCGTAGACGAAGGTGAAGTAAGATTGATGAATTCTGTAATGAACAAATTGTTTGTGCGACACTATGATTTCCAAAGGGATGTCATTCTTCCAGAGAATCCATATTCCTCTAGAGTAACCAACAGCCTCTACTCTGTGTGACTGAGCGAAACCCATCTTCTTGATGATGCTCAGAGCTCGATCACCACTGCACCTTGTTTCGAGGATACAAAGGATTGAAGCTCCGTACTTCCTCGAAAGTTCTTTAGCTGCATTTTGGGTGTCCTTATCACAGACACCTTGAACGTTCCATGAGATAATCTTCATGAACTAGGGTCAGTAAGGGTGGAGTTTCCCATCGATCTCGCCTCTTCCTCCAAATCTTGTAGAAGAGAGGTTCTCCCGCGTTTCCTGGTGGATGTCTTGCTGCCTTCTCCAGAATTTACAACCTTTCTGTTGCACAGATGAATCCCTACTGAGTTACGACTCAGACTCCTGTAAGGATGAGATGAGCCATCTTTTCCAAAGGAAAAAGGGTGTGGTGATGAAAGGGTGGGTTGTGCTTGTTCTTCCGCGGATTATGGAATCGCCTGTGGGGTTAACTGCAGAATGAGACGGATGGGGTCGCTCTGTTCTTTGAACCTGCGGTGGTTCCTACGTCGGTTGTTGCAAGGGGACTGGTTGGGAAGATTCATTGCTCCTCTTGGTCTGTTTGAAGTTTTTCTTCCATGTGCTCCAGTCAATCCCAGTAGTTACTTTCTCTGCCACCGTGTCGACATCGATTACCTCTGCATCCCCCTCTTCTTCTTCCTGATTCCCTAGGTTCGAGAACCTGTTTGTAAACCTATACTGGTCCTTCTTCTGAGTGGGCCTTTGCTTGCGCGGGATGGTACGGGCATGAATGTAGTCCGTGAATCCTTGCAGGGGGGTAGGAAGGGCTGGCGTTGACGAGCCTTCGGCCGCGGTGACGTTCCTCGCCGTGTTCTCTTCAGTGACACGTTTTGAGCAATATTTTTCAAGGTGTCCCACCCGACCGCAGTACATGCAGATGCAAGGGATGTTCTCATACTCAATGCGATAGTGATTGCCCTCGATCATCACTTAAGGTGTGAGGGGTTTGGCCATGTCCAATTCCACTACAATTCTTGCAAATCGTCCTCGCCGCTGTGAGATCGTGTTAAGATCAACTTTGATCGTTTTCCCAATATGGTCCCCAATCTGCGCTAGCAGCACCTCCCTGTATAGATGTATTGGTAGGTTAGGAATTCTTAGCCAAACGACCAACTTGGGTGGAGATGATGCTTCCGGCGAGAAGTCTGGCTGCCAACGTTGCACCGTCAGGTATGAGCCGAAGAGCGGCCAAAGTCCTCCTGTTAGGGCATGCATAAAATCATCTTCTCTTTGGAGTTGGACAACAAAGAAGTCGTTGGCGAGATCGATGAGATTAAACCCTCCTGTTGGTTTCCACATAGATTTTATCCTGTCCCTTAGAGTCAGGAATCCAATTTCCTTTGAAAGAAGCTTTACAATCACCGTATATTGCCATGGCTTTAACAGACAGTCCCTTGCGTCCTTCTTCAAGTCGAAAGCCAGAACTCCATTATCAGATGAAACTACTATGCCCTCTGGCTTCAGGGTGATTCTGCAGTGCTCTGCGTCGATGTGGATATAGCCATGATCGTCAGTAGCGCCTTTCCCCACCTTATCCCGATACGAAGGCTTTGGGTTTTGGGAATTGACCAGTCCGGTGGATTGAGGGTCGGAGCCTGGTAGATCAGGGTATTGTTGTTCAATGTTCTTGCTGGCATCAACGTCCATAGCCTGGTTAGAGGGTTCCGCAGCCTTTTCATGGTTTCGTTCATAGCTAGCAAAGTTCAGACTCAATCCAGTATTGCCCAGCACAACCGTGGACCGACGTGACGGAGGTCTTCCATCCCCGTCTTCATCCAGATGGACGTCGCCTTCCTGATCGCCGCTCTCGCCAGACGCTCTAGGGTTTACCATCACCCTTGAGGTTTTGGAACGGTCATTTCATATGTGAAATGATTGTTTAACTTGTCTAGCTCAAACAATATTTAGTCAATGTTTCTTGAATTAACCTGACACTTAAATTGATTGGTTTAAGACTTAAACCGGTGAGTTCCTAGTCCATTCAATCAATTTTTGAAATGTAGTTGTTTAATCGAATACCTAAACACTTTAGTAATCAAATTAAACATCATTTATGAATAAACTCCTATTCAAAGTGCATCCTATGTGTGTGACCCTATAGGTCACAATTTATGTAGGCAATGAATGACCATAACTAACTTATGATAACACAAGCAATGAGCGGTATCTGGAAACACATCATTTCTACCCAAGTAATTTGGAAAGTTGGTGAACAACTTCTACCTACAATTTGTGTTTAATTTTACCGTGATCATATAATTCCTTTGTCTCTGATATCCAGATTGAATTCAAGACATGGAATCATCATCCTCTCAATGTTCAATCCATGTTCCTTGAACTAGAGAAGACTATGTAAGATGCATGTGAGTTCACATATCACATATTGAAACACATGAGTATGGCCATACATTTCTCAGTCTTTCTTATCAGGTGGCCTGGATATCAATCTCCTATAGGAGGGACAAATCCCATCTATATCATTCACACTCAATCCCCATGTGTCACAATGCACATGAGCATCACCTCTATGGAAACCCTTATTCAAGGTCATGTTGTATGATGTCTAAATAAATTTAATGACATGTGATGAGTGTAGTGACTTCATGTCCAAGAACCACAATCACCACTATCACTATGAGAGATGGTTTGACTACCATTCCATGGTATCCATGTATCACTCTCAAGGTGAGGTTTGCCCGATACACTAGTCTCCAACATATACCAATGTGCTTGTATTGATAACACATATCATGACTAATGAGAGTCTATCATCAGTCAACACACACTCTATCCTTATGTATTATTATCATGTATTTTGCTTCCACAGTATTATATGACTACAAACATGACAAGAATGTATATACTCTTATCATACATATGATCTCATTATTTAGGTGCTCAACCTGAAGACAAGAGTCATTGAGTGAAATAATTCTTTAAACATATATCATGTTTATGTCATTATCTCATGATTGTTACAAACATAATTGACGAAATTACCTCTATTGTTATCAATATAGGTATCTAATGCCTCATGACAATCATTGTATGATTGTCTCTCTCGACATACATACCAACAACCCTAACCCTTACATTTAAACTTCTATTACATTTGTTCTTTTTGCTTTAGATTCACATTGAAATTATTACAATTATACATTTATATGTGGATAAAATCTTAGTTTATAATTTCTTTATTAATTATTTTCTCAAGAAAAAAAATCTCTTCTCATATATATGTGGGGGATATTACTATATCAACTAAATCTAAAATCTCATAGTATGATAAATCATGATTTTGGCATATCAAGACAAAATCTTAAGATCAAATAAGGATAAAGTATTGTACTGTACCAATGAAGACACAATTAATAGTAGGGTTATCATTAACACTAAGATTACGGGTAAGGAAATCAACAAAAAATTATTCTCAAAATTCCTAGAAGAGGAAAAGATACTTGTTACACATTTTTTAATCCAATTCCTATATAGCTTCATATACACCATGATTCCTCCAAATGATCTGCACTAGAGGTATCTTACTCTTTCTAATATTCTTAATTATATGATGTAGTTTTTGTATATGATCTTCAAGATAGAACGTATTCTCTCTTATCTACATTGTTCTTGGATCTATGATATTCTTTATATATGTATGACATGTATTCAACATGGATACATAAAAAAATCATGTAGATTTTATAGATCTTGCTACTTGTATAATTATTTGATTATTTGGATAGAGACCCCTTTATCTAGGAGTTATCTTGTCTTGCTTTCCAAACCTCAAAACACCATTCCAAGGTGGCACATTAAAGTAAACCTCATACCAACATCAAACTTAAATGGTAGACCTATTTTCTCTACATAGAATTTCTATTTATCTTGTACAAAATTCAACTATTATCATATCACATGTATCTTTTTTATTGTTTCTTTTAGCAACATCAGACCTAGAGTTTGTCTCTCACCACGTTCAAATCAACAACTGGGATATCTATGCTTCCCACCATACAAAGATTCATAAGGGGTCATTCCTAAACTATAATGATGGCTATTATTATAGAGAGATTCCACAAGCCTAAGGTAATTATCCCAACTGTAGTTGAACATCGATACACAGGATGTTAGCATGTACTCTAGGGTTTGAACTATTTGTTGTTAGTGTCCATCTATTTTACGATGAAGCATTGTTTTAAACTTAAGAAATGTTCTCGAGGAATGAAGTAGCTGATTGCATTATCTTGATTGGAAATTGGGATCTCTATCAAATATAATAGTGATCAGTATTTTAGGTAATCAACTATCTCATCTATGTAGAGGCTTCCTAGTTTGGGTGCATCCCAAGTTGACTTAACATCCATAAAAGTGGCAACTAGTTTTAATTTGGTTGTAATCACCAAAATACAATTAAAATCATGTGATGGTCTAGGTAACCCTACCACAAAGTACATGGTAATATATTCCCACATCCACATATGAATAAGGTGTTATAACCTCAATTTTCCAATAGGGAGCCGATCGAGTTCGTGATGACACCAGGGATCGAAGGATCCCTCTTTTATAAGCTATGGGAGCCCCCTTCCAGGGTTCCCAATTCGACGCCAACTGCTATTCCCAGCCCGATTGGGTGTTTCCTGAATACACCACGAAAGATCTCGAATCCTAGGTCAAAAATCTTCGCCAGGATCTCCCGATCCCAAAGGGACTCTTCCTATGATCACTCATGAACTGATATCATCAGGAAAGCTCGGAGAAAAATCCCTGAGACGCGCTACAGTCCCAATCCGGTTGGGATTAAGACGATGACTGCGCATCGTTGGATTAAGATCCAACGATCCAGGTTAAACGCGTTCAAACCAAATAGGAAACAAATTCCCAATTTTATTGAATTATATTCTTAAATCAAAGGAAACTTGGATAATTAATATCTTTTAAACGGTTGCTCTTTTCTTTACCAAATTTTGAGGGAAGCTTCCTCATAGGTTTCTCTTCCTTCCTACAAAATTTGGAGTTATTATAACAAGGATTCAATTCCTTTTCTTAATATGCAAGTTATTATTATATTAAACACATTTTCCCATTTTTCCTAAATCCTTTTACCATTATTTCTTGGTTTTGAGTTCCTTGAACTCCAAGATGTCCATAATCTTGAATTATTATTTTTAGGGAAATATTCCATATCCTTTTCCTTATTTTATGGAATTCTCTGTGTATTCTTTGATAATATCAACTTGGGCTTCAAATAAGGCAAGGCCCATTAAGAAACATGCAATCAATCAAACGTGGAATCCATTCCAAACCATATCACATCAATCAAGCAACTTTATTTATCTTTAGATGATATTTACAAAACTCATTATATAATTTGGAAAATTGAGGTTATAACATCCTCCCCTCCTTATAGGAATTTTGTCCTCAAAATTCATAACCAAACAAACAATTCAGGATAAGTCTTTTCCCATGTCCATCATTGGCCCCTATGTGGCTTTACCGTACTCATGGCACTTCCAAAGAACCTTTATCATCACATATCCTTTTCCTTGAGTCCTTTCATCCCAGAGTCTATAAACTGCACAGGTGACTCAGGTCATGTCAGCCTCCCTTGGGGCTCACTCGGTTCATTGCTCAGCACATGGTCGGGTACCTCACATAGTGCTCCAAATTGGACACATGGAAAACACCTCACATAACTTTATCCTGAGGGTAAGGTCAAAACCTAACCATCTCCACCTATCCATCTCTAATGGACCCATATATCGGGGACTCAGCTTTCTTAGCTGCAGCTCAGAGGGGTCAGATTTTCATGTCACATTTTCTCCCACAGTAACTTGTAAGTCAGTCTACTTTGCATCTGCTCACGACTCTCATCGTCTCTAGGCTCCTTTCGGCCTTTGCGCAATCAAAGTGACTTCATCTACACGTACTGGGGTCCCTTTTTCTAACCATCATGTGGTACTTTTCTAACCATCATGTGGTCCTTTCACCAACATCACCTTACTGAAGTGGTGACCGACACAACCTCCCTTACAGAGCTTCATATTAAACCCGATACTGACTATGGTGGTCATTGTCACATCTTTCATAGGACAAGAACTGTCTCTATATATATCACCCTGAACGAGCACACATGCCCTCATCAGACCCTTTAGTCTGGATCATACTAACCATGGTTAGGGGTGATAAACTATACTACATAGAGTTCTCAATGTACCTACTTCCACTTTATGGAAGTGAACCTTTTAGGTCAAACTCACGAACCTTTGAACTCGCTTCATGGTGTAGTTGAACCATCTTTCTCATAGGTAGTTCAACAAAACTCTTTCTTTCTCATGTCCTCTAGGTAAGGCGACCTACCATAACCCATATTGCATTTCAACTTTTCCTTGGTCCAAGGGAGACCCATCACCACATCCATAGTATTGATCTCCCATTCCCTCTCAAGGACTCTTTTGTCCTCTATATCGATACACTGGGTTACTGGGGTTCGTCCTTTACCTCCTGGCTTGCATGGCCATAAACCACATGCAACCTCATCTTAAGCAACGAAAGTGCTATCTCCATTTCCATGGTGTATCATGATTTCCTATATGTCATGATTCTTCAAGATCGATTCCTATGAAACCCTAAACCACTCATGTCGGGGTTTCATCACCAAAGAAGTGCATCTGAGGTTCCACCACCACCCTTTTATTGCATCAAAGAGTAGACTGGCTAACCAAACAACCCTTAACTTTTCAACACATCTTATCACATTTGAGTGTTATCCAAACACCACTCCTTTTCAAACTTAGGGTTAGCCAAACAAGTCAGATGTATCTCAACCAGCACATCCATTACCACCTCACATCCTTAGCTATTAGGTATCGTTGAAGACACATACTTCCATGTATTTCACCTATTATCTCCCCTTAAACTCACTATCTATCTTCATTAAGAACACTCTCTGATTTCATCATCGTGGTGATTAAACTCAACCTGGTATAACTTGTAAGTTCCATATAGCTCATGATAAAAACATCCTCATCAGGGAACTACCTCATTCCTCTTAGTGTTTTCAAACCATCCATGTATCATTCACTTTACTAGGGTAGGTTATATTCTCTATCCCTATTTCTCATGGCGACGTTTCAACCTACATCATCTCTTATCCTTGGTGTATAGCATACGTAATGTCCTATCTCTCACTCCCATAACAAGAAGAAATAAGCATTTGGCTGCAGTCCAAATATAGAGTTCTTCCTGTTCCAAGAGTAGAGATGGTACATCCCACCTTGACAATACACCCTTTAAATTTAAGTTGAAATGTGCCACATGTGTCTCAGACATCATGATAACAAATTAATCTTGAACCCACTGAGATTTATATCCTTAGTCAACTCCTCTCGGTTCATAGGGTACCGACTCTTTTGGGGTCATCCCTCTTCCCTCATGCATCAAGAGAGTGCCCTACTCATATGCCTTTGGGTCCCATGGGTTCATGAAGGTGATCAATCTCCTAACCCATGGCCCTCAGACAATGATAACTGTTACCTCTCGACCCTATGGTCATGTGCAACTGGGGAATTAGGTAACTCCTACCTTCATCGGTCTTATCCCTACCTGACCCTAGGATAAACTTAGGATTCTCCATCATAGTACATGTCCACTTAGAACCTTACCCAAGTCTTCATCATCTCTCTTTCTGCATTCATGGGCTGGCCTTCATCCTTTCATTGGGATCATGGCATCCTGCCTATCTTGGTCAACCCCATACCGGTTACTTCCATGGTAACACATCTACATGCACTTAGACATGACTATCTATGGGTCTACAGGTTCATTCTCATACCATGTACTCTTCACTTAACTTCTCAAGATTCTATGAGACCTCTTTTAAACTAACAAAACTGATATACACCTCACCAAAGGGGTCCCTCTCCCAGGATGGGAGGAAAACTATCCCTTGACCACAAGGTCACAAAAGCTCTTAGGTATAGGGTTTAGATCCACACGAGCCTACTTAACCCTAGCAAGCCATTAAGGCATGAGAAGATCACTTACTGTACCATGCTAGATCATACTTGTCCTCTTTCCTCCATGTTGGATGAAGATCATACCTTTCTTTATCATCAACCTAGCTGTGAGGGGTCCATCAAACACACCTTAATCTTAAGGGGCTTCTTTTCCTCTATTCACGATGATTACTATGCTTGCTTCTATAGGAACTCATCTATCATCATGATCATCAGGTACACCACTTCCCCTCTTAGGCCTAGGGACCCTAGGTTCACTTGTAGGTGTCCAACTGCATACTCTATCCACGAACCAAGCATGCAAAAGGCATGACATGCACTTCTTGTCATCCTTCAACTCGAGCAACGCTTAGAGTTGGATTTTCCTCAAGGACAAACCAAAAGGTACAAGGCCTCATCACCTATTACTAATCCACTTTAGGGTATACAAAACATCTTCTTCCTACCTAGGAAGGTAAACATCTCTACCATAGGCACGTAGGTACCAGAAGCTTCATCTTTCCTCAAGGGTTCGGTCCCTCTAAAGACAACCAAGGTATCATCAACTTTCAGGGACCGATCATGAGGCAACCACTATCATCCATTGTTCATGGTTTTAGGCTTCCAACCTTCTTGCCGGGTTTCCTGCTCTCTCTAGAACTAACCCTACATCCAACCCCACCATTAGAGGTCCTCTCTTTATGAAGGTTCAACCTCAAAGGCATGCTCTACATGGGTGAAGCCTAGGTTTGAACTTATGGTTGCTCAAGATCATCCATAACCCTTTATGCTCCATCATGATTCCTTATCCCGGGTTTCATCCTACCGTCAGCACTATGACGTGCCCTAGGTGCCAGCTATACCCTACTTGCACAAGCCCATAGGGTTTCTAAGGTCCTTCACTAACCTCATCATCTAAGGAGTTATCCTTTACCCTGACATGCACGATCCTTCCCAGGGTTGGGTTGCAAAAGGTGTTAGGTCATCCATGGATCGTATGGCATCCCAAAGACATGTCCCTTCAAACACCTGGTCCAACTCATCTCTCTCTAACCATCACTTCGGGTTAGGGTTAGCATCATCCTCATAGGATGTGTCAGGTCTCTACTAGAAATGGAGATCTCTATCTCCAAGACTGACTTATCCTCCTGACAAGGAGGTCTAGGCTCAGGTCTCTCCTGAGGACATGACATCTTATGTCATACGACCTAAGCATGTATCTATTATTTATTTTGCGCTTAATCTATTAAGCTTATGTCCATGACATCTTATTTACATGCCTTTCATTAATTTAGTGGAGGATTCCTTAAACCTTATTAACCTTACCCATACCTCAAGAGGGTGAGGAGAAGAAAGGAAACCCTAATCCTTTATATCCTTATCAGAATTTTGTGATGAGAAGGGATGAATAAGATGAGAAGTCCTAAAGGTATCTTATTTCGATTCATACCCTAAGACTTTGGCCAGGCGGTCACACGGATCTGGGAGTCCTCGTATTCCGACTAGCGGTGCGGAGGAAAATCTTGCCAGCCCCCGGTCGTGATCCCTTTCTAGACACCTCCGTCTTTCGGATACTCCTCTAATAACTCCCTTGGGTTCTATGGAGTTTGTAAAATTTAATAATTATTAATGGTTAAATGAGGAACCCAGGCTCTGATACCAAATGTTACGACCCCATCTTCCGATAACCCCCAATTAAGGGAGATCGCAAGGTTGAAGCCGCACCCATGAAATTCCGGATCAAAGGTTCTTGAGTTTGACCTAAAAGGTTCACTTCCATAAAGTGGAAGTAGGTACATTGAGAACTCTATGTAGTATAGTTTATCACCCCTAACCATGGTTAGTATGATCCAGACTAAAGGGTCTGATGAGGGCATGTGTGCTCGTTCAGGGTGATATATATAGAGACAGTTCTTGTTCTATGAAAGATGTGACAATGACCACCATAGTCAGTATCGGGTTTAATATGAAGCTCTGTAAGGGAGGTTGTGTCGGTCACCACTTCAGTAAGGTGATGTTGGTGAAAGGACCACATGATGGTTAGAAAAGTACCACATGATGGTTAGAAAAAGGGACCCCAGTACGTGTAGATGAAGTCACTTTGATTGCGCAAAGGCCGAAAGGAGCCTAGAGACGATGAGAGTCGTGAGCAGATGCAAAGTAGACTGACTTACAAGTTACTGTGGGAGAAAATGTGACATGAAAATCTGACCCCTCTGAGCTGCAGCTAAGAAAGCTGAGTCCCCGATATATGGGTCCATTAGAGATGGATAGGTGGAGATGGTTAGGTTTTGACCTTACCCTCAGGATAAAGTTATGTGAGGTGTTTTCCATGTGTCCAATTTGGAGCACTATGTGAGGTACCCGACCATGTGCTGAGCAATGAACCGAGTGAGCCCCAAGGGAGGCTGACATGACCTGAGTCACCTGTGCAGTTTATAGACTCCGGGATGAAAGGACTCAAGGAAAAGGATATGTGATGGTAAAGGTTCTTTGGAAGTGCCATGAGTACGGTAAAGCCACATAGGGGCCAATGATGGACATGGGAAAAGACTTATCCTGAATTGTTTGTTTGGTTATGAATTTTGAGGACAAAATTCCTATAAGGAGGGGAGGATGTTATAACCTCAATTTTCCAAATTATATAATGAGTTTTGTAAATATCATCTAAAGATAAATAAAGTTGCTTGATTGATGTGATATGGTTTGGAATGGATTCCACGTTTGATTGATTGCATGTTTCTTAATGGGCCTTGCCTTATTTGAAGCCCAAGTTGATATTATCAAAAAATACACAGAGAATTCCATAAAATAAGGAAAAGGATATGGAATATTTCCCTAAAAATAATAATTCAAGATTATGGACATCTTGGAGTTCAAGGAACTCAAAACCAAGAAATAATGGTAAAAGGATTTAGGAAAAATGGGAAAATGTGTTTAATATAATAATAACTTGCATATTAAGAAAAGGAATTGAATCCTTGTTATAATAACTCCAAATTTTGTAGGAAGGAAGAGAAACCTATGAGGAATCTTCCCTCAAAATTTGGTAAAGAAAAGAGTAACCGTTTAAAAGATATTAATTATCCAAGTTTCCTTTGATTTAAGAATATAATTCAATAAAATTGGGAATTTGTTTCCTATTTGGTTTGAACGCGTTTAACCTGGATCGTTGGATCTTAATCCAACGATGCGCAGTCATCGTATTAATCCCAACCGGATTGGGACTGTAGCGCGTCTCAGGGATTTTTCTCCGAGCTTTCCTGATGATATCAGTTCACGAGTGATCATAGGAAGAGTCCCTTTGGGATCGGGAGATCCTGGCGAAGATTTTTGACCTAGGATTCGAGATCTTTCGTGGTGTATTCAGGAAACGCCCAATCGGGCTGGGAATAGCAGTTGGCGTCGAATTGGGAACCCTGGAAGGGGGCTCCCATAGCTTATAAAAGAGGGATCCTTCGATCCCTGGTGTCATCACGAACTCGATCGACTCCCTATCGCATCCCCTCTATCGCCCAAGCCCTCAATTGAGCTTGCTCCGGCGAGAACACCGCCGCGGCTCCGCCGCGTACAGAAGGGCTGAGAACGAGGAAGAAGGAGAGCAGCGACCGTTCGATCGTGATCGAACGATCAGGTCAGAGTTAGGCGGAGACGACTGGATCGTAGTCCACCGTAGACCCGCGAGATCCAACGGCTCGAGTGTGAGGCGCGTAAGTGGAAGGAGACGCGCGACGCTGAGCGTCGGATCAGGCGCGGACCAGGGGGAGCACTAATCGAACGGCTGCCAAATTTCCGGTAAATTACTATCTTTGACAAATAATCAGAAAAAGTCCTTTTTCTTGCAAAATTCGTAGTAATATCTATGAACATCAGATGAGAAAACTTAATATATGAAAGTTGCATAGAAAAATGCAAGTAACACGATAAAAATAATTCCAGAACTTAATTCTGCCTAGTTTTGCAAAAGTACTTTATTTGGCTAATAAAGTTTATTAAAATTGAATGAGAAACCCTAATTACATGATTGAGAGGGTAATTAGGTAATTTAACAATTCAAATCGGTAAGTTTGACTCTGAGAAGGTTAATGGTAGTTTAATTTGCTATTTGAATGCAAAAATGTTTAACTTGGAATTATAATGATTAAAAGGGGGGTGACTTTGCAAGAAAACCCTAAATTGAGATAAAGAGAGAGAAAAACCATATTTTCATGAAATAAGGTAATCAATTGTCTAATAAAGGAAATTCAATGAGAAAGTAGGATTTCATGATGATTGATAAATTAAGAATGTTAATGATGAAAGAAGAAGAAAAACCCTAATTTTTAAAAGAAACCCTAATTATGGAATTGGAATCCTAATTGGAATAATGGAAGTGGATAAATATTAATAAAAGGAAACTGTCCTTTTATTTCAAGATTTCTCTTCCTCATTGCTGGTTGATTGGATTTCTCTTTCTATCTTGAAAAGTGCAATTAAAGGTATGTGGTTACGCTTATGAATAATCACATTAGTTTCCCGGCGATTCCCGAATGATTTACCGGTTGCTTGAAATAACTGTTGAGTGTTTATTTATTTCATGCAACTATAAAGTGACTATGATTATCATCATAAGTATTCATATAACTGGCTAGATCCTTGTTCACCTCTGGTGTTTTAAAAAGGCTGAAAAGGGGGTAATACCTAGAGAAAGGTCTAGGATTGCCGTGAGTCAGAAACTGGATTGCCTTGTGCGTTCATGAGACTCTTCAGCATACCGAGAGTTAGAAACTGGATTGCCTTGTGCGTTCATGAGACTCTTTGGTTTACCATGTAACTCAATCCTAGAAACTGGTTTACCATTTTGGTGGATCATGAGGGGTTGTAGTTTGGTATACAGGTCCACTGCAGGGACAGCACAGAGGTTATGGAACTTGTGGATGGCTGATGTTCTATTAAAATGTAATCTTGATTGTTAAAAAGATTAATTGCTTGATTATTGGATCCTCCACATACCAACTGACCGTTGTTTTGTTTGTCGGCGTTTTAGGTACATATTTCAAAGCACAAAACAGTAAAGTGACACATTGTGTATTCAAGAACTAAAGAACAAGGAGGAGTTAGTTAGAGTAGTTCTTTTGTGGTTAGAAGTCTAGTACTTCCAACTTTTCAAAGGTATGATAAAGAAAAATTTTATTACCATTTTCAGTATAGTCTGCTAGAATTTAATAATTGTTATTGGTTATATGTCGAACCTTTGATCCGGAATTTCATGGGTGCGGCTTCAACCTTGCGATCTCCCTTAATTGGGGGTTATCGGAAGATGGGGTCGTAACATAAGGAGTGGTTGCAGGTAACATGTTGTCCTTTAGTTCTCATCATTGACTTGTTGGCACACAACACACTTGGAAGCATGCATATCTACAAGTATCTTCATTCATGTTAAGGTATTGTACATCTTGGAACAACCTGGATGTATTGTATACATAGAAGAGTGAGCTTCCTCAAGAATCTTCTTTTTTAACTCAATGTCATATTACACACACAATATGTCATGGTGATACTATAACCCATCATCTGAATATTTAGAATCCATCATATTTCCTTCTATAATTTCAACCATGATCTGTTTCAATTCACAATCACTATGTGGATGATATTTTATTTGGTCATAGAGTGTAGGTCTAACCTACATCTATGCAATCCACTCACCTTATTTTGACACACTCAAATCCAAATTCATCTCTCATTTTGACATGTAAATTTCTTTTTATACATGTGTTGAATGCATATTCATCCTAGTTTACTTGCATTCATATATCTTAGTTTTAATTAGGAATATCTTTGTTGTGATCTACTTAGGTTTTTATGCTAATTTCTAAGAATTTGATACTTTTCTAGACTCCCATTGTAGGTTTTCAATCTTGTCACTCTATAATAAGAATGCCTAGGGGGTTCTACTGCTCTTCAGTGGTGGGGTCAAGAGGAGGATGCCTCTTGCGGGGTGCGGGGTAGCACCCCATACTGATACACATTTTGAGCACTTCTAGAAGGCAGATCGATCAACAACTTTTGTGTCCAAAGGGAAAATCGACCCGTCGATTTTCAACCACAAACTCTTTTTCCCAAGTCTTTTCAAATTTTATTAGGATTTCTATGTACCATAAAAGTGTAGAACCCTCTTTATCTCATCTTTCCTTTTTGATAAGATGAAATTCATAATGTAGTAACTCATGCGGGTGCTAGTCCTTGAGACTGAATGGTGTGACTTTGGCTTTTTGTTATCCCTCTTGGGATAAAACTAAGATGAAATTGAGGACATTTTTTCTATATCCAATACAATTATGACATCTCACTTACATGGATATTTTCGTACCTTACAAATTTAGTAAGACTTTTTCCAAAACAATAGGAAAAAGAACACCGCCTTCAAGCATATAGACCTTCCAATTGACCTTAAAAATATAATCATCAAGCATGAACGATCGACCAGCTAACTATCAACTAAGATGCTATAGCATCCCATTGATCTCCAAGGTCAATGACTCGTCGAACTCCCTGGTCGACATCCAAAATCTCGACATCCAGACCTGTGAAGAAGTGAAATTACCACCTCTTTACCAATAACAAGGGTAAACACAATCCAATGAATAGTAGCGGAAGATACAATTTTGACTATATTCAATTTAATAAAGAGCACATTGTAATTTTCCAAAAAGGGTGTACATGCTTTATACAAAAAGAGGATCTAATTAGAGGGAAACTCAACTACATCAATATGTCTCCAAGAACGACTTAACAAATACATCTATAAGGGAAGGATGGACTCCTTTTCCTAGTCTTAAGCTGGTTCACCATGCTCCTATTGCGCACTCTGATCCTAGGATTGGGTAGTTGGGATCACCCAACAAGAGGAGAGAAAATGCATGTGTTAATTAAGGAATAAGGACAATTATAAACTAAAACATGAAATAATAGAGATTTGTTATGCTAAGAGGGTCAAGAATATGAGGCAAGTAAATAAATAAGAATTCTTCCAAGTCAAATAAAAATAAAATTTGAATGCATTATTTAATATGACTACATTAAGATAATATAGTGCTGAGGCAGCTACCTAACCTCAACCTCTGGGTGAGGGAGAATTAACACATTCCCAATCACCTGAATATATATAAAATGAGGAGAATTATCACATTCCCCTAGGCAAATTTACACATATCGACTATAGGTGGTTGTACATATGTACGCTACATTAGTTAATTTGTCATTTACATCATCATGCTAAAATAGTTCAATGGAAGATATAAGAAATTGTTAACTTTTGCAAGTGGGGTCCAAGACCCTAGAATAATTGAAGTAAAAATTCCACAAGAAGGCAATAAAGAGAATAAAGGCTAAAAAATGCCTCAATGGAAAAGTAGGGTTGGATAAAATGTGCCCAACTTTGGGTTTTGAAGGCACATACATACCTCACTTGAGATTCCTAGTGAATAACTTTCATTAATTAAATGTGTGCAATGCCACTTTTGTCCTAGATACAAGTTTATACACCTGGATTAGGGTTTATAAATCATATTATGCGAGAAACCCTAATTTTGGACCTTCTATGAACACCATCAAATTAGGACTCAAAACTAGGACCAATCGATTACTTGGATTCTCCTGATTAAGAAAACATATTTAATCTTAAATTTGGGGTCAAAATGAATTAGTTACATATTTTAAGGATTTTTATATAATTTATTGGTATTTATAATAAACATCGAAATAGGGATGCAAATTGATACCTAAAAACCTTAAATTCAGATTCTAAGATAAAAATGCCTTACAACAACCATCTATTTGTATTTTTTTGATAAAGGCATGATTTACTATGGATTATTGAAGAACTGACCAATAGAAAAATGAGAAAAAGCCACATGGGCAAAAAGGCTTCGCAAGAGGTAGGGCACGGATGTTGGGGCCACACTGACCTAGGACAATCACACTTGGCCAGGTAGCGGGTTTGTGCTTGCGTGACTCTGGTCAAACTTGATTGAGTGAGGGTCTAAAAGACTAAATTGTCCTTGCAATGTAAATAAATTGATTAAAAATGCGGGGATGCCAGAGTCATTCAGACATAGCAAAAGACTCACGGTAGGGAAACCAAACAAAACTTTAAATACCTATTTGACCCATGTCATCTTAATTGACTAATTAAAGAGGCAAGGATGCCTCGATCATTGTATGAGTGGGCTTCTTCCACTTGTTTCCATGACGAGAGTCCAGTAGGTCTCTAAGTCTGTAAAAGTCAAACCAAGGGAAGGTGCATGATTCCTTGATGATAATGCTTCATCTCAGGTCACCAAGTCTTGACGGTCTCAATGAGACTCTCTTTGTTTGCTCTAGGGGTCAGGAGCTCGAGAAGCTCTCCACCGCAGGGGAAAATGATTTTGGGAACAACTACCACCAAAAGACCATGGCAACAAAAACTAACATCGTGAAAGCATTTGTGGAGTCGAGGCAAAGGTCAATGCGAATGTTTCCATGGATGGAGGTGCATCGCAAAGGAAAAATGCATGGGTGCTGGTGAGGTCCTGACCCTTTCTATAGGTTATAGCACCTTGGGAAAATAGGGAGCAAACAAGAAAAGCAAAGATGAAGGGGAGGTGGTCGGGATGCTTACATGTGCCCCAATTGAACCAAAGGTGGAGGAGGAATCAGTTCTGGCGTGGAGTTCACTGGAAATAAAAATGAGAAGGTCAGGGACCTATGGGTTAGTTGGGAGAAAATGGAATGAGGAGGAGCTTGCTCATGGCTGGAGGGTCCTCTTCCCAACCTTATATAGGAGAGGGATTCTCTAGCTCCCTCTATAACTCCTCAATAGAGATGAGGAGAAAGGACTCAATTGGGCATTTTGTCCATAGGTCATAAATGAACGTGACTTATAGCTCACTGGAAATATCGAGGAGAGCTGAATTCAACCACAAAGAAATCATGTGAATAGAGTAGTCAGTTGAGGGAGAATGAGGTCAGATAGCAACATGCCTGTGAAACTGCCTGAGCTCGTGAAACAGTCGGAGGTAGAGGGTGATATTGGGACCGTTGGATCGAGGTGAGATTCAGATGATCGAATTGAGGCCATCAGATGATGTGCTTGAGGGAGAGGTAATGTGTGATAGATTGGAATAACTAAAACCATAGCTTAAATATGTCACATAGATGAAATTGATTACAAGCCTTGGTCAAATTATAATCAAAACTTGTAAACTTGATTGGAGGATCAAACATAGGTCAAATGACCTCAAATGTGGACCATAGGCCAATATTAATGCCTAGATTAATTCTATGTAATTAGATTTTTGTTTTTCAAAAGCTTTGGCCCTTAATCACCATATTACCATTAATGTACATATTAATGCATTTTGAAGAGTGAATTAATAAAAAAATATTTCTTAGCAAATCCTTAAATAGAATTTCATGATGGATATTATAAAATCATTCAGGAGTCATGTTACACTCCTATTCTCCTTTTTATTTATTTTTGTTACATTTTAGAGGAGAGAGAAAGAAAAAGGGTTATTATTACATTAACTAACTCAATTTCACATTAATTCTCATTTCTTTATCTGAAAAAGCCACAAAGACTCTAAATTAACATAATCCATTGATAATCTCTCATGAATGATCATTTTGCATTATTAGACTCTAATTAGCAAACAATTTGAGATATTTGTGTAAAAACCCATTCATTGAAATGAATGTGGGTAAATATAATTCAAGCCATCAAGTATAGTTTTATTTCAACATTAAGGACAAAGAGGGTATAAAAGATATGAAAATTTAGGGGAAAGGAAAAAAAAGATATGAAGGTAATAAAATTTTGAAATTAGTTAAATTGCAATTGAATCTAGGATTCAGTATATTACAAGACCCATCAATGCCAAGTTCTAGGTCGATGACCCATCAATCTTCTAGACCGAAATCTTCTAGGAAAGCCCTCGATCGATGACTTGAGCTTGAAATCAAATCCCTGAAGCAAGCAAGATCCTCAACCCAGTCGACCATTCGTCTACCCCATCAACCACTGATGATTTCTTAGCTGCAAAGAAACTGATCTTTGACTTCAAGAAGGCAGGTTCTAAGAAGAAACTTTGTTTAAAAGTTGATCTCTGTAAAGCTTATGACTCAATCGATAGATGCTATATTCTTTGCTTTATGGAAGGGATGGGGTTTCCTCAATGTTGGTTATGGTGGATTGAAGAATGTATGAATACTGCTTCTTTTCAAATCCTAATCGATGGGACTCCCTATGATATGATACAAGCCACCAGTGGTATCCGCCAAGGGGATCCACTTGCACCATACCTCTTTGCCATTGGAATGCTGGCTCTGACTACTATTTTAGACAAGGTTACTGAAGAGAAAGAATTCATCCCCCTAAAAACTAAAACAGTTGATGTTTCACATCTTATTTTTGTTGATGATTTGCTCATCTTCTATGATGCAACTGAACATGATGCAGTAGGTATCACAAGATCCTTAGAGAAGTTTAGAGATGTCTATGGACTTAAAGTCAACCCGGAGTAAAGATAGCTTTTCCTGAGTAGCTCTTCTCCTTTGGATATTGAATCTGTCTTGAATGTAAGTGATAACACTTTATTTTACGTACTTTTTTTGTATATATTTTATACCTCTTTTAGTATATCTTTTGTTAGCTTTTTCCATAATTTTACCACTTTTTGACTAAAACCTCACGTACATGGTTTCAGGTACATTCGCAACCCAGTTCATGATCTTTACTTCAACTGTGACTCACTTATCCCTCAACCGCGATTGTGGTTTCGGAGCTCCTTTCAGATCGACATCATCAGGCGTTAAAGATGGATTGTGGCCATAACGAAGCTGTGATCACTGCTTAACCGCAACCACAACATTAGTCACAATCGGAACATGGGTCCCAAATTAGACCAAGGGCCGCCATCAACACAGACTGCGATCAAGAAGGACCGTGACCAGCTTGGAGACCGTGGTCACTACTGAATCCTTGCAAAGTGCGACTGAATGAGAAGAACTCGACCTCTCCAAACACAACGCACAAGTCGACCTCGACCGCAATCATCACTAGACCGCGACTAAGTTCAACGACAATGAAAGGAGGAATAAAGAGCAGACAACGACTGTGGTCTCACCACTCACCCAACCAAGACCGCGACTGCGGTATGGGCTTAAGTAGGTGGAATGTGCCTATAAATAACACATACACCTATCTTGTCAAATCATCATATCATAGATCGTATCCCAAGGACCAGGAAGTGTTGTTGCGTTCCATATTCATTCCATACCATCCCATCCACCAGTCTTGGATCTCCAAAGGTGGAAGCTGAGGAGAGAGAAGACTGAAGACTCCTTCTTCGAGAGAAGAAAATCGTCCATGCCCCTGACATGTTAGATCTAGAACTAAAGAAGTATTGTTTCATATCACGTCTCTTGTCTCTAGAGCTATCACTCCATCTCACGGTACTCCCCTCCTCTCTTTGTGGGACTTCATGTATCCATCTTTCTATAATGTCGTTATATTATCCACAAGCATGAGCGGCTAAAAACCTTAACTTGGGTTGGGGGTAGCCACTAAGGCTCTCCCAACATGTATATTGTCTCTTTCTATTATATATATATATATATATATATATATATATATATATATATATATATATATATATTCTTATCAAGATTATCTCCATGCACCTATTTTAATGCTTCACTTGTATGCTTAGCTACCATCTTGTGTTGTTTTATTGTTGATATCTCGAGAGAGTAATATCACTTTTATCATGTGTTATGGAGTAGTATGAATGCACGGGAGTGTTGGAATGCTAAAGCTTTAAAACTGTAGGTTATGTGACTAGGTTTGCGTGTAGTCATCTTGAGAGAGAGTGGAGTAGAACCTTTTGATGGTTACTTGTAATTGTGGTAGGAGTATGAGAGAGAGAGAGAGATGATGTTGCATGTTGGTGAGATGATTTAGTAGGAAAACCCCAGCCCGAGTTTCCTCTTGTATACTTGTTTTGTCTTGTTTCTTTTGTTTTTTTTTCGTTCTTCTTATTCTTGTTTTTCTTGCCCAACTTAGTTTGTGTGTCGTAGTTCCTAAGGGAAGACCTTTTATATACCCTCTTCGACTATAGTGTATGAGTGTTAGATTTTGTGCGCTTAACGCTGCCAACCTTGTCCCTATTTTCAAACCTGGTCACTACATCAGACCCCATTTATTGTTGTGGGGGCCTGAGAGTCGGGTTATCTCTTTAAAAGTCTGACTACTCTGAATCCACTCCTTTTGGAAATGCAATTTAAGCTGGTCAACTTTTTGGCGCCATTGCCAGGGACAAGGTAAAATGGCACTGTGAAGAGCTTGAGTCCACTTTCTATACTCCCGCGCCTCAAGCTTAGAAAAAAGCTTGACAACACAGTTACATTAAGTCTACTACCCTGAGTTTGTGTAGAATAGTTCATTTTAACACGTCCATTTTGCAAACTTGATTGTACGGTCAATTCAGGAACCCAGGAAGAAACAGACTTGTTTAACTTTACTCCTTTTTCACCATGCCTCCCCGCATGGATGTTACCCTCTCAGGAGACGAGCAGAACATGAGGAATCAACACCACCCACCGCCATCAAGCATGGATGAAGACAGGGATGGTTGTAACAATGAAGGTCTCCAATATGAAGAATGAGAGGAAGATCATGAAGAGAAAAATGAAGATGATCGTCATGAGGATGACCGTCACTACGAAAAACATCATAATAACCATAGGCATAGAAGAAACCATCACAACCATGAGCATGAAGGTGAGAGAAATCACAATCGTAGGGACAGTGATAGTGAGGATGGTGAGGAAGGGAAGACCCTTTGTGAGTTGGTGGCAACAAGGGCCAACGAGTCAAGATGTTTGATCATCATACTGAACTTCAACACATCAAACTTCGAGCTAAAACCAGCTATCATATCTATGATCCAGAACAAGCCTTTCCGTGGGAACTCAAGAGAGAATCTGTACCACCATCTCGATGCTTTCAAGAACATTTGCGATACCATTAAGATGAGGAGTGTCCTATAAGAAGTGATTTTTTGCAAGGGTTTCAACTTCTCTTTGGAAGATAAGGCTCTATCCTAGTATCTAAATCTCCCCCACCAGTCTATAGATGGGTGGACACCCATGGCAGATGCCTTTGTCACTAAGTTTTATCCTACTGAGAGGACGATCTGTAACATGCTGAAGATTACATCTTTTGCACAAAAGCCACGAGAAAACTTGCACGAGGCATGGGATCATTTCTAAGAGTACCTGAGGGATTGTCCGCACCACAACTATCATAAGGGGTTCATGTTGACCACATTCTATAATGGGCTGACTCATACAGAGAGGACTTCATTGAATGATGTCGTAGGTAGTGACTTCTTGGGGAAAAAGTCAAGCAGGACTATGAAGATAATAGAAAACATGGTTGTACTTCAAGCGGGAGTAGACTATAAAAGGAATGATAGGGTCCCATCACAGAATGTAGGATCTGAAGGACCATCCATGGAAGCCAAGGCTTTAGAAACTATAATAGCCCAAATCCAGAAAATAGCAACTGACGTTAAACAACTGAAAGATACTGGAGGCAAAGCAAAGAAGCACACTGAGAAAGTGATGAAGTGTGTCACCTACTGTGAAGGAGGACACATGGTCGATAACTGTATCTACATCAGGCCAGAAGAGAGTGAAGAAAGTGAAAGCAAAGAAGAGACTATGTAGAACGTTTCCTACGCCAACTTTAAGAGGCCATACCACCCTGGTTTCAGCTATGGAAATAAGGACGTAGCTGGGAATTTGCACTAGCTGAGCAATTCATAAAAGCCGCCGTCAGGATTCGAAAAGAGTGGCAGACAACCTCCATATGCTCAAACAACCAATTATCAGACCAATAAGAATAACTACTCAGCACAAGGTAAGAACTAGACTCGCCAGGGGGCAGGACCAAGCCAAGGTCCAAGTCAAGGTCAAGGTCAAGGACAGGGGCAAGGAAAAGATAATAGCTAGAAAGATTTAGTAACATAACTTTTCAATTTTGCTAAGAGGCAAGCTACTATGAACGATCAACTGGCACAAAGTTCCCTAGCCAATTCTGGCATCCTGACAACTATGCCAGTCTAGATGGTAGATATGCAGATGCATCAATGCCAAATAGACCAACAGCTCGTGCAGTTGGAGGAGTTAGTAAACAATCCCTTCGGAAAGATTTCGTCGAATACAAAGACTGCAAAAATGGCTACCCTCCGATCAGGGAGAACTTTGATCAACTCTGGAATAAGGGACGAGAATGAGGATGGAAAAAAGGAAGGACCATGACTTGAGAGAGAAGTCTCTTCTAGGAAGTTTGATGACAGGGAGAGGCCTACTGAAAAAAAAGTTGTGAGAAAAGTAGAGAAGCTAGGGATCCTGATCTCATTGAAGAAATCCTTACAAAGAAAATCCCGTATGCCCCAAGAATTTCATTCCCATACAAGCTTACCAAGTCACACTTGAAGAAAAGATACGAAAAAATCATGGAAGCAGGGAAGAAACTGCATATTGATGTCCCATTTCTTGATGCTTTGGAGGAGATGTCGACATATGCTAAGTTTTTCAAGGACCTTATCATGAAGAGAAGGAGAGGAAACCACGTCGAAAAGATACACTAGGAAAACATGTCCAGTGCCTTTGTTCATGCAGAATTTCCAACTAAGAAGAAAGACCCAGGAGCCTTCAACATCCCTTTTTGCATTGGTGACAACGTTCAAAGGAAGGGTTTGGAAGATTTGGGAGCCAGCATAAGCCTGATGCCCCTAAGTTTAGCACAAAGATTGGGATTGACCGATATGCTCAAGACAAGTATGCAGATTGAACTAGAAGATCACATTTAAGAGACATGTGGGTATAGTGGAAGATGTCCCAATTTGGGTGGGATGGTTTCTCATACCTTGTGATATCATTGCAATAGATACTGTGGAGGACCCAAAGTGTCCGATAATATTTGGATGACCTTTTCTAGCAACTGGAAGAGCCTTGATAGATGAGGTCGAAGGCGTCATAACCCTCCAAGTTTGAAGTGACCACATTGACTTCAAAGTGAAGGATGCCATGAAGGGACCATCTCTTTTAGAATTAGTCTACTTCATGGATAGCTATAACCAGTATTGTGAAGATATTCAACAAGAAAAGGCCATTGTGGACCCACTGATAAGAGCCCTGAACAACCCGAACCCTTTGATAGAAGACCTCGATGTGGTTGAGATACTAGATTATCTTAACCAAGGTGAAAAGAGTCTCAGTGATGATGAAGAAGTGATAGAGATAGTGAAGTACACTTCTTTGGAACAGTCCAATGAAGAGTTAGAAACTCCAATGCCAAAGCCAGAACTAAAGCCCCTACCAGAAGGGTTGAAGTACGAGTTCCTAGACGACAAAAGAAGGAATCCCGTAATCATCAATGCTAACCTCACAGAAGAATAGCGGGAAAGACTCCTGGAAGAGTTGAGGGGGCATAAAAGAGCAATGGGATATTTAGTTGAGGACATTAAGGGACTAAACCCAACCCAGTGTATGTATAGGATAAACTTAGAAGAATCGGCAAGGCCATTGGTGCAACCTCAAAGGAAATTGAACCAAATGTTGAAGGAAGTAGTCAAGTAGGAAATATTGAAGCGATGTGATGGCAGGATCAAATACCCAAAAGTGATAGCAACTGGGTGAGCCTCATTCATGTAGTACCTAAAAAGGGTGGGATGACTGTAGTGAGAGGAGATAATGGTGACAAAGTTGCCGCAAGAACTGTCACAGGCTAGAAAATGTGCATAGCTTATAGAAAGCTAAACTCGGCCACAAAGGAAGACCATTTTCCCTTGCCATTTTTTGATCAAGTCCTAGAAAGACTTGCCCACCACGATTACTTCTACTTCTTAGAGGGATATTCTAGATTATATCAAGTCCAGATCCACCATGACTGTGGGCTCCGATCTCCAAACCACGAATTAATCCCGATTTAATCATGTGCGGAAGCAATCGGTAAACAGCGGAAGACAAAAATCACGGGAAATTAAAACTTTTTGAGACAAGAGCCTGAAACCACAAACCTTTTCCATAGAAAAAGGATTTAACTGTTTACATCACTGACAATTACTTCTTGAGTAATTATATACAACATGATACCAAAACTCTCAAGAATTCATACTCCAAAACACTCCAGGACCTGAGAGTACAGAGGACACATAGGACTTAACTCTAACTACACCATGAAGCAGGCTAGATCTCCACCTGAGATATTTACTGCTCCTGATGCTGCTGTTGCTGGGATTGTTCACCTGAGTTCTTGTTCCTTCGTCTTCGACGACCACCTAAAAAGTAGAAGTCTACGGGGTGAGACAATTATACATAATTGCCCCAGCGAGAGTTATAACTCTCCACTAGGCTTTATAAACAAAGCAAGGAATAACTAAAGCAATAAGAGCCTTCAAGATATTCACTGGCAGTTCTGATGATAAGCGAGAGTTCAATCAATATTAAAATATGAGAACATCTATGCTATTCAAGGCAACATCAATCAAATAACTCATAATTAACTCTAACAGATATACTACGCTGTTGTTTATGTTTTTTCCAAACATTATTATGCCCTGTGGAGATGAGGCATACCACTCATACTCCAATTGATCGCTAAGAAGTCACATCAGTATCATACATAGGTCATTAAGAGAGCCGGATTCTTATGACCTCATCTTCCTCAGTCAGTTAGAGGATTGATTGTTTGACATCTGGCGGGATGTCTATGTAATAGCTCACCAGGGTACTCTGGTCCTTCGCTATTTTTAGAGTTACAGTGGCATTCTGTACTCTCTTCGCTATCGGAAGACTTCTTGTTTATCTTTCACCGATACGGGGTTTATGTCTTTAAGGGAGTGTAGAGATACAACTCACCTTTAAAACTTTGGGGTGGGGTCTGATGGACTACTAGAATCTACATCATCCACTCACCCTTTCTGTTATAGTGAAGGTATGACGGACTACGAGAATCTACATCAAATACCTACACTAGGATGTCAGGTTCTACACATCCATGTACCCCACATACTCAACAGTATGTGCTCCAGGAGTTCCCTTAGGAAAACCTGTTTCACCATCATTTAGACAACTGACAATGATGGATCTATGATCAGGGCTCTACATTTCACTTGATTAGTTAGGTACATTCAGTATTCCAAACATCATACAGTAACACAGCTATATATGAGAATACAAAATGTAACAGGCCTAACTTATCACAATTATCAGATATTCATCTCAAGTCATCTGTCAAGCATGACCTTAATAACATTTATGGCTCTTACAGCCCATAAATCACAAAGGATGTCACTTAGCAGTGCATCAAGATGGTTCACTATTCATAAATCATAAGACATGCCTTCAATGAATATAACATGGTATTCCATACCTGGGTGTGACCATCATCTCACAACAACCTGCATGGTTAATTCAACAGATAATAGTAAACACTTCAGTAAATAGGAATACATCCCCAATTAGGGTTTCACTTGGATTCACCCTCAACTAGTGTTTCACATGGAATCACCCTAAAATAGGGTTCCACATGGGATCACCCACAACTAGGGTTCCACATGGAATTACCTTCAAATAAGGTTCCACTTAATAACCCTTACAATCAGGGTTTACTATTCATCTTTCATGTCATCGCCCAAAAATTAGGGTTTACTATTCACTCCATGGTGAATTGTACTCATTACATCATCATGTAAGAGAAACATCATCATTAAGACTCTTAATTATCATTAAGATCCATTAGATATCATCATTAGGGTTTCCATGACCTCACATAGGTGGGTCATTCCCTAATCATGCACCTTCATGTGTAAAAGAAGTATCTTACTAGAGATTCCTCCTAAAAAGGGCACTTTCTCTCTCTAGGATACTTTCTCTCTCTAGAAACACTTTCTCTTTCCTCTCTCTAGTAGATGGTGGCAACACCACTCTAGATTAGATTGAGACAAGTCTCTATTGACTGATGTGAGCCAAAGCATCAACATTATGTGATTAGGGTTTGATTAGATTAGGGTTTTACCCCTTTAGACCCTTCAAGGGTATTTTGGTAATTTGCCACATGATCACCATCATGGGTTAACCCACTAATCACATAGTCCCTTAATGACCTAGGTTACCATTAGGGTTTAGATTGAATCACCATTGAACTGATTACATCATCAAATGGTTAAGTACAAACCATCACAAATCTCCAAACGGTTTCAACCTTCAAACGGTTTCAACCACCTAAACGGTCTTGAGACCGTTTGGCCCTCAAACGGTCTTGAGACCGTTTGGATCCAAACGGTCTTGAGACCGTTTGGAGGTGAAGACCGTTTGGAAGGGTTGACTTCCAAACCGTTTGGAGCTTCAATCGGTTTGAGGTCGTTTGGACCAATCGACCTTGAGGTCGTTTGAGCTCAAACGGTCTTGAGGTCGTTTGAGCCCAAACGGTCTTGAGACCGTTTGGCCCCGAACGGTCTTGAGACCGTTTGGTCTCAAACGGTCTTGAGACCGTTTGGACCCAAACGGTCTTGAGACCGTTTGGTCCAAATGGGCTCAAACCGTTTGGACCTCCAAAAGGGTTCAAAGGTCACCAAAGTTCAAGGATATGTATGTTGAAGCCCTCAATTGGCTAAAGGTATGCTAACCACTTATACATTGAGCCAATTAGGGTTAGCCTTAACCACTTAGACATCAAATTGACCCTCAATTGTAAACCAATTAGGGTTCAATCGTTCTCAATTAGGGTTTCAAGTTGATTGGTCATCAATGTTCAACAATGTGAAACAATTCAAGGTTGAACCTATCAATTGACCTCCAATTGGGCTCAAACTTGGCCCAAACGGTCTTGAGGTCGTTTGGACATCATCCAAACGGTCTTGAGACCGTTTGCCCAAAGTTTGACCAAAAACCAAGTCGTTTTGACTAAGGTTGAAGTCCAATTAGGTCAAAATCAGCAATTTTCAACAATGCATCAATTTCCTACAATTGGACCCTCAAGCCATTAGATTAACTCAACCCTAGACCTTCAAACGGTCTTGGGTTGACACCAAACGGTCTTGAGACCGTTTGGATGAGTTCCAAACGGTCTTGAGACCGTTTGCCCATCCATCCTTTGGACTTTAGCGAAAATTCATCAAGGTTTGATCTATTGAGTTGATCATCACATCGATACTTAATTGCAATATGATTTGGTGCCTTTGGACCTTCAATTGATCAACTATACTTGACCCCAGACCTCCAAACGGTCTTGGGGTGACCCCCAAACGGTCTTGAGACCGTTTGGGTGATTCCCAAACGGTCTTGAAACCGTTTGGGCTAAGCAACCCAAAATCTCAACTTAACTCATAGGAGATTCAGCACTAATTTCAATTAGGGTTTGCCCTATTAATCATCCTTCAACTCATGACTCGTTTGGAATTAATCCATAAAATTTGGTGAGTCGTTAATTAACATCATTATGAACAGTAATCCCAAACGGTAAACGTTTAGTCAACCATCTTAAACGGTCTTGAGACCGTTTGCCCAAAAAGGGCAAATTAAACAGATTGCAAATCAGAAATTAATTCAATTCGTTTTGCTAATTGATTTGCTCATATCTCACGATTCCTTTGGAGTTAACCTCTCAAATTTCGTGGGTGATTAACCTACATAATTATGAACAAGATTCCCAAACGGTCTTCGCTTGGTCAACGGGACCAAACGGTCTTGAGACCGTTTGCCCTCAAACGACCCTGAAACCGTTTGCCCACCAAACGGTTTGAAACCGTTTTGAGCAATAGGTGGAGGTCGTTTGATAAAGTGAAAAATCTGTGGATAAGCATAGTAATTAACGCCCTTATCTTACACCTTAAGAACAGTCGCAGTTCTTCACGATTTTGCTTGCAAGGATGCAAGGGAAGATAGGGAAGAAGAAGATCTATCAACTATATGCATAGAAAAGATGTATAATCGAAGCATCAAGTTTAGAGTTATAAAACCCGCCTAAAGCTTGCTCCTTGAGCTCCAAGCTTTCGAGCTCCAAGCCTTTAATGGCGTCCTAGAAGCTCCACAGGTCGGCCAAGGTTAATCCTCCAAGGAAGGTTGAGAAAAGATGGCTAAAAAGATAGAATTAAGTAAGCTAGCCATGAATTTGTCCTTGAATCCGAATTCTAACCATGGAATTTGGGCAAGAAGGGGAATCCAAACCTACCTTGCACCCTTGGTCGTTTCTCCTGAGCTCCAGAGCAAGGCTTGGCCGTTTGGGAAAGAAAGGAAATGAATGGAACAGGGAAAGATCGTTTGCTCATTTGCAAAGGAAAAGCCTTTTTATAGCTTAAGCCTATTTCCTACTACAAGGACCTTTCAAATTCAAAATTCACATCTAGGTCCCTCCTTGTTCAAGGGCACGTCCAAGCCCATCTAATCTTATGCAAATCTCAAGAAAACTCAAGATCTAAGGGTAAAGGAATCCAACCTTCAACTAGGGTACATACAGGAAAGGGTTTTGTACCCATTTTAGGTGATTTCTATCACAAAGATCATTTTTCTCATTTAATTATTAAATGATGTATCCCTTTCATCATTTTTACTCTAAATGATGACAAGAGTCATAAAAGATGTTCTAGATGGTGAAAATTACAAGTTGGACCCCTCAATTTGGGTAAATTGCACTTTACCCCAAATTAGGGTTTCTAAGCATGGGAATTGCTTCCACAGCTGCACCTTGGTGCTCAAGCTTGGGAAATCCCTCAAACTTTACCATAACCATTCACATGATGTTTCAACATCAAAGGAACATCTTATCTTGTGAATTTTGCAAGTTCAACCCTTAAACTGGGTAATTTGCACATAGGTCCCTGCATACAACACAATGCTACTACTTTATACAAAAAGGAGCAAAATTGAAAGTAAATGTTCCTGAGGAACTTAATTACATGCCAGGGAGTGTTCACAAGTATATTAATTACATATTTAGGCAAAACTTCCAGGGTTAGGTCATAACCCAGGTCAGGGGTGTTACAAATTTTTTTACCCCTTCAAAAGGATTTCGTCCCCGAAATCGATAAAGCATATTATAAGAAGAGAGCAGGATATTTTCTTCTCATTTCATCTTCTAGTTCCCAAGTGGCTTCTTCAACACCACGATGGTTCCAGAGGACTTTTACAAGGCTTATATCCTTCTTCTTTAACTTTTTAGTTCTGTTATCGAGGATTGACACTGGTCCCTCCTCATACGTTATATCTTCATTCAATTTTACCTCCATAGGTTGTAGAACTGACTCGGTATCTGGATGACATTTCCTCAGCATGGAAATGTGAAACACAGGGTGCAGCTTCTGCAACTCTAGAGGTAACTCTAGTCTATAGGCCACCTTTCCAACTTTTTCAACAATTGGATAAGGTCCCAAAAATCTAGGAGCTAACTTTCCTTTCTTTCCAAAACGAAGGACTCCTTTCCAAGGTGAGACCTTGAGATACACTCTGTCTCCATCCTGGAATTCTAGGGGTCTACGACGTTTATCGGCATATGATTTCTGTCTATCTTGTGCAGTCTTAAGCTGTTGTTGTATAACTTTAATCTTTTCTGTAGTTTGCTGCACAAGATCAGGGCCTAATAACTGGTGCTCACCAGTTTCATACCAACACAAGGGTGATCTACAACGTCTGCCATATAAGGCTTCATATGGTGCCATATCAATGCTATGTTGATAGCTATTGTTATAGGCAAACTCTATCAAGCTTAGATGTAGATCCCAACTCCCGGTAAACTGGAGAACACATGCTCTCAACAGATCTTCTAAGGTCTGTATAGTCCTTTCTGACTGTCCATCAGTTTGAGGATGAAAGGCTGTACTAAACCTTAACTTGGTGCCTAGGGCTCTGTGTAACTGTTCCCAAAAGCGACTTGTAAACTGGGGACCTCTGTCAGAAACTATAGTGACAGGAACTCCGTGCAAACGCACTATCTCTTGGACATATATCTGGGATAACCTTTCAGCAGTATAGGTTGTTTTGACAGGTAAGAAATGCGCTGTCTTTGTCAACCTATCAACAACTACCCAAATGGAATCATGTCCTTTGTTTGTCCTGGGTAGGCCAACAACAAAGTCCATGGTTACATGGTCCCACTTCCACTGTGGTATGGGTAAGGGTTGCATTGTCCCTGCAGGTTTCTGGTGTTCAGCCTTGACCTGCTGACACACAGGACACCTCAGAACAAACTCAGCTACATCCTTCTTCATCCCAGGCCACCAATACATGTCTTTCAAGTTTCGATACATCTTGGTGCTCCCTGGATGCATAGCATACATCGAAGAATGAGCTTCTTCCAGGACTAACTTCCTCAGGTCGTCCACATCTGGGACTATCATCCTTCCATGATAGCATGCCACCTGGTCATCTGACTCATGAAAACCTTCTCGCTTCTCATTTCCAAACTCGAATCTAATCTGCTGTACAGAAACATCTACTTGTTGTGCCTCCTTTATCTGCTCTCTTAAGGTAGGTTTAATCTGCATCTCAGCTAACAAACCGGCTAACAATGATGCCTTCAACTGCACATTGTCATGCCTTAAAGAGATAAGCATATCTCTTCTAGAGCATACTAAGGAACTTAGTTGTGCCCTATCCATGGTTGATGTTGCTGATTTCCTACTCAAGGCATCTGCAACCACATTGGCCTTGCCCGGATGGTAATCAATCGTACAATCGTAGTCCTTGATTAACTCCATCCAGCGACGTTGCCTCATATTAAGCTCATGCTGAGTGAAGATGTACTTAAGGTTCTTGTGGTCTGTGAAAATCTGGAAAGTTTCTCCGTAGAGATAATGTCTCCAGATTTTCAAAGCATGGACCACAGCAGCTAACTCCAGATCGTGTGTCGGATAATTCTCTTCGTGTTTCTTAAGCTGTCGGGAAGCAAAAGAAATCACTTGGTTATCCTGCATCAACACACATCCAAGTCCATTCTTGGAGGCATCACAAAAGATTATATATTCCTTTCCTTGCTCAGGTAACACAAGCACAGGTGCACTTGTCAACCTCTCCTTCAACAGCTGAAAAGACTGTTGACACTTATCACTCCAAGCAAAAGGAACATCCTTCCGGGTTAACTTGGTCAAAGGTAAGGCTATAGAACTGAAATTTTTAATAAACCTTCGATAATAACCAGCTAACCCAAAGAAACTTCTAATCTCCGTCGGTGTCTTCGGTTGTTCCCACTGCAGAACGGATTCTATCTTTGCAGGGTCAACACGAATTCCCGAGGCAGATACCACATGTCCAAGGAAGGATACTTCAGATAACCAAAACTCACACTTGCTAAACTTAGCGTATAGCTTATGCTCTCTTAGCAAGGTCAAAGTCTGGCAAAGGTGTTGCTCATGCTGCTGAGCATCCTTACTATAAATCAGTATGTCGTCTATGAAGATGACAACACACTGATCAAGGAAAGGTCGAAAGACTCTATTCATGAGTTCCATGAATGCAGCCGGTGCATTGGTTAGTCCAAACGACATGACCGTGAACTCATAGTGACCATATCTTGTCCTAAAGGCAGACTTAGATATGTCACTGTCCTTAATGCGGAGTTGATGATATCCAGACCTTAAGTCTATCTTAGAAAAGACTGTCGCACCACGCAACTGGTCGAAAAGATCATCAATCCTCGGCAAAGGATATTTATTCTTTATCGTTACTTTATTGAGTTGTCTATAATCAATGCACAACCGCATCGATCCATCTTTCTTTTTAACAAACAAAACCGGAGCACCCCAAGGTGAGGTACTCGGTCGGATGAAACCCTTCTCAAGTAACTCTTGAAGCTGTTTCTTGAGTTCTGCCATCTCAGCAGGCGCCATCCTATACGGAGTCTGGGCTATAGGTTTCGTATCTGGGACCAAATTGATCTCAAAATCAATTTCCCGGGGTGGTGGTATACCAGGAAGTTCTTCGGGAAACACATCCTCGAATTCCCTGACTATCAGAACTTCAGCAGGGTTGGAACTCTCCTTGGTAACATCTACCACATGGGCTAAGAATGCGTAGCATCCTTGCCTCATCAACTTATCAGCAACCATAGCTGATACAAGACAGGTGGGAAGAATCTTTCTTTCACCTTGAAAGATCCATGTGTTGCTTTCATCAGCAAACACCGCCAGCTTGGATTCACAATCCAAGACAACTCGATACTTTTCCAAGTTATCCATCCCTAGGATTATATCAAATCCTTGCATATCAAGCGGTATGAGATCCACTTGAATGCGATGCTTAGAAAAGAAAAGTACGCAAGGAGAGCATACTTCTTGCAGAACAGCAGACCCACTCAACGGAGTCTCCAACAACAACTTATCTGCCCTATGACTAGTTGTCATATTGCAGTTACGAATCACTCTTCGAGTGATGAAAGAGTGCGTAGCACCCGGGTCAATCAGAACAGATACTACACAAGATTTAGACATATCAGAATATAAAAGTTCCATCTGACCTGTCACCACTTGTGGATTGACCACTGCTTCTGGTGGGTTCATAGCATAGAACCTTGATGTAGCCTGCTGTTGAGGTGGTGCTGATGATCCAGCTTGAGACGCTTGTCCACGTCCTCGAGCTGCTCCTTGATGTTGTCTATTCTGAGATCCCTGTCGATCCTGTCTCAGGGTTTGTTGTGTCACACCGACAGCCCTAGAACGACAATCCTTCATCAAGTGTCCCACCTTACCACAGTTGTAGCAACTCTTTTCCTGTTGCTGTGGTCTGGGTGGTCCAGTAACTGACACAGATGCAGAACTGTGCGTCCCTTGAAGTGGTTGACTTCGTCCTCTACCTCTGCTTGGTGTCCATTGAGTTTGAAAACTCGATCTGGGTGGCGGAGGGTTAGGTGCAGAGACTCTAGGTTTCTTGGAATCCCTAGATGAAGAACCCTGGAACTGTGGATATCTTTTATGGGTTTGTCTTTTCTCAACTACAGATCTCTCTATCCTTCGGACTGACTCAACGAAGGTAGAGAATCTCTCTCGGTTCTCTAAGGCAGACACTGGGGTAGACATGTCAGCATTCAACCCCTTCTCAAACCTTCTGATTCTTTCTTCTTCTGTGGCAGCCATGTGCGGACAAAATCGCAACAGCTCCATGAACTTAGCTTCGTATTCGCTAATGTTCATAATACCCTGTCTCAGTCTCTCAAACTGAGAGATCTTCTCGTCTAGGAAGGTCTTGGGAAAATATCTATTGATGAATTCCCGACGAAACTCTTCCCATGAGAACTCTGCCCCAGGTCTCTTCTGCTCTTCCATGTTCCACCAGTGACCAGCACTTCCTTTGAGAAGATAGACAGCATGTCTAACCTTCTCAGCTTCAGGGATGTTGAGGATCCTGAAGGCCTTCTCCAGCTCTGTCAACCACAGATCAGCATCTGCGGGGTCAGCAGTCCCATGGTACTCGGTAGCTCCGACACGACGTAGTCGCTCGAACGTCTTCCCGATACCTTGCCCCTCAGGCTGGGCAGGTACCCTAGGTGCAGGCATAGGCAACCTGTCGGTTATGTGTGTCATGGCAGTCATAAATTGCCCAAACATTGTCTGGACTGCTGGGTTACCCATGTCATCTGGATCAAACTGGGGTGGCTCTCTAGGTTGTTCTAGTACATGCTGTTCCAATCCTGGTACTCCTGCACCACCTTGAGGTGCACTAGCACTACTTTCTTCCACATTCTCATCATGTGGCTCTGACATCTTAAGTATCTTCTTCTCCTGAGGAGTAGAAGATTCTATTAGATAAGGAAGGAATACTAAAGATAGACTCGACTTCCTAAGTCCTATGCCTCTGTAGACTCGGATGAACCTAGAGCTCTGATACCACTTAATTGTGGGCTCCGATCTCCAAACCACGAATTAATCCCGATTTAATCATGTGCGGAAGCAATCGGTAAACAGCGGAAGACAAAAATCACGGGAAATTAAAACTTTTCGAGACAAGAGCCTGAAACCACAAACCTTTTCCATAGAAAAAGGATTTAACTGTTTACATCACTGACAATTACTTCTTGAGTAATTATATACAACATGATACCAAAACTCTCAAGAATTCATACTCCAAAACACTCCAGGACCTGAGAGTACAGAGGACACATAGGACTTAACTCTAACTACACCATGAAGCAGGCTAGATCTCCACCTAAGATATTTACTGCTCCTGATGCTGCTGTTGCTGGGATTGTTCACCTGAGTTCTTGTTCCTTCGTCTTCGACGACCACCTAAAAAGTAGAAGTCTACGGGGTGAGACAATTATACATAATTGCCCCAGCGAGAGTTATAACTCTCCACTAGGCTTTATAAACAAAGCAAGGAATAACTAAAGCAATAAGAGCCTTCAAGATATTCACTGGCAGTTCTGATGATAAGCGAGAGTTCAATCAATATTAAAATATGAGAACATCTATGCTATTCAAGGCAACATCAATCAAATAACTCATAATTAACTCTAACAGATATACTACGCTGTTGTTTATGTTTTTTCCAAACATTATTATGCCCTGTGGAGATGAGGCATACCACTCATACTCCAACTGATCGCTAAGAAGTCACATCAGTATCATACATAGGTCATTAAGAGAGCCGGATTCTTATGACCTCATCTTCCTCAGTCAGTTAGAGGATTGATTGTTTGACATCTGGCGGGATGTCTATGTAATAGCTCACCAGGGTACTCTGGTCCTTCGCTATTTTTAGAGTTACAGTGGCATTCTGTACTCTCTTCGCTATCGGAAGACTTCTTGTTTATCTTTCACCGATACGGGGTTTATGTCTTTAAGGGAGTGTAGAGATACAGCTCACCTTTAAAACTTTGGGGTGGGGTCTGATGGACTACTAGAATCTACATCATCCACTCACCCTTTCTGTTATAGTGAAGGTATGACGGACTACGAGAATCTACATCAAATACCTACACTAGGATGTCAGGTTCTACACATCCATGTACCCCACATACTCAACAGTATGTGCTCCAGGAGTTCCCTTAGGAAAACCTGTTTCACCATCATTTAGACAACTGACAATGATGGATCTATGATCAGGGCTCTACATTTCACTTGATTAGTTAGGTACATTCAGTATTCCAAACATCATACAGTAACACAGCTATATATGAGAATACAAAATGTAACAGGCCTAACTTATCACAATTATCAGATATTCATCTCAAGTCATCTGTCAAGCATGACCTTAATAACATTTATGGCTCTTACAGCCCATAAATCACAAAGGATGTCACTTAGCAGTGCATCAAGATGGTTCACTATTCATAAAGCATAAGACATGCCTTCAATGAATATAACATGGTATTCCATACCTGGGTGTGACCATCATCTCACAACAACCTGCATGGTTAATTCAACAGATAATAGTAAACACTTCAGTAAATAGGAATACATCCCCAATTAGGGTTTCACTTGGATTCACCCTCAACTAGTGTTTCACATGGAATCACCCTAAAATAGGGTTCCACATGGGATCACCCACAACTAGGGTTCCACATGGAATTACCTTCAAATAAGGTTCCACTTAATAACCCTTACAATCAGGGTTTACTATTCATCTTTCATGTCATCGCCCAAAAATTAGGGTTTACTATTCACTCCATGGTGAATTGTACTCATTACATCATCATGTAAGAGAAACATCATCATTAAGACTCTTAATTATCATTAAGATCCATTAGATATCATCATTAGGGTTTCCATGACCTCACATAGGTGGGTCATTCCCTAATCATGCACCTTCATGTGTAAAAGAAGTATCTTACTAGAGATTCCTCCTAAAAAGGGCACTTTCTCTCTCTAGGATACTTTCTCTCTCTAGAAACACTTTCTCTTTCCTCTCTCTAGTAGATGGTGGCAACACCACTCTAGATTAGGTTGAGACAAGTCTCTATTGACTGATGTGAGCCAAAGCATCAACATTATGTGATTAGGGTTTGATTAGATTAGGGTTTTACCCCTTTAGACCCTTCAAGGGTATTTTGGTAATTTGCCACATGATCACCATCATGGGTTAACCCACTAATCACATAGTCCCTTAATGACCTAGGTTACCATTAGGGTTTAGATTGAATCACCATTGAACTGATTACATCATCAAATGGTTAAGTACAAACCATCACAAATCTCCAAACGGTTTCAACCTTCAAACGGTTTCAACCACCTAAACGGTCTTGAGACCGTTTGGCCCTCAAACGGTCTTGAGACCGTTTGGATCCAAACGGTCTTGAGACCGTTTGGAGGTGAAGACCGTTTGGAAGGGTTGACTTCCAAACCGTTTGGAGCTTCAATCGGTTTGAGGTCGTTTGGACCAATCGACCTTGAGGTCGTTTGAGCTCAAACGGTCTTGAGGTCGTTTGAGCCCAAACGGTCTTGAGACCGTTTGGTCTCAAACGGTCTTGAGACCGTTTGGACCCAAACGGTCTTGAGACCGTTTGGTCCAAATGGGCTCAAACCGTTTGGACCTCCAAAAGGGTTCAAAGGTCACCAAAGTTCAAGGATATGTATGTTGAAGCCCTCAATTGGCTAAAGGTATGCTAACCACTTATACATTGAGCCAATTAGGGTTAGCCTTAACCACTTAGACATCAAATTGACCCTCAATTGTAAACCAATTAGGGTTCAATCGTTCTCAATTAGGGTTTCAAGTTGATTGGTCATCAATGTTCAACAATGTGAAACAATTCAAGGTTGAACCTATCAGTTGACCTCCAATTGGGCTCAAACTTGGCCCAAACGGTCTTGAGGTCGTTTGGACATCATCCAAACGGTCTTGAGACCGTTTGCCCAAAGTTTGACCAAAAACCAAGTCGTTTTGACTAAGGTTGAAGTCCAATTAGGTCAAAATCAGCAATTTTCAACAATGCATCAATTTCCTACAATTGGACCCTCAAGCCATTAGATTAACTCAACCCTAGACCTTCAAACGGTCTTGGGTTGACACCAAACGGTCTTGAGACCATTTGGATGAGTTCCAAACGGTCTTGAGACCGTTTGCCCATCCATCCTTTGGACTTTAGCGAAAATTCATCAAGGTTTGATCTATTGAGTTGATCATCATATCGATACTTAATTGCAATATGATTTGGTGCCTTTGGACCTTCAATTGATCAACTATACTTGACCCCAGACTTCCAAACGGTCTTGGGGTGACCCCCAAACGGTCTTGAGACCGTTTGGGTGATTCCCAAACGGTCTTGAAACCGTTTGGGCTAAGCAACCCAAAATCTCAACTTAACTCATAGGAGATTCAGCACTAATTTCAATTAGGGTTTGCCCTATTAATCATCCTTCAACTCATGACTCGTTTGGAATTAATCCATAAAATTTGGTGAGTCGTTAATTAACATCATTATGAACAGTAATCCCAAACGGTAAACGTTTAGTCAACCATCTTAAACGGTCTTGAGACCGTTTGCCCAAAAAGGGCAAATTAAACAGATTGCAAATCAGAAATTAATTCAATTCGTTTTGCTAATTGATTTGCTCATATCTCACGATTCCTTTGGAGTTAACCTCTCAAATTTCGTGGGTGATTAACCTACATAATTATGAACAAGATTCCCAAACGGTCTTCGCTTGGTCAACGGGACCAAACGGTCTTGAGACCGTTTGCCCTCAAACGACCCTGAAACCGTTTGCCCAGCAAACGGTTTGAAACCGTTTTGAGCAATAGGTGGAGGTCGTTTGATAAAGTGAAAAATCTGTGGATAAGCATAGTAATTAACGCCCTTATCTTCCACCTTAAGAACAGTAGCAGTTCTTCACGATTTTGCTTGCAAGGATGCAAGGGAAGATAGGGAAGAAGAAGATCTATCAACTATATGCATAGAAAAGATGTATAATCGAAGCATCAAGTTTAGAGTTATAAATCCCGCCTAAAGCTTGCTCCTTGAGCTCCAAGCTTTCGAGCTCCAAGCCTTTAATGGCGTCCTAGAAGCTCCACAGGTCGGCCAAGGTTAATCCTCCAAGGAAGGTTGAGAAAAGATGGCTAAAAAGATAGAATTAAGTAAGCTAGCCATGAATTTGTCCTTGAATCCGAATTCTAACCATGGAATTTGGGCAAGAAGGGGAATCCAAACCTACCTTGCACCCTTGGTCGTTTCTCCTGAGCTCCAGAGCAAGGCTTGGCCGTTTGGGAAAGAAAGGAAATGAATGGAACAGGGAAAGATCGTTTGCTCATTTGCAAAGGAAAAGCCTTTTTATAGCTTAAGCCTATTTCCTACTACAAGGACCTTTCAAATTCAAAATTCACATCTAGGTCCCTCCTTGTTCAAGGGCACGTCCAAGCCCATCTAATCTTATGCAAATCTCAAGAAAACTCAAGATCTAAGGGTAAAGGAATCCAACCTTCAACTAGGGTACATACAGGAAAGGGTTTTGTACCCATTTTAGGTGATTTCTATCACAAAGATCATTTTTCTCATTTAATTATTAAATGATGTATCCCTTTCATCATTTTTACTCTAAATGATGACAAGAGTCATAAAAGATGTTCTAGATGGTGAAAATTACAAGTTGGACCCCTCAATTTGGGTAAATTGCACTTTACCCCAAATTAGGGTTTCTAAGCATGGGAATTGCTTCCACAGTTGCACCTTGGTGCTCAAGCTTGGGAAATCCCTCAAACTTTACCATAACCATTCACATGATGTTTCAACATCAAAGGAACATCTTATCTTGTGAATTTTGCAAGTTCAACCCTTAAACTGGGTAATTTGCACATAGGTCCCTGCATACAACACAATGCTACTACTTTATACAAAAAGGAGCAAAATTGAAAGTAAATGTTCCTGAGGAACTTAATTACATGCCAGGGAGTGTTCACAAGTATATTAATTACATATTTAGGCAAAACTTCCAGGGTTAGGTCATAACCCAGGTCAGGGGTGTTACAATGACAATCAGGAGAAGACAATGTTTATGTGCATCTATGGCACATACTCCTTCAGAAGAATGTCTTTCGGTCTATGCAATGCTCGTGAAACTTTCTAGTGTTGCATGATTTCCATGTTCTCATACTTTGTAGAAGACATAGTCGAAGTGTTTATGGATGACTTCTTAGTTTATGGAACTGAATTTGATGCTTGCCTAAGAAACTTATCTTTAGTTCTGTAAAGATATGAGGAAAAATATTTGGTCTTGAACTAGGAAAAATGCCACTTTATGGTTCAAAGTGGTATAGTCCTAGGACACAAAATCTCCAAGAAAGGCATTGAGGTGGATCTGAGCAAGATCGAACCCATCTCCAAACTACTGCAACCAAAGTCCGTGACTGGGGTAAGGAGTTTCCTAGGCCATGCTGGGTATTACAGGAGGTTTATCAAAGGCTTTCTCAAAAATTTTGAAGCCCCTTTCAAGTTTGCTGATAGGGGACGCAGTGTTTGAGTTCGATGACAAATGTTCAAGAGCTTTTGAGACCCTGAAGGAGTCCTTAACCTATGCACCAATCTTGCAAGATCCATATTGGGAGCTACCTTTTGAAATAATGTGTGACGCAAGTGACTATGCCATAGGTGCAGTCCTAGGGTAGAAGAAAGACCAAAAGCACCATGTCATCTATTATGCCAGCCGTATGTTGGATGAAGCCCAAGTGAACTACACCACCACTGAGAAGGAGATGTTAGCGATTGTTTTTGCATTTGATAAATTCTGATCATACCTTATAGGAGCCAAGGTTAAGGTCTATACTGACCACAGAGCTATACATTATCTAATGCAAAAGAAGGACACCAAGCCAAGACTGCTAAGGTGGGCCCTGCTGTTACAAGAATTTGATCATGAAATCATTGATAAGAAAGGAAAAGAAAATGTGGTCGCAGACCACCTGTTCAAAATAGTTTGTGTTGAACGAAAATTATGCTGATGAAGCCCTATTCGTGGCTCAGTATGATGAGTAGAGTTTTCCATGGTTTGCAGATATCTGTAACTATCTGGCATGTGCCCAGCTGCCACCGGA
The DNA here is from genome assembly GCA_963693085.1 of Alisma plantago-aquatica. Lineage (NCBI taxonomy): Eukaryota > Viridiplantae > Streptophyta > Magnoliopsida > Alismatales > Alismataceae > Alisma > Alisma plantago-aquatica. The sequence goes on from OY856411.1 coordinate 421,225,551, forward strand.
CATAACATACAACCAGAAGAAGAAGCTTTTCTCTGATGTTAAGAACTATTACTGGGACGACCCACTGTTGTTTAAGAGGTGTTTAGACAATCTCTATCGAAGGTGTATACCACAGGAAGAAGTCTTGTCAATCCTAAATGGACATCTTTGATGTTTGGTGAATAGACTACATGGGTCCTTTCCCGTAATCAAAAGGATACCAGTACATTCTAGTAGTTGTTGACTACGTGTCAAAGTGGGTAGAGGCGGTAGCAACCCAAACTTGTGATTCTAAATATGTGATCCAGCTATTCGAGAAAACCATTTTTTCACGCTTCGGAGTGCCTCACACTGTCATAAGCGACGAGGGATCACATTTTGGAGAAAAGCAATTTGAGGCACTATTAAAGAAATATGGGGTAAAGCACAAAGATGCTACACCCTATCATCCTCAAACCTCAGGACAAGTAGAGGTATCCAACCGGCAGAATAAACAGATTCTGGAGAAAATGGTCAGCCGCACTCAAAAGGACTGGGTCTATGAAACTCAATGATGCTCTGTGGGCTTATAGGACAGCTTATAAAACACCAATAGGAATGATGCCATACAAATTAATCTATGGTAAGTCATGCCATCTACCTTTGGAGCTCAAGCATAAATCCCTTTGGGCAATCAAGTTTCTAAACATGGACTTGGAGAAGGTGGGACAGAAAAGATTCCTACAGTTATAGGAGCCTGAGGAGCTAAGATTTCATGCTTACAAGAAACTGGAAATTTACAAAAAAAGGACTAAGGTGTGGCATGACTCCCACCTAAAGAACAAGGATGTTCGTGAAGGTGATAAAGTTCTTCTCTTCAATTCAAGCATCAGGCTCTTCCCTGGAAAGCTTAGGACAAGATGGTTGGGCCCCTTCTGTGTGGTGAAGATATACCCATCAGGAATGATGGAGATTCAAGGAGAGAAAATAGGAATTTCTAAGGTTAATGTCCATAGAGTAAAGAGATATTATGAGGTCAGAAATTAATTTGGAGGAACCGGATCAGCTACTGATGCATCCCTATTTTAGGGCTCCATCCTCTGCCTTTTTGTACATTTATCACATCTAAACAAAGTAGATTACAAGTTAATACCCCCAATGTGTGTTTTACTGTCAAATGCACTTATCGACGTTCTTTGTATTATTTTCAGTTACTTGGACCATACTTTGGATGGAAGAGAGAGAAGGAAGGAGTTTGAGGCTTCCTCCACTCATGGAGGGGTCCAAAGAAGGCCCCAAGAGATCCCTCAACCTACCCCAATGGTCAAGTTTCAACCCCAAGCAAAGAAGTCCCTTGATAATGAAGTTTGAGGCTATTTGAGCCTTCATTACGCAAAGTTACAGGTTGAAAGTTAAAATCTCAAAGTTCAGCAAATCAACCACCACGGTCGTACTACCCAGCATAGCCATGCCATGAACACCCCACCACGGTTGTTCTGCCCAGAACGGCAGTGCAAGATGAAGATAGAATGGGCGTGTTGCTGAGAACGACCTCCTCACTACCCCTCCAACATGACCGTGCTGCCCAACACAACCGTTCTACCTAGTCCCCAACACGGTCGTTCTGCCCAGCATGGCCGTGCTACCAACCTTCATTTTCACCCATCATCCTATCGATTTAACACTTAACCAACACGACCGTTCTTCTCCACCATGGCCGTGCTCACTTCTACCCACCACGGTCATGCTGCCCAGCACGGTCGTTCTACCACCTCAAAACCTAACTTTTTCACACTGTTTTTCCAATCCTACCCCTACTTACCCTAGTGCCTCCACCACCACCTATATATACATGGGTGGCAGCCACAGCATGAGAGAGAGCCTCTACCTAGCTGTTCTAAGCCTACACTCTCCACCCTTGAGCTCTTTGTGCAATCCCCTTGCATTTTGGGCTCATTATCCACCATTTCCACCCTCATTCCACCATGGAAACCTAGTTCCCTAGGTTTTCATCCATAATCCCCTACCATTTCATGCACCCCTTCACCCTTGGAGGAGGGAGGACGTCTACAGCAAGCTTGGAGGTGAAGAAGGAGGTTTCCACATCAAGCTTCATGGAGTCCCTACTTCTTCTACCCCTTTCTTTCCTTGTTTTCTTGATCATGTCTATCTAAGCCCCTTGTGGTGGGCTGTTTGGGATTTAAATGTAACTTTGATGCCATGTTGGGGGATAATTTCTTGTAATGAACTTAATTTATATCTATGATGATTACTTGTTGCTTCAATCTCTTTTCCTATCTTATTGCATATGGTTCGTGCTTCTTATATGAATTGCTTGTTTTGAGGTTTTTGATGACACTTAGTTTCTAGGAGGAATTGGGGTGTATGTGGCAATCTTAGGAATGGCTCCTAGGTCCAATTAGTGGATCCTTAGCTAGCCCCCTTTGTTCCTACATACACATCCCTCCTCCTACAAACGAGTGTGAGATCTAAGTAGCTAGTGTAAGTGAGGTTGATGTAATCGTTTAGGGCCTTCTAAAGGCTAGAGTGGCTAGTGGCATGAGGATAAATACCCTCATATCTACTCCCATCTCTACCCTCAACCCTCAATTACTCACTATCACTTACCCTAGAAACCTAGATTTGGTTAATCTCATTATAATTACACCTAACCCTAGTCTTCTACTAGTAGTATGGGGTATGTTCTAATGGCATTGACCTTATTGTTTGGTTTGGTAATCTAGATATGAAATGAGAACCATGCATGTTTAATGATCTTCCCCCAACTAATATCAAAGTTACATTCCCCAAACAGCCCACCCACCTTAATCAACTTGCTTAAAACCCTAATTGCTTATTTTTCTTACTAATGCTAGTTTAGTCCAATTGCTTTAGTCTAACTTAGTCAATTGCTTAGTTTTGATCTTTAGTATTAACTTAGGCTCTTGCTCTTGCTAGTGGTTAGTTTAGTTCTTAATTGCTTCTTGCCTTGCTAGAGTAGTGTAGCCCTTCTTTCTCTTACTTAGTTAGTTTGTTAACTTAGTTTACTAATTTTCTTGCTCTTCCATAACTTAGGTCCCATCTTGCATTTCTTACTTGTTCAATTAGCTTAATCAACAATCAAACCTTTCAAAAACCCTAAAACCCTAAGCTCCGAAAGGAACATAGTATACGTTACCTAACTCTAGTGCCCCCTCTATCTCTGTGGTTCAACCCCTTATCTTGCCAATCACATATACTATAACGGTACCCCATACGCTTGCGGGTGACCTAATTTAGCCTTAGTGATCGACTCGGTTAGGGATAATATAAATTTTAAAACATAAGATCCCATATCCCATTCGCTCTGACCTCGTGGGGTGTAAAAGCACCACTAGGGGGGACGCACCAAGCTTTCTGGCACCATTGTCGGGGATAGAGGCGCTCATCCTAGTTAGATAGTGTAGCTTAGCCCTTCCTTTTGCCCTCACCATTGCTATTATTTATTCTTTGTGTTACTTTTGCATCTGGGTTTGCTAACTTGGTTTCTTGTTGTTTGTTTGTGCCTTGCGGAGGTGACAGTTGTGCATGTGTAGCACGCATTCTACTTGCACCGACTTTGTGGTATACGACCTCGAGATTGGTAGAAGGAGACGTCAAGCTCACTGCAACCTACACCGAGAAGCCGAGATGGCTGAAAACAACCTGCAACCAGATGCTCAACCTCCACTGCCACATCACCCGCTCCACGAGTACTTCATGCCGGGGAAATACAACTCCCCCATCGCCACCTTGGTTGACTAGATGCCCGGTCAACAATTCTCCATTCCGCCTGCACATCTGGGACTCCTCCCTACCTACTTCGGGATGGAGAATGAAAACCCCTACCACCACATTGACACGTTCCTTGAGACGTGTTCAACCTTCCGCACTCCCGCTGCCATTGCCAATTCCATTAGAAGGACACTCTTTCCTTTCTCCCTCAAAGAGAAGGCTAAAGAGTGGTACGTGTCCAAGACGAAGTTGGTCTCGTGGAACGACATAAAAAATGAGTTCCTAAAGAAGTTCTTCCCCTTCGCTAAGCTGTCTTACATGACGAGGTGCATCACATCATTTTCTCAAAAGGAAAACAAGCCCTTCCACAAGGCATGGGAGAGATTCCAGAAGTTGCTCTGTGACTTCCCTCAACATGAGGTACCTTTGTGGCAGTTCGTTCAAGCGTTCTACACTGGGCTTGAAGTGCAAAGCTAGAACAACGTGGACTCTTCATGCAGAGGCACTTTCATGGCAAAGCCGCCCGAAGAATCATGGCCATTGCTTGAACACCTTGCTGAAATTTCTCTCCACCGCGCTTCTACTAAAGGGGGGCATGTCGGCTGGAGCTACACTCCTCCACCTTCCTCCACAACTCTGACTCACAATGCTACTCACCCAAACATGATGAAGATGATGGCTGACATGATGAATATGATGAAAAATCAAGCTGGTGGCTCTTCTTGCCAACCCACAATGGCATTTGACATTGTAGATGAGGAAGTAAATGCTCTACACTCTTTTGGTGGCCACAACAACCAAGGCCCTATGTCCAACTCCTACACTCCCGAGTGGAGAAACCATCCAAACTTCTCTTGGAAACAACAGAATGAGGATGGACCAAGACAAGGGTAACAAAAGCCACGTTATAGTTCCAAGTTTGAAGACGAAGTGTTGGGAAGGCTAAGAAGCCTAGATGAAGTGAAAAAGGATGTGAACTCGCATGGGCAGTCCATTCACCGCCTTGAGCAAAGGTTGGATCAGATTTCCCTCTCCCTTACAAGGAGGAAGGAAGGAAGACTACTTTCTCAACCAATGCACAATCCTAACAATGACGGTGCCTTCCAAGGGAGCACTTCAAGTACATATGCTCTGCCACAATACCAAGCACCACCGAACCTCTATGCTCTACCACCTCCTCACACACCTCTTAACTATCAATATGCTCCACCTCCACCTCATACATACCAACAACCACCTCTACAATATCACCCCCATCCAAAACAACAACAACCACTACCCCAACCGCAACCACAATTCATTCTTCAAAATCCCAACTCCCCTCACCAAAGGCCTCCACCACCAGAACAACCATGACCACCTCCACAAGCTTCTTCTTCTACTACCCATGAGCATGTGAAGGAAGTGACTACATTGAGGAGTGGCCAGACTTTGGAGTGTCCCCATGGTACTATTGCTGATGACAAAAGTGATACTGAGGTTGAGCATGTTGATACTGAGAAATAGGTTGAGGATACTATGACAAGAGGTAGTGTTGATACTATGATACCGAGCATTCATACTGTGATACCGAGTGTTGATACTGTGATTCCTGTGATTCCAGTTGATGATACTATTCATATGGACCGTATGGGGTCCCAACTCCCTCCGTTTCCTGAGGCTCTTAAGGAGCCATCTGCTGAGAAAAGAAGAAAGAAGCACACTGAGGACATTCTTGAAACCTTCAAGCAAGTAAAAATCAACATCCCATTGCTTCATGCAGTCAAGAAAATACACTCATATGCTAAGTTCTTGAAGGATCTTTGTACTTTCAAAAGAAGAACTACGGGAAGAACCCCGAAGAAAGTGAAACTGACCGGGCAAGTGAGCTCGATTCTGCAGCACACCATTCTAAAAAAGAGAAAGGATCCATGTGCCCACATCATCTCATGCTACATTGGGGCACACTGCATAGACCAAGCTGTCCAAGACTTGGGTTCTAGCATGAACCTCATGTCGTATGATGTTTTTGTAGAACTACAGATGGGACAGTTGGGTCTGGCCCATTGCACTTTGCAGTTAGCTGACAGGTTGGTAAAGACGCCTAGAGGGCGTGTTGATGACGTGCTTGTGAGACTAGATGATGAGACATTTGCTTTCTTTCCTACTGAGTTCATTGTCCTGGATATGGAGGAAGACATGAGGAAGGTTCCTATCATCTTAGGGAGACCCTTCCTAGCCACAACTAATGAAATTATCCATGTTAGAGCCAGTACAATGTATGTGATGTTCATGCACATGAAGATCCGGTTAAACATCTTCAAATTGTCATCTACAACTGAAGTGATAGGGGCGACAGAAGAAGATTGCTATCTCGTCGAGTATCTAGATGAGTTTGTGGAGGAATGCCTACCCTCATGGATCCAAACTGCCACTCATGGTAGAAGACTAGAACTGATAGTTGAGTTTCTTGAAGATGATGAAAAGAAAGAGCTAGCCTTAGTGGCTACGAGCGAGGATATCCCTTCCATCTCCGAGCCTTTGAAGAACTCTCTTGAAGAACCCCCGACTCTTGAGCTGAAATCACTCCTGAAGGTTTGAAATATGCTTTTCTAGGGGCGAATGACACCCTCCCGGTGATCATTTCATCCATACTCTCACTCGAATAAGAGGAGGCTTTAATGAAGGTTTTGAAGAAGAACATCCAAGCAATTGGATGGTCCATAGATGATTTGAGAGGTATCGATCCCTCCATCTGCGTGCATAGAATCTAACTTGAGGAGGATGCAAGGTCAACCCACCAAATGCAAAGGCGGTTGAATCCAAAGTTGAAAGAAGTAGTGACTCAATAAGTAGTAAAACTGCTTGATGCTGGGATCATCTATCCCATTTCTGATAGTACTTGGGTGAGCCCCATCCAAGTCGTACCCAAGAAGGGTGGAATCACAGTTGCTGAAAATGTTGATGGGGAACTAATGCCAGTTAGAGAGCAATCCAAATGGAGGATGTGTGTGGACTATCAAAAACTCAATGAGAAGACAAAGAAGGACCACTACCTCCTCCCATTCCTTGATCAAATTCTAGAGAGGCTAGCTGGGCAGAGTTTCTACTATTTCCTTGATGGATATTCTGGGTATTTCCAAATTGTCATGCACCCTGCCGATCCAGAGAAGACAACATTCACTTGCACGAATGGCACCTTTGCTTACCGGAGAATGTCGTTTGGGTTGTGTAATGCTCCATATACTTTTTAGAGGTGTGTGACCTCCATCTTTGCAGATATGCTTGATTCATCCTTGGAAGTGTTCATGGATGATTTCTCAATTTTTGGCAAGACTTTTGATGAATGCTTGTTACATTTGGCCGTTGTTCTCCAAAGATGCATGAAAGTCCGACTAGTTCTATCTTTGGAGAATAGCCACTTCATGGTGCCCGAAGGCATTGTTTTAGGCCACCGGGTTTCAAAAAATGGAATTGAAGTTGACAAGGCCAAAGTGGGCCTCATTTCTACCCTCACAGTTCCTTCCACCGTAAGGCATGTCCGGTCTTTCTTGGGACATGTTGGTTTCTATCGCCGCTTCATAAAAGATTTCAGCAAGATCTCAAGACCTTTGTGCCACTTACTCAAAAAGGATGTTTAGTTTAGTTTTGATGACAAGTGCATTGAAGCCTTCAATCATTTGAAAGAAAGACTCATTTTTGCTTCGATCATGCAGCCCCCCTGATGCATAGGTTTTGAGTCACTTTTATAGGCTTATTTTATATCTATTTTATGCATGTATTTGTCATTTTCTTGATTATATTTGCATAATTCACTATAGTTGGCCCTTAAACTCTTTTTTCATCAAATTATACTTCTTTTATCATATTTATATGATTTTATATAATCCCCAAACTTATACACATGTTTCGGCACTTTTTCAGGCACTTTTGCATTGTCCGGAGTCGATACTATCGACCCCCAGGTCGATAGTATCGACATTTCATCAAAACGAAACCCCAAAATGCGATCTTGGAAGAAATAACCTGTCCAATGGTCGATACCATCGACCTTGGGGTCGATAGTATCGACAGCGTCAGGATCTGGCGATTTTCAGCACTAAAACAGAGCGTTTTAATCCGACGGTTGAGCTTTTTCGGAGCCGTAAAGTGGTCCTATGACCTAAGAAGAGCACGGACGGCCCGAAGGGGATCTCATATTGTGTTGCACAACATCCAAGAAGGATAGAGAGAGAGAGGAGACAAGAGATGAAGGTCGTCAACCGAGCGATCCGGGCACCTCCGACGGGCAATTTTGCTGCCGGAAGACTGCAAAACGCACGTTTCTTGAGGAGGATCTCCAGGAACACCTTTGTATCAGGGGTTACACGAGTTTGCTCCATGTTTCCCATGTTTTTTTTCTCTACTCCTATGTCTTTCATTGAGATGACCATGCGAGGCTAATCCCATTTGTCTTTACGACCGGGAGTAGCCCAGGGATTCATTGTATGAGAATTTTATAATAGTAATTCATATTTTATCTCTTAAATCATTGGTATAGTTTCGTTTTCTCCATATATTGTTATGCTTGATCACCATAATAATAACCTAATGCCCTTAATCACTTTGAAAGAAGAATTAACGGCTGAAAAGAGACGAAATCTACATTAATCGATAAATCCCTTGACCAAGGTGGTGTAAAATTAATGGTGGATACTGAAAGATCGTTCATAATGCACCGAGTTTAGGGTATAGGTTACTACGACGGTGGAACTGACCTAGAACTGGGTAGTGAATTGCACCACGACAGTGGGAAATTCTGTTTTCAGGCCACTACCCGGAAAGAGAGATAAAATTGAGGCATTATATAAAATTTAATACAAAGAAAACCCGCGGTGAAACCACAATCCTAAAGATACCTTTTGAATTGATTAAACCAACATTTAATCGATTGCTTCTTTTGTTTTGTTTTTATTTTTCTTTTAGTTTTAACAACAACTCTCAACTTGTTAATCGGCTTAGCTGATCGCGACTAGTTTGTAGGAGTCACCAACAATTCCGAGTATCCCTGTGTTCGACTCGGGCCTCACAAAGGCCTGTATTACTTCGACGCGTTCACTTGCGTTTATACACATAGTAAAATTGCGTCAAGTTTTTGGCGTCGTTGCCGGGGATACGGCGAATTGTTGGCACTTTGAGTGCTACGAGCGGCCACTCTAGGCCACAATTATTTTTATAATTTTCATTCAATTTCAAATATTTTTACATTGGTCTATAATTGTTTATACTCGTCTAAGCATAATACTGAACTCGAATTTTCTTATTTCAGATACTGTGTATGGTGCAAGCGCGCAATACTGACTACGCGAATCCCACACCCGGGGTTCCGCTTCCGAGACCTGAGGACGAGGAGTATTACAAACAAGAGCACCAAGAAGAGATAGATTCTAAATTTGAATAGGAAGAGATGGCCGAGCCACAGACTATATGGGAGAAGATCAAGGCTTCTTCCTCATCAGCTTCCAAAGGGGCCTATAAAGAAGCAGGCAATCAACATACCTACTTATAAGATTGATCCGGCGTTGATAAATCTGGTGAAATCAAATGCTTTTCATGGGCTCAAGAATGAGGATCCCGTCGCGCACATAAGCCAGTTTGTTGAGAACTATGACATGGTTAAAATCGACAGGTTTCCACACGATGCACTGTATCTTAAGATTTTCCCAAGTTCATTGGCAGGAGCCGCGCAAGAATGGCTACACAATTTAGATGATGAGTTTGTGGAGTCCTGGGATCATATGGTGGAGGTTTTCTTTGAGAGGTTCTTTCCTCCTGAGAAGACTAACGACCTGATCAGGAAGATTCACAATTTCACTCAGCAAGCCGGTGAGACATATTCGGAGACGTGGGAGAGATTTCAGGTTATGCTGAGGAGGTGCCCGCATCATGAGCTGGATAAGGAGACACAGGTAAAGATCTTCTATTTTGCTCTCTCTGAGCACGATAGGAGCAACCTTGATTCAGCTGGGTCAGGATTCTTTCTGAATAATACGAACATTAGATGTTGGGAGATATTAAAGAACATGGCTAGGAAACAGTCATGGGGTGAAAGAGGCGCTGTGGAGCAGGTCAGAGTTGCAGGTGAATCCAAAGTAATTAAGGAGTTGAACGACAAGTTAGATCTGCTAGCCAAGAAGCTACTAGCTAAGGAAGATTCATCTGAGGATGAGGAAGCCCAAGGAAAGTACATGCAACAACAGGGCTACAGAAACAATGACTATGCGTGGAGGAAGGACAAAAAGTTCTCCTGGAAGGATCCTAACAATTTTCTGCAGGATCCGGAGGCGAAGCCACAGCCTAGAGCTGAAGATAAGAACACTGAATTACTGATTCAAATGGTGCAGCAGAATCAGGAGATGATGGCTATGTTTGGTAAACAATTGCAATCTCAAGGTGATATTCTAACCAAATTTGGGCAGATGCTACAAAGCCATGGAGCACAGATGCGGGCATTAGAAACCACTGTGGCTCAGATTTCAAGTGAAGTGGCAGCCATCAAGCACGCCAACCAGCAGAAACCGGCTAAGAGTGCAAATGTGGCCCAAGCACACCATCAAGTGAAGTACATGTCTGTGGTAAGCAATGAGGAGGAATCTCAGGTGTCAGAAGCAGAAGATAAAAGCAAAATGAAGTTTGATACGGAAGCAACATCGGCGATACCGTATCCTCATACTTATTATGGACTTCTGGGTGGAAACACTCTCTTCAGAAAATCCCGCCACGAGCACATGATAGTTGCGCCTACACTTAGGCGAGAAGAGCAAAGTAAGACTGTCCGTCAAGGTGTTGATGCATCTATCGCAGGGGAGGAGTCACAGCACATGATTAATGTTGATGATGTTCTGATAAAGCCCACACCAGAGGGAGTAATTGAAGCAAGCTTAGGGGAGCTGGCCCCGAAAAGCTCATATGTGCCTCCTCACAAGCGTGTCAATGCGGCAGATGTGTCAAGTCAGGACAATCCGAAGCCGAAGAAGGAGCACCGACACTATAGGAAATTCTTGGAAATATTCCACAAGCTGCATATCAACATTCTGCTAGTGGAAATGATTGAGAAGGTTCCCGCCTATGGGAGGTTCATTAAAGATATAATCAACAAAAAGAGGCGGATCAAAGATACTGATGTATGCAAGATGAATGAAATGGTGAGCTCAATCATTCTTGGGAGCTTACCAGAGAAGAAGAAAGACCCGGGGAGTATTTATATCCCATGTTCAATAGGTGACCAACATTTTCCACAAGCACAGTGTGATTCGGGCGCCAGCATTAATCTTATGCCTTTGTCCACATTTCAAAAGCTTGGGTTGAAGGAGATAAAGAAATTCGCGGCAACGATTGAGTTGGCGGATGGGTCCATTGTAAGGCCATATGGAGTGTGCGAGGATGTACTCATCAAGGTAGACAGGTTCATCTTCCTGGTAGATTTTGTTGTCATGGACATGCCACAGCTCCAAAGTTTTGAGATGCTATTGGGAAGGTCGTTCCAAGCTATGACTGATGTCATCGCTGCCATTGGGAGAGGTACATTGACCTTGGGGATTGGACAGGATTGAGTTCAATTCAAATTGCCACATGACTCATTGGAGACATCTCTTGACAACCCAGGTTAAAGGTATCTTTATGTCAAGCCTAGGACATTAAACAAGGGCGCTTGTTGGGAGGCAACCCAACTTTAGGTTCAATTTTATGTTTGGTTATGTTCTTTTATGTTTATGTACTTAGTTTTTGCTTAGGTTTTGATAATTTTTGTAAAAATGGTACCCTAACTCGTGCTTTGAAGTGTGCAGAATGTTAAGGTCGATACTATCGACACCCATGTCAATAGTATCGAGTTTGGAGAAGTAAACACTGAAGCAAAGTCGATACCATCGACCCTAGGGTCGATAGTATCGAGATTCTTGAAGATTTACAGAAAAATTGGTGCCAGTAAAGTCGATACCATCGACCCTAGGGTCGATAGTATCGACACTTTTGAGTTCCCAGGCTTTTAGATGCATCGATTCAACAAAATCGCTGAGTCTGGGTCGATACCATCGACCTTGGTCAATGGTATCGACACCTGCAGGACAGCTACATAAAATAGGCCGTAAAAGGTATCGAAATGAGATTTTTTCAAACCGTTTTTTGCAGAGGAAAGATGGATGAAGCAAGTCACGTCTTAGAACCACTAAGACACAAAAATGGGCCACAAAAAGGAGGGAGATAGCAAGCATCACTTGGTCTACTTGAGCATCTAACCATCCTTCTTCACCACACTTCAAAGCGAATGGTACCGCTGTTCCACCTCTTAAGTGAGAATGTTGACTATGAGGCCATAGTCATATTCAAGCTTAGGGGGGGTGTTGGAACAACCCTCTATCTTAGTTTTTACTTACTTATTCATGTTGATTTTACTTTTGAGATATTAGTTGTTTTTATTTCTAGGTTTACCGCTTTTGTAGGATCCACATCTATTTAGTGTAATTTGTGGAGCAATAAATGCATGGTTTCAATTGGGAGTTTTACTCTTGGGTTGTGGGCACATGAAAATATGAGCATATTGAAAACTTTTTGAGCTTATTCTTGTGAGTAATTGAGTTGCATAACTGAGGAAGTGCTTGGGTGAGTCAGCTTCAGGACATGGGAACATGAATGACCATCTTTATTGTCTAAGGAAAAGTGATTGACAAGGATGTTTGAGCCCAAACTGACCAAATGCTAACGTGACCTTAGACTAAATTTTAAGAGAGAAATCCTTCAGTTACCATGTACACAGGTCTTTAGAGAGGGACATATGATATTTTTGGAAGGTTCTGTCAATTAGTCTTGTGATCTGATCCACCGCAATTTCATTCACACTCCACCATAAGAAATGGGAGCACATTACTGTCTTTCACTCTTTGATTGCATACCATGTAGATAGGTCTTGCATTACAACTATTTTCACATTTTTTTCATGAGAATGAAAAAAAAGATAGAGTAGTTTTACATGCACATTATCCTTAGGTGCATGTCATAGTAGTTGCATAACTGTCATTATGTAGTTGCATTTACATATTTTGAGCATATTGTACACCATGTATCTTATGTTACTATGAAAACATTAAAGGTGATGAACTTGTTCCATACCCTCCAAATAGAATGCTTCAGATGCACAAGTATGTAACAAGAAGTGAGCCCGACATATAATTCATTGTCATCTATGAAAATAAGGGCTTGAAAAAAAAATTGAAAAAATTGAAAAAAAAAGAGAAGAAAAAAAAAAGAATTGAGAAGTAAGTAGGAATGAGAGGGAGAAAGGAACATGTTCTCACTTACATACTAAGAAGAATAAGCACATGGTGTAGTTTTCTTAGATATTCCATCTCACCTTGAGACGGAATGATAGTGCATGCATCATTCCACCAAAAATGTAACATTAGGACATTTTCACTTGCATTTTGCATCATGATAGGTCATTAATTTTTGTATTGCATGATTGACTATTATGTGCTTCCATCTCTTCCACAACCACCTATCCCATCCACCCGTTGCTCTAATTGGTAGGCCACCCATGATATTCTCCTCATTCATTAATATCAGGAGATCTGCTTCCATTTAGATGGTAGTTAGGAAATGAGCAACGTAGATAGGAGATCACAAGATGCATCAAGTAAGGACCGGATGAGTTTATCATATTAACTGCTTTAATTGATAGTGTTTCACTGATTGGGGGGTAGACATCTTTTACATAGGTCTTTGGTCGCCTGGATGGCAGTTAGTGTTCAGTGGTCAATGAGGGCCGGTTTGTGAAAAGAAAGTGGGGATGATGTAGATTCATTTCATGTATTTATGTCCTGTTGCTGACTTATCTCAACCAGATCCAAAGTTTTGTTGCTCGAGGACGAGCAAGGTTTAAGCTTAGGGGAGTTTGATGCATGGGTTTTGAGTCACTTTTATAGGCTTATTTTATATCTGTTTTATGCATGTATTTGTCATTTTCTTGATTATATTTGCATAATTCACTATAGTTGGCACTTAAACTCTTTTTGCATCAAATTATACTTCTTTTATCATATTTATATGATTTTATATAATCCCCGAACTTATACACATGTTTCGGCACTTTTTCAGGCACTTTTGCATTGTCCGGAGTCGATACTATCGACCCCCAGGTCGATAGTATCGACATTTCATCAAAAAGAAACCCCAAAACGCGATCTTGGAAGGAATAACCTGTCCCATGGTCGATACCATCGACCTTGGGGTCGATACTATCGACAGCGTCGGGATCTGGCGATTTTCAGCACTAAAACGGAGTGTTTTAATCCGACGGTTGAGCTTTTTCGGAGCCGTAAAGTGGTCCTATGACCTAAGAAGAGCACGGACGGCCCGAAGGGGATCTCATATTGTGTTGCACAACATCCAAGAAGGATATAGAGAGAGAGAGAGGAGACAAGAGACGAAGGTCGTCAACCGAGCGATCTGGGCACCTCCGACGGGCAATTTTGCTGCCGGAAGACTGCAAAACGCACGTTTCTTGAGGAGGATCTCCAGGAACACCTTTGTATCAGGGGTTACACGAGTTTGCTCCATGTTTCCCATGTTTTTATTCTCTACTCCTATGTCTTTCATTGAGATGACCATGCGGGGCTAATCCCATTTGTCTTTAGGACCGGGAGTAGCCTGGGGATTCATTGTATGACAATTTTATAATAGTAATTCATATTTTATTTCTTAAATCCGTGGTATAGTTTCGTTTTCTCCGTATATTATTATGCTTGATCACCATAATAATAACCTAATGCCCTTAATCACTTTGAAAGAAGAATTAACGGCTGAAAAGAGACGAAATCTACATTAATCGATAAATCCCTTGACCAAGGTGGTGTAAAATTAATTGTGGATACTGAGAGATCGTTCATAATGCACCGAGTTTAGGGTATAGGTTACTACGACGGTGGAACCGACCTAGACCTGGGTAGTGAATTGCACCACGACAGTGGGCAATTCTATTTTCAGGCCACTACCCGGAAAGAGAGATAAAATTGAGGCATTATATAAAATTTAATACAATGAAAACCCGCGGTGAAACTGCAATCCTAAAAATACCTTTTGAATTGATTAAACCAACATTTAATCGATTGCTTCTTTTTTTTTTTTTTTAGTTTTAACAACAACTCTCAACTTGTTAATCGGCTTAGCTGATCGTGACTAGTTAGTAGGAGTCACCAACAATTCCGAGTATCCCTGTGTTCAACTCGGGCCTCACAAAGGCCTGTATTACTTCGACGCGTTCACTTTCGTTTATACGCATAGTAAAATTGCGTCACCCCCGACTTCTCTTTACCATTTGAGATCATGACTGATGCATCTGATACGGCAGTGGGGGCTGTACTGGGCCATAGGATTGGCCGAGTTCCTCATGCCATCTACTACGTGAGAAAGACTCTTGATGAAGCACAAAGAAATTACACAACTACTGAAAAAGAGTTTCTCATCATCATCTTTGCTCTGGACAAATTCCACTCCTATCTTCTGCAAAACAAAGTTGTGATTTATACGAATCATGTCGCGCTCAAATATCTCATGTCTAAGAAGGATTTGAAGCCGAGGTTGATAAGATGGATTCTATTGTTGTAAGAGTTCTACATCGAGATAGTGGACAAGAAGGGAGTGGAAAATGGCACAGCTGATCATCTCTCCCAGATTCATCACCCCTTTGATGAGACAAGGCTAATCAAGGAAACCATGTCGCATGAACAACTCTTCCTCATTTCATCCTCTCAAGGGCAATGGTACCAACACATAGCCAATTTCTTGGCTAGTGGGAGGATACCTAGCACGTGGAGAAAGGAGGAGAGAAAAAGATTGTTTGCTATAGTGAATAATTATGCATGGGATGACCCTCACCTTTTCAAGTATTGACCCGATCAGCTTGTAAGAAGATGCGTGTCGGAAGTGGAACAACAAGACATCCTCTCCATGTGCCATTCCAGGATATGTGGAGGACACTTTGGAGGAAAGCGCACAACTACCAAGGTACTTCAGTGTGGTTTTTATTGGCCCTCGTTCTTCAAGGTTTCACACAAATTCTGCAAGAGCTGCTTGAAATGCCAAAAGGTGGGAAATATCTCCAAAAGAGACATGATGCCTCTATCACCCATTCTTGTGGTGAAGGTATTTGATGTATGGGGAATTTATTTCATGGGTCCTTTCCCTCCTTCATTTGGGTATATCTACATCTTAGTTGCCATTGTCTATGTGTCGAAATGGATAGAAGCTATTCCGACTCGGACAAATGACCACAAGGTGGTTTGTGATTTTGTGAAATCAAACATCTTCAGTCATTTCAGACTACCAAGAGCCATGATAAGTGATGCGGGAAGTCACTTCATCCACCACACCTTTGAGGGATTGCTCAAGAAACATGGAGTGAACCACAGAGTAGCCACTCTGTATCATCCTCAAACAAGTGGCCAGGTTGAGTTGGCCAATTGGGAAATAAAGCTCATTTTAGAGAAAATAGTAAGACCAGACCGCAAGGATTGGTCTCTCCGTCTAAATGATGCTTTATGGGCATATCAAATGTCATTCAAAGCCCCAATTGGCACCACACCATTCAAGTTAGTCTATGGGAAAAGCTGCCACCTACCGGTAGAGATGCAACATAAGGTGTTGTGGGCCTTGAAGAATATGGACTTTGATAAAGAGAATGCAGCAATGAAAAGGAAATTCCAACTCAATGAGCTAGAGGAAATGCGCCATGAGGCGTATGAGTTGTCAAAGAGTTACAAGGATAGAACAATGTTCCTCCATGACAAGATGATTAGGAAGAAGAACTTTGAGCCCGGAAAATGGGTATGGCTATACAACTCGAGAATGAAGTTCTTTCCTGGAAAACTCCGGTCTAGATGGGAAGGAACCTATCTTGTCAAGAAAGTATACCCATCAGGGGTCGTGGTCATTTGTGAGAAAGAAGGTGTGAAGGAATTTGTCGTCAATGGGCAAAGGTTGAAATCTGTTGTTGAAGTTGGCCCAGACAAGGGAAATCAAAGTTTTGATATCGTTATGCTAGTGGAGGAACAATCAAATGAAGAATAATGGTGGGAGATTGATGAGAAGGCAATCTACCACAAGGATGCATTAAAGATTCCGAAGAAATGATATGAGTTCTACAATCAATAAGCCCGACTGAAGCCATAAAATTTATCGCTAGTGGGAGGCAACCCACATGGTTTGAGATTCTTGAACCTTCTCCTTTTTGATACTTTCTTTTGTTTTACACAAAAACACACATGCACATTTGTGCTTGATAGTTTTGTTTTTAGTTTTGATAGAATGACAGGTCGAACATGTTCAAGCTGAAGATTGAGGCACAATCAAATAAGGTGATGGATATTCCACCAAGAAATATCATTCATGATGATTAAATGATGAGTTTTGAAAAGTTTTGATAAAATATGGAGTTTTTGAATTGACAGAGGGAAGCACGACCGTGCTACTTAGAACGGTCGTGCTGTCACGGAACGACCGTGCTGATGAAAACAACAGGTTGTTTGATGAATTTTAGCCGCTAGAAGCACAACCATGCTGACCAGAATGGCCGTGCTAGCTCACCGCCAGCACGGCCGTGCTAGCCAGAACGGTCATGTTGGCCCAAAAAAACCAAATATCTATAGCCCGATTCAACCCGACCCAGCACGACCCCTTGTTCATTTTTGCAACCCAAAACGGCCGTGACGTGACTCTAGGCGGCTAGGGCGAGTTCCCTACACCCCCAAATCACTCCCTCTTGCTCCCAAACTCCGGATTAGAGTTTCCTTTGGTCCCTAATCGCTTTCCCTAACCTCTAGCTTTGATTCCCACCGTTCATCACAATTTATTTCTCCATCTACAAGAAATTTCCGCCCTATCAGCCCGGAGCTGCATTTTTCCAGTAATAGCTTCATTTTTTATCAAAGAACTTTGCAATGATGAAGGGCATGCGCAAAGACATCAAGAAAGGAGTAGAGAAGACTACAGGCATCCTCACCGGTGGCAAAAGAAGATCCAAATGAACGTCTGGATCACAGCAGTCCGACAACGCTTCCTCTTCGTCCAACTCAATTTCATGTTCCTTTGGTCGATCGGTGTCGATGAGCACCTCTCGACTCCACTCTCCCTCCAGCGAGCACTTCTTGGATCCAAGCTACAACAACCCTGGGGAAGCGGAGGAGGAAGAAGAAGAAGAGCTGGAGAATATTGTGGATTCTATTGAAGTCACTACACCGGCTCGTGAGTGAAGAGTTAAGAAAACTAGTGAAGCTTGATCCTCACGCCTACTGCCACGACCAACTCCAGCAAGGCATTTGACATCATCAGCCTGACCCAGTGGGAGCAATGAAAGAGTGCCCTTGAACTTTGACACAAGTTCAGGGTCACATACCTATCAAGAAGAAGAAGCGGATGATATTGAGAGCAAGGAATTAGAGGATGAACTAGTGGATATCCTATCAAGACTAGAGGAGGATAGGCTCACATGGGTGGGTAAGCAACCACAAGGAACCACTTATGGTAGAGGGATCGCAAGAAATGAAGCAATGAGACCCCTTTACCCCGAATGCATGACAAGAAGGGTGATTGCCACTAGATATGCATGTGTGCCCCCAATGGAAGCCATAGTTGTCAACTTCAGTTTTGGTGCTCACTTAAAACGTTGTGGATTGTATAATATTTTAACTATGGTCGAAGAAACATACTTGGAGATTACTCGCGAGTTCTTTGCAACCTTAGAGAATGTTCAATATCAAGGAGAGGATGCTATCAAGTTCAAGTTAAACTGCTCAACACATATCCTCAAAGCCTCTCAGATCAATGCAATCTTTGGCCCCGACCCAGAAATAGCAAAGAAATTCAATGAGGGAAGATTTGACAAGAATGGTAAGGCAGATTATGCCAGGATGTGGAAGATGATAACAGGAGAATCTACTTACTCTGGAGGGAAATCTAAAACGAGCAAGATCCACAACCCTTTCTTGAGATATTTGCAAAAGGTGCTGGAAAATACCTTGTTGCTCGCTCTGATAATCAAGGATCAAGCACCCATAAAGACCTATTTATTATGGCTACAGTTGTAAGCAAGGGGTTTGTGAACATCAGTGCCATGGTAATTGATCACTTGAAGACAATCACATCCAAAAGTAAAAATCCATTCATCATGGGAGGGATTGTCACCACTTTGGCAAGGGCAGTGGGATGCAATCTCAAAGGGCTTACCAAGGTAGATGGAAACAAATATGTGGACCTAAACTATCTTGCGATGTCCCAAATGATAGCCCTCAAGGATGACAAAAAAATTTATGTTCTGAACCCCGGCTATCCTGGTGTCACCTTAGAACTCCCATACCACACCTCCATTTTGCCCAAGAATGTAGGGCCTGTGGATGACTTTCTAGATTCGTTATCACGTTATGAGGAAAGCAACCCTAGAGAGGGGTACATAGAACCAAGTGTAGCCTTACCTGATAAAGAGGGGGAAACAAACATGCCAGAACATCAGCAGTCATTTGAGCAACCACGCCGCACGAGACTGAGAATGGAAGATTTTGAGGCACAACCGCCTCCGACAAATTCATATGATATGTCATCCATCCATGTACAGTTGGAGGGGATTCAAAAAATGCAATAGGACATGTGGTTGGATCAGCAGTAGATGCATCACCAAATCAACCACATGTATCATTACCAGCATGCGCAGGCACAAAGAAACCCCCAATGGGGGGAGGATTTCTGGGGATCAATTTCTGGCTACCAGGAGACATACCCGCCTCCACATGCGGACTACTGGGGCCATTACTACCAGCAACCTCCTCCACAGTCTGGCCCGTCGTAGGACCCCACACCACCACAACCTTGACTTCTACCCTATCATCTTTGAGCTTTAGTTTCATGCTGAGGACAACATGGTTCAAAAGTTTGGGGTGGTATGGCGGTAAGCACTCAGTTTTAGCTTATTTTGATGATTTCCTATTCCACCCGATCATTGTTTGTTTGATGTTTAACCAACTTAGTGTAGATTGTCTTTTTCTTACATCTTTGCATAGCATGTAGTTTAATTTCATGCATTTTTGGGTATTTTTTCAAAATTTTTGCTCTTTTTCCTATTCCATATCATGCATTTCATTCTCATGTAGTTTTTGATAATTCCATATGCATGTTAACTAGGATTTGCTGCTTTATGCTTTAAATTCCCCTAAAGTAGGTTTAGATGTGATTTAGTGCAAATTGGCACCATTTTGGCAAATTTTGCCCAAATTTGAGATTTCTTATCTGAAAAGTATATTTTGACCCAATCTCTACTATTTTGAGTAAAAATGATGACCTTTGACTAGTGCAAGTGAAATGTCATGCTTTATTGCTAAGTGATATCAATGTTTGACTTTTTAGATGTGCATCACCTCTCTTGTGATTGTGATTGATTCGGATGAATTGTGAACTTGAGAAAGCTTTGAACGCTTAGTGTTTGTGGAATCACTGGTTTGATATATCAATTTCATCTTGTTCATTCATGTGGTGTGATATCTAGGATGAAGTATTGGATTAACTTTCATGCAGGATGTCTTATGTGGAAAATCATACCAATGACCCCTCTTTGATCCGACTCTTCTTCCACCATCTTCAAACCCCTCCACCTCATAAAAAGATGCCCTAGTGCACATAATTAGCCTTGGCCACCTCCAAAAGTTTGGGTTGGCCATATCTTTATCCCCTCACTTCACTCTATCCACCATATGCCCTATCTACACCAATGGCAAGAAAGAAAAGAAAAGAAAAAGAAAAGCAAAAATAAAATAAAAGGATGCTCATGTTTAAGAGCATTCAAATAAAGAAAAGATGAGTGTGTAAAAACACTCCAAAAATCTTACCGCAACCCTTTCTTCCACTTTCATACCCTTTGAGCCAGGTTACATCAAACTTAGCTCATTTTGCCTTTTTCCCCGTAGCCACATGGGTCATTTGGTATGATTTGAAACATAATACTGAATGCATGAATGTGAAACAACACTCCTAGTCATCTTGGATTAACACCGTCATGAAACGGTTTACCTGGAACTTAATGAAACAAATATGGATAACTTGTGTATTCTATGCATAATATTTGAAGTTCATGTACTTTCTGCTCTTTTCATGATTGGATTGTGAAAGTAGGAGAGGAGAGAGGTGAAATGCATGCATTCAATCATCTTTGATCTCATTCAGCAATAATCATCTTTTGCATTGCATATGTCATTTCATTTTGTGGAAGTTTTGTATAGAGATTGAATTGGAGCATACTTGAGGACAAGTATGTTTTAAGTTTGGGGTGGTGATGCAGTCCTATTTTAGGGCTCCATCTTGCGCCTTTTTGTACATTTATCACATCTAAACAAAGTAGATTGCAAATTAATACCCCCAATATGTGTTTCACTATCAAATGCACTTATGGACGTTCTTTGCATTATTTTTAGGTACTTGGACCATACTTTGGATCGAAGAGAGAGAAGGAAGGAGTCTGAGGCTTCCTCCACTCATGGAGGGATCCAAAGAAGGCCCCAAGAGCTCCCTCAACCTACCCCAATGATCAAGTTTCAACCCCAAGAAAAGAAGTCCCTTGATAATGAAGTTTAAGGCTATTTGAGCCTTTGAAGGACCCGACACAGACACGATACTATGAGACGGCCTTGCTGGCAATTAAGAAAAGTTACAGGTTGAACGTTAAAATCTCAAAGTTCAGCAAATCAGCCACCACGACCGTGCTACCCAGCACGGCCATGCCATGAAGACCCCACCACAGCCGTTCTGCCCAGAACGGCCGTACAAGATGAAGATAGAATGGGCATGCTGCTGAGAATGACCTCCTCACAACCCCTCCATCATGACCATGCTGCCCAACACGACCGTTCTACCTAGTCCCCAACACGACTGTGCTACCCAGCACGACCGTGCTACCAACCTTCATTTTCACCCATCAACCTGTTGATTTAACACTTAACCAACACGGCCATTCTCCTCCACCACGGCCGTGCTCACTTCTACCCACCACGGTCGTGCTGCCCAGCACGACCATTCTACCACCTCAAAACCTATCTTTTTCACACTGTTTTTCCAATCTTACCCCTACTTACCCTAGTGCCTCCACCACCACCTATATATACATGGGTGGCGGACACAACACAAGAGAGAGCTTCTACCTATCTGTTCTTAGCCTCCACTCTCCACCCTTGAGCTCTTTGTGCAATCCCCTTGCATTTTGGACTCATCATCCACCATTTCCACCCTCATTCCACCATGGAAACCTAGTTCCCTAGGTTTTCATCCATAATCCCCTACCATTTCATGCACCCCTGCACCCTTAGAGGAGGGAGGACGTCTACAACAAGCTTGGAGGTGAAGAAGGAGGCTTCCACATCAAGCTTCATGGAGTCCCTACTTCTTCTATCCCTTTCTTTCCTTGTTTTCTTGATCATGTCTAGCTAAGCCCCTTGTGGTGGGCTGTTTGGGATTTAAATGTAACCTTGATACCATGTTGGGGGATAGTTTCTTGTAACGAACTTAATTCATATCTATGATGATTACTTGTTGCTTCAATCTCTTTTCCTATCTTATTGCATATGGTTCGTGCTTCTTATATGAATTGCTTGTTTTGAGGTTTTTGATGACACTTAGTTTCTAGGAGGAATTGGGGTGTATGTGGCAATCTTAGGAATGGCTCCTAGGTCCAATTAGTGGATCCCTAGCTAGCCCCCTTTGTTCCTACATACACATCCCTCCTCCTACAAATGAGTGTGAGATCTAAGTAGCTAGTGTATGTGAGATTGATGTAATTGTCTAGGGCCTTCTAAAGGCTAGAGTGGCTACTGGCATGAGGTTAAATACCCTCATCTGTACTCCCATCTCTACCCTCAACCCTCAATTACTCACTATCACTTACCCTAGAAACCTAGATTTGGTTAATCTCATTAGAATTAAACCTAACCCTAGTCTTCTACTAGTAGTATAGGGTATGTCCTAATGGCATTCACCTTATTGTTTGGTTTGGTAATCTAGATATGAAATGAGAACCATGCATGTTTAATGATCTTCCCCCAACTAATATCAAAGTTACATTCCCCAAACAGCCCACCCACCTTAATCACCTTGCTTAAAACCATAATTTCTTAGTTTGCTTGGTAATGCTAGTTTAGTCCAATTGCTTTAGTCCAACTTAGTCAATTGCTTAGTTTTGCTCTTTAGTGTTAACTTAGGCTCTTTCTCTTGCTAGTGGTTAGTTTAGTTCTTAATTGCTTCTTGCCTTGCTAGAGTAGTGTAGCTGTTCTTGCTCTTTCTTAGTTAGTTTGTTAACTTAGTTTACTAATTTTATTGGTCTTCCATAACTTAGGTTCCATCTTGCATTTCTCACTTGTTCAATTAGCTTAATCAACAATCAAACCTTTCAAAAACCCTAAAACCCTAAGCTCCGCAAAAGGAACATAGTATAAACTACCTAACTCTAGTGCCCCATCTATCTCTATGGTTCGACCCCTTATCTTGCCAATCGTCTATACTACAACATTACCCTGCACACTTGAGGGCAACCTATTTTAGTCTTAGTGATCGACTTGGTTAGGGATAACATAAATTTCGAAAGCATAAGATCCCTTATCCCATGCGCTCTGACCTCGTGGGGTCTAATAGCACCACTAGCGGGGACAAACTAGCTACCCAAGAAAAGGAATGAGGAGCTGCCACATCCAGCTGCGGAATAAAAGGAATGAAGAATTATGAAATCTAGCTAGAGACTTAAAAAGCAAACACTTCTTTGGAAGAAACCCAAGCTTTTGATATTTCCTTAAGCTTTGTTTTCTCTACTCCTTTAATTTGATTAGTTTGCTACTCTTTTAAGTGTTTTACATATCTTTATCCTTTTGAATAGATTAATAGATTAAAGAAACAAGTTTGTTTTGATCAAGTTCTCTAACCATGGTCTAGACCGCGGTGGTGGTATAACCTTGCATCGCGCAAGACCGCGACCTGCGGTGCCCATGACTAGACACCTCGACCGTGACCAGATGTCACCCTTGGAATAGAAGAGATCGCGACCCGCGGTCATGCTTCAAGTACACCAGTGATTGCGGTCATTCCTTATGATCGACGGGTCGCAGTCACCCTACTATATATTCTAAAACCCTAGTTTCTCAAACTCTTTTTGCTTCTAACTTTCCCGAGTCTAAGTTAAATTGTGCTTCTCCGAAGAACTGCTCCACTTTGACCGATGACCCACTGCCATAGCAAACTCACTGTCGCGCCAGCCTTCTATGATTTTGCCATCTCATCTCACAAACATGGTAATAGGAAACCCCCCAATTCTTTGATTTCTACCCACTGCCTTGTCACCGCCAATTTCACCCCACACCCTGTGTCGTGTTTCAAATTCATCTGGTTGGAAGCTATTTTTCGTGCCTCCACTGGTCACTCTTGCTATCCAGATACCCAAACTGCCCTAATGGTGGTGTTTGCAAACAATAACTAAAAACCCTAAAGTTGGTAATGATGGGGCAATAGCCCGCCAACGAGAAGGTCTACAATTGAAGAGCAGATCGACAGATGAATAAGGGAAGCGGAACGGTTGGACCAGGAAGACCGTGAGTCACGGTCCATCTCCACTACAAATGTGATCGCGGTATACTCATCAACCCTAACCCGGTTGTGGTGTTTGCTCAAGCTTTTGGTTCACACCATGGGTGACGGTGTGGAAGAACTTTACTCGAAGTCACGGTCCCTTCGATCGCGACCTATCCAAAACATAGAAGAAGACCATGATCGCTATCATAACTGTGACCACGATTACAACCGCGACCGTGATCCCATACTCATTTCACCACGACCACGATTGTAACATCCTTGACCTGGGTTATGAATTAACCCTAGGTGTTTTGCTTAATAAAATGGATTATATGCATGCTCTTATCTATTGAAAAGTAATGAAGGCTCAAGAAGAACTTATATTACAATTTTAGTCCTTTTTGAATATTGTTGAAATCAATATTTTACTTGTTTTGGACTAAGGTGCAAATTACCCAAGTTGAGGGGTTTATTTGCAAATTATGCATGATAATATATTCATCATGTGTTGATGCATCATGAGAGTGAAGAAGATGCAGAGGTATGGCTTGTGAAAGCCTAAATACCAAGAAAGAGCTGATAAAGCAATGTTTGTGCATGAAAACCTAGTTTTGGTGTAATGTGCAATTTACCCAAAACCTAGGGTGCAATATGTAAATTACCACTTCAAAAAGGTCCCTAATGTTTCTTGGAATCATTTGGAGCAAATAAAATGAGAGGGGCGCCTTATTTGAATTAAGTTGAAGGAGAGAGAATATTGATATTAAAATAATCAAGATATAAGCATAATGGAAACATTAATGCAAAAATAAATAAACTAATTGAAGGGTCTTCAACCAAAACATTAATGGTGGAATTCAGATGTGTGTGTGGATGTCCTTGAGCTTAAGAGGACCGAAAAATAACCTTAGGAGGTGAAATTCCACTCACCTTATTATACGGAAAAGAATTTCCACTCAAAAACATATATTAATATTATAATGGATTAAGGTGCTTATTTTCTTTTCCCTTAATCCATGGATAATGGAAGGGAGCTATGTGGATTGAGATGCCTTTGCATGAAAGAAAAACCAAGGAGGAAGAGGTGGCACCATTTTTTGGAATTAATGGATTTTTATAAAACAATTTCTCTTTCATCAATTTTCTTATAAAAGAGCCTTTTCCAACCCACCTAAGGACCTTTTCAGATTTCCTTTCTTTCCCTTGCTTGCAAAATCGACCAAGAAGGCTAACAACAGAATTAAGCAAGTATCCAACCTGTTGTTAAGCCTTTGATCATCATTCTTCATGATTCCATGGTGAAAATCATAAAACAATGTGTAATTCCTTTGTTTCTTCAATCCATCTTCAATCCTAGCTGATTCTTTCACTCTAAAAGCTTGAGAAACGACCTTGGGAGGTTTCTAGAGCTTCAACCACCATTGGAGCCATGAAGCTTGAAGCTTGGTATCAGATTTGAAGGTGGGTTATATAACTTTAACCCTTAATCTTTATCATTGAATTTGATTTCTTCATATAATCAATTTAATTGTTATTATTGCAATAGATTTGCTTGATTGATGGAGTTTCAATGGAAATGGAAGTAGCTTTAGTGAGTCTAAAGGTTGAAGATGATAACCTATTCATAAGCACACACCTTAATCAAAGAACAACAACAAACGGTCTTGGACTTTTGGTCCAAATGGTTTTGCAAACTGATTGGTAAAGTTGAATTCCAAACCGCATGGCATGGTTGACCATTTGGTATAGTTGACCATTTGGACTCCAAACCGCATGGTATGGTTGGCCATTTTGTATAGTTGACCGTTTGGGGTCTGAACTTAATCATAGGTTGGATGATGATCCAATGGACTCAATTTATTGATCCAATGTGTGCACGATCCTTCAAGTAGAAACCCTAATCAAGTTGATTGATGAAATCCTTGATTGGTCCTAATGATTTCAAGACTTTTTGGGGCAAACGGTCTTGAGAACGTTTGATCCCAAACGGTCTTGAGATTGTTTGGGACCAAACAGTTTCAAAATCGTTTGGTAGATTAGAGGTTGATCCTTGACCCATGGATGGGGATCTAATGGTTTAGATTGATGAACCCTTAAATTGAATAATCAATGGCCATTTCAATGGTGCAATTGGAATTCAATTTGATTGAGAATTGACGTAGTTATCCCTTGCGGCTTTGGGACTGATTTGGCCCAAATGGTCTTGAGATTGTTTGAGACCAAACTGTCTTGAAACCATTTGGGGCCAAAAGGTTTCAAAATCGTTTGCGGTTAAACGGTTTGAAAACCGTTTGGTGGGAAACGGTTTCAAAATAGTTTGGTGATGGAGCTTCAAGACTGCATGGACGTTGTTAGTGGTTCAATCATTTTAATATTAAAGGCCATGAGTATGACTCATATGGTGATTAAGGGTATGATTCTTAAGTAATGAGATCATGAAACCCTAATCATGAACCTAAACCCTAATTGACAAGGTTGTTGATCCTTAACCCTAATCCAGGGAAATTATAATTGAAAACCCTAATCCAAGGTATGGTTGTAACCCTAATTTAGGGTAATGATGTGTATAGACCTAATTAAAAGTAATGTGATGCAAAACCCTAATTGGGATGAATAGTAAACCCTAATTATGGGTAATGGAACATGAAACCCTAATTGGGATGAATAGTAAACCCTAATTATGGGTAGTGGAGCATGAAACCCTAATTAGGATGAATAGTAAACCCTAATTATGGGTAATGGAACATGAAACCCTAATTGGGATGAATAGTAAACCCTAATTGTGGATTATTGAATGTAAATCCTTTTATAGGGTGAATTTGATGGGAAACCCTAACTAAGGATGGTTTCATGAGAAACCCTGATGTTTGATGTTCTGTGAATCTCAAATCCAGGGTAATTCTATGTAATGTTTAATAAACCCTAATTTTTGGGTAGTATGGTGATAAACCATAACTATGATGTGGTAATGAGATGATTATCATCTTGTGACACGAAATGGGAAACCTTAACCCTGGTAAGGGTATAGTGGTGTTACCCATGAATAGTGAATTCATATTTGTTGAACATGGTTTTGATATGTAATTGGCATCACTATTATCATATGTGCTAACCATGCATGTATGTTATAATGATGATCATGGCCAGGTATGAGCTGTGGTTTTTAATTCACTATTGTAAATGGGCCTTGTGTGTCATAATATACATTGCTTCTTGGTAAGAGGTAACAAGAGAGTTAATGAGCCTCAAGTACCATGTGTGATGCTTGTAATAGCAAGTATCATGTTTGCCTTGGCCAGTTGACCTAAAGGTGATCGTTACCTGGAAAAGTGGTAATAATGCTTAATGATGAATCAAGGGTTTAATTACTGATAACACCAAATTTTGTGATGTTTTTGGCCCTTATTTCGTTATCAAATCTGCCCTTTTAAACTATTTTCCTCTCCTTTTTGTCATGTTTTTGCATAAACAGGCCACACAACGCTCTTAACTCAATATTATCATCTTTTGCAGAGTTTTCCTTGATTTTTAACTCATTTATCAGCAAAGAGGCCCGTCCCGACCCACGAACGTGTTCCACCTACATCGACCTTCCTGCCTACCAGCCGGCCGATACGCTCACTGCCCGACAGGGCAGCACGACACGCTGCCGCACGACACAAGGGTGCCATGCAAGAGGAAGCAGACGAGCGACACGCCATTTACCCAACAAGGAGCCAGACTCGCCACGACTGCTGAAGCGTGTCGCGCGATACAGGCCACTCACCGGCAGGCGCCACTCGTCACAATGACCGACATCCCGACATCCTTGTGTCAGGCGATACACATATCAGGCACCCCTGAATCCACGATAATAAGAGTTGATGAAGAACACGTGTCGTCTGGAGCACCATAACTTCACCCAACCGCTGCCTATAAATAGCAGCTACAGGACTCCGATGGGACGGGTCAGAATCCCTCGAAAGCCAATTTAGGAAAGCATCTGGAGCTAGCGTGTCGTGCCTCAGAGGTGTGTCAGGAGATTCTAGGTGAGCACTTCCCCATCCCGAGAGGGAGGGAATGGTTCCCTTAAGGTCGGCCCTGGGCACCGCTGCAGGCCGATATCGGCCAACACGGACGCCCGATAGGAGTACCCGATACTAGAAGCAACACTCTAGCCCGACATGATACCAAGCCCGATACGCATCACCAGTCACGATGTGTCGCCCGAGAGGGTGCCGCCCGACATGATCACATCGGGCATGGGCGCCCCGCACGATACGTCCACCCATCATAAGCATGTCACCCGAGAGGGTGTGTCGCCCGACACGGGTGTATCAGGCAAGGCTCCCGCCCGGTATCGGGCTGGAGGGTCAGGTACTTCCTGTCGCCCTTCTAAATCAAGAAGGCGACATTTACCTTTACTTATTTCAGTCATTTACTCTCTTTACTTATGCAATGTAATCAGACCCTTTTATGTTAATGAAATTGGAAGAGTCTTAATTATTTGCTGCTTTATGTTTGGTTCCTTTTGTTGGATGATTGCTATGTTTAACATCTGAACTCTAGCTTGTACGCTTGGATCGCGTTTCGATTAGCTACCGAATTGTGTTTTCCCGTTACAGCAGCCTCGAGAGAGGTGTTGTGGCTCTAGTGTTTAGTCCGATACTGGAGTACGAGAGTGCCCAGGATTGAAGTTGCTTTAGTAACCTTTCCACTCTAACTTAAGTCTAGCAACCTCAAGAGGGGTGTTGATGCTTAATTGGAGGTACCCGCTTCGAGAGAAGGGGTACAAGATGTTTTTGCTGCCGCTTGTTTTACTGAAGCTTTCTCCTTCATTCCTTACCAATGCAATAGTATTATCTCTCTGTTTCCATTGCATGAAAACCCTAAAAACTAATAAATGCTTAAAACCTAATTTTTCCTCATATCTCCAGTTGGAGATAGATTTCTTCTATTTTATCGATCCCAGACTATTGTTCCCTTGGGGAACTTTTATCATCTCCTTACCCATATCGGAGTGTAACGTGTCGATTCCACGTTCTCAACACTACCACCCTTGTCCCTGTGTTTGACCCCGTAAACAAAGTTGCGGGGGCCTAGACGGTTTCGGGTTATAAATTCAAAAGTCTGACTACTTCAAATCCGCTCCACTTTTCAGACGCACGATTTAGGTCAGTAAACTTTTTGGCACCGTTGCCAGGGACAAGGCAAAACGGTACTGTTGACGAACCCAAATCCACTAACTACATTCCAATGCCTCAAGCTTAGAAATGAGCTTGACAACACTCTCTTTTTCCTTTTTTTATAGTTTAACCTGAAATTAGTAATTCTTATTATTAACATAGGTTTTCTAAACTTGGTTTTTCATGCTATTCAGCTAGTCATAATGGAGGCGTTCAGCTCAATTTGAGCACTGACATCATCAGACATGCCACCTCGCGTCGAACCACCCCATTTAGAAGGTGAGGGACACGTGAGAGCTAGGCCTCACTCACCTCCTCCTGAAGACAATGATCGCTATGACGGCAATGATCAACCTGATGATCCAAAAACATAGCAGTTCGAGGATGACCATCACCGGGATAGATGTCTCCATCACCGGAGGCACAGAAGGAATCAAAATAATCAAGAACAACACCAGGGAGGTAGTGACAATGTCGAATCTGATGAAGAAGAAAAGACCCTAAGGGAGTTAGCTTCCACCAAGGCTAACAATTCCAGATGTCCTATTGTCGTCCCGCGATTCAACGCCACCAACTTCGAGCTGAAGCCATCAGTCATCTCCATGATTCAGAATAAAAGCTTTAGGGGGAGTTTGAAGAATGACAATCCCTATCACCATTTAGATGCTTTTAAGAATATCTGTGACACCATCAAGATGCGGGGAGTCCCCCAGGAAGTAATCTATTGCAAGGGTTTCATCTTTTCTTTGGAAGATAAGGCTCTATCTTGGTACATGGGGCTGCCACACCAATCTCTTAACGGATGGAGTGCGCTGGCAGATGCCTTTGTAAACAAATTCTATCCTATCGAGAAGACCATCCGAAACAGACAAAGGATCACTTCTTTCATGCAAAAGCCGAGCGAGAATCTCCATGATGCCTGGGAAAGATACCAAGAATATCATAGGGACTGCCCTCATCACAACTATAAGTAAGGTTTCTTGATAACTACCTTCTACAATGATCTAACTCCTGAGGAAAGGGTTTCAATGAATGCAGCAGCAGGCAGTGACTTTCTAGGGAAGAAGTCGAGCAGATCCGAGAAGATCATCAAGAACATGGCCGAGTTGCAAGCCGACACTGACTATGATAGATCAGACAGGGGACAAGCTAAGAAGGCTAGTGAAGGAGCTTCAGTTGAGTCCAAGGCTCTAGAGACTATCACCCCTCAGATCCAGAGGATAGCAACTGATGTGAAGCAGTTGAAAAAATCTAGTGGAAAGGGAAAGAAACAAGTCGAAAAGGTAATGAAATGTGTCACCTGTGGAGAAGGTGGACACGGGGTAGATAATTGTATCTACACCCGACCTGAAGAGTCGAGCGAAAGTGACTCCGAAGATGAGGAGAATGAGAATGTCTCTTTTGTTAATTTCAAAAGGCCAGAACATCCTGGATTCAGTTATGGCAACAAAGATGCGGCAGAAAACTCGCATCAGCTGCATAACTCCACCAAGTCACCTCAAGTTTTCGAGAAAAGAGGAGAATAGAGTCAATTCACCAGAACCACTTCTTTCCAGTCAAACAAGGGAAATTTCCAAGGACAAGGTAAGTACCAAGGTTTCCAAGCGACGGACACCAATCAGGGATAAGGTCAAGCCAAGGAACAGGGTCAAGACAAGGTTTTGAACCAACCGGACTTAGTTGGATAGTTGTTTGATTTTGTAAAGAGATAAGATTCCATCAATAACCAGCTGGCGTAGAGTGCGCTTTCAAACTCAGGAGTTCTAAATTCAATGCAGGTCCAGATGGCAGATATGCAGATGCATCAATGCCAGATTGATCAGTAGTTGGCCCAGATGGCCGAATTGATAAAGAACCCCTCTGGTAAAATACCCTCCAACACAGAAACCGCGAAAAAGGCAGGGATGTGATTAGGAAGAACAGAGATCGACTTGCAAGATATGGATATTGTTGGAGGCGAAATGTAAAGGACCTGGACCTGTCGAGTTGGCGACGCAAACTACAACGCTCCTCGGGAGGTAGCCCAAGCTTTTATTTTTTTTCCTAGAATAGGATGTTATTTACTTTCTTGCAAGAAAAACATTATGAACATTTGGACTGTAATAAGGCTCGAGTCAGTGTATGCACCACGTGCGCTGACTCTTCTGTTTTATGGGCCACCGCTATGTTTTATGTGCATTGATGGGTAATACTATCTGATGCCGTGAACTTAACCTTAGGCAAATGATGTTTTACCCATCAATCATTTTTTATTTCACTTTGTTTTTCAGGTTTTTCATCTAGATTTTGTTTTGAAGATCATGTATCAGGCAAGTATCCCCTTTTCCTGATCGTATCGGGCAACAGCTCAACTGGCTCACGGAACACGCTCATCTTGGGAATGACCTACCTCAACGGCCGAAATGCATCCCAGATTTTCCCGTTTTACCCCCGATTGGGATTGCTATATATAGTACGGAGGTTTTACTATATTGGTCTACTGCTTTTACTCTTCTCACCTACCAGTATCGTGCAGTGATTTCTCCCTCTCCTCCTGTGTCGCGCATCTTAGCTTTTGCTCTCGTGTCGCTCAAGGTAGCTTAAGAAAGAAATGGTATAGCCCAACAGCCCTATTGTCCTTGCTTTCCCGACACGAACTTCTTATTGTGCGCAGGGTATCGGGCAGAAGACTTTAGCTGATTTTCTTGTATCGCCCGACACATGTGTCACGCGACACGTCTTTAGCACGCGCTTGCCCGACACCCTATAGCGGGCGACAACCATGTCGCCCATCCTTGTGCTGCCTCACTTGTTCTTATTGTCGGGCGACATGAGTTTCTATCGGGGAAGACCCTATCAGGCACTTTGTTTCACGCGACCGTATCGCCCGACACACCCGTGTCGGGCGACGGGTATGACATGCAGTTGTTATCTGCATCATCCAGTTTTGTATCACCTAGTGTGTTCTGTTGATGGACGACATCCGGACATCATATTGGGCATAAACCTACGGTGATTTTTGAAGGCTTCGTATCGCTCAACACAAGCGTATTAGGCAATCATCGTATCGCCCTTTGTTAAGACCTGATACGGTGGTGTCAGGTAGTTTTTGTATCGGGCATAATTTTTACCGTGTAATCAATTTTAACATTTAGTTGATCAATGAATTTGTTTAATGATAACAGAGATGGACCGTACAAAGGAAATCATCATTCGAGTTGACGAACACGGCAGAAGAATCGACATCGAGGCCGCAACTGAAGCAACAAAGGTCGGGCAGAAACGCCCGAATCCTGAAGCGGCTGGGCCATCAACCACTGAGAAAAGGGCGAGGATAGAAGGAGTAATGACTCAAGCGACAACTTTAACTACAGTGACAAAACCCCTGGATCACACACCAGGAAGGTTCGTGCCAAGAGATAACGAGCATGGATGCTGGTACTCGAAACTGGCGACTAAAATATACAGGTCGAGTAGATTTTGCCACCGGTCTATCTTCATTCAATTGGGTATTTTTGAAAGACTAGAAAATGTCCTCGCCGCAGTAGGATTGAGGAAGATCTGCCTAAGACGTTTCGCCTCCTACACCGAACTCACAAGAGAGTTCATTTCGTCTCTCCACCAAGTGAAGAATACAGCTGAGCACGTTGAAGAATATGGCAGATCATACAGACTGCAAGGGTGACTGTACAACATGGATCACGTCATCTCCTAGAAGCTTCTTAATAATGGTGAAAGGACCACCGAAGGAGACAGGTTCAACCCCGTGGAGCTCTGGAAGAGGCTGACCGGCAAGTTATCATACAAGCCGGGAAGCAAGGTGGCGGTAGTGCACTCCTGTTTCTGGAGGATAGTGCACAAGCTGGTAGCATGCCTGCTTTTCAGCAAAAACGAGTCCAGCAACGTCTATACCGAAGAACTCCATCTCATGTGGCACATGATGGAGGGCAAGGTGATCAATCTGTGGTGTTTCTTGCTGAACAGGCTGCACCCGATAAAGGATGCCACCAAAAAATACTGCATGGGTGGCATCGTCAATCTGATCACGGTTGGGTTAAGATACCCACGGGAGCCGTGCAGTGTTTCAAGGACAAGGGGCGACGAGTTGATCGACCTCAAGTACCTCATAAGGGATGGCATCATAAAGAAGGAGGGGATAAGCTATTTCTACAAGTTTGCAACGACAAACATCCTCCTTCCACTCCCTCACTGTGCCGCCTACGACGCAGAAAAGTTGGTCTTCACCACAGCAGAAATTGAAGTTGTGGCGGTAGAAGCAGCTTACGCCGCCACCACCAGGATTCAAGAGAGGGCGACTGCTAGAGGAGAATCAATCCCTCTCGACCCGAGGTAGGACAAAGCTTCAACAACCTCTGCCGAGCCAACCACCAATCCAGAACCACCGACGACATCATTTGATAGAGCTGTCATCGCTCCTACTATACCAGCCACAATCATGCCAACACCTGCCATGGCTGAAGAAGAACCGGCGATCGTTGAGGTCACCGAGAAAACCACGGGAGATGCTGTGGAAGAGACGGTCGCAGCCCCAGAAACTTCTACGGTGCCTTTAGAAGCAGAAGAAGAAGCGCGGCCATCGCCAGTGATGGGGTGTTCGCCGAGATCCTAGAGATGGAGCTCGGAGCTGCACGGCTTACGCCGACACCACCGCCGGTGTCTCCTATAGCAACTGCTGAAGAGATCGCCGATAATGTAGTGGTGGAGCAGCATCCACCCACACCGCGGCCTTCTCCACCACTACAAGAAGGCGAGGCAGAGACAGTCGTAAAAGCACTTACGCCTCGCCCAGCGACATCCACCTCGTGGACGATCGAGATAGGTTCTACCTCGTCAGGTAGACCCTCGCGCAAGAGGAGTATCGCGAGGACGAGAGGGAGATCTGCAGGAGCCCCTCTGTCGCTCGAGAAAATGTTGGGGCACGAACTCGACCATTTGCGGGAGGTAATAGAAATCCACTCAGCTACATTTATTTCTCTAACCTGTAAGTTTTCATTTTTCTAGCAGAGGCTGAATGGCCCGGAACGAGAACTGTTGACTCTAGTTGGCCTTCCCGGCCAACTAGAGGCACTCAACGCCATGCTTCAGCAGGCCCTCCAGCGTATTGATGTGATCGAGGAGAGGCTAAATAGGGGAGATGACCATCCACGCCCAAGGTAGACGAGAAGGTCTCCGTCACCTTGTGGCTCAGGCTCTCAACCTTCCTCATCAGCATCCTCCTCAAGATCATCGTCCTCTTCCTCCTCCAGTGGGCCATCCCCAACGCCCGAGGAAGGGACGCCACAAAGATCGTCCAACCGAGCTCCAGTAGGATAGGCGAGCTTCCGTGGTCTAGAAGAAGCAACTCCCTCAGTCCCCCTGGATGAAGCTGAAGATGACAACGAAGACATCAATGTCGGGGAGGACTCTTCTGATGAATCAGAGGGAGAAGGGGGGACATATGTGCCGCCAATGAGAGACACCCCCCCCAGAGGAAGACGCTCGGTGGTAGATGAATTCTCTACACCGTCAGAGCTACCTTCCTTCGAGATGACCGACTTTGACAAAAGGGTCATCAGCTACCTATCGATCAGGGACCAGAAGTTGCTGAATAAGGTCCTGAGGTCGCAGGAAGATGAAGAAGACGTCGTTTGGAGCGACGACTACTTCTCCATACGATGGGGAGAACTTAGAAGCATATTTTGCTCTCCAGCCGTCATCGGCAAGAAGTTGTTCAAGGTCCTAGAAGGTGCAATAATAGAGAATATCAGCACCGGGACAGGTCGGAAAATAGTATACAACGCCACCCCGACCTTGGCAAGAAGGCTGATGATGGGAGTATCAGACTCCATTGCGGTGGCCAACATGATGCAACACATCGAAGAGCATAACACGGACATCATTTTGGCCCCGTACAAGCACCACAATGTATCGTTCCACTGCATGGCAGACCTCAGGAACCACGACGTCCAGCTGCTGAGCTGCATCAACAATGAGGTGCCACGCTCCAGGCTTATTTTCAGTCGCCCGGAGGACAAACATCTGAGGCTTCGACCGCTGCGTCTTCTATGAGCTATCAAGCAAGGAGTCAAATGTCACAACGGTGTTTGGAACTTCTTTTCTATCTAAGACTTCCCCATCTAAGCAGAAGAGGGAAGCGGAAACAATGCCTTTATCGTCTTGCGTGCCATGGAGCTGCTCAACATATTTGGATACATGAGGCACCTCCTGGGCCAAAACTTCTACCATCTCAGTAGCATATATGCACTGCTTCTAATAAAAGACAGGCGCTATTTCCAAGACGCAGGGGTACCTGAGAAGCTACTGGACAGTGACCTAGAAGGTGAATCTTCACAACCCAGCAATACTCCACAGAAAGAAGTAGAAATGGAAACAAACACCTACGGGGCAGGCAAGCAGTTAGAGATCTTGCGGGAAGTGCACGTATTCGAAGACCCTGCTTCACCTTGAACATCAAAAGAACTGATCAACAATTTTGACCGCTTCTCGTGCTCTATACTCATGCAGGAGCAGGTTAATGAAATTCTTTTGAAGTTAGCTGATTCTACCCCGACGGATGTCATTTACGAGGCAGGCAGTGCCATAGTCCCAGTTGATGACTTAAGGGACATGGTAAAAGATGGAGGATGCTTGGCGATATCTGTGGCGGCCGCCTACATCCAGACACTACAAACGAAGTTCGAACATGCATACATTGCTCATCCAATTCTGTTCAATGACATCTGCCTCGCCGACGAGTCATGAGCAAAGCAATCATTTCTGGCAGAGTTGGAGCACAGAGTTCCATGCACAATCTTCCTACCCATCCTGCATTACAACCACTGGACACTCCAGACGATGTAGACTCACCAATGAGCAGGGATCTTCTACAACAGCTCGGACAACAACAAAGACCATCCAGAGCAGTGTACATCAACAACGTTAACCTCCCTCGAGCGCTTAGTATGAAAATACTACGACGAAATGGCAGCGCTGATACAACCATTCCTGGAGACGACAGCAGGAAAATGGCACAAGCTCCAGTTCTGCCACCGCAGTCCGCAACAAATCCCTCTATCCAACGGCTGCGGGATCTTCGTCTTGGAATGGATATTAAATAAAGAGACGCCTGACCAGCTCCACCACATCGACTACCGTAGAAAATGAGGAGAATATGTTTGGGAGCTTCAATCTGGCACAGGCGCGCTCACCAGCTAACCCTCACTGGGTTAACATTACCCTACCTTATCCACTTCACAACTCTGGGATAGAGTGTGGAGTAAGTATGGGGGGGGTACCATGTACCAGTGAGGGAGGTATAAATTTTTTTTTTCAAACTCCACCCTTTTTGTTCTTTTTTTCTTCTCCTATATCATGTGTACTTATACATATACATGCTCATACAAATTTTTTTTGCTTATTTTGTCTCCATACATATGTACAAAAACACTATATAGTAAAAACATGATACAACTTCTTGCCAGTTGTTTTCTATGTACCCACGGAATGCAGGTTTTTTCATGTCTTTCTGATAGTGCAGCCTCAAGCAACAAAAGACTATGACTTTCCATGCCAAAAATTTTAGAAAATGATCTCACAACATCTAAGAGACGTGTATGCAGAAGGAAAAAGCTGCCCAAACAGCAAAAATTTCTCTTGTTTTCCCTTACCCAACAAAATCCCAAAAAGAGAGAATAACCTTATGAGAGTGAATAAAAGCATGAGAGTTGTGCCCAATAAAAAGAAAGAAAAAAAAAGAAAAAAGAAATATATACACACTTGTTTTCCAAAAAGTACCCATCTTTAGGCATGGTAGATCCAGGGCAGTGGTACGTAGGATGTGAAATCACTGCTCTAAAGCTAACTAGCTTGGACTGCAGGGACCACTCGCCCGCTAACAGACCCGTACCTGGATGGAATAATGGAAAACAAGAAGAAAAAACCAAAAAGCCTTAATCCTACTCAAGGACACAACTTTCTGCCCCCAAAAGTTGTTTGGTGTGAAAGCTGACTTCGAATCATGCACCCAAGTCTCGCTGAAGCTGTAGAGAAAATTTTTGCTTAAATAAGGTAGGAGAAATAAAGTCTGTTGTTCGCGGTCGGGCCACATTCTCTATGAGACATCTCAATGCTCGCTCAAACCCATGGTCTGAAAACTATACCGGTCGAGAAGAAGCATAACAAAACAAAGTTTAAAGATTGATTGAGGACAATCAAAATGCTAAGTTTGGAGGAGTTGATAACACCAAATTTTGTGATGTTTTTGGCCCTTATTTCATTATCAAATCTGCCCTTTTAAACTGTTTTCCTCTCCTTTTTGTCATTTTTTGCATAAACAAGCCACACAACGCTCTTAACTCAATATTATCATCTTATGTAGAGTTTTCCTTGATTTTTAACTCATTTATCAGCAAAGAGGCCTGTCCCGGCCCACGAACGTGTTCCACCTGCATCGACCTTCCTGCCAACCAGCCGGCCGATACGCTCAGTGCCCGACAGGGAAGCACGATACACTGCCGCACGACACAAGGGTGACGCGCAAGAGGAAGCAGACGAGTAACATGCCATTTACCCGATAGGGAGACGGACTCACCATGACTGTTGAAGCGTGTCGTGCGATACAAGCCACCCACCGGAAGGCGCCTGACGCAATTTTATCGTGCGTAGAAATGCAAGTGTACGCGTCAATGTAATATAGGCCTTTGTGAGGCCCGAGTCGAACTCAGGGATACGTGAAATGTCAGAGACTACTACAAACTACTCGCAATCAGCTAGACCGATTAAATAGTTGGAAGTTGTTGTTCAAATTAAAAGAAAAAGAAAATATAACAAAACAAAGCAATCGATTAAATGTTTGGTTTAATCAATTCAAAATGAGATCTTTAGGATTGCGGTTTCATCGCGGGTTTTCATTGTATTAAATTCTATGTAGTTACTCAAATTTATCTCTCTATCCGGGTAGTGGCCTGAAATCAGAATTGCCCACTATCGTGGTACAATTCACTACCTACGTCTAGGTCGGTTCCACCATCGTAGTAACCTATACCCTAAACTAGGTGCATTAAAAACGATCTCTCTGTATCCACCATTAACCTTACACCACATTGTTCAAGGGATTTGTCAATTAATGTAAATTCCATCTCTTTTCAACCATTAATTCTTCTTTCAAAGTAATTAAGGGCATTAGATTATTATTATGGTGATCAAGCATAACAATATAATTGAGAAAATGAAATTATACCACGGATTTAAGAGATAACATATGAATTACTATGATAAAATTGTCATACGATGAATTCCCAGGCTACTCCCGGTCCTAAAGATAAAGGGGATTAGCCCCTCATGTTCATCTCAGAGAAAAACGTGGAGTAGAAAAAGGGAAACATGGAGAAAACCGTGATCGAGTGGTGAAACCACGGAATGGAGAAGATCCAAGTGATCCTTGGCATAGAATATGCATTCTCCTGCCTTTCGGTGGTAGAAATCGTATTCTTCGGTGTCCGGATCGGCTGGGGCGTGCTTCTAGGCTCCATTCTTCTCTCCACACCTCCTCGGGACGTGTGCAGTGGCTAATGATGTTATTCCTTGCTCTTGGCCGCCGTCATTAGGTATAATCACCGAGTTAGGTCGCCAAAATATCACAGCCGTCAGATTTAGATCAATCTGAAGCAAACATGTATCTGACGGTGTCGATACCATCGACGCGAGTCGATGGTATCGACCATGCACTATATCGGCTGGATTTCTTTTCTTTTCTTTGTCGCAACTGATGCCACCTCGATACCATCGACGCGGGTCGATGGTATCGACATTCATAGGCGTCGGTTTTGTCCTTTTACCATCGATGTAGCTCCACTATTCGATGGCATCGACTTTTGTGTCGATAGTATCGACTCACTTTTTTGAAGCAACCTGATGGTATCTCGATACCATCGACTCTTCTATCGCTAGTATCGACTTTCTTCTGCTCCTTGCGGCTGGAAACCTGTGGTCCGGTCGATGGTATCGACCCCCGTCGATGGTATCGACAGAAGTAGATACTTGTTTTTTCTGAAATTATAACACGAAACCACATAAGCCTACACAAAACGTATTCTTGTAATAATTTGTGCTCAAAATACTAAAATAAGGGAGATTTGACATAGAAAAGTATCATAGACCACAATAGATGAATTATGCAACATTAACCATAGAAATGACTAATAAATGCATAAAACACATATAAAACAAGCCTATAAATGCGACTCAAAATCGTCACATCAAACTCCCCTAAGCTTGAACATTGCTCACCCCCGAGCAACTAAACCTTCGAATAGAATTGCCAGAGTCAACTAAAGAACAAATCATCACAACAGACATCCCATATGATCCCCACTGGACATTCACATTCCAGCCCTCACTAACCACAAAATGATAATTACCCTAAAGGCGACAATAATCATCCATAAAAGATATCTACCTCAGAACTGATGAACACTATCACATAAGGCAGTTAACATAATAAAACTCGCCGGTCCAGACTCGGTGCGTCTTGTGATCTCCTATACTACGTTGCTTGCCCTAACTACCATCTACATGGAAGCAACTCTCCTGATATTCACAAGTGAGGAGAAAATCAAGGTGACCTACCAATTCGAGCAACAGGTGGATGGAATGGGTGGCTCATGGAAGAAACAAAGGTATTATATGGTTTCAACATGCATAAAACAAGAATGCCCTAAATGATGCATTTTCACATGAAAAATGCCCTAATGCCTAAGATTGGGTGGAATGATGCATGCACTAACATCCCGTCTCAAAATGAGATGGATATCTAACTGAGCTACATCATGTACTTAGTCATCTTAAGATGCAGGTGAGATTATGTTCCTTTCTCCCCTTATTCTACTTGCTTATTAATAAATTTCTTTTTCTTTTTGCATTCATTTTTTTATTTTCGCTCTTTTTTTTTCTTAAGCCCTTATATCCATAATTGACAATGAATTGTTTGTTGGGCTCACTTTTTTTGCACAGCTCAAATATTTGAAGCATTTATGAAGGTATGGAACAACTAATCACCCTTAGAGAAGAAATAAGTTACATGATGTGCTCTATGCATAAAAGTTATGAATGCAGCTAAATGACACGCACCTGAGGATAATGTGCATGTATCACTATTATATATATATATATATATATATATATATATATATATTTTTTTTTTCTTTTTCATGCAAAACATATGAAAGTGGCTGCAGTGCAAAACCTATCTACATGATATGCAATCAAAAAGGTTAAAGTCGTAAAGTACTTCCAATTCTTATGGTGGATTGTGAAAAACAATGAGGTGGAAAGATCACAAGACTAATTGACTGAACCTTTGAAAAGTATTATGTGTCCCTCCTTACTGACCTGTGTAGTAGTTAAGAGGTTTTTCTCTCTTACTTCAAATTAGAGTCTCATTATCATTTGGTCAGTTTAGGCTCACACAACCAAATCCGTCCACTTTTCATGAATCATTAGGAATGTACAGTTGTGATTTTCTATTTTAAAGTTGACAAAACTAATCAATTTCTTAAGTTATGTGCTCAAAGTTGAACAACACTCAAGCTTGCGAACACTCAAAATTTTTTTAATTTTCCCTTAATTCCCATGTACAAGCAAGTGAGATGACACATGATTTAAGACATCCACAATTACACTAGATAGAATGTGGATCCTACAAACAAACTAAGATTGCAAGAAATAAATGACAAGAACAAACAAAATAAAGCTAAAAACTGAGAAAAGAAAAGATAGAGTTGTTCCAACTACCCCCCCTAAGCTTGAATTCGACTATGGCCTCATAGTCAAAAACAATCTTAAAGGTTGGAACAAAGATACCGATTTACTCTTCTAGCGGAGGTGGGTACTGTGGAGTTGTAGGGTCCCAGGATGGGTACTGCCCCTGAAAGCTAGGATCATACTGGGGCATGGGTGGAGGTTGTGGATACCCCCCAAAATAGTTCTAGCTCCAGTAGTGATCATAAAAGGGCTGTTGTTGCATCTCCATCCTATGCAACTTGTCATGAATCTGTTGTTGGTTGTTGAGGAGGAGGCGCTCATTCTCAAAGATCACCATCTGATTGTCAAGTAATCGGTTTGTCGTCTCCTAAACACCGGTGTACACTGTTGTATGGTGTTGCTGTGTCTATTGTATGTCCTGCAGCATAGCATACATGCCTTGCATCGAATAGACATCCTCGCTTGGCTGCATGGGTGATGGTGGTGGCGGAGGCTGCGAAGATGAAGACGCACCCGGATGCATGCGAGGACGCTTCCTAGGTGCCACCCGAACCTGAACAGGAGTGTAGGCATCCTCTTCCTCTTCAGCCTCGTCGTCATTATTGTTGTCGTCGTCGTTGCCACCATCTTCATCGGAGTCATCAATGGCTATGATGGGCCATCGGAAATGTTGTGCCCCTTTGATATTGAAGACAGGATCGGGAAGCGAGCATTCTTGGTATGCATGGTTTACATGGCAATGAGCATAAGGGAAACCATCCCGAAGTAGGATCAAATTTGATCGGTGAAGATGCTACACATTAACCTTGCTTCTGCTGGAGAGCGGGGTCAAAGTTGAGAAATTCAGCCCAAGGTAATGTGCCAGCGGAGTAATGAGTCCTCTAAAGTGAATTGGAGCTTTCTGCGTGCTTCGCTTGACCGCCAACACGCGCTATAGAAAGAAAGCTCCCCAGTTGCATTCTTGGAATTTCAGGAGTTTATACAAGAAAAATAGGTCCGACTCCTGGAATTTGCTAAGGGACAGATCACCCCTAGCAAACAAAGTAGAACTCAACATCCGGTGGAGAATCCGTATGAATGGATGCTCGAAGTCGACTACCGCGGCATTGTGGTAGCTCACTGATTTGCCTGGTGGCACCGTCATAAGCTCGGCGAAGATCGCGTCGTAGTCGGTACGGTTGTCCGGCCGCCGGTAGTCAGACCGCGAATGATTCCAGTTGTAAATCTTATTGAATTGTCGGAGTGTAAGATTGTAGTCATTGTTATACAGCCGGAAGGACACCCGGCCCTGGATCCACTCGTAGTTGGTGGCTATGATGTCATTTGGCACGACACAGACGTCCAGCGACGCCATGAATTCTGCCACCAACTCCTTGTAAGTAGACCATTCGTTGAAGAACGGTTGGCCATCGACATGGAACTCTAGCTCGTCAGGCCTTCTTCCCATGTGTCAGGCCTGCCCCTTCAGAATGTAGGTGAGGTTGGCGTCGAACCCCAAGTTGCGGATCGTCTCCCGCTCAACATAGCGGGTCGGCTCGATTTTTCTCTTCATGATCTCCTCGTAGATCTTCTTGATTTCCGCGGATGGATGAACAAGCTGCGGGCATGAAATCGATGCTGTCGGTGGAGGCACAAATTCTGGAATGTCCATCGGGTTGGCGCGCGAAGAAGATGCACCAGCAACATGCACCATGGTTGCGGAAGAAGAAGTAGATAAAGAGCTTGGTGAAGATCGGAGAAGGAAATCTCTGCTCGATGAAGAACGTGCTCCTGGATGCTCTTCGTCAGACTCAGATTGCTCTAGAGGACGCTCGACGTAAGTGGAGAAGAATTTTTTGAAGGTGTGACGTCATATGACGACAAACCCCTCCTTATATAACTGACGCTAGCGCTGCTGCGTGCCCGTCGATACCATCGACGTGGGTCGATGGTATCGATATGGGTAGCACAATCCGTACTGCCACTGGTATCGACGGTCATCGATGGCTGGATTTGCGAGTCCCGGATCGATGACGTGTTGATACTATCGACAGGTGTCGATGGTATCGACTCATCCCACGGATCAACTTTCTGGTTGCAGCGATCGTCGTTGATATCCTCTCATGGATCGGTGACGTGGTGCGTCGATACTATCGACGTGAGTCGATAGTATCGACTCTCTGATTAGGGCAACTCCCTCGCGAGACCGGCCGCTGCTTTCTTTATGTGAATGTGTCGATACTATCGACAGGCCCATCGATGGTATCGACTTTACTGAGATGATTTCTTCTGAATATCTCCTGAGGTCTCGATGGTATCGACTCAAATGTCGATACTATCGACTTTG
Source organism: Alisma plantago-aquatica (assembly GCA_963693085.1). NCBI lineage: Eukaryota > Viridiplantae > Streptophyta > Magnoliopsida > Alismatales > Alismataceae > Alisma > Alisma plantago-aquatica. Next base: position 421,269,090 of record OY856411.1, read on the forward strand.
ACTTTGCGATCAACCTATTCGTGTGTCGATACTATTGACAAGGCCGTCGATAGTATTGACGCAGTGCGATTTCTGTAGTCACCAACCTGTACCCTGGTCGATACCATCGACACAAGGGTTGATGGTATCGACTCTGCCTCAGTCCTGCACATGTAGAAAATGATCACGGTATCTCTTTTATACTAAAAACAAATTCTAAACAAATCAAACTACGAATGTAGAAAAACTAAACTAAAGTACCGATGGCTGGGTTGCCTCCCAACAAGCGCCCTTATTTAACGTCTTAGGCTAGACGACTTGAAGCTCGTCATGCATCCAGAAGTGCAATGAGTTTGACCTCATTCACTTTCCTCGTGTAATCTTCACCAAAATACAATTTCAACCTTTGTCCATTGACTAAAAATGTGGTCTCGCCATCACGCACCATGATTGTGCCATGTGGTCTGACCTCTTCTATTGTGAATGGTCCACTCCATCGGGATTTCAGCTTCCCGGGATGCATCTTTAGCCTGGAGTTGAACAAAAGGACATGATCTCCTTTCTTTAAAATGTGCATCTGAATGTGGTGATCATGAATTACTTTTGTGCGCTCCTTGTATATCCGAGAGTTTTCATATGCATTCATTCGCAGCTCATCAAGTTCATTTAATTCAAGTAACCTCTTCTTTCCCGCTTCATCATAACTCAAGTTTAGCTTCCTAAGTGCCCAATGTGCTTTGTGCTCTAATTCCACCGGTAAGTGACAAGCCCGACCATAAGCCAACCTAAAAGGTGTGGTGCCTATAGGTATCTTGTATGCCGTCCTGTATGCCCACAACACATCCGGTAGTAGAGTGCTCCAATTTTTCCTCGTGGCAGCCACAGTACGCTCCAAGATCTTTTTAATCTCGCAATTTGACATCTCTACTTGTCCTTGAGTCTGCGGGTGGTACGGGGTACCAATGTTATGTTTGACCCCGTATTTTCTCAATAGTGCCGAGAACTTTTGATTCCGGAAATGTGTACCTCCATCACTAATGATCATCCGGGGCACACCGAACCTACAAAAAATATATTCCTTAACAAACTTGCACACTACAGTGGAATCATTAGTCCTTGTGGGTATTGCTTCTACCCACTTCGACACATAATCAACGGCCAAAAGAATGTACAAATTAGAATTTGAGGACACAAAGGGTCCCATAAAATCTATACCCCATAAGTCAAATACCTCAACCTCCTGGAAAAAATCAAGGGGCATCTTTTGTCTCTTCGAAATGTTACCCGCACTTTGGCAGGAATCACATTGCCTCACGAACTCATAAGCATCCCTAAACAAGGTAGGCCAGTATAGGCCACTTTCCAGTACCTTGGCTTCCATACAAGAGCTTGCATGGTGTCCTCCTGTCGGTAGTGTGTGGCAATGACATAGAACACTATCTTATTCCACCTCAGGTACACACCTGCGTAGGACACCATCCCTACATTGCTTCAAGAGAATAGGGTCATCCCAAAAATAATATCATAGAGAATGGAAAATTTTCTTCTTCTCTTGATACGTCCAATCATCCGGGATGATTTTGCAGGCAAGATAGTTCACAATATATGAAAACCACGGATCTTTCGATTGCACTTTCAAAAGTTGTTCGTCTGGAAATGTCTCGGTAATGGGTATGTGTAAATCTTTTTCATCAACCCTCTCCAACCTAGACAAATGGTCTGTGACCACATTTTCAATCCCCGCCTTGTCTTTGATTTCGATATCAAATTCCTGTAAAAGCAAGATCCACCTAATCAATCTAGGTTTGGCATCTTTTTTTTTCCATCAAATACTTAATAGCGGCGTGGTCCGTCCAAACTACGACTTTCGATCCAACTAGATACTGCCGAAATTTTTCAAAAGCGAAAACAACGACAAGCAATTCTTTCTCGGTAGTCGTGTAATTGAATTGGGCGTCATTCAAAGTTTTAGAGGCATAAAAAATCACAGCGGGTTTACTGTCCACCCGCTGTCCCAACACAGCTCCAACGGCGAAATCGGATGCATCACACATGAGTTCAAACGACTTGGTCCAATCTGGTGTTTGCACAACCGGTGCGGAAATCAATATTTCCTTAAGCACGTTGAACACGTGTAGACATTTTTCATTGAAGTCAAAAACAACATCCTTTTCTAAAAGCTTAGATAGAGGTTTGGCGATCTTAGAAAAATCTTTTATAAAACGACGATAGAAACCAGCGTGACCTAAGAAACTTCTTACCCATTTTACCGAATTTGGTGGGGGCAATTTGGAAATTACTTCAATTTTTACCGGGTCTACCTCCAAACCTTTGCTAGACACTTTATGTCCTAGCACTATTCCTTTACTCACCATCATATGACATTTTTCCCAATTGAGGACCAAATGTGTGTCCTCGCAACGTTGTAACACCTTATCCAGATTGTAAAGGCATTCATCAAAAGATGCACCATACACAGAGAAATCATCCATAAAGACCTCTAGACAACATTCTACCATATCAGAAAAAATGGCGAGCATACAACGCTGAAAGGTTGCCGGTGCATTACACAACCCAAAAGGCATACGGCGGTACGCAAACCTTCCATAGGGACAAGTGAAGGTGGACTTCTCTTGGTCCTTAGGATCAATCGAAATCTGATTGTACCCCGAATAACCATCCAGAAAACAAAAATGTGATCGGCCGGCTAAACACTCTAACATTTGATTAATAAACGGAAGAGGAAAGTGATCCTTTAGCGTAGAGGCATTCAATCGTCGGTAATCTATGCAAACACGCCACCCGGTTACCAAGCGGGTGGTGACAAGTTCATTTAAAAGATTATGGGTAACAGTGATTCCCCCCTTTTTAGGGACTACCTGCGTAGGACTCACCCATGTCGAGTCACAAATAGCATAGATGATACATGTGGAAAGAAGCTTAATCACCTCCTTCTTCACAACCTCCATCATGCTCGGATTTAGTCGACGTTGCGGATGAATCACTGGCTTGGCTCCCTCCTCTAGCCGAATCTTGTGCTGGCACAAAGTACCGGAGATCCCCTTGATATCTGCAATAGACCACCCAAATGCTCCCTGGTGGTTATTCAGCACTATCAGCAACTGGTCCTCCTCCTCAGCACTCAGATAAGCAGATATAATCACAGGCAACTTTTCTTTCTCATCTAGAAATGCGTACTTGAGGTGCGGTGGCAACGGCTTTAACTCCAATTCTAACGGGCTGATTAAGGATGATTGAAGCGGTGGTGGGAGTTCGCCTAAATCTTCATAGTACCTCACATAGAAGCATAACAACATTTGAAGCATATTAGCGCACTCCTTCAGTGATTTGCTTCTCATCCAATCATGAGTGATATTGACCAAGCAGGCCTCAAGTGGTAATTCTGGATATGCGTCAAAAACCAAATTTGCTATAGCTTCATCTTCGGGAGAGGGAGGAATGTCCTCCTCCTCATCGTTCAGAAAACCTACAGCCTTGCAAAGGGATACCACCTTGGTCTGCTCCATGATGTCCACAGCCAAAGTCCCTTTTTCCACCTTGGTCATTACATGGGCCATATCTAAAAATGGCTTCCCTAGACAAAGTGAGATATTGTTATCAAAATGTTTTACCATGTGGCATTGCTCCTTGGATTTAGGTGACGTGGCGCTGGAAGGCATGACCATCTCAAATCGGTCATCGGCTATACCTAAGGTCAAACAACCTCTCCCCATCTCAAGTATCATGTCAGCTGTAGATTGGAAGGGTCGTCCGAGTAGTAGCTCATTGCCTTATTCATGTTGCATCTCCATGACGACAAAATCTGCTGGAAATACAAATCGATCTACTTTCACTAGCACGTCTTCACAAATACCATATGGCTTTACCACTGAATTGTCCGCCAATTGGATTGTCATGTTGCTCATTCGTGACTCTTTTAATCCTAGCTTCTTGAATGTAGAGAGGGGCATCAAGTTAATTCTCTCCCCTGAGTCACATAGCGCTTCACCAAACTTAACTTTCCCAATGTAACATGAGATGTTGAAACAGCCCAGATCCTGCCACTTTGGTGGCAGTTTGCCCATGATGAAGGAACTCACCAGCTCCTTAAGCACAACAACCTCCGTGTCTGGGATTTTTCTCTTCTTGGTAATGATGTCTTTCAGAAATTTTCCGTAAGAAGGGATTTGCTCAATTGCTTCCAATAATGGGATGTTAACTGAAAGCTTTCTGAAACTGTCTAGAAACTTTTTAAATTGGGCATCCACTTTCCTTGCCTTAGCACTGTTCGGATATGGGATCGGGACAGCTTGTGCCCTTTGATGCGGTGGCACATAAGGTGTCCTTTTCTGCGTCTCCTCCTCATCTGCAATAGGATCATCAGTAGCATCCACTACTATATCTGCAACTAGTTCTGTGACCGGTATGGGCAGCTCCTCAGTGGCCTCACCTTCAATTTCTGCTTGGGGTTTGCTTGGTTCATCAGCTCTGGGGTTTAACAGTTTCTTGCCACTCCTTATAAAAATGGCCTTCTCCTGCTGGTTTCCTCCTGGAATATTAGTGTTACCCAGAAATCCTTGGTGCGCCGGCTTCTTCAAATTGGCTATCTCCTCTGCCATTTGTGCCATGGACGTCTCTATTGTCCTCATTTGAGCCCCATGGCTCTACAGTGTCTGCCCAAATTGATTCATAAACTCCCCTTGTTGCTTTATTTGCTGGCCAAAAGTAGTCATTAGTTCTTGATTTTGCTTTATCACTTGATTTAGTAACTCTGTGCTCTTATCCTCTACTACTGGCTGGGGTTTTGCATCTATATCCTGCAAGAAGTTGTTTGGATCCTTCCAGGAGAACTTCTTGTCTTTCCTCCATGAATAATCATTATTTCTGTAGCCTTGTTGCTGCCTCATGAATTTAACTTGAGCCTCATCCTCAGACTCAATATCCTCCTTTGCAAGCAGTTTCTTCACGAAAAGATCCATCTTCTCATTCAGCTCCTTGATTGCTTTAGATTCCCCTGCCACTTGAACATGCTCCACGGCGTCTCTATCGCCCCACGATTGCTTCTTGGCCATGTTCTTAAGGATTTCCCAACACCTGGTGTCTGTGTTGTTCAAGAAGAATCCTGAGCCTGCTGAATCGAGGTTGCTTCTATCATGCTCGAAGAGAGCAAAATAGAAGATCTTGACCTGTGTCTCCTTGTCAAGCCCGTGATGCGGGCACCGCCTAAGCATGATCTGAAACCTTTCCCAGGTCTCAGAGTAGGTCTCTCCTACTTTCTGAGTGAAGTTGTGGATCTTCCTGATCATGTCATTGGTCTTCTCGGGTGGGAAGAACCTTTCAAAGAAAACCTCCACCATGTGGTCCCAGGATTCCACATATTCATCGTCCAGGTTGTGCAACCACTCTCGTGTGTTTCCCGCTAGAGAACTCGGGTAGAGCTTCAAGTAGAGAACATCTTGTGGAAATCTGTCTATTTTTATCATATCACAATTTTCCACAAATTGACTTATATGCGCGACGAGGTCTTCATTCTTGATCCCATGGAATGCATTCGACTTCACCAAATTGATTAATGCATGATAAATCTTGTATATCAGAATATTAACCGCCTGCTTCTTGATCAGCCCCTTGGAAGCGGATGAGGAAGAAGCCTTGATCTTCTCCCATATTGTCTGTGGCTCTACCATCTCTTCTTTTTCGGGTTCAGAATCTATATCCTCCAGATGGTCTTGATTATAATCGTCCTCGTCTTCCGGTCCCGGCAAAGGAACCTCAGGTTCGTGCCGCGTGTAGTCGGTGTTATGTGTCTGCACCATGTACATTACCTGCAAAATGGAAATTTGAGTTCAATACTGTGTTAGACAATTACAAAAAGTGGAAAGATAGACTATGAATTTTAGAAATGATTTCAAAATAATAAAAATAAAAAGTGGCCTAGAGTGGCCTCTTGCAGCACTCGTAGTGCCAACAATTTGTCGTATCCCCGGCAATGGTGCCAAAAACTTGATGCAATTTTATCATGCGTAGAAACACAAGTGTACTTGTCAATGTAATATAGGCCTTTGTGAGGCACGAGTCGAACTCAGGGATACGTAAAATTTCGGAGACTACTACTAACTACTCGCAATTAGCTAGACCGATTAAATAGTTGGTAGTTGTTGTTCAAATTAAAAGAAAACGAAAATAAAACAAAACAAAGCAATCGATTAAATGTTTGGTTTAATCAATTCAAAATGAGATCTTTAGGATTGCGGTTTCACCGCGGGTTTTCATTGTATTAAATTCTATGTAGTTACTCAAATTTGTCTCTGTATCCGGGTAGTGACCTGAAATCAGAATTGCCCAATGTCGTGGTACAATTCACTACCTACGTCTAGGTCGGTTCCACCGTTGTAGTAACTTATACCCTAAACTAGGTGCATTAAAAATGATCTCTCGGTATCCACCATTAACCTTACACCACCTTGTTCAAGGGATTTGTCAATTAATGTAAGTTTTGTCTCTTTTCAACCATTAATTCTTCTTTCAAAGTAATTAAGGGCATTAGATTATTATTATGGTGATCAAGCATAACAATATAATTGAGAAAATGAAATTATACCACAGATTTAAGAGATAAGATATGAATTACTATGATAAAATTGTCATACAATGAATTCCCGGGCTACTCCCGGTCCTAAAGATAAAGGGGATTAGCCCTGCATGTTCATCTCAGAGCAAAACGTGGAGAAGAAAAAGGGAATCATGGAGAAAAACGTGATTGAGTGGTGAAACCCCGAAACGGAGAAGATCCAACTGATCCTTGGCGTAGAATACGCGTTCTCCCGCCTGTCGGTGGTGGAAATCGTCTTCTTCGGCGTCCGGATCGGCTGGGGCGTGCTTCTGGGCTACGTTCTTCTCTCCACACCTCCTCAGGACGTGTGCAGTGGCTAATGACGTTATTCCTTGCTCTTGGCTGCCGTCATTAGGTATAATCACCGAGTTAGGTTGCCAAAATATCACAGCCATCGAATTTAGATCAATCGGAAGCAATTATGTATCTGACGGTGTCGATACCATTGACGCGAGTCGATGGTATCGACCATGCACTGTATCGGCTGGATTTCTTTTCTTTTCTTTGTCGCAACTGATGCCACCTCGATACCATCGACGCGGGTCGATGGTATCGACATTCATAGGTGTCGGTTTTGTCCTTTTACCGTCCTTGTAGCTCCACTAGTCAATGGCATCGAATTTTATGTCGATAGTATCGACTCACTATTCTGAAGCAACCTAATGGTATATCGATACCATCGACTCTTCTGTCGCTAGTATCGACTTTCTTCTGCTCCTTGTGGCTGGCAACCTGTGGTCCGGTCGATGGTATCGACCCCTGTCGATGGTATCGACCCCCGTCGATGGTATCGATAGAAGCAGATACTTGTTTTTCCTGAAATTATAACACGAAACCACATAAGCCTACACAAAACGTATTCTTGTAATAATTTGTGCTCAAAATACTAAAATAAGGGAGATTTGACATAGAGAAGTATCATAGACCACAATAGATGAATTATGCAACATTAACCACAGAAATGACTAATAAATGCATAAAACACATATAAAACAAGCCTATAAATGCGACTCAAAATCATCGCATCAGCGCCACTCGTCACGATGAACGACAGCCCAACATCCTTGTGTCACGCGATACACATATCCGGCACCCCTGAATCCGTGATAATAAGAGTTGATGAAGAACATGTGGCATCTGGAGCACCATAACTTCCCCCAACTGCTGCCTATAAATAGCAGCTACAGGACTCCGATGGGACGGGTCAGAATCCCTCGAAAGCCAACTTAGGAAAGCATCTAGAGCTAGCGTGTCGTGCCTTAGAGGTGTGCTGGGAGATTCTAGGTGAGCACTTCCCCGTCCTGAGAGGGAGGGAATGGTTCACTTAAGGTCGGCCCCGGATACCGCTGCAGGCCGATATCGGCCAACAAGGATGCCCGATAGGAGTACCTGATATTGGAAGCAACACTCTAGCCTGACACGATACCTAGCGCGATATGCATCACCAGTCACGGCGTGTCACCCGAGAGGGTGCCGCCTGACATGATCGTATCGGGCATGGGCGCCCCGCACGATACATCCACCCGTCATAAGCGTGTCGCCCGAGAGGGTGTGCCACCCGACACGGGTGTATCAGGCAAGGCTCCCACCCGGTATCGGGTGGGAGGGTCTGCTTCTGCCTGTCGCCCTTCTAAATTAAGAAGGCGACATTTACCTTTACTTATTTCAGTCATTTACTTTCTTTACTTATGCAATGTAATCAGACCCTTTTATGCTAATGGAATTGGAAGAGTCTTAATTATCTGTTGCTCTATGTTTGGTTCCTTTTGTTGGATGATTTCTATGTTTAACATCTGAACTCTAGCTTGTACGCTTGGATCGCGTTTCGATTACCTACCGAATCGTGTTTTCCCGTTGCAGCAGCCTCGAGAGAGGTGTTGTGGCTCTAGTGTTTGGTCTGATACTGTAGTACGAGAGTGCCCAGAATTGGAGTTGCTTTAGTAACCTTTCCACTCTAACTTAAGTCCAGCAACCTCGAGAGGGGTGTTGATGCTTAGTTGGAGGTACCCGCTTTGAGAAAAGGGGTACATGATGTTTCTGTTGCCGCTTGTTTTACCGAAGCTTTCTCCTTCATTCCTTACCAATGCAATAGTATTATCTCTTTGTTTGCGTTGCACGAAAACCCTAAAAACTGATAAATGCTTAAAACCTAATTTTTCCTCGTAGCTCCAGTTGGAGATAGATTTCTTCTATTTTATCGATCCCAGACTATTATTCCCTTAGGGAACTTTTATCATCTCCTTACCCATACCGGAGTGTAATGTGTCGATTCTGCATTCTCAACACTACCACCCTTGTCCCTGTGTTTGACCCTGTATATCTACTTCGACCACATAAACAAAGTTGCAGGGGTCTAGAAGGTTTCTAGTTATAAATTTAAAAGTCCGACTACTTCAAATCCGCTCCACTTTTCAAACACGCCATTTAGGCCAGTCAATTACCGAGGTCCATATGATTATGGTGATGAAATTGAGAAGGGATAAGAATTCCCAGTTTTGAAATAAGGGATTGAGTTCCCAATTCAAGTTAAGACTGTTAAGTAGTTAATGAAATTAGTAAATGTTTCCTTATAGCATTGTCATAAGGAGCTTGATGAGAATTCCCAGTTTTGAAATAAGGGATTGAGTTCCCAATGCATGTTAAGACTGTTAAGTAGTTAATGAAATTAGTACATGTTTCCTTATAGCATTATCATAATGAGCTTTGTCTAAGAACTTGCTTGATGCTAAAAGAATATGAAAATGTACTTAACTAATCAAGTGAAATATGTTCATGTAGTGCTATGACCATAGATGCATCATCATCAGCAGTTGGTGATGGTGAAACATGTATTCTATAGAATTCCTAGAATTTTGCATATTCTGAATATGTGGGGGTAAATGGGCAAAAATATCCTTACGTCCAGGTGAAGAGATTGAGAGAGAGTAAACATTAAACCCCTCAATCCTTCATGTGTCAGGATAGATGTATCATAAATCTCCTGATTGTTGGGATGGATGTATCATTAATCTCCCAATGTTACTTTTATGTCGGGTCGATAGAGACAAACATTAATTTTCTCGATTGCCAATGAGAGTGCAGTTGACGTTGTAACTCTATAGCAAAGTTCCAGTATACCCTGGAAAGCTATTTGAGTAGTCGACACAGTCCTACTTGTAGTCCTATGGTAACCAGGATGAGGGAGGTTGTGGGAATCTGGCTCTTCCATTAACCTATTTATGGTACCGATTTCAATTCTAGAAATAGTCGGTTATAGTATGAGCGATATACATCATCTCCTTAGAGCTTAAATCTATTGTAAAATATAATCAACTATGTAGTGTATTTGCATAAGATTGACATACGATAACCACTGGTTGATGATACACTACCTAGCATGTCCTTGATACATAAAAGTTACTTATGTTCTATTAATTCATATTGAATATGAGACATGTTGCTTTATCAGTTTATACTGAAATACTTGCATAAGAATGTTGCTCTAATCTGCATAGATGTTAATTCATCTGCTACTGTTTTATATTGTCCCACTGTTCAGTTTATTTTATATTAAACTATAATGATAATGTTTTGGCAGAGAGTTATATCTCCCGCTGGGGCAATTTTTATAATTGTTTCACCCCCGTGGGATCCAACATTTTTAGGTAGACACAGACGACAAGGCAGAAACTCTTCTACAGGAGAAGAGTAGAAGCAACAGCCATAGGGACAACAGTGATCCATCAGGTGGAGACAGTGGCTGTCTAGTTTTGTGTAAATAGTCCTATGAGTTGTCTCTATACTCTCAGGTCCTAGGAGTTAGTGTTTTGATACTTCGATCTGAGATTTTGGTGCATGTATGCCTCGAGGTGCAATGATGCATGTTATGTATATATGAACCAGGATGTAATGTTTTACTTTGGTTCTAAATGAAAGAGTTTTCCTATGATTGGATCTCTTGATAAATGGTTTTAATTTTTAGTGATTTCCAGTAATTCCGCTGCTAATAATGTGCTTCCGCATTAGTTAATCTCATTTTTATGAGTTGTATGCCACAAGTAAAGTGGTATCAGAGCTCTAGGTTCGCTGAATCTACAGAGACATAGGATTAAGGTAGTTGAGTCTGTTCTAAGTGTCTTCCAGTTTATCTGATAGTGTCTTCTGCTCATATAGGAGAAGAAGAACTTGAAGATGTTTGGATCACACGAAGAACACACTGCTAAGAGTAGGGTTGCTACACCAGGAAGAGGTGCAAGAGACCAGGACAGGGAGGAACCTGTACCTGAACAACCCCAGTTCAACCCAGCTGATATGAGGAATCCAGCCTTCTAGGCTATGTTCGGGAATTTTATGGCAGCTATGACCCACATGACAGATAGAATGCCAGTACCTGCACCTAGGGCACCATCCCATGATGAAAGACATCGTGTCGGTAAGACTTTTGAAAGGTTGAAAAGGGTAGGAGCCTTAGAGTATGTTGGTACAGCTGACCCAACAGATGCCTCATGATTCCTGATGATGAGAGGGTCAGACATGCAGTATATCTCCTCAAAGGGAGTGCTAGCCACTGGTGGACCATTGAGGAGGGAAAGAGACCTGGAGTTGTGATTGGGTGGGATGAATTCAGGCATGAATTTGTCGTTAGATACTTTCCCAAGACGTATCTTGATGAGAAGATCTCTCAGTTTGAGATAATTAAACAAGGACCAATGAACATTAGTGAGTATGAGACTAGGTTCATGGAGTTGTTGCGGTTCTGTCCGCACATGGCATCCAATGATGAGGAGAGAACTCGGCGGTTTGAGAAGGGGTTGAACACTGAATTAACCGCTCCGGTGTCTGCTCTAGATAACCGAGAGAGGTTTGCAACTTTTGTGGAGTGTGTAAGACGCATTGAGAGGTCGGTAGTCGAAAAGCGACAGACCAAGGGTAAGAAAGAGTACCCACCGTTCCAAGGAAAGAGTGTTGGAAGTTTCAAAAAACCAAGGTATTATGTGCCTACACCACCACTAAGGTTCAACACCCAGACACAATGGACGTCAAGTAAGGGTAGAGACCATAGTTTACCACTGAAGGGAGCTCACAACTCAGCCTCGATGTCGGTAACAGGACCACCCAGACCACCAAGGGGGAATGTGATCTGTTATAAATGTGGAAAAGAAGGCCATGTAGTGAGAGAATGTCTTGAGAAAGTCAGGAATGTGAACCAGCAACTGAGGCAGAGTCAGTAGGGCTCTCAAAGACAACATCCTGGTAGTAGTTCTAGAGGACATGGACAAGCATCCCAAGCTGGTTCTTTGACATCCAATAACCGAACACATGGTCAACAACAAGTGACAGCTAGGTTCTTTGCTATGAACCAACCTGAAGTAGTAGTCAACCCTCGAGTTGTGACAAGTCAGATGGAACTTCTTTATTCTGATATGTCTTTATCCTGCTTTGTATCTGTGTTAGTAGATTCGGGTGCTACACACTCATTTATCACTCGAGAAGTGATTAAGGACTGCAATATGATCATCATTCATAGAGCGGATAGCTTGTTTTTAGAAACACCTTTGATGGGATCATCAGTATTGCGGGAGGTGTGTTCTCCCTGCAATCTTTTCTTTTATGACCATTGCATTCAAGTGGATCTTATACCACTTGAGATGTAGGGTTTTGATATAATCCTTGGAATGGACACCTTAGAGAAGTATAAGGTTGTCTTGGATTGTAGTTCCAAGCAAGTTGTGTTCACAGACAATGGTGACACATGGATCTTTCAGGGAGATAGAAAGATTCTTCCAACGTGTCTTGTGTCAGCTATGGCAGCTGAGAGGTTGATGAGACAGGGATGCCTTGCATTCTTAGCCCATGTGGTTGATACCACAATGGGGAGTCCTCATCCTTCTAAAGTTCCTGTAGTTAGGGAGTTTGAAGATGTACTCCCTGAAGAACTTCTAGGTGTTCCACCACCCTGAGAGATAGATTTTGAAATAAATCTAGTTCCGGGCATGCAACCAATAATACAAACACTGTAGGATGGCGCATGCTGAGATGGCAGAACTCAAGAAACAACTGCAAGAGTTGCTTGAGAAGGGTTTTATCCGACCGAGCACTTCACCCTGGGGTGCTCCGGTCCTTTTTGTTAAGAAAAAGGATGGGTCTATGTGTGTATGCATTGACTACATATAGTTAAACAAAGTAACTATAAAGAATAGGTATCCTCTGCCAAGGATAGACAACCTGTTTGATCAGTTGTGTAGTGCAACTGTCTTTTCTAAGATAGATCTGAGGTTGGGATACCATCAGTTACGTATCAAGGAGGGTGACATACCTAAGTCTACCTTTAGAATGAGTTATGGTCACTATGAGTTCATAGTTATGTCATTTGGACTAACTAATGCACCAGCTGCATTTATGGAACTCATGAATAGAATCTTTCGACCTTTTCTGGATCAATGTGTTGTCATCTTCATAGATGACATCTTGATCTATAGTAGAGATGCTCAACAACATGAGAAGCATCTTTGTCAAGCTCTAACTTTGCTAAGGAAGCATAAGTTAAATGCTAAGTTTAGCAAATGTGAGTTCTGGTTGCCAGAGGTTTCCTTTCTTGGACATGTAATATATGCCTCATGTATTTGTTTTGATCCTAAGAAAGTAGAATCTATCCTGTAATGGGAACATCTAGAGACACCGACAGAGATAAGAAGTTTCCTAGGACAGGCTGGCTATTACAGGAAGTTCATTAAGAACTTCAGTTCAATAGCTTTACCCCTGACCACGTTGACCAGGAAGGAGATTCCTTTTGTGTGGAATGACAAGTGTCAACAATCTTTCCAGTTGCTGAAGGAAAGATTAACCAGTGCACCTGTGCTGGTGTTACCTGAGCAAGGAAAGGGGTATATAGTCTTCTGTGATGCATCTAAGAATGGTTTAGGATGTGTGTTGATGCAGGATAAGAAAGTGATTTCTTTTGCTTCTCGACAGCTTAAGAAACACGAGGAGAATTATCTGACACACGATCTAGAGTTAGCTATTGTGGTCCATGCCTTGAAGATCTGGAGACATTATCTCTATGGAGAAACATTCCAGATTTTCACAGACCATAAGAATCTGAAGTACATCTTTTCTCAGCATGAGTTAAACATGAGGCAACGCCGCTGGATGGAATTAATCAAGGACTACGATTGTACAATTGATTATCATCCAGGGAAAGCCAATGTGGTTGCTGATGCACTAAGTAGAAAATCAGCAACACTAGCCCTAGATAAAGCACAACTAAACTCTTTAGTGTGCTCTAAGAGGAATATGTTTATCTCCATGAGGCAAGACAATGTACAGCTTAAAGTGTCATTGTTAGTCGAGTTGTTAGGTGAGATGCACATAAAGCCAACTCTGAGACAACAGATTAAAGAAGCACAGTAGACTGATTCTATGATTCAACAGATTAGGTAAGAATATAGTAGTGAAAAACGGGACTGTTTCCATGATTCTGATGATCAGGTAGTCTGTTACCATGATAGGATGGTAGTACCTAATGTTGACAACTTGAGAAAGTTAGTTCTGGAAGAAGCTCATTCTTCTATGTATGCTATGCATCCAGGGAGCACCAAGATGTATCATAACCTAAAGGATATGTATTGGTGGCCTGGTTTGAAGAAAGATGTTGTTGAGTTTCTTATGTGGTGTCTGGTGTGTCAGCAGGTTAAAGATGAACATGAGAAGCCCACAGGAACAATGCAACCCCTACCTATACCGTAATGGAAGTGGGATCATGTAACTATGGATTTTGTGGTTGGTTTACCTAGAACAGCCAAAAGTCATGATTCCATTTGGGTGATAGTTGATAGGTTGACAAAGACAACACATTTCTTACCTATCAAAACAACCTATACAACTGAGAAGCTTGCACAAATCTACATAGATGAGATAGTGTCTTTGCATGGGGTACTAGTTACAATAGTTTTTGACAGACTTTCTCAGTTTACAAGTCATTTTTGGGAACGACTTCATAAAGCTTTGGGCACACATTTGAGGTTTAGTACAACTTTTCATCCTCAGACAGATGGACAGTCTAATAGGATGATACAAACCTTGGAGGACTTTCTTAGGGCATGTGTCCTTCAATTTGTGGGGAGTGGGGATCTACATATGAGCTTGATAGAGTTTTCTTATAATAATATCTATCAACACAACATTAACATGGCACCATATGAGGCTTTGTATGGTAGATATTGTAGATCACCCCTATGTTGGTATGAAACAGGTGAATATCAACTTTTGGGTCCTGAGCTGGTTCAACAAACAACTGAGAAGTTTAAGGTTATACAACAACAGCTAAAAGTTTCCCAGGATAGATAGAAATCCTATGCTGACAAGCATCGTAGACCCTTAGAATTCCAAGTTGGGGACAGGGTATACCTTAAGGTTTCACCTTGGAAAGGTATCTGAAGATTTGGAAAGAAAGGTAAGTTAGCTCCTAGATTTATGGGGCCTTATCCGATCATTGAACGGATGGGAAAGGTAGCCTATAAGCTGGAGTTACTACATGAATTTCATAGATTGCACCCAGTGTTTCATATCTTTATGTTGAGGGAGTGTCATCCTAACACTGAGCTAGTTCTACAACCTGTGGAGGTAGAACTAAATGATGACTTATCTTATGTTGAGGGACCAGTGTTGATTCTTGACAGAAGAATCAAGAAGTTGAAGAAGAAAGACATTAGTCTTGTAAAAGTCCTCTAGAATCATCATGTCATTGAAGAAGCTACGTGGGAACTAGAGGATGAGATGACGAGGAAATATCCTTCTCTTTTCTCTTGATGTTTTGTTGATGATTTTGGGGACGAAATCATTGTAAGGGGTGGATAAACTTGTTACATCCCTGAACTGGGTTATGAATTAACCCTATGTGTTTTTCTTAATAAAAGTGATTATATACATGCTCTTATCTTTTGAAAAGTAATTAAGGCTCAAGAGGAACTTATATTACAATTTTAGTCCTTTTTGAATATTGTTGAAATCAATATTTTACTTGTTTTGGACTAAGGTGCAAATTACCCAAGTTCAGGGGTTTATTTGCAAATTATGCATGATAATATGTTCCTCATGCGTTGATGCATCATTAGAGTGAAGATGATGCAGAGGTATGGCTTGTGAAAACCTAAATACCAAGAAAGAGCTGATAAAGCCATGTTTGTGCATGAAAACCTAGTTTTGGGGTAATGTGCAATTTACCCAAAACCTAGGGAGAAATATGTAAATTACCACTTAAAAAAGGTCCCTGATGTTTCTTGGCATCATGTGGAGCAAAGAAAATGAGAGGGGCGCCTTATTTGAATTAAGTTGAAGGAGAGAGAATCTTGATATTAAAATAATCAAGATATAAACATAATGGAAACATTAATGCAAAAATAAATAAAATAATTAAAGGGCCTTCAACCAAAACATTAATGGTGGAATTCGGAAGGTACGTTGCAACCCCTGTCGATAACATAGTGGAAATGGGATCATATAACCATGGATTTCGTAGTTGGTCTTCCAAGGACAACTAAGAATCATGATTCCATTTGGGTGATAGTGGATAGATTGACAAAGTCTGCCCTTTTCATACCTGTAAAGTCAACGTATATAGCAGAGTAGCTTGCTCAGGTGTATATGGATGAGATAGTGCATTGTAACGATGTGCCCATAATGATAGTCTCTGACAAAGGTCCCCAGTTCACGAGTTGTTTTTGGGAACAGTTGCACAAAGCATTGGGAAGGCAGTTGAGGTTCAATACTTCTTTCCACCCACAGACAGATGGACAGTCTGAAAGGACTATTTAGACTTTAGAGGATCTTCTCTGAGCTTGTGTTTTGCAGTTCCTAGGCAGTTGGGATGTGCATCTTAGCTTGATAGAGTTTGCCTACAACAATAGTTACTAGCAGAGCATCAGCATGGCTCCTTATGAGGCTCTATAAGGCTAGAAGTGCAAATCTCCTCTATGTTGGTATGAGTCTGGTGAGTATTAGCTTTTGGGTCCTGAGTTAGTGCAGCAGACAACAAAGAAGATCAGAGTGATATAACAAAAGTTGAAAGCAACACAAGACAGACACAAGTCATACATAGATAGTCGTCAACGACCTTTAGAGTTCCAGGTGGGAGATAAAGTGTATCTCAAGGTCTCACCTTAGAAAGGCATGATGAGGTTTGGCTGGAAAGGCAAACTGGCACCCAGGTATATGGGGCCATACCCGGTAATAGCATGTGTTGGCAAGGTAGCTTATAAGTTAGAGATGCCACCAGAATTGCACAGGTTACATCTAGTATTACATGTCATCATGTTGAAGAAAAGTCATCCAAACATAGGGACAGTGATACAGCCAGTTGAGGTTGAGCTCGATGAAGTTGTGACCTACGAGGAAGGTCCAGTGATGATCCTTGACAGAAGAGTAAAGAAACTGAAGAGGAAGGATCTAGTTCTTATGAAAGTTCTTTGGCATCATCGTGGTGTTGAGGAATCCATGTGGGTGCTTGCGGAAGAGATGAGGAGAAAGTACCCCTCACTTTTCTCTTCAAATTTCGAGGGTGAAATCCCTTTGTAGGGGTTTATGGCTTGTCAGGACCCTGACCTTCATTTTGAGAAAGTACCCTTGCCTTGTTTTCTCCTTCACCCTCTTCTATATATGCCTCTCCTTTCTCTTGCTTAGGATCCCTTTAGTTGGTGTTGCTTCCCTTCCTTCCTTGGTGGGAGACACATCTCCTTTGCAAGTTGGTGACCAATCCTCCTCCTTCTCCTTAGTGTCTTCTTCTTCTTCTAGTTGTGGCTGAGCCCTAGAGTGCCTTATTCTTCTTTTTGAGGTGTCCGGAGGTGGTGCTTGATCTTGGGAGCTTGGTGCTAGGAGCTTGGAGTTTGCTTAAGGAGGATTACATAACTCCTAACCATAGTTATACTACTTCCTTTTCTTGTTGCATGTTATGTTTCACCTTGATCGACCATGTATCTTGTTGGATATTCTTCTTGTTAGATATGTTTCTTGCTCTAGTTGGTATCTTTGATCTTGTGAATATATGTTCATGTTGTGGATGTGTTATTGACATTGGTGGTCGAACCATATGTATAGAGTTTCTTGGGAAAAACTCATTTCTCTCCATTTGGTCTTGAGAAGTGAGTTCGGCTCTAGTGGTATAGGCAACACTCCTCTCATTTGGTTGTTGAGAGGTGAGTCTATACTCTAGTTGCTTGGGCAACACTTTTCTCTCACCATGGATTAGAGAGGTGAGCCTTGGTTGGATGTTGACCTAGTAGAGGTTGGGAGCCTAGCCGATATGGAAATGATCTATCATGTTGCCCGAGATATGTGATGGAGGTTGTGCAAAACCCCTCTCTCTTGATTGTTGAGAGGTGAACCAACTCTCTTGATCTATTAAGGTTTTTGATGATGGTGATCTTGAGGTTAATGATGACCAAGCCGAGATGAACCTCTGTGCCTTTCATGATCACCTTTGTGGTGATGTTGCCCGATACCCCTCACCCTGGGTTTAGCTTTGGCCGATATGGTCATGTTGAGTTGGGTTGTCTTTGTGCCCGATATGACCATCTTGATCTTATTGGTGACCTTGGGTGATATGCCTTGACCGGGATGACCCTTTATCCTAGTATGTGGTATCCCCTTGGCCTATATGATACCTAGTTGTTAACTCTATTTAGTGCCTTGGGTGACACAAGTTGGGTTGGTCTTGAGTTGCCTGATATGTGTTGAGTGGTGAAACCCTAGTGCTTGTCTTAGTGGTGTTTGATATGGTGTGCTTGATCTTTTTTGATGATAGGCTTCCTTGTGGTGCCCTTGTATCATCTGGTGATGTGTACATAGTGGGCGTTATAGCATTGGCTTGGGCGCCATTATCTTGATCATTGCAGTGGTGATATGGTTTCCTGATGCAACCCTAACCCTATCTAGCCAATAGGGTCTTAGCCCACAACTAGCTACCTGATACACATCTAGCTTGGGTGCATGATATGTCCTCTTGACCCAGCTTCCCGTTACACTCCTTGATCTTGGTTGCATGACATCCCATAGGTCTTGTGGACCAATACACTCTTGCGTTTGGTTTGGCCGACAGATGTGGCTAAGTGCCTTGGCTAACAGGCCTTTAGTGAGGGTTGTTACCCTACCAGATACCACCTGCGGTAAGGGGCGCGCTACCCGTCACACTTTTAGCGAGGGTAACTAGTACCTTTAGTGAGGGTTATTCTTAACCTAGAAACCCTAGCTAGTGATGTGTTGTCTTGTAATCACACCTATGTTGTTGATATTATATGGATGATTGGTTGTGAACCAGTGCTTTGATTGATGCTTAAGGATAATGCTAGATCAGATAACAAGATACTTGTTTATGTTTATAAGATAAATGGCAGAAGTGGATGCTTATGATTCGATAACCATCATGACATGTATATATGCAACCCTAATGCCATAATAATTAGGAAGATCTATGTATGGTGATTTTAAGTGATCTCTCTTGATGTGCATACTAACTATGTAGGTGTATCAGGTGAATTCATAGCCAAGTAAGAGCTATGAGGTATATGTGATTGAATAACATTGCATGATGATAATTCTTGTTGATGGGATAACATGCATCACCAATATGATGAGATAGGTCTGAGGACCTGATGAGGGCTGAGTGTCCAGTGAGCTTTATCCACTTGATGATGAGATGAGGGATTGTTATCGCAGGTGATGATGTAAAATGATGCTGCCTTGAGAGGCAGTGGCTTTCTGTGATGAGGGATTGAGATCCCATGATAATGTGATAATGACAACATTAATGTAACTCAATGTTGTGTATGTCTTACAACTTGGTTGCCTCAACAATCCACTCAAAATATACTAATTAATTACAGTGGAACATATCATGTAGTTTTCCCTTGCCATAGATCCATCATCATCAGTAGCTGGTGATGGTGAAACAGGTTTTCCTGCGGGTTAACCTGGAAGCGCATATTGTTGAATATGTGTGGTTTCTCCTAGCCGAAAATGAGGAGGATTAGAGTGCAACTTTGGTTTTAGACTCCAGAGCGCAGTTTCAGGCACATGGCTCAATATGTTAGAGCATGGTGAATAGGCCCATGACTCAGGATGTGTGATAAGAGAGCATGATTGTGTTCATGGCTCAGAGCAGGGTGATCAACCCCATGGCTCAGTTTTACTAGCGTCGATACCTGTACCGAGGTGGGCTAGGCAGAGGGTAGCCTAACCCTATGGCTGAGGCCACTTAAGCATGAGACTGCGGTCCTACTTGTTTTACGCTCGTGCACTGACCACGAGGTGGTGGGGTCGTGGAGTCCGACTCTTCCATTGACCTTTTATGGCACCAGCTTGGGTTTTGCAACCGAAGGTTGGATTTGAGCGGTACGGCTCACTTCCTCAGGGCATAATAATAAGTAATCCAGCCGAATAGCATTTACTACTTAAGGCAAAACATAGAACATTGGTTGAGGCCTTGCATGTGTAGTTGATCTTGCTATACTTTGTAGTTACTTATATGTTCCTTATGTTATGTGGTAAGATCTTATAAATCTTATCTTTTCAATCATGTTCCATAAATAAAATTAGGTTATATGCCTCCCAGATATCTTGGTAAGATTGATGGTAATAATAGTCTTGCTCAGTATGCTGCTCTTATTATATGTCTTTACTAGCTATCTGCTTTATCTGCTTTAAACCTTCTTAGGTTTTATAGTTTCGGCGAGGAGTTATGTTTCTCACTGGGACTATGTGTTTCACCTTGTTGGTTTACATCCTTTTTAGGTGGCCGCACTAGATGTGGTGGTGGTCGTGAGGTTGCGGCCGAGCAGCAAGAAGAAGAGTTGTAGAAGGTAAGAGATGGACGTGTTGTTGTTTTGGTGGTTCGGTAGTAGAGTGCTAGTGTCATCCCTATATTCTCAGGTCCTCATAGGTGTTTTGACGATGTTTTACGATGTTTACCTGACGTAGCTTTGTACATCCTCCTACTGTCCTGATGTGGCCCCTTATGTATAAACATGTGATCAACTCATGTGCCGGCAGGACAACGAGTTTCCCTAAGCTGCGGACATATATCAAGCTTGTAATATTTATATAACATGTTTCCTTGCAGGATCTGGATGTAATAGTTTCTTTGTTTACCTACTTTCTGTGATCGGTTTTAATTAACTCATATTTTCAGTAATATGTGGTTCCACATGTTTTTGCGTGTCACCTTGTTGTATGTGTAATGGTGGGGTGTCATAGTACACATTTATTATATATAAGAATGACATCACATGTATTTGTTGGCCTAGAAACCCGTACAAGATTTACTCATTAGGAGTAAATCTTGGATAGTCCCTGGTTTGGGACTGTTCTTGAACACCTAATCTCACTTAGGATGTAAATGTATAATGTGTGTTGGGTTTTCAATAAAATGTCAGTAGCATTTCCCCATTTGTTCTCTAAGTACATATGTACTTGGAGAACAACGGGGAAATGCTGCCAAAATTTTCATGAAAACCCAATACACATTATACACTTACTAGTGAGATTAGGTGTTCAAGAATGGGATATGTGGTACACATTTATTATATATAATAATGACAACACATGTATGTGTTGGCCTAGAAACCCGTCCAAGATTTACTCATTCGGAGTAAATCTTGGATAGTCCCCAGTTTGGGACTGTTCTTGAACACCTAATCTCACTTAGGATGTTTTAACCATTAATTATATATAAGACCTTAAACCCTAATGTTTTAACCATTAACTCTAATATGTTAAGCCTAGACCCTAATATTGTTCTAATATATACTTGTTTTCTCTTTGATCATAGAATGGATAGATCATGGATGTCTATTCCAAATCGCTGCACCCCATAGTTTATTTCTGGTCTTGATCAGTTTATTAGATTTGTCGAGGACCTTAGGAAACAACTTGGAGATAGGTTCTACTGTCCATGTAGGCACTGCGGTAACAATTTGAAAGTCAGCACTGGTGACAAAATCAAAATTCATGTCATGTGCAATGGGATTGTACAAGGCTATACAGAATGGCACTGGCATGGAGAGATTTCAAACCTGAAATCAGTGGATGTCGATAGCAATGCTTGTGTGGAAGAAGAAATTGCCTATGATGACGTAGATGTAAATGAACCAGTTCTAGTAGACATCGTTGATGCGATGTTGCATAGTTGTGGGGTAGAGCACACCGATCCACCTCCCATGTTTAGAAACATTGTGCATGATGCTGAGATACTGTTATACATAGGTTGTAAGTTGATGAAGCTTAGTGTTGTGTTAAGATTGTATAAGATGAAAGCTAACAATAGATGGAGCGATAAAAGCTTTACGCCATTGTTGTCTTTGTTGAAAGAAATTCTTCCTAAAGGAAACAAGCTGCCAATCTCAACATACCGATTAAAGAAATTATTGTGCCCAATGGGAATGGAGGCCAAGAAGATACACGCATACCCGAATGATTGTGTATTATTTCAAAAGGACTATGTGGATTTGAAAGATTGTCCCAAATGTGGTGCGTCAATGTATAAATTGATGACTTCGGGGGAGTCCAAAAGTGGTTCTCCTACCTAGGTGGTGTGGTATCTACCTATAATACCACAGTTTCAACACTTGTTTGCCAATATGATAGATGTGAAGAATTTGAGGTGGCATGCAGATGTTAAGAAAAATAATGATGGGATCCTATGACATGCGTCTGATTCCCCACATTGGAAGAAGATTGATTTATTATACCCTAAATTCAGTGAAGATGTCAGGAATCTAAGACTTGGGCTTTGTACAGATGGGATGAATCCGTACGAGACATTGAGTAGCCAACATAGCACTTGCCCAGTTATGCTTGTTATATACAATCTCCCTCCCTAGTTGTGTATGAAAAATAAGTATGTTATGCATTCATTATTGATATCGGGCCCTAAATGTGATAACCTGAATTTTAGGGATTGACACCACATATAGAATCAGAAGATCTTGAATGATTATTAGATATAATTTAGTTCAATTACAATGAATATCTTTTTAATCACCGATTTGGGTACTTATGATGCCAAAAGTTCTAGTTAGTATTCGCAACAAACTCATGTGGCCAATTAATGAGCCTTGAGGTATGTTAGTATCGCAGAAAGTGTTTTAGACCCGTAAGATCAAGATTTGATGATTATATGAATTGAGTTCAAGCTTTATACACCTATTCATAGGTTGTTTGAAAAATTCTTTTACATGAGGGACCTTGAGGTGTGGTCATGTCAAATTGTGCAAGTTGAGCTTATTTGACTAAGAGTTGATGAATAATATGATTGTAACCAAGGTTTATGCAGTTATTCATGAGGTGATTCAAGGAATTAAGTTAGATGACCAAATGTGGCAGTTTTGGCCCAAATCATAGGTAAGATGTGTGGCTTTTTCCCCAGCCTTGGGATGCTCAAGATAGATCAGGTGAGGAGATATCTCCTAGCTCTTGTTGAACCGGAATGGTGAGTACCCTATACCCACACCACACGTCATCCCTTATCATGTGGATCATGGGAGAAACAACCTTCCCAAGCAGTTTAGCTAGATCCGTAGTACCAGGAGCTTTCCGAGGAACTGTTAAACATGCTTTTAATCGCAAGAGTATCAAGAACTCCCCTCTCCCCTTGTGTCTTCTCTATTTACCCGAAGAGAACCACACGACCTATGATAAAACCCAATTACAACCTCTGTACATACTTGGATCAGGCGAGGGCGTGTAATGGGAAGCTCCAACCTTTATCAATGATAGATATATATGGGAGTGGAGGAGGATTTCTCCATCTGCGAGGAGGTCCTAGACACAAGCTTCTTCGGCATGTGTGGCAGCGCTCCCATGTCAAACTGAGGGCATGCTTGGATAACGTGAAGGAGAGGAGGGATTTCAGACCAGTTTAGCAAGATGAAACCTACCCCAATCGCCTGACCTATGCCAAGTTTGGGAGAGTCGTGCCTCTGATAGGAGACACTGGCATTCTCCCTATGCCATGATGCTCACGTATGATACGGGATGGAGAAGGCAACCTCATATGATGCCTCGACGTGGTCTCTTGTCGCGGTAGTGCACGACCGACACCTGTAGATCTTAGGGACACACACGAGAACACAGGGATCACGACTCTGGGGGTTCCCAAATCGGATCCAGCCCACATGGTGGTGCCCTGACTTGGTCTATGTACGAGCTATCACAGAGGTCTTGAGGGTGTCAGAAGTCGGTGAGGAAGAGAACTTTGAGATGGGTATCTTACAACGATGATGCCCTCACAAGCTGAAGCAGAGAGACCATCGCGAATGGGGACTGCTTTATGTTGGGGCGATCTTGATGGAGGTGGATGCCACCTTGGCGAGCGACGGAGAGGGTAGAACCCTCTTTGGCCACCGAAGCCAAGACTCTTTGGGGCTTCACGATCATGCTGGAGCTAGGCCTTACGATGGCGCTCTCGCACGGGACGGCCGCGCAGACAGTGGTAGATCGCGATTGATAACGTGATGAGAAAGATAGAAGACCGAGTAAACGTCGGGTGTCAGATCAGGATGCCTTCGGATGCCTACTGAGACCCGACCGAGTTGTGGTTGGGGCTCTTTTACAGAGAGATGTGGCGTAACTGTAGCCACATGATCTTGGAGATCCGACGGCCCAATGATCTCAAATAGGTAAATCAATTTCTAATTTCCCGCACATAGACTCAACTTAGAAAAATCACTAAAAATAGCTCCCTTACCCTAAAAATTCTCCAAAAATATCCCTAGATTCAGAAAAACATCCGCTACAATATTCAACCCTTAGATCAGTCTTCTGAAGAACAATTAATGTTGATATCTAACATAGATGATAATGTTTCTTTATAGGGTTAATTAATTGATATAAATAGAAAATCATCCAGATTAAATCTGAGAAAATTTATTTTGAACCCTAATTTTATCTAGAGACATTTTATTGACCCTAATTTGAAATATATTGCTCAATATTAGGTCTTTTGGTATTAAAATATAATCAAATGCTTTTAGCCTCACTTTAATTCTAGAAAATAGACTAGTAATCAGAAAAATATGAAAATGGTACCAGACCTTTTTAATGACATATAGATCATAATAAAAATACTAGACTCCATCGTTACATCACATTGACCTAGATTTGGCTAAACCCTAAAATGGACCTAAATACCATTAATAATGGTGAACCTTGTATTAATAATGAATACTTGTTATTAATCAGGTGATGACCAGATATGTAGATGATCCAGAATATAAATAGGAATCTCTGAACTCAGGTACGTGGGATTTATTAAGTATAAGACTACTTTTCTGGTTGCCTATGATATGCAATACCTTGAATGCTCGTATTTGGATATGATTGCTTGGTTGAACTAGTATGAGTTATACTTCGCCAAATCTAATAGAACATAAATGAGTATGATGGGTTGTAGCTACTAGAGCACATAGCCTGGTGTGGATGTATGTTGCCTAACATGGATGCATGATTCCTTGGCCCATGTTAGATGTATGATGATACTATATTGCCCACACTAGATGTAAGTCAAGTGCAAGTATGTGTAGTACACCCGCATCAAAGTGAAAGCAATAAAAGGAATGTTTACCTGATTATCGCTTTAAATAATGTTTTCTTTTACTCTTTCTTTCTCAAGTTATTTCAATTATGCAAACATATTAGTATGTATCTTTCTACCCACGTGCACAACACCTTGTGTGTTGATTCGCTATTTCACGTATGTTTTAGGTTCAGAGATAGCATGGGACAAAAGAAGGGAAGTGAGTAGTTGTTCAGGTTGTACCTATTGTGAAGATCCTAGTTAGCATACATGTTCATAGATTGTAGGATTTTCATTCAATATGTAATTGTAAATTATTTTGTAATAATTCATGTTGTATAAATAAACATGTTGAATGTTGAGAATGTTATGGTGTTTGTTATATTGAATGTTCATGTATACGTATTATGCTTCCGCATCGCTCTCTGATATGATTGGATGATGTTTTTAGATTCTGACATCTCATTCCCAATTGGGTTTGGATAAATCAAAATCCGGGGACATCACACTAAACAACTTGGAAATGATATTGACGTTTATCTTGAACCTCTGATTGATGACTTGAAGAAACTCTGGGGTGAAGGTGTGATGACCTATGATGCTTCACGAATTGAGACATTTTGTTTGCACACTATGTTGTTTTGCACTGTGAATGACTTTCCAGCATATGGGAAATTTGTCTGGATATAGTGTCAAAGGATCTAAAGCGTGTCCTATATGTGAAGAGAACACTGATTCAATACGACTAAAACACAGCAGCAAGACTGTATATCTTGGTCATCAAAGGTTTCTTCCAAAATTCCATCTATATCGTAGGTTGTGAAAAGCATTCATTAGACGAAATGAGGAACGGAGTGCACCTAAACCTATACCAGGGGAGGATGATTATGAAAGAGTAAAAGACATTACCAATGAATTTGGTAAGAGATCACAATGTACGATGGCCACAGAGATTGACAAATCTTTATTCAAGATGAAGTCAATATTTTGGGATCTTCCTTATTAGAGTTCTTTGGCAGTCAGGCATTGTATCGATGTCATGCACATTGAGAAAAATGTATGTGATAGTGTCATCGGTACTCTGTTGAATATAGAATGTAAGACTAAAGATGAGATAAAATCCAGAATGGACCTACGTGAAATGGGAATAAGGACAAAACTAACAGAAGTAGTTAGTAGCAATCGGAGAACATACTTAGCTCCTGCTTGTTACATGTTGTCTAGAAAGGAGAAGAAAGCTTTTTGTGAATGCTTGGTAAATGTTAAGTTGCCACATGGTTACTCATCCAACATCCGTAGATTGGTATCAATGAAAGATCTGAAGTTGATAGGTCTTAAATCTTATGATTGTCACACTCTAATACAACAAATATTTCCCATGGCAATTTGATCTATATTGCCAAAGCATGTAAGGTTTGCAATCACCAGACTTTGTTTCTTTTTCAATAGTCTATGCTACAAAGTTATTGACTCTGATACTCTCGATAAATTGCAAAGATAAGTGGTTATTACCCTATGTCAGCTTGAGATGTATTTTCCTCCTTTGTTCTTTGATATCATGGTACATCTTGTTGTCCACTTGACTAGGGAAGTGAAAATGTTGGGACCAGTTTTCTTGCATTGGATGTATCCGTTTGAACGATACATGAGTGTTTTTTAAGGTGATTTTTGAAACCGTTATCGGCCTGAAGGGAGTATTATTGAGGGTTATGTGGCAAGAGAGGTTATGGATTTTTGCGAAGACTTTCTGAGTGCTAATGACGCTCCTATTAATGACAATAATATTAAGGATCATTTTGGCAAAGGAATTTTGGGATCACGGATGAAAGTAATCAGCCGTGAGCAGTTGGAACAAGGTCACTTGTATATTTTACACAACATCGACAAAGTGAGTGTTTATATCAAGGAACGTACCAATTTCATCATCAGACAATATCCTTGAGCAAATTCAATGTGGCTTGCTAGAGAGCATAACAAGACATTTATTAAGTGGTTTGAAGATAAAGTCTTACATCAACTATCTCAAACACCAGATAATCTTACTGAAACTATCAAATGCCTCGCCTTTAAACCAAAATTGAATGTTATGTCTTATGAAGCATTTTACATAAATGGATTCTCATATTACACAAAGAGCCAAGATGATAAGAGTTTTGTCCAAAATAGTGGGGTCACCCATCAAGCGTCTTCATTGTTTTTTGCAAATGCAAAGGATAAGAGTCCACGTGAAGCTAAAATGTCATATTACAGTGTCATTGAAGACATATGGGAGTTTGACTACATAGATTTTAGAATTTATCTCTTTAAATGTAATTGGGTTGATAACACCAAAGGAGTTATAGTGGATGAATTGGGTTTCACATTAGTGAACTTTGAAAAGATTGGCGAGAATGTGAATGTGAAAAGAGATGAAATGAATGGAACTACAGGTTGCTAAATGTGTGTGAAAAGAGATGAAATTTGAAATGGAACTACATGTGTCTGAATGTGAAAAGAGATGAAATGAATGGAACTACAGGTTGCTAAATGTGTGTGAAAATAGAGGAAATTTTAAATGGAACTACTGGTTTCTACATGTGTGTGATGAAAAATAATATGAATTAAATGTGCTTATACATGTGTGTGAATCACATGATAAATATATAATATTGTCTATCTTGTTAATTTTGCAGGTTTTTGGCATGTTGTTGGTTGATATCAATGGATGATGTAAACTTGTAGTTCAGAACTAAACTGCAGGTTCTGCATCCTGCTGACCAGCCATACAGAATGCCTGCAAACTGATAAGAAAAAAAATCAAAGCATAGGCGTTAGTTATTTGTGTAAAACCGACAACAAAACACATAGGCGTCAGTTGTTAGTGTAAAACCGACATCTTTATCCCCTTCTGGCATCAGTTATCCGTAAACCCGACGCCTATTGCGGCTAGGTACCACGACCGTGCTGGGTAGCATGGTTGTGGTGGTAGGGGATATGGCGTCGGTTATTAGTATACAAACTGACATCGATGGTGTCGGTAATTAGTAGATTCTGGTCAGGTATCATGGTCGTGCTGGGTAGCACAGCTGTTGTGGTTGTGGATATGGTGTCGGTTACCTATATAAAGTCGACATTGATGATGCCCTTACTAGCACCTTTTTGGTGGCGGGAAGGGGTATGGCGTCAGTTGTTACTTAATAATCGACATTTTAATAAGGTTATCGTGTCAGTTTTCTTTATGAACTGATGTCGATAGTCACCTTGATGGCACGTTTTTGGTGGCGGGAAGGTTTTTGGCATCGGTTGGGGGACTGACACTGAACGTGTGGACTTTTAGCGGCACCCACTTGGGTGTCACTTAGAAACCGCCGCCTTAGGCCTTAAATAACTGATGCCAAAGGTTATTTATGTAGTAGTGATCCCTGGAGATTATTGAAATAACATGTTATAGTTAATGTAAATACTATATGTATAAACCAATTCGGTGAATCATGACATGTTCAATTTGTTTTATGAGGCCTTAACTTAATAACCAACAAAATATAATTGTGGTCATTTAATTTACTATGCCTTAAAGAATAATTGAAGAAAAATATGAGTAGTAAATATAGATTTTGTATGTCTTCCCTATCCGTCAAGAAGCAACAATGACAATTACAAACTAGTCATACAATAATCAAGCCTCAAATCAGAAGATGAATAAAAACCTTTGTCATCAAACCCAAAAGTTACATAACTAACATTACTTGTCACAAAATGGATATTATATAATGTCAACTCATCTTAGAACTAAAAGTGATGATAAATAGACAAAAAAAACTTATGTGTGTTTTGACAAAAGAATCCCAATGAGGTTTCCCATAGGAACTCTTGTTGGTATGTACGCCCTGAGAGCCAATCATGGGATGATTGGTGGGATACATTAAGATTGATTTGATAAACATCAAAGGCAAGCTTCCAATTCTTTCTGGTTCAGTCATATGAGATAGTGATAGAACAAATTGAATGTCTAGAGAATGACAATTCTCAATGATGTATGCTTTCAGGTTCAGGACCTAAACGATGAGATCATACAGATGCTAAGAGTTTGTACATTCTCATTATGTCCCTAGTCAGATGTCATTGTGGAAGGTAGATAGAAAAAAATGACACACAAGACTAGATTGTGGTGTTGGTTGATGACAGAATCTCGTTAGTCATGATATAGAGATATCAAACCAAACATATAGGTACTTGTTAGAGAACAAGTGTACCGGACAGACCCACCGTGAGTTTAACACATGGAAACAT
Source organism: Alisma plantago-aquatica (assembly GCA_963693085.1). NCBI lineage: Eukaryota > Viridiplantae > Streptophyta > Magnoliopsida > Alismatales > Alismataceae > Alisma > Alisma plantago-aquatica. Next base: position 421,298,492 of record OY856411.1, read on the forward strand.
GACATGGTAGTCAAAGTCAGTACTCACAATGATGGTGGTGAGTGTGATTCTTTGACCTGAAATCACTACACTCAACACATGTCGTTGGGCACACTTTGACATCATCAAACGCAGTCCTGAAACATGGGTTGTTATAAAGGTGATGATTGGGTGGCTTTGACACATGGGGCTTTTGAGGGGTGAGTGATAAATATGGGATTTTTCCCTCCTAAGTGAGTTTGATATCCATGGTCACTTGATGAGTAGGATTGAGAAAGGCGTCAACACATGTGTGAATTAGTATGTGATATTGATGTCATACATATCTCTTCCAATCTACTCTAAGATCAAGAAAGTGAATGAACGTTGAAAGGATGACTGTTCCATGCCTCGAGTTCATTCGGGATATCAGTGACAAAGGAATTATACATTCACTGTAACACCATTCATGGATTGTAGGATTGAAAGTTATTCTCCAACTTTCTATTTCACTTGGGTAGCACTGATGTGTGACTAGGCACCACTTTTTTCTTGTGAAGTCATAAGTGTTATGGACTTTCACTGCCAACATGAAAAGGACCTGCAGGGTCACACACATAGGATTTAACCTAAAAGAGGAGTTTTGTCCACAAACAATGTTTAGATTGATTACTAAAGGAGTTTAGTAGTTCAATTAAACACTTAATTAATTGATAGCTCAGTATCATAATGTTCAAGGTGTTGGACACATTGATTGGAGTATCGGATTGATTGAAACTGCAATTGACTGATTCTGCACAATCTGCACTCCCAACTGATCGGATCATGTGATGAATCGATCGGCTGAGCTTGGTGAACCGATCGGCTCAGATGGTGAGTCGATCGGCTGATGGACAGGGTGAAACAATCGCTTCAAATGTTGAAATGATCGGTTCAACTGGTCAAACTGAGCAAGTTGGGAAAGTCAGGTTGGTGAGAAATTTCTTCTCGTTTCACTTGACCAATTTGATTGGAACAAGGATTGGTATTTGGTACCAATTCAAAACAAAAGAGGAAAAGTCAATCGGGAACTGACCAGGACCACGAACTGACTGGTTCAGAAGTGAACCATCCATTTCATGGGTCCCAAACGATCAGTTCTGGTGTCAACCGACTGGCTCAGGTCCCCAACCGACCGTTTCAGAAATGAAACGATCGGTTCAGGTTGCGCAGTTGGTTGTTTTTGTGGAAAATCTCGAACCCTTCTACCCCTACTTTAATCCCACATTGCCCGGGATAGAGAACCCTGTCCCATGACCCTCCTATATATATAGGGGTATTGGGGGCTTCTCAAAGTACAACTCAGTGCAACCAGTTGCTCTGTAAAGTTGTCATTCTCTCTGGTTTTGGTAGCTGAGAGAGCTCGAGCAAGTGCTACCCAATAAGGGAGGCACAACAAGGGAAAGACAACTATAGAAAGCGACTGGTGGCAGGAGAGTGTGTCAGTGACTAGTACGCTGACAGGAGGGTGCGACTCCTTCCAATTCCTTGTGAGACAAGGAGATTGGAGTTCTAGGTGGTCCGTGTGGACTACTTCAGAGGTGGGAGATTTCTGTCGCTCGGAGGACAGTTGTCAATCCCGACAGTCCCGGTGTGACCAAGAGCTGCACAGACACCGTCTAAGACTAGAGGTGAAGACCACGCAAGCCGCAAGGTATTGTCGTCGAGCAAGCCTCGGGACAAGGTATGATACCACAAACCATCCTTTCCTATTGTATAGACGTTGACATGTTTCCTTGTTCTGGTTTGGGGAGGAGAAAATTTTTTGTTTCCACTGCCTTCTCTACCTCCCCTAAAACCCAACAGTGGTATCATAGCCACGTCAACTGCTCTATACTTTAGGATTATCGATATGATCAATTTTGGTTTGTCGTCTTTATTTATTGCATATGATGCGAATAAAATTGTCTTTATGCATGTCCAATCCTAAATCCACAAATCCCAATATACATATATGATATGTAATATGAATGCACTCGATACACGTCGTCCTTAAACGAGTTTTGTGGTGGATGTATAGTGTGGTTATGGCAATAAACCCTATCTGTGAATGGTTGTATGTGGTTGCTTGCATCTCAGTCTGCGCACTGATTCCCTTTCTCCTATTTCTGATGTAACTCGAAATAATTTGAGATTTCTTTGATACCTTTGCTCCCCTTGAATGTAACTCGAGGTTTCTCTTTTTACAATGTTAAATAGGATAGATTTTATTTCCTATTATGTCAAAGAACGGAGGACATCCTGATGACAGCTGAGACGATCGGTTCAAGGTGTGAACTGATCGGTTGACGTTCGAGACGATCAGTTCAAGGGGTGAGCCGATCGGTTGATGACCGGTTCGAGGAGCAAGACGAGTGGGTGGCAGCCATGATGAGATGTACAACGACTAGGCGAACCAATCGGTTGGAGGAGCCAACCGATCGACTGGTGGCACCCAGCCGACCGGCCTGATGGCGAGCCGATCAGTCATGTGATGAGTTGATCAAACCCAGAAAGGCAAAGCATAGAGTTCATCTTGTACAGGTTGCATGTGATGTAGACCTAGATGATTGTGATTCCTCTTGGCTTAAGGAATCACATTAGGATGGCCATAATCATCGCTTTTATCGTTTCACATGTTTTCTGTGGGATATAGCATGTATATGATACATACTATATATTGTGGTGATTGGATATGTATATGTATATAAAACCAAATCCCTCATTAAATATTAAGTTTTAGATGCTTTCCAAATGTGACACACGTGAAAAGCTTGATCGACCAAGTGTGGTCACGCCCAAGTGTGGTGCATCGTCTATCTCGTGGAAGCGTGAAGGATGGATATGTGGGTCTGCCCTAGCAGGTGCATATTCATCGTGTTTGCTTTGGGTCGGACTTAACAAGGTGATCTAGATGGGATTTAGTACCTTGAGGCATGGAGATGATCATGGCAAGGAGTTGCATATGACATCTTATCAATAGTTGCATATGATGCAATTGGCAAGAGTTACCTACCTGAGAGATCTAAGTTGTGGGTGACAGCCCTAGCTGGTCCATGACTTAGAGGATTCCAGGATCTTGCCCACTAGAAGGTTGTACGCTGCAATCTTCCAAATTGATGGTGAGGGTTATCAATTTTAACTAAAATAGTGGGAGTAATAATTAATTAAAGGCCTAATTATATCGTCAACTTTTCAAATCAATCGAATAAGTCAAAAAAGAGTTTTTGGACTAAAATTGCATATTTCCTATTGTAGTACAAATGACAACAAACAACAATCACTTTTCTTTACGATCGGTCCTTGAAAAGGACAGGCTAAATGGGACAAACTTCCACGACTGGTGTAGGACATTGAGAATTGTTCTCACTCAAGAGTGAAAGCTCTATGTCCTGGATACTCCAATTCCAGAGGAACCTACTCCTAATGCACCAAAGGCAAAAAGGGATGCTTACAAGAAGCATTTTGATGATGCCATTGATGCAAAGTGCTTGATATTGTGATCTATGAACCACGAGTTGTAGATAAAATATGAGAACATGGGTGTCATTGAGATGATTCAACATCTCAGGAACATGTATGAAGATCAAGCACGGCAAGAGAGATACGATGTCTCAAGGGCACTATTCAAGTGTGTCATGACAGAAGGAGATCCAGTTGGTCCTCACACACTCAAGATGATTGGGTATGTTGAGAACCTGACAAGACTGGGATTTCCACTGAGCCAAGAGTTGGCTACTGACGTGATACTGCAATCGTTGCCAGAATCCTACAGTCAATTTGTGATGAACTACAACATGAACAACTTTGATAGGCCACTATCAGAGTTGTTGGGCATGTTGAGGACAGCCGAGACATAGATGAAGAAGGACACGCCTAAGTCTGTGATGGTGATCACGAGCAAGAAAGGCAAGTCCAAGCGCAAGGGCAAGGGCAAAGCTAAGAAAGGTTCTGATGCTAGCCAGGAGCCCAAGTCATCTTCAGCTCTCAAGGCCTAGGGAGGCATGACCAAGAAAGGCAATTGCCACCATTGTCAAAAGCCAGGACATTGGAAAAGGAATTGTCCTCTCTATCTGGAAGAACAAAAGAAGAAGGAGGCGACAAACGTCTCTACTTAAAGGTGTCATGAAAGTAAACTTGTAACACTTTTGAGGTATATGATACCAAGATGTAAAGTGTAAAGCACTCAATAAATGGGGCAAGTGTTGCCGCCATAGATAGTAGTACTTTAGTTTATTTTCAGCCTAAAAGGCATGTAATACAGTTATGAACTGCTATTTCATATTTGCCAATAGATCGAAACACTTTATTTTTGCATATTGTAAGAAAATGATGGCAATTAATAAAGTTGATGTTTCAATTTCAAAGATATTATCTTTATGGAAATGCCTTGTTTATCTTGTGGTATTTGATATGCATAATATAAAATGATACCTAAAAGTTATAGATAACTCAAACAATCAAATTAGCATCAATCATGAGAAATTCATTTCTAGTTTCCATGTGATGGATAATCTAGACTCTTTTGGTTAGAGAACCAGTAAGAGACATGAATATCTTGGACATGATTAATCAATCTTCACTAATGGTAGTGGGAGAATGATTATCCTATTAGGTAAGATACATGTGATATATTTACATACCTACTGGAACAAATGCTAATACTTCAAATGGTGTTTAGAGAAATACCAATATGAATATCTTGAAGTGTTCAAGATTATTATAGATGAAGTACAAATTTGGTAAAGTGTTAATTCTTGATGAGATAAATGAATGAAATACTTGGACCAAATGTTTGATATCCTTATGAGTGATTATGATAGTGTATCATAGTGAACTCATGATTAAGGCATGGTGATGTCTAAATCAAGAAGGAATCATACTCTAAGGAGTTAGAGAATGATTATCAAATAATTGAATTCTTCTTAATAAAAGAATACCCCACACTAATAAAGGACATTAAGAATCACAAGGAGTTGTAAGTTCTTATATCCTTAACAGATACACCTCGTTTATCTATGTGATGCGTTGTTCATGTGATGATTCAACTATCTAGATGAATATGAGGAACCGGATTTTGAGTTATGGTTTATGACCATTACATCCTAAATGACATCCATGTGAACCATAAGGTATGACCTTGATGGTAGCACCCATTGGATGAAATCCATAAGTGCAAATGAATCTTAAGTGTTAAGACACATGGATAACATTTTGAGAAGGATGATGCTTGTTGATTGCAACTTAATGACTAAGACATTTGGCATATGGATACTAAAACCGCATTCCTATGAGGAATAAAACAAGGATGTGTATGTGACACAACCTATAAGGTTTATGAATCCACTAATGCAAATGAAGTCTATAAGTTACAATGGACTAATCAATGTGATTGATTGAGTACAAGCAACTCAGAGTTGGATCTTTACTTTGATGATATAGTCAAAGGGTTTGACTGATATGTCAAAGATAAAGAAGGGATATGTGATTTTGTGGGAGCATATTCACATTCCACATGTTGATGTGAAATGGAAATGTTCTAGAATGGGAATCCAAAAGTGAAAATTATCTTTAAGGATGATAGAGATGTTTCCTATGTGATACGAATAGAGATCTATAGAGATAGTTCTCAAAAACCTCTTGACCTGAAAAGAGAAAGCATACATTGGCAATATATACTGAAGAGTTCAGTATGCACAGATTCAGTGGGAGAAAACTTCTCCATGTTACATTGAGTTAGTATCCCAAGGCCAAGTGTCCAATTCTTATGAAGAATGGGAACACTAAGAATAGATATGGATCTATCATGTATGTAATCATCCCATTATCTTGCATGTATCGACATGGTAAGAACAAAATGCATGCATCATCTTGTATGTGGGACATGGCAATATGATGTGCTAATCCTGATAACTTGTATGTGGGACATGATGAGTGGATGTCTGTCTACTTCCAGTAAGGGTTACTAGAATACCATGAGAACTTGATAAGTACTTGAGAAGTACTAGTTCTATGGAGATAAGGAAGAGTTCAATGTAAAGATTTACATTGATGCAAACTTCCGAAAGGACAGAAAATTAATCACAAAATATATATAAGATATATAAAAGTGAAAGTTTGTTGATAATTGGAAGTGTTCCAATAAAACCATTTAAAAGGAAATGCCGAGTATCTGTGTGTTAGAGAACAACAGTGGATACTATATGGATCTAGAAGTTCATGAGATGAACTAATAGATATTCCGCTCATTGATGACAAGTATGGAATCCTTGACCATGCAATGTGGCTAAAGGTTAGCGAAGGAATACTAGATCGCATATTACGACAACTCCATCTCATACGTGTGATGTACAATGAAGAGATGTGAGACATGCAATTGATACTGGCTTTGGCAAGGTGTTGTCGTAACTCACTATGTTCGCACTAGAGCACAATAACATGTGGGACATGTTTGAAGATCACTATGAATATGATTCAAGGGTGATTGGCTCACAGTGCAAGTGGGAGTCTGTTGGTATGTATGCCCTGAGAGCCAATCATGGGATAATTGGTGGGATACATTAAGATTGATTTGATAAACATCAAAGGCAAGCTTCCAATTCTTTCTGGTTCAGTCATATGAGATAGTGATAGAATAGATTGAATGTCTAGAGAATGACAGTACTCAATGACATATGCTTTCAGGTTCACGACTTGAACGATGAGATCATACTGATGGTAAGAGTTTGTACATTCTCATTATGTCCCTAGTCGGATGTCATTGTGGAAGGTAGATAGACAACAATGACACACAAGACTAGATTGTGGTATTGGTTGATGACAGAATCTCATTAGTCATGATATAGAGATATCAAACCAAACACATAGGTACTTGTTAGAGAACAAGTGCACCGGACAGACCCACCGTGAGTTTGACACATGGAACCATGACATGGTAGTCACAGTCAATACTCACAATGATGGTGGTGAGTGTGATTCTTTGACCTGAAATCACTACATTCAACACATGTCGTTGGGCACACTTTGACATCATCAAACGCAGTCCTGAAACATGGGTTGTTATAAAGGTGATGATTGGGTGGCTTTGACACATGGGGCTTTTGAGGGGTGAGTTATAGATATGGGATTTGTCCCTCCTGAGGGAGTTTGATATCCATGGCCACTTAATGAGTAGGATTGAGAAAGGCGTGCACGCATGTGTGAATCAGTATGTGATATTGATGTCATACATATCTCTTCCAATCTACTCTAAGATCAAGAAAGTGAATGAACGTTGATAGGATGACTGTTCCATGCCTCGAGTTCATTCGGGATATCAGTGACAAAGGAATTATACATTCATTTTAACACCATTCATGGATTGTAGGATTGAAATTTGTTCTCCAACTTTCTATTTCACTAGGGTAGCACTGATGTGTGACTAGGCACCGCTCTTTGCTTGTGAAGTCATAAGTGTTATGGACTTTCACTGCCAACGTGAAAAGGACCTGTAGGGTCACACACATAGGATTTAACTTGGAAGAGCAGTTTTGTCCACAAACAATGTTTAGATTGAATACTAAAGGAGTTTAGTAGTTCAATTAAACACTCAATTAATTGATAGCTCATTATCATAATGTTCAAGGTGTTGGACACATTGATTGGAGTATCAGATTGATTGAAACTGCAATTGACTGATTCTGCACAATTTGCACTCCCAACCGATCAGCTCATGTGATGAACCGATCGGCTGAGCTTGGTGAACCGATCGACTCAGATGGTGAGTCAATCGGCTGATGGACAGGGTGAAACAATCGCTTCAAATGTTGAAATGATCGGTTCAACTGGTCCAACCGAGCAAGTTGGGAAAGTCAGGTTGGTGAGAAATTTCTTCTCGTTTCACTTGCCCAATTTGATTGGAAATGGATTGGTATTTGGTACCAATTCAAAACAAAAGAGGAAAAGTCAATCAAGAACTGACCAGGACCATGAACCGACCAGTTCAGAAGTGAACCGACCGTTTCATGGGTCCCAACCGATCGGTTGAGGTGACAATTGACCGGCTCAGGTCCCCAACCGACCGTTTTAGAAATGAAACGATCGGTTCAGGTTGCACAGTTGGTTGTTTTTGTGGAAAATCTCGAACCCTTCTACTCCTGCTTTAATCCCACATTGCCCGGGATAGAGAACCCTGTCCCATGGCCCTCCTATATATATATGGGTATTGGGGGCTTCTCAAAGTACAACTCAGTGCAACCAGTTGCTCTGTAAAGTTGTCGTTCTCTCTGGTTTTGGTAACCGAGAGAGCCCGAGCAAGTGCTACCTGATAAGGGAGGCACAGCAATGGAAAGACAATTGTAGAAAGTGACTGGTGGCAGGAGAGTGTGTCAGTGACTAGTACACTGACAGGAGGGTGTGACTCCTTCCAATTCCTTGTTAGACAAGGAGATTGGAGTTCCAGATGGTCCGTGTGGACTACTTCAGAGGTGGGAGATTTCTGCCGCTCGGAGGATAGTTGTCAATCCCGACAGTCCCGGTGAGACCAAGAGTCATCAGTCCCGGTGCGACCAGGAGCTGCACAGACACTGTCTAAGACCGGAGGTGAAGACCGCGCAAGCCGCAAGGTGTTTTCACTGAGCAAGCCTCAGGACAAGGTATGATTCCACAAATCATCCTTTCCTATTGTATAGACGTTGACGCGTTTCCTTGTTCTGGGTTTGGGGAGGAGAAATTTTTTTGTTTCCGCTGCCTTCTCTGCCTCCCCTAAAACCCAACAACTCTGCCCTCATGAAGTAATGTCATAGATTCTATGTTTCAGGCAATCTATAATATTTGAGTACCATGCATGAAGAGAGAATGCATGAAGATAGAAAACATAAACATACATTATATTGTCATTAATCTTTACTAGTTTGTTAGATAAGTTAGTTAAAGAAAAAAAAATCAGATCCAATTATTATATAGTTTTTTAACAAAAATACCTTCACATAAGAACAGGAAATACCCTTTTTAAATGGAAAAATCAGTAAATAAAAAAATATAATATGCACAGAAGACAACATAGGGTTCTTATAAATTATGTGTTAAAGGCTTCACAAAAGAGTTGTTGTGTCAACATCACATTCAACATCAATGGTCACTCCATGTAATCAAGACCAAAGGTGGTCATGTATGAATGATAAACTGAGTTTGCTAAAAGTTACCAAATTATAGAAATCAACAAACACCCTAAAATAGTTATCATTTTTCCCATGCTTTTGTATCATGCCATGGTCTCATCTTGTTCATGAGACACCAACGATAGTCTTATTTGTAAGCATTGTTTTCTCTCTTGTTCCTCGGGCTAAATTTCTCAATTGTCGTCTTTCTTTCTGATCATATTAACGACCCACTGCAAATAAAATAAATAGTTTGATTTGTTACTAAAAATATTAACCAAAGATGAAATATATCATGATGTTTTTTGAAAAATCAAATAAGAATAACACTTCACTGAGAATACATATTCTTGCATAGCAAGCCACTCTATAAAAACATGATAACAACACTGCATTTCACATCACTTCTTACTTGTGTAAGATATATAGGAAGAATGAAACCACCAATACGGTCCGTACTGACATCATTCCAGTCAACTAAATTCACAAGTAGATTGAGGGTAGACAAGTAGTAGTATGGTCATGAGGCCCATGTTGTAGTTGATTTTTTAGCCTTTGGGAGATATACAATCCTCATCATCATAGATTTCATAGCATTCCTAGGAACTTGTTGGACCACTAACTACATGTTCAAATAACATATTTTTTCATCATTCATACTCATCTGACTATAAATGAAAAAATAATCATGAAGAGGAGTAGATGATATGAATAAACTAGGAATAGCTAAGATGGAAATTATCTGACTGCCAAGTTTTATGTAAACATTTCTTGGTCACACAACGACTAGTGCCATGCAAAGAATTTCTTTTGGAAAATTAGGGTAAATATAATTCCAAACCCCTATAAAGGGACAAAGGTACAAGCTTCAAACAAACTGGAAGCTTACTAAAGAATGTTGACGATCAAATCACTCACTATATAAAGATTTTACATCAAATTCCAATTTATAAGAATTGTAGAAGGAATACCTAGTAAACTAGGTTTGTGACATTCATATAAGGTCATCATTTCTTTCTCCAACTTATCAAAAATGAGTACATAATCAGACTGATTGCCTCCATGCACTCTGAAATTCCTCTCCATTCATAATAGATGAACACATCCAGTGATGTCCCATAGTTCAAGTGTACTCACTGACTCTGATCTTCTATCAAAGCTATGAAGAGATTACATTAACAGATATGGTCTCCTTACATGTAGATTTAGTTAGGTGCATCCCCACATATATCTATAGTGTTTGCATGAGTTGAAAAGATGTTCAGCTGATTCATGTACCTGCTAGAAAAAAACACATTATGTGTTTGGAACTAAGCATCATTTTCCGATTTTGTCCCAGGTTAGGAGGAAATTCTTGAGAGATTTATAAGTAGTGAGACTCCACCTAGCATAATGCAAGGATATCCAAAGGTTTTCAAAAGCTTTATTAAAATGTATTGATTTCCTACAGTTGTTCTAGATTGTTATATCATCATTAGGATTGAAGCCAGACCTGAGTTGGACCATATGATGCCAACATGTGGAGAATCCAGGTTTGTGTTCACAGTTGGTGATGAAGCTCCAACCATATCTCCTAGACATCCATGTACTCTAGATATCTAAGTTGTTGCCATGCAAGAATTTTTTAATTCTCTTTAAAGTGTAGAAATTGGCCAAGTCGGAAAGTTGATATAGATTCAATTGTTCTTCTCGTAGTAGAAAAGATAATTTGGACTAGCTTGCAAGAAGAGAATGACTCCCCCATAAGAAATCAGACATCATGATTTCCATTCTGTATAAGACTAAGGAAGGGATTTCACCTTGATTCAACCAATACTTTATAAGACCCATGGCTCAATATTTGATAAGAATAGGATGACCTGCCATAGAAACTTTTGACCCAGACCATTTGTTAATCATGTCTCTCAACCGATCAAGGAATTCATTGAAGTGTTTCCTTCTGAGGTTGCCACCAGCTAAAGGAAAACTAAGATACTCTATTGTCCATTCGCTACTTTGAATGTTAATACCAGAAAGTAGGGTTGGTTTATTCTTGCATGAAGATGATATAAAACTATGTGCCTTTAAGGCATTGCATTGCATTGCATACCTGCGATCCTCCCAAACTCCTAGAGAAGAGAATATAGAGTTGAAAGGTTGTTCTATCTTCCTTTAGAGAAAATGAGAATGTCATCAGCTAAGAGAAAATGACAAAGAGCTTTAGTTCCTTTGATAGGATACAATCTAATCCTCTTGTTATCATAGGCAGATTCAATTTTCCTATTGAGTCCTTCAATAGTGATGGTGAAGAGAAAAGGTGAAAGAGGGTCACCTTGTCTCAGTCCATTAGAATTCTTTAAGAAGCCATGAGAAGAACCATTCAAGAGAAGGGAGAGGGAGGATGTTCTGACACACTATTTTGTAAGGTCAATCAATCTTTCACTAAAGCCCAAGCTATATAGACATTTCCATAGAAAAGGCCAACGTACAAAATCAAATGATTTAGTGATGTCAAGCTTAATACATGATGTCGGAGGACTGTTCTTGCAATTGAAATTGAGAGTGAATTTAGCTGTAAGTAGAGAACAATCTACTATATTTTGACCTTGAAAAAAATCACCCTAGTTGGGGGAAATCAGTTTTGGGAGTATGGCAGATAATCTTCTTGAGATGATCTTTGTGATGATCTAATATAACATAGAACAACAAGAAATGGTCTGAAGTCGGTTGTTGAGGAAATGACATCATTTGTTGGAATGAGTGTGATAAAACATGGTTCGCTTGATGAACCATATTTCCACTTGAAAGAACTAAATAATAGCTTTAACCAGATATCTCTAATAAGGTTCCAATTTTCTCTATAAAAGTAACTGTTGAAGCTATATGGCCCAGGACTTTTATTGGGACCAATGCTCCAAATTGCCTCTTTGACCTCCTTAGAATCAGGAATCCTAGATAGCATTGCATTATCAACTTCAGTGAGCGTATCCAACTAGTGGAAGTCATTCATCTCTAGGTTGGATTTTGGTTCCTAATTGTATAAACCTTCAAAGAAAGAAAGTGTTTCAAAAGCTATTTCCTCTTCATATTGAATTAAGTTGCCATCAATATCAAACAGTTCAGTAATTGAGTTGACTACATCTCATTTTTTGACTATATTGTGATAGAGCTTGGTATTACGATCCCCATTGGCAATCCAGTCAAGATGACTTATTTGCCAATAGTAATACGAACTTATCAATGGTAACTTTCTCAGCATCAATTAGTTATGAATCTATAAGGATATCTTCTGAGAGCAGTCGAGATGTCATCTAGTTCCATTCTCTCCCCGGAGATGAGATTTCTGAGATTAACAAATTATTTGACCATGATTTCAAGTTCTTTTCACTTGTTGGAGTTTATAGTTGATTTGTTAAAGAGGATTGCATTCAATATTGGAATCTCAACCTTGTTTGATCTGATCACGACATCCAACCCATTCCAGCTAGAAGTTAAGAAATTTGAAAGGACATTTTTTGTGGATAATTTTCTTCATGTTAACATTGATGATGTAGTGATTTGAATATGAACAAGTCACTAGATTGGATTTAGAACCAGGGAGTTCGGTTAGCCATGCTTCATTGATAAGTGCACGATCAATCGTACAAGCTATTCTTTTAGCTACTCCCTATTTATTGTTCCAAGTAAAGATTTCATTGCCGATAGAAGGTAGCTCATTTAGGTTGGCTTTATCAATAGAAGTATTGAAAGAGCTAAGTAAAGAGGTTGTAACTTCACCAGCCTTTTCTTCACGTTTCCTGATATTATTGAAATCACCAATAACTAACCATGGTTCAAAAATGTTAGAAAAATGATATTCGAGATCCTCCTATAGTTATTTTTTTTTCTGAATATGGTTCCTAGCATAGACACCAAAAAGATGAATATGAAGGCCTCCTTTGTTTATGCACTAGACAGTAATATGCTGATAAGTCTTATACCTAAGTAGGACATCCCAAGATTTAGGATTCCAACTCACATAGACACGAACATTAGAATCAAAATCGTGGTTAGAAAACCAGGACCAACCATTGGGAACATTTTTATCAGATGTCTGCAGCAGGTGAGTTTTGATTTTTGTTTCAACCAAAATGATAATAGATGCTTTAGCTTCCAGAATATTTTTCCTTAACTCCCTTTTCTTTTGTGGTTTCCCTGAACCACAAACATTAGTCATGAAAAAGGTCATTAATGACCTTTGTTGGATGATCGAGTT